>JBBBDQ010001076.1:890000-2090000 GCA_037127315.1 Ascarosepion bandense | reverse complement strand
AACATCCTGATTAACACATTTTGCAATAATGTAGTTGAAAAATTAAAAAAGGATCTAAAAGCAAAATTTCCTGAAATTTTTTTCAGATGACTTAGATTTTTGCTCTAAAGTAAAGGCAAAACGAGAACTGAAAGAAAATGCTACTTAAAAAAAAAAAATCAATACTCTTCACTGCATTGGAGGATATAGATAAATTACTGGAAAGATTAGAGAAATTGACTGTAATGGAAAAAATTAATTATAGTCCTAACAGATTTTATGGAAATAAAAATAAAAGAAATCAGGGTTTTTGCTGACTATTCTACAGGTCTGAACTGTTTAAAACAAGCCAGCTATCCTCTACCATTAGCAGATGAAAAGTTTTGCAAAATTGAATGGAGGCTGAATATTTTATAAACTGGATTTATCTGAGGGATATTTGCAGATACTAATAGACAAGGAATGTGCAAAAATTCTAACAATTAGTACAACCAAGGGTCTTTACAAATTCAGTAGATTACCTTTTGGAGTGAAGGTTGTGCCGACAATATTTCAACAGGTAATGGACACCACAGTCGGTTGTCTAGATTTTGTTACGGCATATCTGGACAACATATTGATGAAAAGTAAAAACCTTGAAGAACATGAAAAGCATGTAAAAGAAGTGTTCAAAAGAATTAAAGAATTTGCATTCAAGCTCAGCATTGAAAAATGTGAGTTTTTTTGCCAAAATTAAATATTTGGGATGAATCATAAACAAGAAAGGTAAGAGATTTGATCCAAGCCATGCAAGCACAATGAGGACTATATTTACCCCTACAAATGTATCATCACAGATCTTGGTAAAAAATAAAACTAATTAATTTCTATACTAGATTTAATGCAACCAACTTACACTCTTGGGCAAAGTAATTGAAACAACTGCTTTAGTTTTCTTTCTTTCACTGTACAGTCAGTTTTAGACCCACTGGAGTGACAGGGTGTAATCAATTTCTATTTTTTCCTCAAATTAGGTCATTTGCAGTGGTGTGCAGTAACATGAATCAATTTTCAGCATATATGATGAAATTGTTTGGCCTGGAAAAATATTGCGTCATCTGTGATTGCATCAGATTTTTATCACATCCAGACACTATTATATCGACAGTGATTAGTTGCCCTATGGCCATTGTCTGCGATGGACGTCATTCCAAGGAAATGTACAAAAATTGTAATGCTGCATGAACTCACTTTCAAGCTTTACAGAGAGATCATAGATATTTTTGTTGTTAGCCTTTCAACTTTGAGTCATGTTATCAATGTGAAGAAACAAACTGGATCCATCAGTCCAAAATGTAAAGGAAAATGTGATCAAAAGAGAACACATTGCCAAGAGACAATATATACATGATCAGGTAATGTGTGAAAGATCCTAGGAAGACTTTATTCATTTTGTTTCAGTTAATTTGCACAAGGGTGAAATCATCTACAGTCACTCCTCTACACTAAATAGTGTTTTTAAAAAAAAACAACTTTGTATATCAATTTAAATGGACATTCTTAAACATTCATTAGACTTATCCAACTCTTTCTGAATTCTCTGCATTGTCCTTAGATTGACACCCAACACTCTGAAATGTTCATATCGGAACTTCTGGTGCCAATGCTAAGTAGTACAGCATGTCACTTCCAAATCTCTGGTAGAGTGAATTTCATCATGGTGCCCTTTTTTTCTCCTTTTTTTTTTACAGATGGTGCCCAACTGTCCATACTATAAATGTACAATCAATAACACGCATGAGTGAAATTAAAAATATCAAATGGTGATAATTTACTCATCAATTTTCACAGATCCAGATAATATGGAAATATTTCATCATTTGTTAATATTTCAACATTCTTACACTGAGAATCATTTCAAATGCTTTTGATAAGGTTTATTGCACTTTTATATTCATAAAAAATATGGGAAAAGTTGGTGCATACAAATAACAGAGAAAGTGGCTCATGGTCATTTTAGCTCTTTTAAATCATTAATAAAAAGTGTTATTTTGATGGAGATTGATTTTGTTTTATGCTGTTATAAATAATTTTTGTTTTGAATTATAACTTTCTATAAAGTGTAAAATTTCTAGTGAAACTTGCAAGATTGTACTGCTTAAACACTGATCACTTATATTTGAAATAGTGATATTTTTCTTGTTTGCTGCAAGCCTTTTAGAATCCATTTCACTCTCTATATTGGTTTTTGCATTGATTTGCATGTTATTAGCTTTTAGGTTAAATTTCTAATCTCTTGTATTGATATTGCTCTGTCAGCTTCCTGTATTTATCTAACTTTTTATTTATCTTATGATTGGTGTTTTTCTCTTCTGCTCGCTTTTACTTTCTCTACCACTTCTTTACATCAATAAAAATTAAAACTTGTCAAAACAAGCAGTGAGTGACAAGTACATTACAGCTGCTAGTTGTGTGAACAATATTATGACCACATCTGATACTGTAAGATTCTCTTTGTTGTTGTTGGTATAAAATTTATTTCTTTTAAAACAAATCTCACTTTAACCCACATTCAGTTACTATTGATCCTTTGAAAATTTTGTAGTATATCTTTTATAATTTTATTAAGTTAGATCGGTTTGTTACTAATCATTGATTATTACTAGAACTTTTGATTCACTTGTTTATTTTATATCCTGACACCAGGTCATTCCAGCTATAAAAACAAGAACAGTTTACCTTATGGTACTATATTGGTACAAGAAAATTATTAGGAGAGAAAGAAAAATTAAATTGGGTTTAAATAGATAAGAATAGAAAAATATCACTTTTACTTGTGATCATTATAGAGGCAGTACACAGGACAGTTTGAATATAGAGTAAATTATTCTGATTTGTTTTCTGTGCAGTTGTTATACACTTAGCAACTAGTGAGACTTGCCAAGAGTAAATAATATTGCCAAATATGTTGGGTTTCAAAAAATTAACTCTGTTCTTGTTGTTAAATAATATTAGAAGTATTTAGTTTTAACTAACTTTATTCAAAAAATCACTTTTGATTGTTTTGTAACAATGTGCATTTAAAAGTTTCTTAAAATTGGCATATCTTTTTTATTATAATATTGAAAATGGAAAAAAAAATAAGCAGCATTTTCAACATTTTTTTATTTTAAGTGAGGTAAAAATCTGATTTAAATATATGAAAGAATTTATGCAGTTTCTGCGGAATGTACTGTAACTGTTCAAATATGGTTTGTTGTGAAATCTCATATTTCAGATTTTTCACTAAACAACGCACTACGTTTAAATAGATTAATATTGTTGATATTATGAAAGCATTTTATTTGACAATAATGAATGTTAAACAACAATAAAGACAATCTACTGAAAATATCCAAATCCAACATTAAAACTTGGTTTCTATGTGTATAAAAAAAAACTAGACAATATTGAAATGCTCTGTTTTTCTTTTTTTTAAATATACTTTGATAGACTATAAAAAGTGAATAGTTTGTAACAATATGGAATTCAAGAAATTAAACCAAGTAAAATGAATTATCACTATCTCTACTAAAAGCAGGTCTTCATCCAAAGTAGCTAGTATCATGCCTTTCTTGGGATAACAGAAAGTCCTTTACTCTAAATTTCTTCTGAAGAACTGAATTATTATAGTACTCGTTCCAGTTAGATTAATTGAAGTCAACATTGGATGAAATGTCTGTCTAAAATTAGTTAAAGGAAAGGGTTAGTTTTGAAATAAAGATTCTCTTAATTAATGGTTAACTTATTTGTTGTCTTCACCAGATATTGTTGCTTTGGATTACTATTTATTCCAGTCTTTCTCGAATTCTCTTAATGAAAAATATTGTATTTTCCTGATAGCCTGCAAAAAATACCCAGATTTTAGAAAAATAAGTTCTAGGAGGATAGAATTATGAAATTACCTGAAAAATAGATGATAGTGGAGTAAAGTAAAGGAGTTTTGCAATACAGTTATTGTTTTTGTTTTTTATATTTACTTAAACAAAAAAAAATAAACATTTTACATTATCCAAAAGATTTAACCTACAGCATCATATCATCTTTGACAAACATTAAACACTTTTCCAGGTACTAAATTGTCGTAAATATCCTCAGTATTGTACAGTTTTCCACAAATAAAATATTTATGAATATGCTTTTTTCTATGGTTGTATAAATGAGATAGATTTCCCCGTTTTAGTGGGATCTGCCCTAACCATTCAAAGTTATGTTCTGATTTTGAATAAAACATGCTCAATTCCAAGAAGCTATCCTTCCAGACAGCACCTCTCTTATTGCATCAAGAAGAGGCTGGTCATGGTCAGTCCCTCATGTTTGAGGCATCCCAATAGGCAGTACTGAGGGAGACTGAGATATTTTTGTTAATCATCCCATATATGCATGGGATTTCTAATTTAAACACAGTCTTGTGCTATATTTAATAAAATTTGCAGTGTAGTTACATAATGACTTTTGTAATTTGCCTAGTGAACTTGTGATTCTGCAACCTGCTTTTCTGCCAGTGATTTTATAAAAGTATTCATTTTATCTTTAACAATTATAGCAAATCATTGTAATTATACAATACAGATAGCATATTCTAAGTTGTCTCCAAAGCAAACTGACTGATCTTCCTAAGTGGAAGTAATGTTTAGTAGTTAACTTGCTGAGTGGAAAAAGCAAGAGCTGCATCTTTGGAAGTCAGTATTTCAGGATTAAGCAAAGGACTCAAGTATAGAAACTATTATAAAAAAAAAAAAAAAACGGACAATTTATTTTTGTCAGATGAAAAGAGATATTAGTTTGTTGGCTTTAATAATTTACATTGGTCTGCATAGGACTGACAATATGGACATAAAAAATTTTCATTGAATTTAATCATACCTACTTTAACTTTACTCAACTTCCTGTGTTTGCCATGATAACCATGGGAGGAGTGAACATTGTGCCTAGCAACAAAAAAGACTACATATTGATAGTTGCTAGGTGGTGAAGCAAAATTGATGGTTTTTCATTATGTCTTATCTTATCCAAGGGCTCTAGAGACAGATTGAATTATCATAATTGTTTAATGGCTGTTATCTGGGTTATTCAAACACACTGAAAACATACCATTTCTGGTGGTTGAAGAGGTTTTTAAATTATTTTCTTAAAGCAACAATTATATGAGTAAGTTTCAGTGATTGTGTTAGAATTTTGACTTTGGAGTTGAAATTATTTGAACTCCTGAATCATAAAAGTATAAAGTATCCAGGCAGACAAATTTTGGCCACAAGTTAAATTTAATAACTCAGCACATGATCAATTTGTAGTAAAGTGATAGTGGAGGTGGTGTGCAGTCTTTACAAGGGGAAATGGATTGAATAGGTTCTGCCACTAAATTTAACTGGGGTTGGGTGGGGGGGGTCACTGTCTATCAATAGTTGACAAGGGAGCAGAAAACGAACATTGCACATGTAAAAAATGCCCTGTATATAACATTTGAAACTGACTTATTTGCAGCATATGCATAATTCATAGCACAGCATCTATACCCAAACAAGTCTGTGGGTATATACCTTGATAATCTGTGCTGCTTTACAGTGCTATTTAGAGGCATGGATGACTGGCTTTTGTGCATTTGTGATACATTTGCCAGATAATGTTAAACTATTGCTTCATGCTTTTGAAAGACTAATCAGAATTAAAGCAATAATAAAGAACAATATAATAGTAGAGGCTCTGGTGGTTGAAGCTGCTTAACCAGTACAATCAAGCAAAGATGCACTATTGTTGGTGAGCAGGGTAGCAACATCATGTGTTAAAAGTAATAGCCCAACCACTACATCTGTGGTGAATAATGGTCATTCATGAAATGAGCATGCAGGATTGGGATTATGATGTTTCTACTTCAGGTAGACTAGAAATTTCAGAGTACCAGGGAAATGTAACAAAGGAAAAGGTGTCAGTTGATAATCTCTTCTCTAAACCAAATATAAACCTGGCACTACCCATAATCACAATGTAAGTCAATGGAAGAGAAAGCGTATACACATAATAATCATTGACGACAAAAGCAGTACATGTTGTGGAGTTGGAGTGACATCCAACATTATCATTACAAAGACAGATGTAAATGAAATTTTAAACAGCAAGAAATCAAAACTCAATAATTATAACTAATATTTAAATAATAACAATAATTATGTTAAATAATATCTAAATAATAATAATAATATAAGATTAATAATAAATTAATCTTGGATGAAGGCACACATACAAATCTCAATGAAGCAATATAGGCATCAGCAATAGCAGCAACAAAAAAATTGAACATCAAAATAAAAACAAAGCAATCTCGCAGACATGAAGATCCACCTTGGAAAAGAAAAATAGAAAAAGAAATCGAACAACTTAGAAGTGAACTATCAGTACTGGATGAACTGAGTAGAGGAATAAATGTAAAAACTAGGAAAAGCAGAAGAGTCGAAAGAAAATACAACATTAGAAATGAAAATGAAGTCCTATCAACTAAAGAAAAAATAAAGCAAAAAATACAACTGAAGGCTCAAAGAATAAGACGCTATGAGAAAAGAGCAAGATTTTACAGACAAAACAAGATTTTTCAAACCGATACAAAGAGATTTTACAGGGAAATAGGTAAAAAAAGAATTGAAGTGACAGTCCCCCCCAGAATGGAAGAAGTTACACAGTTCTGGGAAAAGATATGGGCTTGCCCTAAAGAACATAGCAAGGAAGTACATTGGATTGCACAAGAGATAGAACGAATGAAAAATAAACCAGAACAGACATGGGCTGGAATTACAGAAGAGGATGTTAAATTTGCACTAAAAAAAGCACACAATTGGAAATTCCCAGGTATAGATAAAATTCCTAACTTTTGGCTATATTATTTAAATACAGCACATAAAAAACTAGCCAAAGAACTTCAAGAAATGGTTGACGATCCCACTAAAATTCCTGCATGGATGACCAAAGAAATTACATTTCTTCTACCCAAGAATGGTGACACAAACAACCCGAAAAACTACAGACCAATTACGTCTTCCGACAACATATAAACTGTTAACATCTATTTTAACAAAACAGACATATTTATTCTTAGAAAGAAATGACATGATACCACTTGAACAAAAAGGGTGCAAACGTGGCTGTTATGGATGTAAAGACCAATTGCTAATTAACAAAATGATCCTGGAAAACTGCTACAGTACAAAGAAAAATCTTAGTACTGCCTGGATAGATTATTGAAAGGCATTCGATAGTGTGCCACATCCCTGGATTTTAAAGACTTTAAATATATACAAGATATCGCCCGTCATCATCAATTTTATCAAACAGTGCATGTCTATATGGAAAACAACCCTTTACCTCAATCATATAAATGGAACCTATAAGTCTGATGAAATAAACATCAAAAGAGGTATATTTCAAGGTGATTCTTTGTCTCCCTTACTATTCTGCATATCATTAATAGCACTAACCAGTCAACTTAATAAGACAGAATGTGGTTATAAAATAGGCCAAAAGAAAATAAGCCATCTATTTTACATGGATGACTTAAAGTTATATGCTAAGAATGATAATGAGCTGGAAGGTCTTCTGTAAAATGCTTCAGCGAAGACATTGGAATGAAATTCAATTTGAATAAATGTGCTAAAGCTACAGTTTTACGTGGATCAATACAAGAAACATCCTCAATTAGCTTAGACCCTGCTGTAACAATAAAAGAATTGAAACCAGAAGAAGCTTATAAATACCTAGGTGTAAATGAGAGTGAAAACATTCACCATAAAAAAATGAAAGAAATAGTGCGTAAAGAGTACTATAGAAGGCTACAAATGATATTAAAAACTGAATTGAATTCTCAGAACAGAGTTATGGCCATTAATAGCCTTGCAATCCCAGTTGTCCAATATAGCTTCAACATCTTAAACTGGACTCTAAACGACATCAGGCGAATGGATTCTAAAACAAGAAAGCTTCTTTCTAAGCATAAGATGCATCATCCAAAGGCTGATGTAGACCGTCTATACATACTCTGTAAAGAAGGTGGAAGAGGTCTTATTCAGCTGGAATTGTCATACAAGACAACAACTATTGGCTTACTAACATACATAGAAACAACAAAGGATTGGATGATACAATTAGTAAGGCAACATGAAGAAAGAAAGAAAAAATATTCAATAATAAAAGAAGGCAGTAAATACAAACAAGATTTACAGTTAGTAGATTCTGTAGAAAAGCAAAACAGAAGCCAAGAACCAACTATTGCGGCAAAAAATATGAAAATGAAAGCCAAAGATAAAGCTTTTGAACAGATGAAACAGCGCTGGCAAGACAAACCTCTGCATGGCCAATATCCAGAACGTGCCAATAAATCCAATGTTGACAAAGTTAATACTCATCGATGGTTACATGCATCTGGATTAAAATCTGAAACTGAAGGCTTTATTCTTGCAGCACAAGACCAAAGTCTTTTCACTAGAAACTTTCAGGCAAATATTATGCATAATAATATGGATCCAAAATGCAGGTTTTGTGATAAACACCAAGAAACAATAGACCACCTAATCTCAAGCTGTTCTGTGCTTGCTCCAAATGAATATAAAAATCGCCACGATAGAGTTGGGCAATGTGCAAACATTATGGAAAATCTGTAAACAATCACTGGTATGAACATCACCCAGCACCGGTTACAGAAATAGAAGATGTCACCATTCTATGGGATTACACCATCTACACAGACAGAAAAATTGAAGCAAACAGGCCAGACATTATTGTTAAAAACCAAAAGGAGAAAACTTGTCTATTAATTGATATGGCTTGTCCAGCGGATTGTAACATAGCAATCAAGGAATTTGAAAAACTGTCAAAATATAAAGACCTGGAAATTGAAATAGAAAAAATGTGGAAATTGAAAACAAGAGTTGTGCCAGTGATAGTAGGTGCACTTGGAATGATAAAAAATGGAACAAAACAACACATTGAAAGAATCCCTGGAAACCCCAGCTTAAGAGATATACAAAAAATTGTCTTATTAAGTACAGCCCACACACTAAGGAAAACTTTATCTATGTAATGCTAGGGATGATAAGGAAGATAGAAAAACATGAAATGGAGTCATAACAACACACCACAACCTGCCTTAGGTCTCCCCGCAGACTTGGTTGGTAGTGAGACCAAAGCAGAAATTGAAATATGATGAAAAATGACATAATAATAATAATAATTAATACAAATATCTAAATAATATATGTGATTCTCAATTTCATTAAACTTGTGACTGCCATCATGTCTTTGAAAAAATTGACCAAGGTAAGAAATCAAATGAGAATTTTGATGGTGTTCACTTGCCATTATTCAGAGGATTGCTTAGCTCTTTGTGGGTGAAAATCTAGTTGTGAGTTGTGATGTTAATTTTTTTACTGTTTTGAATTACACCTCAGGTATCATCTGACATTGGACTTGTAAGACTAATTTTTGACTTTTGGTATTGCAACATCAGACTTATAAATTTTTGAATTTATACATTTTTGAATCTATTGCTATTTACCTCTGGTAAGAAATGACTTCAAGACTATAGTGACTCCTTGAGTGATTATGAACAAGTTATAATTGCTAAAATGCTTACTTATACAATTTTTATATTTTGGTGTTGGTGAAGCAACAATTAAGTTACATCAAAAAAATGACTTTACCATGTTGGGTTGATAACTCAAAAGCAGGAATAACTATTTATGTGAAGTGCACTGTAACATTCACCTGCTGTTAAGCTAAGCTTCAATGAAAAATTAAATTATTTTTAATTTTAAAAATATTATTTTCAATGTGAGTGGGACAAATGTCAGATTATTCTGACAATTATGCATTAACTCTGTAAAGCGGGAGTAAATTAACAATTTTATCAATTAATTGTGTTTGCCTATAAAACTAATAAAAATTGCTTGAGCAATTTGGACAGTCCACATAAAAAAACAGTCAATAAAATTGACATAGAATATAAGCATATTAGTAAAAAGAAATTCTTTAATGAATAAATGCAAAACTTTATGCCAAATTCAAAAAGGCTTTTCCTAAACCAGCTGTCTTCTTATAGTATCGAAATTCAACAAAACTTGATAGTAAGTTTAAGCTGATAGGTTAAGTTTGTTGGGTAGGGTAAGGCCTGTTAATTGCAAATCTAGGTACAAGGGTTTTTGCTGCAACAGTCATTTATGATTAACTGCTCTTTACAGTTATAAAAGGCTTATTTAAAAGTTGAATAAATGTGTTTGTTATTCACAAGAAGCTTCTTTTTTTTTTTTTTAGACCATAATGATATGTAGTAATTAGGTGAAATTTTGGAGGGCTGTATTAGACTTTGTGCCACTAACAGCAGTTGAATGTCTGTGGGCTGCAATAAACAAAACAAGGCAAAGACTTGAGTAGGAAATGAATTGCCAATGTTTATTGATGCACATGAGTACAAAGATGTGAAGGTGAACAGTTAATCTCAAGTCATCCTGACATTGAGTGATGTTGGCCAAATCTCCTTTTCATTGGAACTCGGTGGTTGGGATCATCTCCTTTCTGGAAGTGGGATCATAAAATTCACACGTGACCAGAAACCCTTGAGTGACTTCAACATTAAATGTCATGGTGTGCTCTTGGGATGATGGAGTTTATGAGAAATTGAATATGGCTATTGGAAATATGGTTAGTAGAATAATTTTGATAATTGTGATGCAGAAGAGAACTTTGCTGTCTGTAAACTAGTGTTTGGCATTCCTAACAACTTTTAAAGTGTTCCTCCTGCTCTTGAAACACTAACAACTTCAACTATAGTAAGGATAACTTAAATGAATTATGTTTGGCAAAGAAAGAATTTCTTTTTGTCTGCTAAAAGAATCAAGAACGATATACAAAGTAAGATTCAAGATCATAATGAAGATTTTTTTTCCAATATTCATGAAGTATTTTACAAAAGAAATAGCAGTAAAGAATGGCATGGACTGGATATTGTGGTTAAATAGGATGAAAATTAAATATTGGTGTGGTGGCGTCTACATTTATATTCAATCATATCATCAGAGAACAATTCAAAATTATATTGTAAAGGTAGTGGTAGTAAACATTACTCTGTTGTTGATGATGAAGACAAAGCAGAGCAGGCTTGTGTTGATATTAATGATGAAAATATTTAAAGTTGAAAAACTGAAAGGTATTACAGAGCTGTTGAAAGAAAATGAAGTGACAGTTGGTGAACATTTTTAAGGAATAAACTGATAGTGACTATATTTCTGGCAAGCTGAGATAAAACTAATAGAAATGTGATTATAATGTTAAATATGATTCCAATGTGAGTATTAATCAGGTTAGTTTCTATAAATTTGGTGAATGGAAAGTGGTACTTGAAGAAGAAATGTCAGTGTTGATGGCTGAAAAGAAAAATTAATTTAAAAACTGTTTTAATGAAGTAGAGAATGAAGAACAGAATGCAATAAGATTCAATCTGTCTGAAAAATTGGAAGAGGGTTTGTTGTAAAAGTTGATGCTTTAAATATACTTGGTTTAGAATTAATCAATTCATGTATAAATTATATTTACAACAATTGGTGACCCCCCCCCCACCTAACATGATCTTTGTTTGGATAGAAATTTTAGTCTTTATTATGATGGCTACTAAATGTAAAAGTGGAGGTTCTAATTTTTATTGGCTTTTAATCCTGTTTTAGCACAAAAGATAAATCAGCTAAAATTGTTATTATATTGAATGTCACGGATGAGAAAAGTCAAGTTTGTAGCAAGAGACTCATTTAGTATTCATAATGATTCTCTAATTTGTTCCTAGGAGGTGCTCTTTTTAATTCACCTCCCTTCTTTTTCTAATCAGTGCATATATCACACTATATGTGCAAAAGCTTCTTATTTGCAAAGAAAACTAAATAAAAAATTTACATTTGACTTCAAACTAAATCCTTTAATACCAACTTATAGAAACTAAATTCACTGTGTATAGGTTATGTGATATAGATATGTTCTGGATCATGAAAGAAATGAATTAAGTTCCTCTTCAGTAAAAATGTGTTTAGACAGTTCCTTATTTTCCTTCTATAATAATGGTGAATTTGAAAGAATAATTTGTATTTATGTGGATGATTTACTTGGCTGTTACCAATGTGTTTGAAAAATATATTATTGACAAGTTGAGAAAAATGTTCCTGCAAAAGTTTCTCTTAAATATGTGACCTTTAACACCATTTCTATAAATGATGGTTTGACAGTGCCTAACTTCAATATATGTCAACCTTACTGTTGTCAGTCACCAATGAGCCATTCAGAAAACTAGTGAACTGCTAGACTCAAAAGAAAAGCTGCAAAGCATTAACTGATCAGTTAAATTGATTGGCAACAAATACCAGATAAAAACATTGTCTTTGACTGCTGAAATTTGAATGCTTACTATAAAAATTAACAAATTAATCATTAGAGTGACTCATGATGGTCTGTTTTTCCATGAATACAGCATATAAAATCTTATTCAGTTGAGTGTAGCTGTTTATATTGCAAGTATCATTAAAGATGTTCAGGTTATAGGAGTTAAAAAGAAACTGTTTCATAAATAATAAAGGTCATATAGGCATTGTGTTTTTCAAACTTTGTAAAAGATAACATTTTGAGAACAGACATTGACATAATTAAAGCTGTCAGATAAAAGTAAAATGTTATTTTACATATTGCCAATTGTCAACAGAAAATTAAAAGAAGAAAAATCATTCATCTTAAACTCAATCATTTATTTTTTTTTATAATCATGTTGCCCCAAGCAAAGCATTTTACTGCCACTGTTGAGCAGGAGGTTACATAGGGGTAAGTTATGAGAAAGAGTGACAGGTTACAGGGGCTGTCAGGAAGAGGGTAGGAGAAGGATGAAAATACTGCTGAGAGTGAAGTGGACGAAGAAAGAAGCATATGAGAGAGGAAGCAAGTTAGTGAGATAGTAAATGACTATTGACTTTACATTTGAATTTTTGAAGATTGTAGCTGTTGGGAAAGCAAGTAAACGGAAGGGAATTCCACAGGTGGGAAGTGCAAGAGAAGAAGCTGCTGAAGTAGAATTTGCATTTACAATTTATTGGTTTCACAGTAAAAGGGTGAAACCTAGTTGCTAATCTTGTGGCTCGAGAAAATTCATGTATGGGGGATACCAGTGAGCTAAGTTCATCTGAGCAGAAGCCATGAAAGTATTTGTAGAAGAGACACAGGGAAGCCACATTGTGCCCATGAGAAAGTGACTGTATTCGAGCTGCCAAGTTGGGATTGATCACATTCTCCGTTGGATTTTGTCAAGCACCCCCTAGGTGGATAGCAAGGGTATCCAACCAGATATGGCAGCAGTATTCAATGCACGGGCAGATGGTACATTTGTATATATGCAGGATTGTTTCAGACATGAGAAACTTCATGGCCGTGCACAGAGAACTGACCTTCTTAACAGCAGATTTAACTATTGACTATATAGTCATTCCACAAGGAGGCACAGTGTTTTACTTTCAGGCAGACTAGACTGAACCATGCTAATGAGGGGTAGGAGCAATTATCTGTGGTGATTAATAGATAGCAGCTTCGTTTTAGAACATTAAAATTCACGAGCCATTTCTTACCCCAGTCCACCATGGATTGGAGGTCCTTTTTGAGCTCGGCAGCGAGGTTTGCTTTGTCAGCCTCAGCAAGGTGAGAGTAAAGTGTAATGTTGTCTGTGTATATGCCTACTTGGGATCTTACTTCATCAAGGAGATCGTTAATATAAATAAGGTATTGAATTTGGATATAGACGTTTGTTAGTTGACCCAAAGAGTTGTGAGTTCAATACCAGGCTACAACTGTGGTGAACAAGTAACTTACAGGTTTAGAGGGAGATAACTCATGACTACCAAAAGAGGCACTACTACGCAAGAAATAAAATTCATATACCCCAGTGATTATAATAAAGGGTTTGGTTCAGAATTCCTAGCTCCTGAAGAAGGCTGAAGTGTACAATGGTCGAAATCACGTACAAATGTTAACAAAGATGAAGACAATAGTCCGAATAATGTAAATAACACTTATAATTTATTTATTTCCAAACTTAGTTATTAAAATAACTAAGTCAGGTTGTCTATTCATCCATTTTTTTTTATAATTTATTTAAATACTTTTTATTTATTAATAGTTCTGATGAATTCTTCATTGTTTATGATCTCCTGCTAATGACTCACTAACTATTCAATAGAAATCATTAGGCTTTGAAAAATTCATCAAGCCATGAGTAATCTCCACATTGTTTTTGAATAAAACACCCCTTAAATTGTTAGAAAGCACCCGAATTCTCTTTGGTTAAAATCAAAGAGAATTCTTGCTCATTCTTGTTCTACTTGGCATTCTATCTCAAAGAGGTGTCTGACTGAAATTAAATTTCAATAATGTAAAACAAGTTTCACAGGATGACCAGGGATACTAAAACACAAAAATGCTACAAAAGACATGTTCACATAATTTTTATGAAGTACTAACCTTCAAATGACACGTGACAAAATTTGGGCCCAATCGAATTATTAGTTTACAAATTATAGTTATTTAAGTGAAGCTACTGTTGCAAATTTGTGTGTTGATAAAGCCTTGCTTTCTGATGGAAAAAAAATACTGTTCAAGCAAAACAGTGGCTTAATAAGTTATTTGAACTCTGCTCTGTTGGAAACAACAGTTAAGAGGCGGTATGCTGACTTTAAACGCGATTGTACAGACAAATGATACTGAACGCTCAGGTTGCCCAAAATCGGCAGTTGTCTCAAAAAACACCAAAAATATCCACAAACAAGTTTTGGTTGATTGTAAATTGAAGTTGTGTGAGATAGCAGAGAAGTTGAACATATCAGAGGGTAGTGTATTCACCACTTTTCATGAACATTTGTCAATGAGAAAGCTGTGTTCAAAGTGGGTGCCATATTTGCTCACAGTTGATCAAAAACAATAACACGTTGATGATTCAGAGCATTGTTTGCTATTGTTTCAATGCAACAAAAGTTTTTGTGTAAATATGTGACAATAGATAAAACATGGATCTACCACTTCACTCTGTAGTAAAATCAGCAGTCAGCTGAGTAGACAGCAGCAGGTGAAAGCCATCCAAAGCAAATAAAGACACAAACATCAGCAGGTAAAGGTTTTGGTCTCTGTATTTTGGGATGCGCAAGATATTTTGTTCATCAATTACCTTGAGAAAGGAAGAACCATCAATAGTGAATATTGTATAGCATTATTGGTGTGTTTAAAGGAAGAAATCAACAAAAAATGGCCACAAATGAAGAAGAAAAAGTGATCTTTCACAAAGACAATGCACCATGTCACAAGCTGATTGCAATGATAACAAAAGTAGATAAATTGCACTTTGAATTGTTTTTGCATCCACCCTATTCTCCAGATCTGGCTCGAAGTGACTACTGGCTACTTGTAGATCTCAAAAGAATGCTTAAGGGATAGAAATTTGGCTCTAATGAAGAAGTGATATCAGAAATTGAGGCATATTTTGCAGCCAAAGACAAATTGTTCTACAAAGAAAGCATTGAATTGTTAGAGAAGTGTTGTAATCAGTGTATCCCCCTAGAAGGAGACTATGTTGATGAATAAAATTGAATCTTGTGTAAAAGTTGTTTTATTAGTTAGGCCTGGGGTTTATTGAGTGATGTGTTAGATATTGACTTTCACAATGTGTCTTTAAACATTTATAGTTGGGTTATGATTTAAAGTACAATATACTCAGCTCCAGGGAACCATCCTCCCAGGCAGTACTTCTATTACACTATGGGAGGGGATATTCAATTCCTTAAATGTGTGGCATTCTAACAGGAAAGTACTGAGGAAAGCTGAGTATTTTTTGTTACATATTTCATATGCATGGAAAATTCCTACTTTAAACACAGCTTTGTATCCAAGCTTTAAATATAGCTTTCTGTTGTGTGAATACTTTTGTAACTATGTACTTATGCTACTCTTGTAAATTGAACACGGTGTCATTTACAATGGAAATAGAAATAGAAATTCTCCTATGACTGGTAATTAATAAATATAATCTTTACCAGACAGTGTAAATAATTTTTCTTTTGAGAACAAAATGCATAAAAGATTACTTTCACTTAATCAGTATTTGTATTTTGTTTATCATCATATTAGAAAATTAATTAGAGATAAGTTTTACTTATAAATGTGGCACAAGGCTGAGTGGGGGTTGAGATTGGTCTTCACTAACTGTCCTATACCTAGCTAATCAGATTTACAACTCAATCACTCATTACAATTTGTTCATTCACTGCAAAAACTCATCCATCACCTCCCAATCCTACATATACCATAATACCACACATTTACAGGGGTACCTAAAAAGAGGAACAAACCTTTGATATAAAATTTTGGTTCTATATACAATAATACAAAAATATATTAAAAAGTTTAATGATATGAAAAGGAAAGGGAATGAAATGCCCAAAACAAACTAAAATATACCAAAATATTTAAACTAAAATAAACAAATGTTAGTAAGACCCTTTCTACCCAACAAAAATTCAGAGTGGCTGCTGTTTTTTGCCAGACAAAGAAATCAAGTAGCACACTCACTAATGTAGAGGGAAAGGATAAAATAAATAAAGGGATTCAAAAATCAAAGACGACCAGTCAAGATGAAAAAGTGGGGCCAAAAACAAACTGGGGAGGTTTGTAATCTCGACTTATCATAAAAAAGAAAAAGGCGAGAACAGGCTAGGAACAACATTTACTCATATTAACTAAGTACACAAAAGAAGTCTAACGTAACCAAGGGAGGGTTTGCAGGAAACCACCCAGTTGTAACATAAAACATAGGGACTTAAAAAAAGAAAATCAAGACTGGCCCCATTCACATGAACCAGACTTGCTACAGTTACCCACCTTTTGCTGAAATCTGTTGATATTAAACGCGATAAGATCTGATCTTTATCTTGAGCTGATACTCAAAGAATCTAATCAGATACTGATAAAAATGACGTTCTTATCGCAAGATTCCCTCCATGAATGACATCCAAATCACCTTTCATGCTACAGCCAGCAACACCAGAAACACCATCTGTTTCACCCCAGAATACAGGGGTAACACATTATCACATGCGTACGCGATATCAATAGACATGAGTTGTTCAAAAGCAATACAAGTCATCATCTTGTGAACATGGTCCCAGAAAGGGTGCACCTGAGAAAAGTGGTAAAAGGTATGCTCAGCCATTTCTTCTAAACTAAGTCCATGCTGATAACAGTCGGGCAAATATGCCTCACCCTATCTGAAGTCCATGTCATTGATAGATAGCCTGTTCCAAATCAATCGCCAGGTAAGCAAAAACTTAGAGTTACTGAGATAATTCGCTGCTGGTGTCCAAGATTCCCAAGGAGCCTGATTCCGTTGCCAACAAGCTGTTCGGCACCACTTTCAATCAGAAATCTTTTGTTGGCACTCTCACCTTGCTAACAGCATGTTCCACCTCCTTGACTGGACCAAACTAGGCAGAAAATCCTCACACATGTTTACTTGATATATTGAGGGGCACACCATGGATGCGTTGTGTACTCCATTTGCAGCCTGACATTTTTTTGTTGTTAGTATACTGCCTGCTAGAGTCTTTGCTTCCTCTTTCAATGACAAAAGCACATCCCACATGGCACACGAGCACTTTGCCCAAATCTTCGGCACAATTTTGAAACTCTTCAGAGTCTCCACCATCATCTCCCTGTTGATATCAATGACTTTCCCGTTTTCACATCGATTTTAAGTAGGGGGATTGTTTTTGCTGACACAACATTTAGTACTTCTGGGATGATGACAAGTTCACTATTCTTGATGAATTCCTTGTATTTTTGTCACATATTGTCATAGTAGACCATGTCTTTCTTTTCAAATATCTTGTTCCAAACGGACAGTGCTTGAGACACCATTGGTTCAACATTTTACTAGGGAGACTCATCCATTGTGGTCTCACCATGGATGTGCATTGTGGTGCAGTAGATATCGACTCGAAAGGACAAATCGGGGAGCTGAGTTCAATTTACAGTTGAATTCACTTACACACAAATAACCTTCTTTCCTCCAGTTATGGGTTAAATAATAGGACAGATTGGGTTCTATAGACTTGGCTGGTAGCCAGTCTACGGCAGAAAGCAATGGCACCCTACTGCAGGATAATCTTCTGCCCAGTCAGTTATGTCTCTTTCGAGACATGATTGCCCATAGCATGTATCATGTATGTAATTAACAGTTAATGTGGCACAAGGCTGAAGTGGGCATGGGTTAAGGTTAGTATTCTCTTACTATCCTATATCTAGCTAATCAGATTCATGACCCAATCACTCATTACAATTTGCTCATTCACCACAAGAACCCTTCTATCACCTCCTAATCCTCCATACACCACAATTTCACATATACACAGGGGCACCTAGGAGAATGAACCCATAACATAAAAATTTGGTTCTATATACAATAATTCAAAAATATATTTAAAAATTTAATGATATGAAAATGGAAAGGTGGGGGGATGAAAACAAAACTAAAATGTAAGAAAAATATTCAAACTAAAATAAACAAATGTTAGTAAGACCCGTCCACCCAACAAAAAATTCAGAGTGGCTGCTGTATTCCGCCAAATGACTAAACCAAGTAGCACATGCACTATGAGAGGTTTCATATATAACTTATGCTATTAAAAAAAAAAAAAATAGATGAATGCTGGAAAATAAAAGAATTTTGGCCAATCAGAAAAAAAAAATACTAGAGATTTTTTATGCTAGCTGAAACCAAGCTTTGTGCTAGTAGTCTTGGAGCCTTTTCTTAAGTATCATAAACATAATTCAAAGAAACCAGCCAAGCATGTCATTAAGAAGTGGTCATCTACTTAAAACATTTTTCCTCCCTACTGAGGGTTGAATAAACACAGCAGATTGACATCTGCAATAAGTTTCTAAAGTAAATACACTCTTAACTGCTACCAAGGTCTGACTTTTAAACTAACAAGTCTGAACAGACATTCATCAACCTGAATTACAAAGGATTCACTCCAGTCAAAGTGAAATAAATAAAGATATATTATTTGTTTATACCTTTTGGTTCAGTTTATTTATTTCAAAGTTTCTAATAAATAATACTAAGAGCCTCTGGCATTTCTCCACAATTGTATATTACTTTTCTGTTGAAGAAAGAAAATTACAACTCTCTGAAATCTATACTGGCTTGAATTTTACAACTGTTTAGAAAAAAAAAATTTCTGTCCTTTTCTGAAATAGATAAAATATTTTCTTTTAAATATTGTTAGTTGTTATTTTCTTTATTTTTTATTTTTTTGTAACTGATATTTAGCCATTTCTCCATTAGATGAAGAATATTATCCATAGATTTTTATTTGTTTTTCATTTATCTATTTTTATTTCATTTCAAATTTATATATCAGTTAAATTTTTCATGAAATTATCAAATTTTAATATTTAAAAAAAATTGTACAGTTGTTTTCTGAAGTTCTAAAATGGTTTTTATTTATCATTATGCCATATATCATTTGTAATATTATCTTCATCTCATGATTTTTTTAAAAATTTTAAACCTTTTGTTTACTCTGTTTTTGTTTTTAATTCTCCTGTAAGAAAACGAGTTTCATTTGCTGTGTACTAAAAATAATTGTTACATACCTAATGAATATATGGATGTACAATGCATAGAGTAAAGTGTCTTTGGTGAAATCACTGCTAATGTCACTTGTTCAAAAAAAAAAGAGGCAAAACCCTAAAGGAATTCACCCTAGCCTTTCTTCCTCATGCCCAACATATTGCAACCAATACTTATCATGGAGACATTCAGGAAAACCATAACAATTAAGCTTTACATTTTATTTGAACACCTCCCTCCCCATATCCTGAATAAATTAATACTGCAAACAACAAAAATAAACAAAAACATTATTTATTTTTATTACAGCATTTTGATTGATGCATTCTTTGACCTTGAGTTGTATATTGTTTTTGATTTTTAGAATTTTGAAATGTTTATACAATTTTAGACAACTAACCAGTAATTTTAATCAAACTCTAAAAACCAAATATAACTGACACCTATCACCTAAAATGTGTTGCTAACAAAGATATAGAAAATAGTCTCCATAATGTATGGATTACTTGCTTGGGGGATGTCTAAGACATGGTTTTTATGAGGGGGCCAATTATTAGGCTTTTTTAAATTATTTTAAAGGAACTAAATTGTCATTTTTTTAAATCATAGAATCTAATCAATAAATGATTATCTTCAAATTTATAATTCTGCTATTTGAAAAATTTGATTATCTTATTGCTGAAGTCACTATGATGTATGGATGAATTTTAGTAAAACATTTACTGTACATCATACTTGTAGTTAATTTTTTATGTTGTAGTCTACTAATAGGAGGATTTACAGTGTTGTATAATGACTATAGGCTTTTGACATGTTCATATTCCAGTCAGGTTTGTTACATTCACTTATGCACAAATATTCTTGGGAAAGGCATGAATCCATCTCCCCCTTCAGTTATCGAATGGCAAAACAGAATAGGTCAGGTAGCCTTAGTTGGTAACCAATCTACTGCAGAAGGAAATAGCAACCTATTTTAGGAAAATTTTCTGCCTAGTCAGTCATGAATCATAAGAGACATGATTTCCCAAGCATGTATCATATATGGCACTTAACTGACTGATATTAATACGATTATAGATGGACTGAATGAAATGAATTTGCTATTAGCAGAGCATTCTGACTGGTTGTAAAAAAAATGTTTATGATAGTTTTATAAAATTGATTTTTGTATTTGTATTGCTGTGCGTTTTTGTTGAAGCTGCACTGGAATTAATTTCATACAAAGCAAGGTGGGTCCTGCATGATAGAGGATCTTTCTTTACTTCTCCGTTTATACCTGTCACTAGCATAAGCCAATTCTAGGCTTAATTTTTCTGTCCTTCCAAATAAAATCCTTCCAAGTCATCTTGGACGATTCTCTTCATCTGCTACCCTAAACTGTCATCTTACTGTGCAGAAGAGACTCAAGGTTGTTAAAGCCTAGCTTCTGAGAATCTAGTCTGGTTTGACTTTGTTCTCAGATGACATGTCACACTTTCAGCATATTCTGGCCCTGTAATTCTGCTGCAATTGGCTAAGTCTGCCATTGACAACATGCAACTTGGCATTTTGAATGCAGGTGCTGTGTACAGAGAGGCAGTGGGTTGTGAGGATAGACAGCGGCTGGTGAAATTTCTTCCATGTGACCTGGCAATGTTGGTCAGCTCAGATTTGCCACACGAAGACAGTCACCCAGGGAGTAGAAGGAGGCAATCATCTCTAAGGCCACTCCAACAACCATCTTAATTAGTGAGAAGCCATTGATTGATCACACCTCACCTTTGCAGTACTCACATTTGAAGTTGGGATCAGGCACAAGTCTACTGGAGATGCCACTGCATGATGTGGCATTGTTACCAATACCTGTGAGATAAACAACACATAGATCTTTGCCACACTTCCTGAGCACATCCATGCCTAGGCCTGAGATTATTATCTTAGTCTTTCCCATGTTCACATATAGGCTCTTTTGGTGTAACTATACAGTGATCACCAGGTTTTCTGCATACAAGACTTCCTAAGGGCAACTCGAGCGGAACTCTCTAGACAATACATTCAGCACAATGATGAATAGGAGGGGACTGAGGCAGGAACCTTGGTGAACATCAACATTCACCCCAAACTCTCATTGCTTTAGCCATTACCCGCTCTAACTTTGCTCTTGGCATTCTCGTACATGATTCTATAATGATGAATATTTAAAGAAACTTTAGAATTTTATTTTATTAATAGTTTTTCATTTTCTAAAAGTAATTCATTAACAAAAAATCTGATATTTCTGTTAATTTTCTTTTTGTGCTTGTAGTTATTCTTCTTAAAGACAGCTTAGCTGTCTAGAATTATATAAACACATTTCTGACACTTCTGTCACTTTCCTCTTAAGGCTTTCTGTGTTTGTTTAGATTGATTTTATTTATTTGATCTTGTTATGTCAACAGTGATGACCAGCTGAAATGCTCTTAATAATTGTCTGAACAACTTTTAAAGTTCTTTTTTTTATATTTTATGAATAATATATAAATAGATAAAAGGATTCACATAGTCTTTTTTAATAAAATTTCTTTAACTTTTAAAAAATGACTCAAAATATTGAATATATTTTTAAAAGTTCAAGAAATTTTGTTAATAAAAGACAATGAATCTTTTAACAGATTTAATACAGCTTTAATCTTTTATCTAACTGTTGGGGCACCTTCCCTGTTTACACTAATATGGACTCTTTCTAAGACTATATATATAGTAGTAGTCATTAGTGGACTAGAGGATCAGTGTAGTAGCACTGTGGTGTAACAGTAGTGTATCCCAGGTATCTAGTCCTGAGGGTAACATTGCCAAGTCTCACGTCTCGTATTATCTCGCATTTCTCTTGTATTCTTCTAACCATATTGTACAACATTCTACTAACCTTATCTGTACATATTTCTCTTCAATATATTGCGTTTTCTATCATATTACTCTGCGTTGTGTATTTATTGGATCTAACCCCAGACCCACAACAGTGGCAATGAAGATACGAACAGTCACACAGAGAAAAAAAAGTACGTTCTTAAGTCAGTCATCACCACAACAGTGGCGACAAAGATTCAAACAGTTCACGTGGAGGAAAAAATACGTTCTCAAGTCAGTCACCACCACAACAGTGACAACGAGGTTCCGAACAGGAAAAAAAAAAAAGAACTTACAGGAAAAACAGCAGTCACGAGAAAGGATTCAAATAAAACTCTACATATGGTCGACCACAAACAGTGATGAGAAATTACCAACCACTGCAGTGGTGGAAAAAAGAATCCTACTATGACTGTAACGAGTCTTACATGGAGGAAAAATATGATAAACAAAAGTAATACCCAGAGGAAAAACAGTAAAAAAATTTTTCCCCCTCTGGTAAAATGGAAGATTTCAAAGCAACGATAGTAGAACTGGTGAAACTCCAGATGAGCCAACAAGAACGCAATGTAAAAATACAGCTTGAATTCCAAAAAACTTTCAGGGAGCAACAACAACTTAATGAGAAGAAACAACTACAAATACATGAGTAACAGTAAAAAATGCAGTTTGAATTTTTACAAAAACAGCTGGAATTACAACAGAAAGTTGACGAGAGAAGCAATGAACAACAACAAAAGACAAGAATTAATCCGCAGGCTATACTGGCAAAGGGTCAAAATGAAGAAAACGAAAACACATTTGCGCAAAATACAATTTGGAACTCAATAGAAAACTTTAATTACGACTTGGATGAGGAAAAAACCTTTGCTCTATATTATAGATGATACCAGGACTTTTATGAAGTCAATTGTAGCAGCTGGTCAGATGAGAAGAAAGTATGTTTACTACTTTGCAAACTGGGAACACACGAACACAACAAATTCGTGGATTACATACTGCCAAAGAAAACACGTGAGTTAAAATTTGCCGAAGCCATAAAACTATGAACAGAATTGTTTAGCCCAAAGACATCTCTATTTCATAAGAGATGGAAATGTTTAAATTTATGAAAAAAAGATGATGATGACTACACCACTTTTGCATCAGTGGTGAATAAACTATGCGACGAATTTATGCCAGCAGTGCATAAGCATAAAAAATGATTCGAGGAACATTGAAGAAGCTGGAGTAGCTAACATAAAAAATATAGAGAAAAACACGTTTTTCCTCCCCTCCTCAAATGATAAAATCAAGGAAAAACTGGCATTTGCCTACTAGATCATTTGGAAGATCAGAGAAGAAACCACTTCCAAGCCCTTGTTATAGATGTGGTGAATACCATTGGTATCAGGATTGGCCTTTTAAATTTAAAACATGTTGAAACTGTCACAAAAAGGGACATAAATCCTCTAAATGCAGAAGCAGTAGAGTGAAAGTAACCAGGATCGAGGAAGACGAAGGTACTAATATTTGAAAGTACTTACAAATCAAAATGTTAAACGAAACTATAAACATGCAGTTAGACTCCGGATCTGACATTTCAATAATTAGCTTCCAAACGTGGGGACGTCTGAATAAACCTACTTTATTAAAAACAAAAAAACAATGGTGAGATCAGTCACGGGAAAGAAAATTGATTTTGAATGTGACATTCAATGGAGTTACAAAAAAATAAATAAAGTACGTATTAAAAAATACCAACAACTTATTTGGGACTTACCAATTAGCTCGTATTGTAAAAAATATTGAAAGCCTAACTACAGAAACCGAAAACATAAAGTCAGAATTAAAAAAGACCTTCCCTGATGTTAGGCAGATGCAAAAAAATGTTGGCAAAAATACTGTTAAAGGAAAATGCTCAACCAGTATTTAGGAAAAAAAGAAATGTTCCTTTCGCTGCACTAGAAGAAATAAACAATGAACTGGATAGATTAACCAGCTCAGAAGTTATATCCAAGGTGGAATACAACCATTGAGCAGCACCTGTCGTTTACATTAAAAAATAAGTCTGGGGAAATACGTGTATGTGCGGATTTCTCGACAGGTTTGAATGAGGCAGTAAAGGATTACCATTACCCACTTTTGAGTCCAGAAGAAGTATTTACAAAATTAAACGGAGGTAGATATTTCTCCAAAATAGACCTGAGCAAGGCATATCTACAAATTCTTGTAGACGAAGAAAGCTTGAAGCTCTTATGCATCAACACGCATAGAGGACTATACAAATATGAAAGATTAGCATTTGGCGTAAAAGTAGCCCCCACTATTTTTCAGCAAGTCATGGATATGATGTTGGTAGAATTCGATTTTGCTATAGCTTATCTTGATGGCATTTTAATAAAAAGTGAAACAATTGAGCAGCACACTAAACATATAAAAAAGTTTTTGAACAAATTCATAATTACGGGTTTAAGGTCAAAGAGGAAAAGTGCAATTTCTTTTTGGAAGAGATTAAATACTTTGGCTATATAATAAACAAAGATGGCATCTTCAGCGATCAAAAATATGCTGGCACCAAATAATATTGCATTGCTACAGAGTTTTCTGGGACTAGTTAGCTACTACCAAGATTTCATACAGAATTTACACAATCTTCGAGCACCCCTAAATGAACTACTAAGAAAGGATAAGCCCTGGGTTTATTCAAATGAATGCCAACAGGCATTTGAAAGCATTAAAAAAATATTGATGCCCGATCTACTTCTGACACATTATGATCCAAAATTGGAGATACTGATAGCCAGCGATGTGATAGAAGATAGAAATATAAAGCTGATCGCCCACACTAGCAGATCACTGCTTCCAGCTGAGAGAAGCTACTCTGATAGAGAAGCCTTTAGGCATCATATTTGCCATGACTAAATTCCACGGGTATATCCATAGGTTCTTCACCCTTCAGATAGACCACAAACCATTACTTAAAATATATGGTAAAAAAAAATGTCTACCTATGTACACAGCAAACCAACTGTTGAGGTGGGGTACTATTTTATTAAATTACAATTTTAAATTGCAATATTTACCTTCTAGCAAAATTGGGCATGCAGACAGTCTATCAAGATTGATTCCTCAACAGATAGAACCACTTGAAGACTTCATTATTGCTGCACTAAGATCTGAAGGAGAATTAAAAAATACACTGTGTAATACAATTAGGGAGCCGCCCGTATGATTAAAAGAAATCAAATACGAAGCTACAAAGAATGAATTCATAAAAGAGACAAAAGTGAAAATCCCTGAAAAAGACCAAAATATTGCAGAAAGCTCCATATGCAATAACGTACTACTGTACAGTGATAGGGTAGTCATGCCAAAACCTTTACAGAAAATGATATTGAAAGATTTCCATACAGTACATCCTGGTAGGAACCGAATGAAGAGCTTAATGAGGAGTTACGTTTTTTGGCCGAAAATGGATACGGATATTGTGAACATGGTGGATAAATGCAAGGGCTGCGCCCTAGCAGCTAAATCACTGCCAGTAATACACAAACCTTGATTGAAAACAGGTTGACCCTGGTCAAGGATCCATATTGACTACGCTGGTCCTATTGATGGACTATACTATTTGGTAGTTGTGGATAGTTATTCGAAGTGGCCTGAAGTGTTTCAGTGCAAGAGACCAACAAGAAGAAACATAATAAACCATTTACATGAGCTATTCACTCATTTTGGTGTTGTCAACTGTCTAGTGAGTGACAACGGAACTCCATTCACTTCGGGAGAATTTAAAGAATTCTGCCTGACATTTCAGGTTGAACATATTAAAACCACTCAATATCATCCAAGGTCAAATGGCCTGGCAGAGTGCTTTGTAGACACCCTAAATAGGGCTCTAAAAAAAAAAGCGTCAGGTACACCAACGAGAAAAGCTCTTCAACAATTTTTACAGGTGTCCTGAATAACACCAAATAAATCAGCACCATCGACACTGTCACCCGCCGGATTGATGTTTGCATGGAAAGTGGGGTCGGTGTTCGACAAATTAATTCCAAATCAAAAAGAACACGTACCAGCAATCATCACACCAAAGCGAACCTTTAGTCAAAACGAAAAAGTTTATTTAAAAAATTACAAAAATAACATGTCATTCTGGGAACCAGACATCATCAAAAGATGGATTGGAAATATGATCTATATGGTCGACGGACCTAGGTTCGCCCACAAGCAGCATATAAATCAAATAAGAAAAAGGCTAACGGAAGACGAAATCAACACACCTCAGGAGGAAGAGGTGTTAGACATCATCTATGACACATTTGATATGCAAATGCCCCAGCTGGAACCTCAACAGAGGAGGTCTAAAAGAAAAAGAAAAACAATGGTGCAGTTAATTATTGATCCAAAAAAGAAGAAATATTAAAAGGACATTCCAAGTGAAAAAAAAAAAAAACTTGGGAAGGGAATGTTGGGGTACCTTCCCTGTTTACACCAATATAGACTCTTCCTAAGTAGTAGTCATTAGTGGACTAGAGGATCAGAGTGTAGTAGCACTGTGGTGTAACAGTAGTGTATCCCAGGTATCTAGTCCTGTGCCATACGTGATACATGCTTGAGCGATCATGTCTTGAAAGAGACATGACTGACTGGGCAGAATATTATCCCGCAGTAGGTTGCCATTGCTTTCTGTGGTAGACTGGTTGCCGACCAAGGCTATAGAACCCAATCTGTCCTGTTATTTAACCCATAACTGGAAGGAAGAGATGGATTAATACCTTTCCCAAGGGTATTTGCGCGTAAGTGAATGCAATTCAGCTGGAATTCAAACTTGGCTCCCCGATTTCTCGTTCCGAGCCGATATCCAATGCACCACAACGCACATTGCGTTTTCTACCATATTACTTTGCATTGTGTATTTATTGGATTTAACCCCAGATCCACAACACTAACAAATAAAGTAATTGCTGAAATATGTGCGACAAGAAAGTTTTAAGGGGTATGGGAACAAAAAAAAAACTTAAAATCAAAAAGAAGCAGTTGAAATTTCTTTCTGAGACACATAATGAGAAAAGAGGGCTTGAAGAATTTGACACTCACAGGACATGATGAAGGCAAAAATAGCAGAGGGGAAAAAGTGGGTACCTTAAAAATTTTGTATAAATAAATAGCAAAACATAAACTGGAAAATTGTAGTGGATGATGATCACCTAACTCTGTACAAGAGCTGGCATACAAAAGAAGACTTTCGTCTTGGATTTCATAGAATGAAAATCTGGCTGTTACAATAAAAAGCAATGGAAATTAAGGAAAAATACCAATCATTTTCTTCAATATAAACTTATTAAAGTTTTTTAATTCAATTCAGATGTAACTCACTTTTTAATTAATTTTTTAAAACTTAAAATGAATGAATTTTAACTTATCATTTATTGCCTGTTTGCTCTGTACTTTTATAGTTGACATGAAAAAAAAAAAATATACACATTTTACAGTGACATAAAATGCACTTCTTGTGAAATGTAAATAATTTTACTGAACTAATAATGCAAATCATTTTTATGACAGTAATTGTTATAAGTTGCTACAATGGTTATAATATTATGTCTTGACTAACTCCAACTACACTCTATCAGAAATCTCTTGAAACTCAGGGTATTAACCCAAGTCCTTCCCACTGAAGAGGTCAGTTTTTAACGTGAGTTTCTGAGCATGTATATATGGTCAAAAATTCACCAGTTCCTGCATATGAAGGATCAGGCTTGTCTATTTTACTGAGTCACTCTTTGCCTGAAAACAGAGACCTTGACAAGTGCGAGTTCTCTCAGAACTCTGACTCTGAACTCTCTTTGAGGTCTTTATTTAAAGTGCCTTGTCTTTTTCATTTGTCTTATTTTTTCAGTGACTCCTTTTTGAATTTTTTTTTTATTTCTTAAATATTTTATTTCTTAGCATTCATCCTACTCTTTTTTTTTTTTTTTTTTTTGGCTAGTTCACCATCTATTGAACTTTGTATATTTTTTTTGTTTTTTTTGTTTTGGGCCAACTACTAGTTTTTACATGTTTCCTCTTTCTGGTATTCATACTTATACTTATATGTTCAATGAATTCTTGGGGAGTTGGTATGTCAAAGATCATACAGAACTTGTATAGGTTCATCCTTTCTTCAATAAATCTTTTCTTTAACTGATTCCAATGCCTTTTGTCTTCCTATATTTAATCTTTCACCATATTTTTTCCATCTTTTTTTCACCATATTTTTTCCATCTTTTTTCACCATATTTTTTCCATCTTTTTTTTCACCATATTTTTTTCCTTCTTTTTTTTTCACCATATTTTTTACTTCTTTTTTTCACCATATTTTTTACTTCTTTTTTTTCACCATATTTTTTCCTTCTTTTTTTTCTTTCACCATATTTTTTCCATTCTTTTTATTTCTTTCACCATATTTTTTCCCTTCTTTTTATTTCTTTCACCATATTTTTTCCCTTCTTTTTATTTCTTTCACCATATTTTTTCCCTTCTTTTTATTTCTTTCACCATATTTTTTCCCTTCTTTTTATTTCTTTCACCATATTTTTTCCCTTCTTTTTATTTCTTTCACCATATTTTTTCCTTTTTTTTTTTCTACCCTTCTGTCTGCCTGAATTCTTTTACATTATTCTTCAACTTTTATATACAAACATGCCTCAGAAAGACTCAGTATTGAAAAAAATTTTCTACCATTTGATTTTACAAAAGATTTTTCTGGGTTTGGTAATGGATACTTGTGTGATTGTAAACATTTCTTCAATCCAGTTAAAAAATCAGTACAAACACAAATTATATTTTTGTTTCTTTACATACACTGCTGATGCTGTCCATTTGGAATAGTCAATTTTTTCAGTTACACCCATTTTTTCAAATCTGTCTAATTCTTCCTTGACTTGATCCAAGGCTGCGACTGGTACACTATGTTTTGGTTTAAATATTATGGTCAATCCTTTTATCACTTGAAATTTTGCTTTGACTTTAGAACACTGAGCCAACTCATCCAACAGAACATCCAGAAAACATTTTTTCAATTCTTTCTTTAAATTTTCACATTGTGTTTTTTAAACTGGTGACCAGTTTATCCATTTTTGTAATATTTTTAGGTTATTTCCATAACTTAAATAGATCTCTCAAGTCAGAACCAAATAAGTTTGTAGTATTTTTAACACATAAGACTTAGCTTGTTACAAAATTAAATATTGCTTGTCATTTTACCAATGACAATTTCTCACCTAACATGTCACATGCGATTTTTGAGGGTTTTTTTAATATAGGTTTTTCATTTGCTTTCCATGTGGTGTCGTTGATTGTTGTGATATCACTACCAGTGTCTAGTTGCATTTTTACATTCACACTACTAATTTTCACTTACACAAATTTTCTTTGGTTTTCTGTAATTATTTTTGTCTCAATACTGTGTACAAATTTTTTTCTGTAAGAACTTTTCCTTGCTTTAGTTTTACAGTGTGTCTTTTTATGTCCTACTTTTCTTTTCCACACTTGTAGCACTTTAAATTCTTAAAGAAACAATAATCTCTGAAATATAAAATTTCACATCTGAAACATGGATTAATTTTTCTTTTTCCACATTTTTCATTAATTATATGCACATTCTTTTTCTTCAATTTCCTCTATGTTGCATTTTAGATTTAGGATTCTCTGATATTTGTCCCATATTTCTTGTAGTGTTAGTTTTTCATTCTGTTCTAATTTTGTTAGGATTCTGGTACATAATTCTGTGTCTTTTTTCACCATTAACACTTGAACGAATATTAATCCTTGAAACATGTCCAGAGTCTGTGCATTTAATTTGAATTTTTCAGTCTTTGTTAATGATTCCCGCGTATGTGACAAAAATCTTTACCTTCTTTCTTTGTCAGATTCATACACTTTCGATCAGTCTTAAATAATAAAATTTTCTTGCTAAAAATTTTAGTCAAAATATTTACTGTTTCTTAAAACAAATTTCTCTTATTTTTATTGGTAGTACGAAATTACAGTATTTTGCATGTTCTACTGGTGCTAACTTTCTTAACAAAAGTCTTGTTCTTTCTCATCTTCCCAATCACTGTATTCTTCTCTGTAAATTTGCTTGTATCTTTTAAAATAAGCAGTAACAGTAATTCCATTATCTGAATTGTATATGAATTCAACTATGGCATTTCCCACCACATCATGAGTGAAAGAAATTCTGTTTTCTTCTGAATTATTTCAATTAACTTTTGTTGTTGTTTCTGGATTCCAACAACTGCTGTTGTTACTGTTGTATTTTTACCACTTGGGCTAATAATTTTTACATATTTAAGAATATCTGTTTTTTTTCTTTACGCACAGCAAAGAAAAAAAAATTGCACCAATGTGGTTCTAATTTCTCATCACTGTTATGTGTGCCACAGCAGAAAAAGGTATTTTTTCTACTCCATATAAGTTTTTATTCCTTGTCATCACTGTTATAACTCTCTACTAATGGTTATATTATACTTCAACTGACTCCAACAGTACTTTAATAAACACTCTATCAGAACTCTCTTGGAACTCTGGCTCTGAACTCTCTTTGAGTTTTTTTATTTAAGGTGTCTTACTTAGTTCATTCATGTTTCTGGTGTCTTTTTTATTCCACAACAGTATTAAATCAACTCATTAAATCCAGTTAAACATATTAGTTTAATTGACTTATTTTATTTTTTAGGACACAAGTGTTTCAATCACAGTTCCAGAAGATAAAAATGTTAAAGAAGTATTTAATGTTTGTCTTTGGAGAATTATGCTCCTGTCTGGGTGAGTATGTAGATTCATTCATTGTACTGAAGTTTTATCTTCATTATGGCTTTTATGTATCAAATTATTTATCATATAAACCAACTTTTAAGCAGAAAAAAACACTCTCAGGTCATTTAGATCCTTTGAATACAACAATCTGATGTTAGTGCTGCTGCTTTATTTGATGAGATAAGAAAAGGCAAACCTGAATAAATATTTCAAATGTTGATTTATTCAACAGCATAAAGTACTTCTTTGTGTTTGAATCATTAAATCAAGTTATTTTTATTACTCTAGTTAAAAATAACATGGTTTTAGTAACACATACAGACACAGCTCAATTATTGTATAAATGTTTTATTCTTGAACAACTATATAATCAGTAAAAAGGCTAAATTGATATTTCTTTTTAATAATGAAAGTTTATGTTCTCGGTTCAAAATAAAATGATGATAAAATCTTTAATTATTGTGTATTATGTTTCTTAACTTTTCAGGGTATTTATTTATGGATCCTATACAGTATTGGTACATTTATGTGAAGTGGATGGCAAAATACCATTTAGTTCAGCATCCATGGTTCTTGTAACAGAAATCCTGAAAGTAAGAAATTTTTCATAAAAATATCAAACAGCAATACTTGATTATATGGCCAATATTAAATTGGTACATAAAAGAAAAAATGTCTCTACTTAAGGAAGTATTGAAACATTTTTCAGTAAGTCAGATCATAATCAGGTGGAATGCTTTTTAAAGAAAGCAGATCTAAGTTGTTTTGTCATTATGACAAAAGTATGTTATCAATAAATATTGTTATGCATGTCTAACAATAAACATTCATACACTAGAAAGTAGATAAATACTGCTTTTTTTTCCTCTCTCTTTGTCTTTTTTTTATTAATTTATAGATCAAATGTAACTATGAGTTGTATAAACATTTTTTTTAATTCTTATGAAACACTTCAATTTTGGAAGTAAAACAAAAATGTCTTTCTAACAAAAATTCTCTTGTAGACTAGATATACAATTAAAAAAAATTATGGTAAACAGATTTAATGAAGTAAAATAAATTAGATATTTTTGATGACAAAAGAAAATTATCTTCTAATTTTCTTGTTGGATAGCAATACATGTGAAATAAAATTGTATATACTTGGGAAATGCAGGTACTTGATAAACATTTTAAAACTAAACAAAGTAACAGATGTTAGGGTGTGAGAATCTTAGATGAAGCATTTTTTAGATTGAGTATTGTTATTCATTTTTAACTAGTATTTTCTTATTTCTCTTGATTTTTATTGAAACTCTCAGTTCTACCATTAAATGTGACTTGTTGAGTAACATCTACTGTTGCAACTAAACTGTTAGCAGTACGAAAAGATATAAAAGATAAGCCTATTGCTTATTTAATGGTTGCAAAATAACAAACTGAGAGTTGTAATAAAAGAAACTGAAATAAGATGAAAGATAAGTAAAAATATGAAGTGATAAAAAAATGTCAAGATGTAATTGCTTCATTGAAGAAATCAACAGCCATTAACTTTAACGTGTGGCTTAGATAAGCTGCTGCTAATTGTGTAAAATGCACACATTGAGATAACACTTAGTTAACCAAATTGTCGACTAAATCATCTCACTAAAATTTTAAAATGTTTTGAGTAAGTGAGGCTGCACAAACACTATTGAAATCAATATATCTGGCTACTCACAGAATAGCATTTCACCATTTTTGCAGCACACACAATGGCCTTTTACCAATCTTGCTATTTGTGTTAAAGGAAACTCTCTACTATGTCTCTGGCTTTAATATTCTTGTTGATTTATTTCTATCCTCTACTGTTGCAGTTTAATCAAGTTTTTCATGAGAATTCTTTTATTAAGTGGATTTAATCCATAATTTCTTACTATTTGAATGGATCAGCTTGTTTAAACCTTCAGCAGTTATTTCATCTTTGAAGTATTGATTATTTTTTCAAAGGTTTTCCATTATGAAATGAAAGCAACTCTTTGCTTATTCAAAATCTACATTCATCTTCACGGGGACAAACATTTAAGGTAAAGAAGGTGGCACAAATACTACTTCTTCATAAGACAGCACTCTTTTATCAATGCTATTGTTTTGTTTTCGTCTTTTTACCTGGATATAAAGGTCTAAAATCACAAAAAACATGACAAAAGTAAATAGATACCTCTATTTTCAAGCAAGCCTTTATTTAGTCATCTAAACATATCTATATATATATATATATATATATATATATATATATATATTACATGCACATATTCACTTGTATGCTAGGATATAGCATTTGGAACTAATACCTTTTTCATAATGAACAGACTGTCATGTACAACTACAATAGATTGAAGTGTTGAGATTGAATTGTTTGAGATATCAGCTGAAGTGATCTGTTATAGCATTCTGCTTTCTGGAATGGTTTGTTAATACAAACAGTTGTATGAGCTCACTTAATATCATGAAACTCGTTCAATAACTCTATCTTGAGTGGCTCAAATCTTTTATATTTATTGCTGCTCACACCATAACTGAAAATTCACTTTGATAGTGTAACTAGTTCAAATAAAAGTTTTTGGACCCACACTCATCTGCTGTTTGAAACCTGAGGTATTGACTCATCTGAAAAAAAAAAAGTGGCAAAATCCCAAAATTCTGTCCACAATCTTAATTGTCCACTATTTTTTTTACTAATGTTCACTAAGTGTCTTTTTTCTGACTGTTCTATTATGTTAATTCATATCGTTGAAGATACTGTATTACTATTCTTGTGCTGGTTTTGAGATGATTGACTGCTTTAGAACAGGAAATCTTTTTCAATTTTCCACTCACCACATGACATTATTTTTCTCTTTTACCTTTTTAAAATCTGGTGTCTTACTTTACATAATCAGTGAGTTGTATGATCATGTGGTTCACATTTGAAAGTAGAATTCAAAGTTATTTGAAAAAGGCTCATTCCACCTTGACTGACCAACAATATTTTCTCCTTTTGGAAATCTAATGATTCCAGTAAAATGTAATTTGGAAGTAATTGTGGTTATTTCTTATATTTTAACTGTATAAGTAAATGAAGTATCTGTCAATGAACATACCTTTTTAAAATATCAAACCTAATTAAAAAAAAAAAAATTGGTGTCTATTTACTTATGTCTCTGCACTTGATAACATGCTTTATGATGTAACTGTTTTATCTTTATAAAACTATTAGCCATAACAAAGATTATTTTTTTATTTTTGCCAAAAATCTTTTCACGCTCAAGAGAAATAATTTAAATAGTCAAAAATTGGATTCTTTTTAAAAATATGTCAAATTTTATAGTGATTAAATGACAAGAATATAATTATTTCTTTATATACCTGATTAAAATGAAAAAAAATTGTTAAAATTATTTTATTTGGTCTTTAAAGTTAATTTTTGTAATGCGTTTGGATATATAGTAAATTATAAGCTCGGAAATCTTGCATGTTAAAAAAAATAGGTTAAAATGAAATGTTTACATCTTACTGTGTTTACTGGCAGCAATCAAAACTTTATAAAAATGTTTCATTAACTATATTAAAAGCAATGTTTTCAATATTGCTATTATGTGTAACTTGTTTATCTTAGGATATGTTATAGGAATGTCTGAAATTAATGACTCTTGTAATTCTTTCAGATTTTAATATCAATCTCTTTGTTCACTGCTGAAAATTGGAAAACAGGGCTTCACTTACCAACAGTCTGGTTTTGTCTTCCATTTGCTGTGCCTGCAATTTTATATTGCATCAACAACAACATTGCAGTTCACATGCAATTACAGATGGATCCTACTACTTATCAGGTGAGACAATCATTATATGCCTGACTTTCTTTGTTTTAATTGGATATTGTCTTTGTTGTATCAATGAAACTCTACAGCAACTTGTGTCTGTTGGTGGTGATCTGAAAAGCACTCCAAACTGATGCATCACCCCTGATGAACAAATCCAGGGTAAAATATAAAAGCAAAAACATCAGTATAAAAGTAAATATAAAAGCATAATTCATTTTTTGCCTTTCAATCAAAGATGCTACTTATAGTGAGCATATTGTTTTCATTGTAGGTTATCCTTGTCAAACTAATTATGAAAGAGCTTCACTTCACTTTCATTAAGATTTCTCCAGTAACATTTTGTCACTTTAGAGCACCATCTAGTACACATATGTCCTTATGATAGAAGATTCAGTAGTTCAAAGAAATTTAAACTTTGGAAAGTAATAGGTGCAACTTGTAAAAGATTAAAAAATAAGTCATATGATTAGATTTTATACTTTGTCTATTACATTTACAAAAGATCAGTGTGTTGTGGAGATGAATACACTGATCTTTTGTAAATGTTTCTCCCAAAGATTGCTTGGACTTGTTCAAGTATTATAAATACTGATGCTGAGAATTGTTTTAGAGTTAGTGAAAGCAAGCTTTACATCCTAACTACAGAATTCAGCAAGACTACATTGATTACACGCTACATTATATTTCATGATTGTTATCTTCATTCAATGTAATGAAAATATAACAGTGGTAACGAGGATTTGAATTCACATGGAAAAAAATTTTTCTCCCTCACTTAGCATAAATAACAGGTAAAGAGTATTAAAAATTCACACAGAAAAGAAAAACCAAAACTTTTTCTTATTAGTTATTGACTACAATCCACTTTGGAAGAACTGAAGATAATTATTCAGCAACAAACTGCAATAATTCTAGAAGATCTTATTACAACAAATGTAATTAACAGTTAAAAGAGGGAGCGGTTTGAATAAGAGTTAAGAGCAGTCCTGGAAAAACAGAGAATGGGCCATATGTCAATTTCATTATCACTGGACTAACCCAATTAGTGATATTAATTACATCCCAGAAGAAAATACTACATTCCTATTGTACTTCAGAAGGTACAAGGCCATTTTCAGAGAAAAATGTCAAGGATGATCAGATGAAAAAAAAGTATATCTTCTGTTATGAAAATTGGGCCTCACTGAACATGAAAAATACCTTAATTTCATTTTGCCAAATACTCCTGAAAGTGTCATTTAATGAAGCAGTGTCAATATTATCAAAAATTTTTGATAAAAAGAATTCATTTTTTTTATAAACATTGGCAGCACATGAACCTTACTAAGGATGAAGTTGAAAATTTTGTCACATATATCAATAAAGTCAACTGTGAGTGTGAGAAATTTAAACTGGATGAACTATCACCAGACAGATTTAAATGTTTAATCTTTGTTAAAACAATATTGCAGAAATACACTCTTGAATTCATACAAAAATTGAACAGTATTCAAAGTTAACAATATGGACTGTTGCAAAAAATTCTCAATTTAAGACATGATACAGGAAAAATTGAACAAAATAGCATGTCAAAAGTATGTCCAATTTGAAAAAAGACAGTAGTACCAAAGGAAAAAAATTTGAAATAAAAATACTACCAAACTTAACCTATGTTATGGCTGTGGTATTTCAGAAAGATCTGTCAATTTAAAACCAAAAATTGTTTTGTAGAAAGACAAGTCACAAATGAAACTACTGGAAGTCGAAAAGCAAAAAAATAAGAACTACACAAATTAACTTGCTGAAACTAGTGCTATCAGTTAAAAGAACAGGAAGGTCTAAATAATAAAAAAATTGTGTGAGATTTTAGTTGGACACTAGTAGTGATATTACAATTATTGATGAACAAGCTTGAAACAGAACCGGCAAGCCTAACTTGAAAAAAATCAGACAAAGTTGCAAGATGTATATCAAGCAAGAAATTAATTTTTCTTGGGAAAATTATATGTAACATCACTTTTGCAAGTAAAACAAAAACGTAGATGTTTATGTATTAAAAATTTCCAACTTGAATTTACTAGGAGTTGATTGGCTAGAATTATTTGAACTGTGGAATTGGCTGATTCATTCTGTGGAAATGTTCATTATTCTTCAGAGAAAAAGATTACAGCTAAAGAAACACTGAGTAAGCTAAAAAATAAATTCATGATTATTTTCTCAGAGGAGTAAAGAAAAATCACAAGATTCATTTGATGTGCAGATTTTTCAACTGGGTTGAATAACTGCATCCTCCCACATGTATATTTCCTATCAACTCCAGAGAATATATTTGTCAAATTAAATGGTGGTAATTTTATTTTCTAAAATTGACCTGCCTGAAGCATATCTTCAAATTGAAATAGATGAGGAATGCCAGAAGTATTTGACTATTGATACACATAAAGAACTCTACAAGTTTAAAAGATTACTCTTCAGTATAAAAGTAGTCCCAAGTATTTTCCAGCAAATAATAGATACTATGTTGGCTGATCTGTCACTTACATAGATTATATACTTATTAAGAGTGCTATGAAAGGACAGCATGTAAAACTGAGTGAACAAGTATTTCAGAAATTACATGATGAGTTCAAAATCAGTGAGCAGAAATGTCAATTCTTTATGAAAACATCAAATATTTTGGTTGGATAGTTGATGAAAAAGGAAGGCAAGATCAGGCTAGAGCCAGTACCATTAAATAGAAATTAAAAAAAAAGCCATGTACCAAAATTAAGTTCTATTGTAGTAACAAAAACGGAGTCCAAAATCCAACATTCACCACGCAAGAGTAAAAATTGCACTTTTGCTTACTAGCTCAAAAACTGTCCTTTTAAAGCTTCTAAAATCACTTCCCCCAGTAAGCAAAAACCAAAGCCTTTATTCACTGAGTGGATTTTCTGATTGGTCATGCCAAACTCAGAGGGAAGAAAATTAGCTTAGTTTCTGATACTCATAGCTGCGTTTTTGTGCTAACAATTCTCTGTAATTTTTTCTTTAGCAGACCACAAACTCTTTTGTTACAGAACTGTCTTCCTTGATATATTTAGTGATCCTACAATCATTTCTTGGATTAGCAAATTATTATAATATTTATGTACCAGAAATGTACAAATTGTGAGCACCTCTGAATAATTTGCTTAAGAAGGATATGAAATGAAAAAATTAGTCAGTGGAATGTCAAAAAGCTTTTGAAGTGATTAAAAAAAAAAAAAACTAATAACTTCAGAGTTATTGCTGACACATCACAACCTGCAGTGACAAATAATAGTAGCATCAGATACAAGCAAATAGGGCACAGAAGCAGTAATGTGTCATACATTTGAAGACTGCACAGTAAAAGCCATCATCCATGCTTCAAGAAGGTTGACAACTACGAAAAAATGCTACAGTTAAATTAAAAAGAAAGCACTTGCTATAATTGTTACTGTAAAAAATATTTAACAGAAGAAAACTCATATTGCAAACTGATTATTGTCCATTATTAAGTATATTTGGTTATAAGAAAGGAATTTTCATACATACTGCAGACAGACGTTGGGGTTATGATTTTATTGAATGATGATTTCAAGATGGAATTTCTATCATCCAAAAAATTAGTACAGACAGATGGTTTGTTCAGATTGATATAAAAATGTAAAAAAGATTTTGAAGATACTGTGATTGCTTCACTGGAATCCAAAAGTGAAGTTAAAAGCCTTGTGTGTAACACTATTAACTTTTAACATACTGGAGGTGATTTTGCTTGCAATACAAAGAATTTTATCCTGCCACTGCAAGCGACTCAGATGAATGAATGATATTGTGTTTGAAATTTCTGTTGTGATGTTGTATCCTGCTATGGCAATAGAAAATGACCATGACTGAAATTAAGTTGTACAGTAGAGGAGCCTTGAAAAATAATGCAGTGTGTTAAATGTTAAGGAATTGCCTGTCATGATAGGCAATATCAAAATTCATTCTAAAAATGATACGTTTATTACCAAAACTGTGAATGACATGAAATTGAAATGGAGTAAAACTAAAACTAACTCTGGTAATAATAATACAGCATTTTCTATTTGTGATGGAATACTTTTTGTATGTGGAAAGAGTGATAATCCTGTTATCCATACAAAAAGGGATTTTGAAACAGTCCCATGTTAGGAGATTCAGGAATAGTGAAAATGAAGTCCCAGATGAGAAGCTTCATTTATTGGCCAAAGTTGGACAGGGATATTTAAAATACAGTTAGAAAATGTAATGGTTATAATTCAGCAGTAAAGTCACCACCTATAAATTATCAGGCATTGCTAAGCACTTATAACCCATGGGCAAAATTACATAAGGATTTGCTGGACCCCTAAATAGTTTGTACTATGTATCTGTGCTCAACAATTTTACAAAATGGCCCAAGATATTAAAGTGTAAACAACCTACTACCACAATAGATTAAATTCTTATTCAAACCTTTTGAAACCTGACAGTGTGGTATCTGATAATGAAACTCAATTTGGCAAGAAATAAAAATCATTCAACGCCTTGATAGTATAATGTATTCAATTTCATAATCATAAACAATTAACATTTCAACATCTTGTCAGATGTCGCTAATGGTTTTTATTATTTTTGCAGCACCAGACAGACTTTTATTATCTGTTTTGTAAGGAACAGACAATAGAGTTTCTGTCATTGTTGATAATTTCTACAGTCATTTTTTTGTCGTAAGAAAAACATCACAACCTTCAACAAATTACACAAAACAATTTGTTCTGAATATATAGGTCTTGTCAAATTCTTGACCACATTAATAATTTTTGATGCTACAACACATTTTACAGATGTGTAATATTGGCCATCAGATTTAAATTTTTATTTCTAGTTCCAAGAGTGTTTTGTAGTGCCTCAATTTTAAATATTTCTTTTTTTTTTTACTTGAGTTTCTATCGTGGTATCATTATCAGATTCTTTTCATTCTTCAATATCTCTATCAAAACCAATTGTCTTTCCTTAGCTTCATTTTCAGTGTTCTACTCATTTGCATATTTGTTTGAACATTTACCAAATTTAGAAAAAAGTTTTGATGTCACCCAACCATATTTTTTTTTCCAGTTTCTATTAATCTTGTATTTCAGTGTATTCACATACATTATTGCAGATTGCTACCTCTCTTTTGTCTAGAAATAATATTAGTACCAACATGGTATGATCTTTGGTAGCTGTGATCACCATTAAATCTATTATAATGAACACTTTTTAGTGTTATTCTTGTTAACAACTACAAAAATTGAATGCCTTCTTTCACATGCAGTCACATATACTAGAAATAATGCTTATTATGTACCGATATATTTATTATTTTTTACAACGTCACATGATCCCAGAAGCACAATTCTTCTAATTACTTTTTTTTCTTAAAAGCTTTGTTTGGTCATTTCCTCTCTGTTTTTATTCATCAACGATCTCCCTGATGTGATCAAACCCCAAGTAGGCATTTATGCTGGTGACACCACCATTTACTCCCACCTCAGTAAAAAATCTGCTAAGGTGGACAAAGATAATCTCACTGTTGATCTTGAAAATAACCCTCAATCTGTGGTGGACTGGGGTAAGAAATGACTCATAAATTTTAATGCTTCTAAAATGAAGTTATTATCCGTTAATCACCATAGACAGTCACTCCTCCCCCCCATCAGCATGGATTAAGCTAATCTCCCCAAAAGCAATACACTGAGCTTCCTCAACCTCACTCCCTCAGCCGACTTCAAGTTGAACAACTACATTGAATCAATAGCTAAATCTACCGCTAAAGTTAGGTCACTGTGTCGGGCCAAAAAAGTTTTTCTCACCTGAATCTATCTTACACATATATGAATCAACCATTCACCCATGCATTGAATATTGTCATGTCTGGTCAGGCACACCTGCTATTCATCTCAGGGTTCTTGACCAGATCCAGAGGAGAATCTGCAATGTAATTGGTCCCCACCTGGCAGTTCATTTTCAGTCACTTTCTCATTGATGAGATGTGACTTCTCTCTGTCTTTTACAAATACTTTCATGGCTTAGCTCCCTGGTTCCCCCTCTACAGGAATTTACTCGAGCAACTAAACTGGCAATAAGGTCCTATCCTTTTACAGTCAAGACAACCAAATGTAGCCACCACTTCTACTCTAACAGCTTCTTTTCTCCTCACCTGTGTAACGTTTCCATATATTTGCTTCCCTGATAGCTACAATCTCCAAGAGTTTAAAAGCAACATCAATTGCCATCTTTTATTCCATTGACTCCCATCCTTCTCTTATCCTTTCCCCAACACACCTTGTATCTTGTTATTCTCCCTTTTAACTCTGCTCTCATGCAACTCTCTTCACACCAGTATTTCCATCCTTCTCTTAACCATTTTCTGACATGCCCTGTAACCAGTTCCTCTTTCTTTTCACTCTGCTCTTTTGTAACATTTCATTTCCTCTTATGTAGCTCTCTGCACACCAGTGCCAATACTGCCTTGCTTGGGGTGAAACAATTATAAAAAATAAATATAAACTACACACTGCTACCAAATGTCAATATCTAAAATGTCTACCCATTTCTTTGGTAAGCAATCCTCATGTCTCTTGTAGAACTATATGGCTTAAAGGTCATGACCAAAGAAAAAGAAAATTTTGGTTGGCCCACAGTTGAGTCAGTGGATAAAAACTAGTCTGAAACCAAATAATGGAAAAATCCCAAACATATTTTTAAATATGATTCAGTGTCTTACATTGCAAAGTGTGAGCAAAGAGATGACCAAAAAAAAAGAATGATTGCAAATAAGTCATGATACAGTTTTACTTTGTAAATGCAAAATGCACATTTATCAACATGCTATTAAGAGACATTTAAATTTATAATATATTCTCATATTTTTTTCACATGTTGTTATTTTTTCTCTTTAATCTTTGTTTCTGTTTCATTTTGTAGTAAAATAATGGATAATTTGTCCTGAATGGTAACTTACATTATGATAAAAAATGTTCTCATAGTGTAAATAGCTTTGGTATATAAAATTGCTAATGCTTGCTGTGTTTATCTTTGCTAGATAATTTTCAGGTTAAAGTTGGGTAATAAAACAAATTTCATGTTATTATTTTCAAATTTTGAGAAACAACTTACATATTACATTTTTTACTTTTTTAGGTTCTAAGTAATTTAAAAATTGCTTCTACTGCTTTGCTGTATAGACTGATCATAAAACGGTGAGTATATTTATCAAAATGAAAACTGTCACAAAATAGTCTGAGCTTGTTTTCTTGTATCATTGTAAGTTATTGGCTTAGGGGATACACATTTAATTTTAGAATTAATTTTTCAGATACTAAGTTTATTTACGCAACTTGATAGTAAAAATTTCTACTTATTTATCATTAAACATATATTAAGTAGACATTTTCCTGGCAAAGGAATATACAAAAATCACAACAGGTAAGTTAAGAATTATTAAACTACCAAAAATTTCTACTATTCAACAATAAAACAGAAGACTTAAAGTTACAGAAGTAACTTTTTTAATGTAACTTTGGGATGCAATAATGTAGTAAAAACTTGCAAACTGGTTGAAATATACATAACTTCATTGACTAAGATAATTAACAAAAAGACACAGGCCTGTGCAGATATGACAGGTTAATAATCCTAAGAAATTATTGAAATTTTCAAAGAAATAGAATTCAAAAGGAGATTTTCTAGATGTAACTTTCAACCTCTACAAATATATATATATATATATATATATATATATATATATATACATACACACCAGACATTTAGAAAATCAAATGTTAACCAACCATCATACCATAATCATGAAAATCTATCAAATTATCAGCTACAGATTATTTGACAAATTGTTAAATGAATTTTGTTCAACAAAGCCAAAAGTTATAAAATGTTATTAAAAAAACAGTAAGTTTTGGCTAAACAAACATTCACATCAAATAAAATAAAAATGCAACAGAAAAAAAAAGCATCATATGGTTTAATCTACTGCACAATCAAAATGTAAAAACAAATATAAGTAAAATATTCATCAAACTCATTAACAAATACTTCCCAAAATTGAGCAAACTACACAGAATATACAACAGAAAAACACTAAAACTTAGCTATAGATAAACTGAAAATATGCTACAAATCATAAAAAATCATCAGTATTTCACAAATATTCACAATTTTCACATGTAATTTTTAAGAACAAACTTTGAATGTATGATAATCAGTAACTGCCTACAAACCAATTTAATATACCAAACTGCTGTAAGATCCAGAGGAAACCAAAAAAATATATATCAGTAGTTTCATGGAAACAGAAGCTACTCACAGAAAATATCATTTAACAACAGAATATTTGCAAATAGTACAACATTTTAAAAATACTATAAATAACAATAAAATAAGAAAAACAGCACTGGCTTACAACATATCAAAACAGCATAACATTCACCTTGAGAAAATAGCAATAATTGACTTTCCAAACTAATGTAAACATGCCTGAACAAAAGAACATTTCAAAATGCAGTCACAAATGTTATCTTCAATCACTTCACAACTCAAGATTAAACAATTAGTAATCCATAGCCAATATATAATCTTTATTTCAAATACCAAACTTTAGAAATAAAGTATGCAAAAATAAAATTAAAATAAAATAAATAAACTCAATATGAAGACTACAAATTAATTAAAGCATTAGTTCTAAACAAAAATGTTGGTTTTCCCTTTCCCATATGCACCTAACAGCCAGTCTATAGAACCTACACAAAGAATAGTAACACCTGGTCTGATAATTGCTTATGGAATGATACTGATAGTAACCATGCAGTGTTGATTTCTATATTCAGAATAGATATAGCAAATCTTTACATCAATAGATATAACAAATTTTCAACAATACAATTGATGGGCAAAGTGTCCCTAAAAATGTGTGCACATGTTAAATGTTTATTAACATAATATCCTTCAAGATACATTTAAATTTTATAATTCAGATTAAAAGTGTCACATTTACAGTCATTTTGTGTTATTGCAAATTTTTAAACTGATGGCTGTTCTGGTCCAGACACTGCTGATAAAATGAACCACTGGAAAGACAAACATTGCACACACTTTTGTTTTGACTGTTTTCTATCATAGCTGCTTTTTTAGATCATTGATTTAATTAGCTTTTTGATGACAACCTCTCACCTCAAATTATGATGGTATTTATTTTATAAGTTTATCATTCAGAGATTCATCACATTCTTACCATATAGCTTTATCCAGTTACAACATTCTCCATATGACAAACTCTCTTACAAATTTTCTAGGTGTGTCTTTATAGTTCTTGATCCAGAGTTTGTTCTGTTCATTTTTGGACAAAAGTATCTATTCTATAAATATTTTGATTTTCTTCTGGTGTCAAAAGTTGTAAAACTGAATATATAAATGGGTGTGAACTCCTGATGTCACAGCATCATATAAAAATTAGTGTGGTCAGGAGGTGGTGATTTTGGATATTGGTGTGAGAGTTATTCCTTGCCTTTTGATATTCTCAGTCACTCCCAGGTGCCATAGGTATCTAGTGGTGTAATTAATAAGATTTTTTGTTGCTTCATTGGAAATTAAATGGTGTTAATTCATTTGTCAAGATAATAATCAAATATCAGTGTATGGTTAAAGGAATTTTATTTCTCGGTAAACAAACAGAAAAGTATTTTTTAATAAAAATAAAAAGCATAAAATTTTAGCTGACCTCAAGCAACCTTTTGGCATGTTAACAATAAGCATTTACAGGGAGTTCTTGCAACCATTAAATCATAATATTGCTTCAGGTATTCCATGATTTCAAAATGCAGTTTGTTACTGACTGCTGCTACTGATGACTGGCTTCCATTCTTTCATACTATTAAATTTGATGGCAACTCTTGGAAAACTTCTAGTGGTTCAGATCTTAACTTGGTGAATGCAATGAACAACTGGATTTATCTTCACAATTCCCTCTTTCTATAATCAATGTGGACAATTGGGGCTCCTTCTTGAGCTCTTCTCACTGCTGCTGGTGCACTGGTTTATATGAAGAATCAAATATCATCTTTAACCTTTTTCAAGATTAATTTGAATTTCCACCTTCCTTCTCAGATGTGGTTACTTATAAAAAGCCTCCAAAACTACCACCCTCACCTTTGAATGCATCCATTCTGGCATGAAAAGTTTTATACCTCAGAAAAAATACCAACAAAAGCCAAATAGCCACTCTAGAATGTGCTGTGGCCATAGCTCACCATAACCACCACTACAATATTTATCACAGCAAATAGTGTAGTAGGAGAGTTGCTTCATTCAAAACTGCCAACACTTATTGTGAGAGTTCTAGAAAATGCAGTGTAGTTATGCACAAACAATTCAAGCCAAGGTCAAAAACAAATTATTACTTGGATTCTGTGAGTTCTAGAAAATCTTTAACCAAATTCTCAATAGAAGCAAAGCATCAGTGCCTACTATCAAATTGGCCTGAGATTATCTCATCCTCATCAGATAAAGTAGTTCTTTGCAACTATTTTTCCTTCTAAGGCCATGTTATATCGGCCATATCTCAAACTTATCTCTCCTCACAGAACACAAACTTAGTAATATTTCTGTTACAAACCAAGAAGTCTCAGAACTTAGAAAAAAGCTTAAACCTTAAGAAGGTTACCAAATAAAATCCCAGTGGTTATCCTTAAGAATATTAGCCCTGTGTTATCTCTGGTTTTATCAAAATTGTAGCTGGAAGGTATCAAGTGTATTCAAGAATGTGGGTGAGTTTTAATATTGGCCATTCAGGCTCTTTAGTGTCATTAGCAAAATCTTTGAGGCTATAATAAACAAGTTTGTTGAGCACTTTAAAAGAGGCAATCTTTTGATCAGCAAACAATATGGATTTCAATCTGCTTGCTCAACTGCTAATATCATCACAGAATTGGTGAGGCATTAGACAATAAATACATCACAAGGATGATCTCATTAGACATATCAAAAGCCTTTGACAAGGTGAGGCATAGGGGTTTGCTACATAAGCTCTCTAACTATAAAATTGCTGGGAGAGTTTTCTCAATTACCAAGTCTTTTCTAACAATAAGGCTATATTAATGACCAGTCTTTCAAGGCTTATGAGATTAATGTAGCCGTTCTCCAAAGCTTACTTCTTGGTCTAACTCTGTTTCTGCTATATATAAATGATCTGCCAAAGAGTACACTCCAAGTTAAATCATTTGTGATTATCTATACAGATAATACAATGATATATGGATGCACCTCAATAAATCTAGATGACCAGAGTCTGGAAACCAATCTATCCTCTGACCTAATTCAATAGGATGAAAAACTGACTAGTCACATTCATTACCTCAAAAACCAAAGTAATAATATTGTATAATCACTGAGCAGACCCTGAATTTTCATCTGCCACAATGAATGGGTGTTCTTACAAGGAATTTCCTTGCTTAGGACACCTTACGACTTAAGCTCATACCAGACCATTTATTTAATCCATTGCTAAAGGTGCTTGACAAATGTTTGGTTCCCAGTACTACTCCACTAAAGACCTAACTCCTCTTTCTATATTTTACCTTAGGCCAATGGAGTCAATCAGTCAGTTAAGTACCATACATGATACACTCTTGGGCGATCATGTCTCGAAAGTGACATGACTGATTGGGCAGGAGATTTTCCCACAGTAGATTACCATTACTTTCTGCAGTAGGCTGGTTGTCAACCAAAGCTGTAGAACCCAATCTGTCCTGCTATTTAACTCATAGCTGGAAGGAGAAGTGACAGATTCATACCTTTCCCAAGGGTATTTGCACATATGTGAATGCAACAAATACAACTGGAATTTAAACTCAGCTCCTCGATTTCTCATTTTTAGCCAATTACCACTCCACCACAACCTTGGCTAGATCTGCTCAGTTTTCATTTTTCAAAAGCATCTGCATCCTGGGTATGATGATAAACTACATCCAGCAGCAAGGCCTCTGATCAGGGGATTTTGAAGTGTGTGGAATCACCTCTTAATTACTGTTGTTTCTAGGTCCACCCTGATTCTGTGTAGTAGCACCTGTTAGGGTCCCAGCTATGGGAAAAATAATTAACCCTTCCCAAACTAGGGTCAAAACACTATGAAAGAATAGAAATAGATTTTTATAGTAAAAATACCAACAATACATTATTGGGGAAAAAACTAATTACCAGAAATGTGTGTGACTCTTTACAAAAATAAGTCAGTGACACCTGGCCTATAAAGTGATTTCTTACAAAGAATTTTTATTCTATTTTCTATAACCTATCCTAAAATTGTGTCAGCATTAAAATAAACCATTGAGGGTGATATGCCGTAAAACAAACAGACAGCCTTGTGGGTGATGAATTATTGCCCCCCTTACAACCCCTTTCCCACAGATGAAACATATAAAAACCTCATTGTAGTATTTCCATGGAATATCTTCAAATGAGCTACATTCCTTAGTTCTACCAACTCTAACCCACTCAGCTGACCTTGCCACACTGTATTTACTCAGTTGAACCACCCTCATTCCCTTCATATTTCATTAGTAATAAGTAAGTTTCACTTAAACAGCTTCTTCCCATAAACTTCTACTTTGTGGAATCTATTTAAAAAAGTATGCTTTTCTGACCACTGCCATCTTAACCTGTTCAAGTCTAGGATTGTTAGGGCGCTCTCCACCTTTGAAGTATAATGAACTGTTCCAGGTACTATGAATGGTGGTAGTGTCGAGAGATGACTTTCAGATCAGTACAGATTACAAGTCGGTTGTGTATTTCCGGTTTACAACCGGAAGTGAACATTGCACTCTACCACGTACAGAGACGTACACATTAATACCTTGTTTTCCTGTATTATACTAACCAACTTTGTAAATACCTTTCTTCTGTAATACATTTTATTATATTGATATTTCTGTTGTTTCGTTGTTATTACCTGCACAACTCAACAGTGGCGACGAAGATATTCAACATTCACATGGAGGAAACACTGAAACTTCAAATTCGTCACAACTCAACAGTGGTGACATGATTATTCGATATTCACTCGGAGAAATAACTCTAAAAATTCAAAATCTCCTCACAACCCAATTGTGGTGACAAAATTATAAAATTGGTCGACAACACAAAAGTGTGACGAAATTTCGACATTCTTAAGAAAAAAAAACAAACTCAGTTGCGTTCCTTTGGTACAACAGTGAATTTAGTTTCACGGAAATTTTAAGTCATTGCACCAGAATTGCTAACGACGGTAATTTGGCAACAGATATTCGCAGCAAGAAAACTGTAAGTCCCGTTTTGCTTCTTTCTTCTGTGGAAAACTTGATTTGGGTTAAAACTTGTGACCCTCCTCTCTGTGAAAGAATTTTTTTTTTTTGGCATTAAGTTGTTTGCTTTAAGAAAAAATTAAAAATGGAACAATTCCAAAATACAATACTCGAACTGATTAAATATCAGACTCAACAACAATTGGAATTACAGAAAAAATTTCAAGAAATGCAAATGGAAAATGAAATACGACAACAAAAACTTCAAGAGGAAAACACTAAAAAATACGTAGAGCTGCAGGAAGTTTTACATAAAATAATCACCGAGAAAAACAAAAGCTCAGAGGATAATATGTTCTCGCAAAATACAATATGGTCTACGATCGAGAATTTCATCTACAATCCCGATGAGGATAGTACGTTTGAGAGATACTATCATAGATACCAAGATTTCTATGAAATAGACTGTAAATCGTGGCCGAATGAGAAAAAGATTAGGCTTCTCTTAAGGAAATTAGGGACATATGAACACAATAAGTTCACGGATTTCATCTTACCAAGGAAGACAAGAGACTTGGATTTCGATGAAGCAATAAGTCTGTTGAAAGAATTGTTTAGTCCGAGGTTATCTTTATTTCACAAAAGGTGAAAGTGTTTGAATCTACAAAAAAATAATGATGAGGACTATACTACGTTCGCGTCTGTAGGAAACAAAAATTGCGATAATTTCAGACTAGCAGAACTGACTGCAGATAATTTTAAATGTCTAGTATTTGTGCTTGGGTTAGTATCTGACAAAGACGCAGATATGAGAAGAAGGATACTAACAAAACTGGAGAATGAGCAAAATATTACGCTACAAAAACTGGCAGATTACTGCCAACAGTGGGTTAGTATTAAGAAGGATGCAAAGAAAATTCAGTAAACTGTTATAGCAAGCATAAAAAAGTTACTAGAAGGACATGTATTCGGTCTCGATCACCGAGACGCAAGTATCATTCACCAATCTTGTTATGGTTGCAGTGAATGTCATTGGAGAAGCAACTGTCCATTTAAAAATAAAACGTGTAGAAACTGCAATAGACGAGGTCATATTAAGTCTAAATGCAGAGAAAAAAATTAAAAGCCACGTAAAAATTACAAAATCAGAAGAACAGAACCAGAACATGAGGAAATATTTGCAAGTAGAAATATTAAATCAACCCATTAAGATGCAGTTAGATAGTGGAAGTGATATTTCCATTATAAACTTAAAAACTTGGAAAAAAACTAAACAGACCAACTTTATTAAAAACAAATAAAGTTGCCAGAACTGTTACTGGAAGAAAAATTAAATTCGAAGAAGAACTAATATTAAATGTTAAGTTCAACAATCGAACGAAAAGAGTGAAAATGTTTATCATGAAAGGTACGAACAATCTTTTCGGGATAGATTGGATAAATGAATTCGACTTATGGGATCTACCTATAAGTGCATATTGCAGAAATATAACTGAAACGACTGACGAAGTTAAAGAATTAAAAACTACGATAAAAAGAGCTTTTCCTGAAGTATTTACAGAAGGTCTAGGAAGATGCACTAAAATGACAGCAAAAATCCAGTTTCCAGAAAGAAAAGAAATATGCCTTACATGGTGATTGAAAAAATTGATGCGGAACTGGAAAGACTGGCAAAATTAGGTGTGATTTAAAAAACCAATTATAGTGACTGGGCAGCGCCTGTGGTTTATGTGAAAAAGAAATCTGGAGACATTCGTATTTGTGCTGACTTTTCAATCGGGTTAAACAACGCCATACAGGACTTCCATTATCCTTTACCTAGACCTGATGAAGTATTCGCTAAACTAAATGGCGGGAAGTACTTCACTAAAATAGACCTCAGTGAGGCATATCTACCGGTCGATGAGGAAAGTTCAAAACTACTATACATAAATACGCATAGAGGACTATACAAATACGAACAGTTATCTTTCGGAGTAAAAACGGCAGCAGTAATATTTCAACAAATTATGGATAAAATCTGGTGGACCTTGACTTCGCTACGGCATATCTCGACAATATTTTAATTAAGAGTGAAACGGTCGAGGAGCACACAATACATACTCAGGAGGTGTTCAAGAGGATAAAAAGATATGGGTTCAAGGTTGAGGAAGAAAAATGTGATTTCTTGCTAGAAGAGATCAGATACCTAGGACACATAATAAATAAGGATGGGAAAAGACCAGATCCAAATTGTTCCTCTGCAATCCAAAACATGCCTAAGCCAAAAAAACATTAAGACAGTTCAGAGCTTCTTAAGTTTGGTAAGTTATTACCAATCATTCATTCTGAACTTGCACAAGCTGCGAACGCCTCTGAATGAACTACTTCAAAAAGATAAAACTTGGCATTGGTCTAATGAGTGTAAGAAAGCGTTCGAGGAAATAAAAGATAGACAAACATTAGATCTATTCCTCGCACACTATAACCCCAAGCTAGAAATAGTGATAGCTTGCGATGCCAGTGATTATGGGATTGGCGCATGCATCTTACATAAGTGCGAAGATGGCGCTATGAAACCGATCGCTCACGCGAGTAGATCGTTACTACCAGCAGAACATAACTACTCACAAATAGAAAAGGAAGTGCTAGCGATAATTTTTTCAGTGACTAAATTCCATAGGTACATCCACGGAAGGTTCTTTACATTACAAACGGACCATAAACGGTTATTAACCATCTTCAGCTCAAAAATTGGTCATGCGGATGGCTTATCCAGACTAATCCCAAAAGTAGATGAACCATGGGAAGATACTGTAATTGCAGCACTGAGAGCAGAAGTGGAAGTACTGAATATGCTAAGTGACACTGTTAGAGAATTGCCAGTTTCTTTAGTAGAAATAAAGAAAGAAGCTGAGAAAGACAAATTCATTAAAGAGACAAAAATATAATTAGCCGAGAAGGACCACCGGAGTTCGGAGACATTCTCAATATGTGATAATGTGCTGTTGTATAGCAAACGAGTTGTAATCCCAAAAACTTTGCAGAAGAGAATTCTAAGAGACTTTCATGGAGGACACCCTGGAATAAATCACATGAAAAGTCTTATGCGATCATACGTATATTGGCAGGGGATGGACTCAGATATTGCGAATATGGTTAGTAGCTGTAAAGGGTGTGCGTTTGCGGCAAAAGCACTACAGATATTGCAGAAACCATGGCCAAGAACTGATAGACCCTGGTCAAGAATCCATGTGGATTTTGCGGGTCCAATCGACAACATATATTATCTGATAATAGTAGATAGCTTCAGTAAGTGGCTGGAAGTATTTCAAATGAAGAGACCAACAGCAGGAAATACAATAAGTAGATTGCACGAATTATTTGCAAGATCTGGAGTCGTAGATACATTAGTAAGTGATAACGGATCGCAATTTACGTCGAATGAGTTTAAGGAATTTTGTGAAATGTTCCAGGTAGAACATAAAAACTTCACCGTACCATCCGCGCAGTAACGGATTGGCTGAAAGATTCGTTAACACCTTGAAAAGGGCATTAAAAAAGGTATCAGGGACACCTACTAAGAAGGCATTACAATTATTCCTACAAGTTTATAGGATAACCCCCTAATAAAGCTGCACCTTCAACACTGTCACCTGCAGAATTGATGTTCGCCAGAAAGGTGCGATCAGCGTTCGATAAACTAATTCCAAGTGAAAAAGTACATACACCTACAATTCAATCTCCAAAACGGAAGTTCAACAAAAATGAAAAAGTTTATTTTAAAAATTACAGAAATAATAAAACCTGCTGGCTTCCGGGAATAATTAAAGAACATATCGGGAATATGTTATACATTGTTAAAGGGAAAAAATTTACCAAGAGACGACATGTCAATCAGACAAAAGAGTAGCTGAAGAAGCTATAGAGACACTGTCTAGGGTAAATGAAAATATTGAAGAAATCTGCGACACGTTCGATTTACAAATGCCACAAGAAAAAGCAATAATAGAACAAAAATCGACAAGAAAAAGAAAAGCAATGCAGCATTTGGCAGTGGATCCAAAAAGGAAAAAATACGAAGATAGATGAACAAATCTTAGGAGGTGGGTGTTTGGGCACTCTCCACCTTTTGAAGTATAATGAACTGTTCCAGGCACTATGAATGGTGGTAGTGTCGAGAGACGACTTTCAGATCAGTACAGATTACAAGTCGGTCGTGTATTTCCGGTTTACAACCGGAAGTGAACATTGCACTCTACCACATACAGAGACGTACACATTAATACCTTGATTTCCTGTATTATACTAACCAACTTTGTAAATACCTTTCTTCTGTAATACATTTTATTATATTTATATTTCTGTTGTTTCGTTGTTATTACCTGCACAACTCAACAAGGATTAATCATTATCTTTTTCACATATCCTCATAAACTGATCTCTCACACATAAGGCTTCTTCATAACCCTCTACTTTCAGTAGCTTTTGGGTATTATGTAGAATGAAGATTAGTAAAGAAATATATCAGGATTTCATAAATATTGAATGTATTATTTATTTTAGCATGTTAGAATAATTATATTTTCAATTTCCAGATGTTTTTGTCTTTGAAACATTCTCTTTTGATAAATGCTTGACTCTCAAGGTTACCAAAAAGTGCATTCTTGTAATGTAAACTTATGGTCTCGGTTTCAAACCATTCTGATGCTCTCTCCAATCTTCATAATATTTTGAAACCATTCTTTCTTTATTTTGACCTATTGATCCATCATTTAATTAGCATATTTCTTATCTCTTATCCCTTTTACTACTGGAAGTCACCAGCAACTTTCATGCACCAATAAAACTACAAAGTTGTCACCTTGTTGCAGGAGAATATAATTTGAACATGCCAGTTTTATTACACATTCTCTCTTCACTCCTTACCAATAGACTACCTTTTTTATTTCAAGAACTCTCATAAAAAGCAATTTCAGGAATCAAATTTGAGATCATATTGATGGTTCTTTCAATGAATTATCTATTTTTGAGAACAATTCTTTAGGGGGTTCCTTTTTGAAATTTTTTTTCATTGCTATAAAACAATACTCACAATTGACCAAAGGAAAATAATTTGACTGAATTTTTTCTGTATAATTAAAAATTTTGTTTAAATAAATTGGCATCAATCTAACAATTTCTTCATTTGTTCCAGGCCTATATCTTCTGTACAGTGGGTATCTTTAGGTTTGTTGACAGTTGCAGGGGTCTTTGACAGGTAAGTAAATAATTTTAACATATCTTTCAACTATGAGTGGAGTGAATGGTTAATGTCCTATCAGCAGATTTAATAGTGTTTTATCAAAAAAAAAATTAATTATTATAACAAAACTAAGTATCCACTTAAATAAACAGAGAAATTAAATTTTCTAAATGTTTTTCATGTAAATTTGTGAATCACCTTTGTTATCATAGATTATTGTTTTTAATGTTTAATCAATAAAAAAAACAATAGGATCATTAGGATAAGCATAAAGGTTGTCTTTTGGGCATACAATTCTTCTAGTTTAAGTGCAAAGAAATACTCAATATCAGTTTTAACCTCTTCATAATTATTAAACTCTTTTTTAATCTAAAAATGTTGTTCCAAATATCTGAAAAGATAATAGGGCAAAGTCAGGAGAATGAGGCAAAATTTCTGTATTTAGTGCCACAATCTTTTCCAAAACAAATCAGAAAATATGTGATCTTGCATTAGTTTGTGAGATAACATGCCTTTACAATTAATTAATGATGATCATTACTGCAAACTTTTGTGTAAGGCTTTCAATTGATAATAATACTTCTCGGCTTTAACTGTTTTGTTTTATCTCAGCATTTCATGATAGATAATATCTTTTATATCCCACCAAACACAGATTATAACTATTTCTGGGTATAGTCCTGGTTCGGGGATGGCTTCTCATTTTATCAGTAAGTATTGTCATTTTCACTGGATATGATTATATCGTGTGTCCCTGATACATAAAATCTAAAAAGACACAGTATACTCCTTATCAGTGTATGCCAGGGAAACAACTCAATTTTCTTATGAAAAATGATACATTGTACACAACTAACTTGTAACACTCCCTGTCCTTGTGCACATCTCAAACAGCAGAATCAATAACAGATCTCAAAGAACATCAACAGATAGTGACTGATCTGTTTTATTACTTCAATGCTAATCTCAAATGAACAACTAAAATAAAAATATACTATAAATTCTTGAAGATCCTGTACTAACTTACAAAGCTGCTTTCTCTTTGATGGCTATCATAGTACACTGTGCTCTTCAGATTATACACAGGACAATTGATAGCCTGCTGATATACTTCACTGAGCTGTCCCAAGATCTCAGCAAAACAACAAAAACAAATATAAACAGACTAAAATTAAAAAAAAAAATTTCAAGAGAAGTTCATCAACATCGCTCCTCTGATGATGGACGTCATGGCACCTATTACAGTTTTATCCCAGTTTTTGTAAACAAAAAATGTAGATGTAGCTTTAATAAAAGTGAAGCTAGATTTTTCCATCAAGGATCTGGAAAAGATCAAGTAAATGACATCTCTTAACCTGACTGTATTAGCCAGAGACATCCAACTAGGATGAGCATCAAATTAAAAGGCCACATTTGTAACCCTATTTTCAGATAGCTGGTATTAATTTTTACTGATTTTAAAGATGAGAAGAGGTTTCTCTAAAATTGGAGAATACAATTATTTTTATTGAGAAAAGTAGCCAAAGTGATAAAATTGGAAAATACAAATTGAAAGATACAAAGAGTGCAAATTGCTTTTGTCAGGAGAAGTAAGTGAATTTATCAAAGCTAGTTATTTAAAAGTGTAGACAAAATATTGTCATTGGGTTTTGATGATTTGTGACCCTAGGTCAACATTGGACCTTGAGAATTTCCTGTTACTGCCTACCAGAATGGTTCATAGGAACAGGCATATAATTAAAGAGAGTAAGTTTTCTCCACTTCCATTAGATATCAAAATGGTTAAATAATATTACTTACATTTCGAGATGCTAAGACGTATATAGGGAGGTGGAAATAAAAATCTCGTGCCCACCTTCAACACCCCGGTTTTGTGCCTTTTTAATAAAACTGGGGTGTTAAAATTATCTGAGACTGGGGCCAGTGATGAAATGATACAGTCAAGCTGAAAAATCCTGTCCAAATTTGGCGAGCTGCAAATTGATCAAACCAATGATAATAGTTTACGGATATTAGCATGCCAATACCAGCCAACTGATATTTTTTTGCGGCACTCAGCTTTGACTTGCTTGTGATCTTGTATCTGTTCAATATATATAAATATACATATATAAACCTACACCGTGGTGTTGCAGTTTTAAATCTGGTTTTCATTATATACTGTTCTCTTGTGTGTCTGGGCTAACCTAGTTGGGTGATAACAAGCAATCTTACTTTGGCCAGTCTGAGATCAACAATACAACATGGGTGGAATCGACCAAAAGTCCAGAAGGTTAGCTGGACTCAGCAAGGGGTCGTATTATACATTCAACCCAAAACATATGTACCTTAAATTTATCAACAATTTGATAAGTAACATGTACTTCAGTTTTCCCAGTATCTCTTTGTTGTGTTCATTTGGTGTGTTGAGTCTGTGTCCCATCTGTTTCATGAGTGAGTAAGAACTGAAGATTTATGAAAAGCAGTAGTTGGAAATTCTAAGTGCTCACTATGAACATGAGCAAATGACTACCCTGCCCCTCATCAATGCTAACCAATCTCAGTAAGTAGGACCTTTTAAAGAAAGTTGTCAAAGCACAGTACTACCCCAGAGACATCATGTAGAAACTTTGGGCATGGTAATAAAATATCACCTAAAAAATTTCCCAAATTTTATCATCCTTGCTTAACTGGCCACCACCTTGGCTATGCATTATCTGTTCAGAATCTTATCTTCACCTGTTACCAGAATAGGCTGTCGTCAGGACATCAAGAGCACATTTTTAAGGCCAACCTGGAGCCCCAAAAGGTCAGTGTTGTTATTTGAAAATGACCAAATGAAAAGGGGTCAAGCAGAGAAAGCTGTACAATATGAAGTACAAGTAATCATTAACAAATGTTATTGATCTGCTATATCACAAACCTTCATAATTTGATCTTTCTTAATATGCTTTCCACTTTTAGTTAAGTTTCATTGTTGTGATAAATGTTTCATAGTGATTGACAGGGCTAATTTTCTCAACAATTAAAATCACATTTGATAGCTGATTACTTTCAAACTAAAAGATCTTGATGACAGTTTGTTGACATTGTCAAAGTGATTAAAATGTTTTCTTCATGTATTAAAATTAACTCTTATTACTTTTTCGTTCTACTTAAGGCTCTACAGTCACCATGTTGTTTTATTTGAATTTGTGCTATGTTTTGTTCACATACTGCATACTCACCTTTATTTTATTTGATAATTCATTTTAGTGCTATTCATGTTATAAAAATATTTTCTTTGAATTTTGTATAATGCAGATGTAAAAGTTGGAAGCATCACTAATTAATTCCATATGCTGATTTAAGGGAAATCACTTAATTTTTTTAAAGGAAAGCTTACCTAATCTGATTTGCTTTTTTATAAGAAACCAAAGTCAACACATCTAATTTATTAACTTAATTTAAAAAAAACACTTTGTTCTATCAATTTAAAAAACAACATTGTTCTGTCATAATTCTAAAAAAATATATAGTTTCTTAATTTAACTATGATTTAGTGTAAATATTATTTTCATTTATTTATTTTAATTTAGCACTTAAAAAAACCAATTCTTGTTCTGTCAATTTAAAACAACAAACTTTGTTCAGTAAATTAATTTGGGATGATTAAAATTGTTCTTCAGTATAATGAGAAAAAAAACTTAGTCTAGAGCCCTGCAGTTTAACACGACAAGTTCAAAAACTTTAATTTGGACCTACAGAATATCTCAGGTCCCCACTCAAATCACCATCTGTGAGTCTGGGGACTCACTATATTAAAAAGCTATTAGTGTCACTGTATCATCTAATGAAAATTTCAAAAATCATAATTCAGTTAATAATGAGATGCATGGCTGTAGACATATTGATCTATCCTTATACACTAAAACTCAACTTTGTTTTGTATTGTAACTGTTTTCTTTTTTAATAAAATAGATAATGGTTGTAAAAATGTTTTAGTAGTAGAAAATTAAGCATTTTTATTAAATATAATCCAAACATGAAAATCCATAATATTGATAGTAACTTAAACATTTATAAACTGCATTTGCAATATATATCATTTACTTTTCCAAAATATTGAATTTTCTTTCCTAAAAGCAATTGTCATGTTAATTTATTACTTATTGAATTGATTTTCTTTTCTTCTAATTTAGTTATGGAGGTTTCCATGCTAAAGGTGGCAAAACTGCTGGAGAAATTCACATTTCATTGAAAGGTTTGTTGATGATCCTATTGTACTGTTTCATTTCTGGCCTGTCAGGGGTCTATACAGAATATATTCTAAAGCAGCATTATCAGGTAAGCATCATATTCTAAACATTTTTGTTTTGTCATTTGTTGAATATAATTTTTTTTCTAATTTCAAGGTTACTATTGTTCCATTTTTTCCAATACTGTTTTTGCTAATAGGAAATATCATCAGATAATTTTCATTTCAATTCAACTGTTCACAACATTTTTGGTTAATGTTAATTTATAATTAAAAGGAATTAAACTTAATATCTATGTTTTTTCTTATTTGCCACTAGTTTTTGATGAGCATGTTCTGAAATTCTGAATTAGCTTAATTATAAGCATTAGTTTGTGTTATAAGTATTCATTGCACAACACTATGATATGTAAGTCAGTATACATTATTTTGTCTTGTGCACACAGTTGTATGAAATGGCAGAAACATCACTGAATATGTACATAAACGCTTGCTTACAAGTATTTCTCTTTTAGTTCAATTTGTAGCACAATTTTATTTAGAGTAATCTGTTAACAAGTAAAATATTCATTAGCAATTAACATTAGACCCATTAGAGTTTTAAGGAAAAATGTAATGATTTGATTCAAAATGAAAATATATGTAACTTTGGCAGTAACCGTATTTTCATGGATAACTAAGATGTCTGTTAGCTGCAATCAAACTATCAATGTGTATTTATTTATTTATTTCCTGTCCCATCTGAGGGCCTAAATAAAACAGACTGAAATGCAAATGGTAATAATTATTCACAAACATTTACAAGTAAAAATTGCTTTCAAACAAAGATATCAGGTTTTTATTAATGTTGTGTTGTAAACCTAAAAGGTTATTGTGTGAGTAATCACCAAAACAAAGGTTTGGAATAATAGTATATATCAACAAATGCAAGACTCTGACACTGCGTGAAGTAGATAGACTACTAGGAAACTGCTAGTCAGTATAACTCTACTCCTCTTGATTTCAATAGTGTCCATGTATTTAAGAGAATAGGAACATCCCATTTCTGTATATAGGTAGGTATACAACATGTTGCTAGAGAAAATGCATCAGTCATTATATACTTTATCTGTATATGTGAATTATAGTATCCTAGATTCAACACGTTTACCCTCTAAATATATAATTGAATAACTATTAAGAGATAAATTTAGTATTAATATTGTAGATGTAATTTCAATACTATTTAAATACATTTTTGTTTTGCATTAGTATCCAAGATTCAGCACAAACTTGTTTTATACATGTAGAATTAAATTTAAATAATTCTGTTTTACATTGTTTTGTGCATTTTTAAAAAAAAATTTGTCAGTGAACATCATAAAATGGAAAATTTATTTGAAGAAAGGTGAAGATTAGAACGAGAGTAAAAGTAAAGGCACTAATTACGTCTATCTAAGAATCTGATACAGGCATGGCAAAAGGCTGATAGGCAAAGATATTCACAGGCAACTGAAGGGATTTAAAATGAAACGGTGGGGGAATCTAATGCAAGAAGAGAAGATATGAGAGAGGTATGTGAAATATCTTAGACAAGAAAATGAAGAACAACACAACAGGAGGAGGAATGAGTTACTGGCTCTGCAAGAAATGCATAAAACAGTTCATACAGTAAATAGTCTTCTCTTCAGTGATCAGCAACAGAACTGCAATGGATAAAGAAGTTCTTATTTTGATGGTACAGGTACACTAGTGGATGTTTTTACATCCTGACAGGATATGGAAGGGAGAGAAAGTGTAAGAAATGTTTTCATTTATCAACCAAATTTAGGTATCTCACCAGAGAGATTTTTCTGTAAATATTTACTTTGCCCTGTTTTTGAAAAAACAATTTGTTTTTGTTATTTCAGAAAATCTTTTATCAAAATGATTTTCCTACACAGCACAGATGTGCCTCAGTCAAATCTAACACATTAATCAGAAAATGCCTACAAAAGCCTGTAATACATAATTTTATTGGTTGAATTATGGTTAGGTACAAATCTGATCAATACATTTTACTAATTATTTCATAATTTAAATTTGTTCTTTTACTATTGTAATCATATAAAACCTATTATATCTTCTCAAACAACAAGCTTTTATATTTCTTACATATATATATATATATATATATATATATATATATATATATAATGTTTCATTGAAAATGACAGACAAGGTATTATCATTAAGTATTTTATATAATTTTTCATGTGTTTGTATAATTTTTTCTTTTCAGAACTCAAATTATATAAGAATTGTCCAATGCTTTTGTAGTTTTGAGCGCTTTCAGCTATACTTTTAGCCATTATCAAGAATTAATTTTGTTTTATTTATAAATAAACATGTAGAAAGTTTATGCATATATGTAACATCAACCAATTCAAACAAGAAAATTAAATTAATTATCTATTATAAAAAGAATTCAAAACTGCCAAACTCATTATCAATAATAATAATAATTCACCTGCAAAATCTAAACTGCAGAGAATCAGTGTCATTTATGAATTTACATGTTCTTTGAAGAACTGTGTTCCTCAACTATCCAAATCCATAAACAATTACATTGGCTATGCCACCACAAAATTGACAAGATTGACCTTACACCTTTCCCACAACAGTTCCATCCAATCTCATTTAAACACACATAGATCTTCCAGGACCTATCCATGATAACATTGTTGATAATACATACATAATAGCATCATCCACATGTAAAAGATTATTAAAAATAATGGAGGCATTACTAATAAAAAAGAGAAATCCTACACTTAATAATATCAATTATGAACATGGTAACAATGTGCTTACTGTGTTCAGAACTTTACATATGCAAGACTCTATACACATAAACTTTCCACATGTTTATTTATAAGTAAAACAAAATTAATTCTTGATAATGGCTAAAAGTTTAGCTGAAAACGCTTGAAAGTACAAAAGCTTTGGACAATTCTTATATAATTTGAGTTCTAAAAAGAAAATAAATTTTACGAACACATGAAAAATTATATAAAAAAACTTAATGATAATACCTTGTCTGTAATTTTCAATGAAACCTGTATAAAAGAGAGATTGTTGCCCAAATACTATATATATATATATATATATAAATAAATTTATTTTAGTCAACAATAATGTTATACTTCTGTGAAACAAGTAAGCAAAACAAACATTCAGGGAATATTTTTATGTAGAAAGAATTTAATTGCATATTTAATTAATAATTTAATACAAAATAAAAAGAGGGCAGATTAAAATTGTACAAAATAAAAAGATAAATATAATATCCAGTTGTTTTTTTTTTTTGTCAGCCTAACATATTCAAATTACTTTTACATAAAAAGATGCAAGGATTGATGAAGCAAACAATTATGGCAAAATGAAAATATGTACAAAATCATAAACCAATGTAAAATTTCTTAAGAAGAGTAGGCATTTGATTGCAATAGTTTCTCTATATTTATCAACAGTAATGTGAGAGATTTATAATGATATGATATATATGATCTGTATACATATTGACATGTTTTTAAATTATTATAATTCATTACTTATACTTTTCACCTATGTTGCTTACAGTCAGTTTGTAGAAAATACATCTGCTTCGATTTTCATAATATTTTTTCCTAACATCTACTATGCTTGCACAAGTTCACCAAAGAATGTAAATTCATAAATGGTGATGCCCATTGACTGAACACCATTTTCAATAAGGCACCAGTTCTTTCTAGTCTGTTGAGTTCTCCATCTACTTTTGGTAAAGAAGTAAAAAGCACATTTCGCTTTTTCTTAAACACTGGCTGGATGTTCGCAATGTGTTATCTTTCAACCTGTCGATATAGAACCTTATTCAAAAAAATAATCCCAAATAAAAAAGTCATTAGGCTGGAAAACTTATATTGTCTATATTTAGAAGATTTAGCACCTTTCAATTATCATTTGCTTTAATCACAGGAATATTTTTAATGTGAGGACCTTAAGATGCTGTAGATGATCATAGCATTTATATTACTGATTAATAAAGTTTAACTTTATTACATTTGTAATCATTATTTTCTTAAAATGTAATATTTATTTCTGAATAACCTCATCTAATTTTCTCTCTCTCTCTCTCTCTCTATATATATATATATATATATATATAAGGAAATATAATTGCATTTATGTGATGATTTTGAAACTTATTTTCTTGGAGGACAGTAATCTTCACCTCATTTTCAAAGTACTCACCTTTCTTCAGACCACAAGAGGCATTATACCATATCAGATTACCATTTACTGCTTTTTTTTTTTTTTTTTTTTTTTTTTTTTTAGGAAAGTTTTTCTTGTGTAGATTAAAATAGATTTAAATATCATAGGATCTTGTTAATGTTTTGTGCATTTGTGGATGGCCTTTCTCTTACAATAAATATCTAAACCCTTATTTTTCAGTCTTCCCTCCATTTGCAGAATATGTTGCTATACTCATTTGGGATTGTTCTCAATTTAGCCATGTGGATTTTTCAAGCTAATCAACATACTGAAGATAAAGGTAAGCAATGAATTTTTTAACATTAGATATTTTACTTGTTAGGTAATGATAAAATTACTGATATGAAATATATAAAAACAGTTGTATATTCTTTAACTGTCAATGTTTCCTTCAATAAGAATATAATCCTAACTGAAGATATTAAGGAAAAATTGTTAAAATAGCAACCTTGTTAGAAACACTGGAGTTAATTTGAAAAAATTTTAAATTTAATAATAAAATTAAAAATAAATATTAATGAATAAAATAAATATTTCTGCACTATCAATGAGATTTGGAGGAAATATAAAATATAGTGATTTGATGTAAGTAAAGATTTATTGTAAGAAAAATAAATACATATATCTAAAGAAAATAGTGAATGCATATAATTCAAATTATAATTTTTAATATTATTTAGGTGTTAGGGAAAATATAAAATAAAAATTATCATTGGTCTTTTAAAGGTGATTAAACAGTATCTATTCTAATATTTTTCAAGTATTATCTTTGTCTGAAAAAGTCATAAAAAATTATTTTTTGATTAATCAAATTGAATTGTGATATATCGGATTTAATAATTATTCTAGAAGATTTATGATGAACAAATTTCACCATTTTAACATTTTAAAATTGAAAGGATGATTTGTAGATTATATTAAGGGAGATAAAAAAAAAATTGTACAGCTCTTGTGTTCATAGATGCATTTTTTAAAATTCATTGCTTCACCAATTTTGTCCCATTTACAATATGGAATTATGTATAAATGTCATTGATAGTTCAGAGATTAATAATTTTATTAACTGTTAAATTTTTAAATTGAGCAGTGTTTCTAAGTAACAAGGTTTCCATGGTAACAGTTTGTCATTTTTTAGTTGTTCTTATGATGTTTATGGCAACAGCAAAAATCTAAAACATCTGATTCATTTCCATATATTTGTTAGGCAATGTAATTTTTTTTTGTTTACTAGTTACATTGATTCCATCACCAAATAAATCTTTGATATACTTAAGCTAGTTATATGAATGTGCTATGTGTGACAGCTGCATAAACTGAGATATTCATTTCATTCATGTTTAATCAAATGATATGAATAAGATTATGAAGAGCACATTAACTTCAAATGTGTGTTTATACATATCTAAATAAGTTTTAGCAGTTTTGTGGTATGTCCAGTAAGTTGGGTATAATCAAATTTTGGTCACATCTATTGATATGATTTTTGCAATATGTATCTAGTTTCTTAGAAGGAAAGGTTAAATTTTATGTCTTTGTCAAAGATATGAATCCAGTTCTTCCTTGCATCTTGATCATATTTTTATTGCCAGCACATTAAGTTGAAAGACAACAGGAAGTAAGAGTTATTCTGTTCTAGTTTAATGTAGTCATTGAATAATTTCAGTTTTATGCTGGAGAAAAATGTCTTTTTTTCCATCTGAGTAAAAAGTTTACAAAATATTCCTGAAGGATGTTTTTTTATCTTGACACTTAAGAAACCTATTTTCTAGTTTTTGTTTTATGTACACTGCACCAAGAGACTGAAACTTTCATGAGTGATATCTATTTAAATTGAGCAAAGCTTTTGCTAGGCCAAGTTTATAAAGCTGGAAGGAATTTTAAAAATATTTTCAAATAAAGAATAATTCATTTTTATTGTCAAATATTAAGGAAAATAACGTTATTCTACTGTTTTCTATTACTTGCACTTTATCATCTTGTAAAATACATTAAATTGCATAAGCATAAATGCAGTAAAGACGATTATTTAATATTAAGTATGGAATCTGTTTACAACTTTTATAGTCAAGCATTTTAAGATACTTATTCTGCTCTCTGTATTTTTATTTATTTCTTTTGTTTCAGATCGGTTTCATTTGTTTAAAGGTTATACTATTTACACATGGATCATCATTATCACTCAAGTAAGTATATTCAGAACAAAAGATGACATCATAATTTGTGGGTGGGGAGCACATTTGTTGTTAAGTAGATGTTGATTCTTTTGGTCCTAGAATCAGGAAATTCAAAAACTAACTGAATTCAATTTTTTGTCATTTTAGTTATTGGGATTCCTGATAGTCATATACTTTTCTTAATTATTACTAATTTTATAAACTAAATTGTTTTCTTTTTTTGCAAATGCCATGTCTCTTTAGGACACAGGTGATGATGACCCTCCACATATTCCTTTTTCTTTATTTTCTGTGAATTTCCATAACTTCTTGAGAAATATAGTAGTGTGATTTTTCTGTTACGTTTTTCCATAGTTTTAAATTCAGAGTATTCCTTCTTTTAGACTGGCTGCCAGTCAAAGGATAGTCCAGTTTACTCTGCTATTTAACCCATAGATAGGGATGGGGAAAAGAAGAAATACATTCATACCTTTCCCAAGGGTATTAGTGAAAATGTTATGGCCATTAAGCAAGTATTTATAAGAATTTAATAGTCAATTAATTTCCCTGATTAACCATTGTGATTTTTTTTTAATTCTTTATTACAGAAAAGTTCATGTTTATGTAATCTTTATTGACTTTTTTCTAAAATGGAATAGTGTTGCTATGTAATGGTAATATGTAAGTTGAAGTAAAGTAAACATGTTGACTTTCATTCTACTATCACTAATATAAATCTAATATGGGTGAATGTGAGCCAAGAGTGGATTGCTTTCTGTTTGGAAAAATAGAGAAATATTTATTTGTTCTTATAAAGATAATCCACCATTCATTATTCCTCCTAAATCAGTAAAAGCACTGAAGTAAAAATAGATAGATTCTACAACATACACAGAACAAGTCATGAAAAAAACCATAATGATGAGAGACCTAAATACAAAAGTAGGAAGAGAACTGAATTGTGAAATGATTGGTAAATATGGATTTGAATCACACAATGTGTGCAGTAGTGCATAGCTAGTAATCAAAAATTAGTTCAAAAAGAATACCCAATACATTTGTAGATTACAAAAATCTTAGGAGATATTAAAAGCTAGATTAAAATTTAGGCATCAACAACTAATTAAGAAACACAGTCTTATATTCTAAAACAATCTCAGTAACTGACTGTAGAAGTGGTCACTTAATTTTATGCAACTTTAGGATAAAAATGTAAAAAAATCAAAGAAACCTAAACTGCAATATAAAAAATTCTACAGTGACTCCATTTGCAATCAAGAAGGTAAGAACAAGGGTAACACAATGTTCATACTTCTTGCAATCATGTATCACTGATTTACTAGTTCTTCTCCCACATTGTTTCTGATTTTTTAATCAGAAAAAAAGATGGCACGTAGGTGTTGTTCAAAGCTGCAGCTTGTTGGGCTGTGTCAACAAGAGCAAAAGATAAAAACATCAACATTATAGAAGTTGCATAAAAGTGAAAACTGTTGCATTCAACTTATAAGTTTTCTTTATTAACATTAGATACAGTTCTTCAAATTGGATGACTTCATTAACATATTGAGTGGAGATATGTGGCTACTTGTTAATTTAATAAGTCTAGCTGCTTCTTGTAGAACTGTAATAATAGTAACAGATACTTTATAACAACTAGCAACAGGCCTACTATCGGGACAGTCATTCATATGACAACTCTTAATGACATTTAATGAATTTTCAAGACTTTTACTTTAGAGCCTGGTCCTGTCGATGGGGAATCAGAATACGCCAACTGCCCCCCTGCAGAGGGTAAAAGTCCCTCAATGGGGCCACCTGTTTGCTATGGGAAGTGACCCATAATGTCTGGGGACGGGATCCTGGTGGTTGAGCAGGTCTTGACCCAGGTGTAAAGCAGTCATGATCTGCAACACACCACTTTGGCCCTTACCTGGGCTAGATGAGTGGTCTGATTGGGCCCGATCCGATCAATCGGCTGGTCATGCCAAGCCCTAACTCAGAAGACATAATCATTACCTCTCACAACACAAACACATACCAAAAATAATGTTCCCCAGACTTCTGAGTTAGAAGGCAGTGGCTGTAGAGTCAATCAGTTTGAAGGAAAAGGACTGTGACATGGCTGTAGTCCCTTATCTGTTTATCTATTTTCTTGGATAGAGAAACAAAAAGTAGAGCAGTAGTATACCATCCCTGTATCTCAGTCTTACGAGGGCGAATGATTTTCCCCCCTCGTATTTCCCATTAAATTGGACTCAGTGGCGGATGGAGAGCAGGAACGGTGAAATCTAAAAAACACATAAATGACAAATAAACCAACCAAGAGACCAAACAATGAATCCAACTTTGATTTTGTAAACAGAAAAAAACTTCCCAAGATTTATTATCCTGGAATCGGAAAACAATACTCCCCTAACAGAATTATCATCATTCCTGATACAAAGGGTTATCTCATCAAATATAACGCCCAAAACTGTTAAAAACTTATGTAATGAAACTATATTAGTAGAGGTGGGGAAAAAAAAAAAGAAAGATATGTGGATACTTTATTTAAAATGGAAAAGCTCCATAATAAAAAAATGAAATCATACCCACCTGGGAAAATGAACATGTCAAAGGGTGTAATCTGAAGTCCAGAGCTCTCCAGCTGCACCATAGAGGAAATAAAAATGGAATTAAAATCTCAAAGAGTAATAGACACCAAAAGAGTTTCCATTAAAAAAAACGGAAGCATCATTAAAACAAACACATACATCATGACCTTCGACACAACAAAGGCCCCAAAATAACTAAAAATCGGATACTCCATAGAAAAAGTAGAAACATTCATACCAAACCCTCTCCAGTGTCACAAATGCCAAAAATTCGAGGATACTTGTTATAACCAACCAGTATGTGGCAGATGTTCCCAGAAAAACCCTGACCATACTACAAATGAATGTATAAAAAAGTGCAATTGTGCAAACTGTGGAGAAGACCACCCAGCTTATGCAAGGACCTGCAATATATGGAAAAAAAAAAAGAAATTATAACCATAAAACAAAAACAAAAACAAAAACAAAACGTCCCTTTTCCTGAAGCAAAGAGAATTGTGGACGCATACATAGGAGAAAAAAAGCTGTGCACAAATTGCCAAAAAAAAAAAAAGAAAGAAAACTACCGAAAAAAAATGATAAATATGACATGCTCGTCAAAAGACTATTAAACTTGGGTCCAAATGACTGTCCAAAATTTATAAGTGAAATAAAGCCAACAATTCAGAATATCACAAATAGGAACAGCTACCCTGAGACCAACCAAAACAAAAGAACAACCCAAACATCAGACAAAGAAAAAACAGGAAAAATAGAACCACTACAAATTCCTGGAACATCTGGACCCAAACAACAATCACTGGCTAAAAAGAAAAATACAAAAGACAATAAAACAACCCTCACAAAACAAGAAACAAAACTCCTCAACACACCACAATCATGATCTAAAACAAAAAACAAACAAGAAAATACTGAATCCACGAATGTTGACAATCCAAAACCAGAAAAAGAAAAATAAGCCATGGCCAACAAAATACTACAATGGAATATAAGAGGTACAAAAATCAACTCGAAGAAATACTACTCCTCATTCAAATTTTCTGCCCTGCTATAATCTGCCTAAAGAAACTCATTTAAAAGAAGATAATACAATTAATATTAAACATTACTCCTCATACAACCACATAAACAAAAGATCAAATATAGCCATAGGTGGATTATCATTACTTATAAATAAAAATATTCCACACAGTGAAATAAACTTAAAAACAAATATGCAAGCTGCAACACTACACAAAACAATAACTATATATTCCACCAAGTGAAACAATAAATGAAACCGAATTAATTGATTTAATTCAACAACTACCAAAGCCATTTCTACTAATGGGAGATTTTAACAGCCATGAGTTATGGGGTAGTAAAAATAATGACAAACTAGGTAAAATAATTGAAACATTACTAAACCAAAATCAATTATGCTTGCTCAACAACAAAGAACACATACCTACATCCAGCAACTGGTACTCTCTCAGCAATTGATTTAACAATTTGTGACCCAACTGTATACATGGACTATAGCTGGAAAACACATTACTATACATACGGAAGCGACCATTTCCCTATTATACTAGAAAATGAAAATCCAGAGCTAAATGACAAAATCCTCTGCTGGAACCTACAAAAAGCAAACTGGGAAAAATTCCAAAACTCATACCAATCCAGACTAGTACCAGAAGCAAACACTAAGATTGAAGATCATATCACATATATCAGCAATACTCTCCTTTCCATTGCAAAAGGGAACATACCAAAAAGCTCCACCTCCTCAAATTACAACAAACCATCGTACAACAAAGAATGTCAAAAAGTCGTGAGAATGCAACGTGTTAATCTAAGAAAGTTTAAAAATAATCCGACAAAAGAAAACTTAGACCAATACAAAAACAGTAGAGCAAAAGCACAAAAAATTATTAAAGAATCAAAATGGAACACCTGGAAAAACTTTGTATCAAAAATAAATGTGAACACCAAAACCAAAAAACTATGGGAGGTGGTCAGAAAAATATCAGGAAAGAACAACAGACCCGATCAAACACCTTATTTGAAATAACATAAAGATCACCAACAAAAAAAAAAAATTGCAAACCAACTAGTTGAACAATTCTCCATAAACTCCTCATCAAATAATCAAAACAAAAAATTTCAAACCATAAAACAGAATGAAGAAAAGAAAAAAATTAACTTCAAATCAAAAAATGAAAAAAAAGTACAATTAACCATTCAACAGAACAGAATTAAAAGAAGCAATTCATAAATCCCATGATACAGCAGTGGGCTCTGATGAAATCCACTACCAATTTCTAAAAAAACTACCAAAACCATCTCAACTATCTCCTACAAATATATAATGAAATAGGGATGAATAACAGCATTCCAAAAAATTAGAAAAAAGTTATAGTAATCCCAGTACCTAAACTAAAAAAAGACCATACACATCCAACAAATTATCAACCCATTGCCTTTACTAGTTGCCTGTGCAAGACCTTCAGAAGAATGGTTAATGAGAGATTAACATGGTACCTTGAAACTAAAACCTGATTACAGAATACCAGTCAGGTTTCAGAAAAAGAAGAAGCCCTATTGACCACTTAATTAGACTTGAAATATTTATAAGGGAAGCATTCATCAAGAAGGAACACCTAATAGCAATCTTTTTTGACTTTGAAAAAGCGTATGACACTGTCTGAAAGTACAGCATTTAAAAAGTCCTACTTGAATTCTGGCATTCTGCCTTTAAGCCAGAATGCCAGAATTCATCTACAACTTCTTAAATGACAGACATTTTCAAGTATGGATAGGCAACATACTCTCAGTCCAAAAAGAACAAGAAAAGGGTGTACCCCAAGGAAGCATTCTGTCTGTCACCCTTTTCAATATAAAGATAAATAATATCATTAAAAACACAAATACTGGAATCGACTGCGCTCTATATGTGGATGACTTACTCATTTGCTATCGATCAAAATACATACCCACAGCTGAACGCAAATTCCAACTCTGTCTAAATAAAATAAATAAATGGGCTACGGAAAATGGTTTTAAATTCTCAAAGGACAAAACAAAATGCATACATTTCTGCAAACTCCGATGAATTCATCATGACCCCATTTTAAAACTGGACAACAATAATATCCCAGTTGTTGAACAACATAAGTACTTGGGAATCATATGTGATAGAAAACTGACCTTTATCCCCCATATAAAATTCCTAAAAACAAAATGCCACAAGGCCATACTATATATATAAAATGCAATCTGGGAGTCTGTGTGTGACTGTTCCCTATTCATGCCTACATTTTTTAAGCTATGCCATTCAAACTTTCTAGGGACACATATCTACAGAGAAGCCAGGTCGACGCATACTTTTTTGAGTTTAAGTTCAGCAATTTTTACCTTTCGCACTTTTTGGCCAATGAAACTGATTATTTACATTTGCTCCGTAAAACATCTAAGATCTAAGATGTTTGCTGAATTATGTCACAGAAATCAAATCACACATGTCAAACACGACTAAAATATTTTTATTAAAAAAAAAAATGAGCCTTTATATTTAATTTTTATTCCAACGTTTTAAGAATTCATTTGGTCAATAAAAAAATGTTAATATTTTTCCCCGTAATTTTGAAACAAAAGAAATATTTAAAAAAAAAAAATGTTTTTCAAACAAAAACAAAATATGTAAAAAAAAAAAAAAGTGCCAATGGTTAATTTAATCATTTAAGTCTTTTTTTTTTTTTTTTTTTTCAGATTTAATATTTCATACATCTTAAAATTAAAAAAAATAAAGCTATTTTTTTTTTTTACACTAAATATTTAATGTAGGAAATCAACTGTCTGTAATTCATGTGGCATTAATGTAACTTTTTCCTCTAAAATTAAATGTCTACATTTTTAAATATTCTTCATAAATTTCTGAACTGAGAGTGTAATAGTTTTTATATTTTTAATTTCAGTGAAACAAAATAAATAATTTTTTATGTTAAATTCATTTAGTCAACAAAAAATGTAAATATTTCCTCCATAATTTTGAAACAGAAACAAATGCAATGTCACACAAAACATCAAATCACATTTATGCAAAACAAAATAAAATAGTTTTTTTAATGGAATTTTTGAACAATTTTTAACAACAATTTTTCATATAATTATTTTTTTTGCGGACCTGAAGGAGACTACCACCACCTTTAAATTTGTTATTTTTCATTTTTTTTTTTTTTTTCAGCACAGTCTTATCGGTTATTAAATTATAAGTTTCCAATTATTAAAAACAATTTGAAAAAATTTCAATATTTAAACAATTTTAGGGGGGTGCTCAGTTTCTCATACAATGTAATAGTAAATCAATCCTCCATTTTGTAACCACTCGCGTTGAGGTCACTTTGTTTTGGTTTTCTGGGGGACGAGTTGTTGTTCTTGTTTTTGTCTTTTTCAAGTTTTCTTTAGTTCTTACAATGACATCTTCCTCAGAAACTCTAAGAATTGACTTAAATTCAAAAATTTATTCAAAAATTTCGCAAAGGATTCAGTTGTTGAATATGCGCAAGCAAAAAAGTTAATTGCACAGGATTGATTTACTACAAGGTTCTATGAAAAACTGAGCCCCCCCTCCAAAAAAATTGTTTAAATGTTGAAATTTTTACAATTTATTTTTGTCAGTCGAAAAGTTTTAGGGTGTAATCAATAAGATTGCACTGAAAAAGTAAAAAAAAAAGATTGCCACCACCTGTAAATTGGTTGATTATCAATGTTGTACCAGCGAGTGGTTCCAAAATGGAGGATCAATTTACTATAACGTTGTATGAAAAACTGATCCCCCCACCCCCTAAAATTGTTTAAAAATTGAAATTTTTCCAAATTTTTTTTTTTGTCAATTGAAAATTTAGGGTGTAATCGATAAGATTGCACTGAAAAAAGTTAAAAAAAAAAAATGAAAAACAACAAATTTAAAGGTGGTGGTAGTCTCCTTTAGGTGCCCGTTTTTTTATATAACCTACTACTAAAATGTTCTGAGTTGCACAGGCAACGCCGGGCTATGATGCTAGTCATATGTAAAAGAACTAAATACAATACACCACCAAGGATTAAGGTTGGCTCTAGGAGCCTTTAGCACTTCACCAGTAGAAAGCTTGTATACAGAGGCTAACAAACCACCATTGACACTAAAACGAAAAAAACTAGCACTGCAATCCTGCCTAAAGCTCTCATCATGTCCATCAAACCCTGCAAACAAATGCGTTTTCCACCCACAATACACAAACCTTTCCAACGAAAAAGAAAGTACTATCAAACCATACAGTCTCCATATAAAAGACCTCCTCACAGAATCTCAAATAGACACAACAAAAATCCATGAATCCATCAAATCAAAATCTCCACCTTGGTTGATTAAACAGCCATCCATAATATTAAAACTAAATAAACACTCTAAAACTAAAACCCATCCTTCAACTTTCCACGAAGAATTGCTCAACATCCAAAATACATATACAGAATATCAACAAATCTATACTGATGAATCAAAAGATGGAGACAGGGCAGTATCAATGGCTATCCATAAAAAAATAAAATTAAAGTAAAGACTCCCCTCTGTGTACAGTGCAGAAGTATTTGCCATTGACTTGGCACTAAATATTATAGCGTCCAATGAACACCAAAAGTATCTCATACTCACAGACTCTTTATCAGTGCTTATATCACTGAAAGAAAAAGAAAATGACAGATGCCCTGATTACAAAACTACTAAATAGGATAAACAATCTAACAAAGAATAAAGACATAATCTTCTATTGGATGCCAGGCCATATCGGTATCCACATGAACGAAAAAGCCGATAAAGCAGCAAAAGAGTCATTACAACTAAACCCCCACAACGGAAAAAATCCCTTATACGGATTTAAAACCAAAAATAAATACATATACCCTCAGAAATTGGCAGGAGTAATGGAACTCCTGTACTGACAATAAACTACACCAAGTGACACAAACTATCAGAAAAAAAGAAACCAACAGAAGGATGTCAAGAAGAGAAGAAGTGGTAATGGCCAGACTTCGAATAGGACACACCTATATCATCCACTCATACTTAGTGAAAGGAGAAGAAGTACCAATCTGCATACCATGCCAAGAACCCTACACAGTACACCATATACTGACAAACTGCGTAGACCTTGAACAGATCTGACTAAAACATTATTAGGAAAATAATCTAAGGGACATTTTCAACAAGGTTGACCCTAAAAATATTCTCAAGGAGGGACGAAACTATACAAGAAGATATAGTCAAAAAGTTCCTCTGAATCATAAGTAACATTTAATTTCCACCCATCATACCACAACAACTAATGTTTTGGCATTAAATGACCCATAAAGGGTTGATTTGCTGTAAAACAAACCAGTCAACATACTTTGGAGCCTCTGTTTGTGATGTTTTGTTAGCTGGTTCATGCCACCTTTGGGTAATTAATTACACCATCTGACAACATTTTCCATTAACACTATAAAAATATTAATGAAAGGTTTTTCATCTAACTTAAATAGACTCCAAACACTTTTATGAATAAGAATTTAGAAAGTAAATATTTTATCACAAATACTAAATTCTACTACTCTGGGCCACCTAGCTGAGAGATTAATTATATGATGTCTCAGGCACATGGCATCTGGTCACTGCTAGAAAAACACTAATGATTTTTTTCTTTTATTTGACTTTTCAAAAAAGAATTTGAGGGCATTTTATACAGCAAGTAAATCTGTAAGTCTTCCAAGTGGTTAGAAAAAAATTCCTTTCTAGAAGAAATAAAAAATCTATAAAACACATTGATGAACATTTAAAACCAGTAGCTTTTTTGTCAGTCATCTTATAAAACAACCTATTTGGCTGTTGTTTTTTTTATTTGGTTTAAACATGGCTAAAATTTCAGTGTTTGTGTCTTGAGCATGTTATGGTGTTAATTTACATGCCTTGATGGATGTTTTTAATTCTTTAGTTTAATTACTCTTCATTAAATCTCATTTAGGCCATTCTTTCTGGCCTACTTATTTGAAGATGATGATGAAAACATACATCAGTGCTATGAAATGCTTTCCTATTAATTACTTATAAAAGCACAAGATTTGATAGTTCTATACAAATATGAAGCTTTATAAAATGTTATGTGGAACACATTAAAGGAAGCATAGGGGACAATAGCAAAAGAAATTGCCCTGAGGAAGGAAAAATAAGAGGAACAGATGTAGATGAAGGAGATCCAGCAAATCATACCATGAAATGGTGTAATTTATGTAAGACTGAACAAAATATCATGCAATCTTGATAATGAGGAATGGTTAAATAGAAAATGTGCAAAGATTGAAAAAAATGTGACACAGATGCAGTAAGAATGCACAAAATTTCAAGGAAATAAAGACATAAACCTTTTTTCCAGGCTGTATACAGTTCAGAAAAAATAAGCCATCATGAAAAAAAAATGTGTACTGAAATGGTGGAAAAGGGACAACAGAGAAGAGAAAAGTGCAATGCATAAATACTGAAATGTAAAATAAGAACAGCAATGGTCAAGATGAAGAAGAAAAAAATAACAGGATCAAATGAAATTGCCAATAGGATGCATTAAAAGCTTTAGATGACAGTGTGACTAATTAATTTACTGAAATGAAATATGATAGTTGTGAAATAACAGAAGATCAATTTTCATAACATTGCTAAAGAAACCATAAATGTGAACTTTACCAAACAATCATCTTAATGAGCCATAAAACTTAACTCCTAATCCAGATACTAATGATTAGTACTTATAACAGTATCTGATTGGCAATAAGACAAGAACAAGACATTTTGTGCACTATGCTGGAGTAATAAGTACTATATTCATAGTCATAATGAGCAAGAAAAATGCTGAAAAGGCTCTGTGTTGTAGATTATATAAAAGCACTTGTTAAAGAATCACACAAACAACTTTTTGAGATATTAGTAAAGTCTGGAAAAGATGCATAAACAGTCCATAATCTCTATTAGAAATGCATGACTATTATGCAAATGAGAATGGTTGTAGGAAGGATGCATTTTCTCACTAGATGTATCTAACCTGCACAGCAAGGTGATTCTAAGAAAATTATAACTTACCAGGATTTACTATCAGCATGTGTAATCTAAAAAGAGCTGTATTTCTCGAAAGAGACAAGGAAAGAAAAAAGAATGACCATTAATTGTAAGAAAATGAAATGCCTCACAGTGCAAAAATTACAACCCAAAATGGGAATGATGCATTGTGTACATCCAAATTAAACCAGTGCAGAAATTCTATTTTATAGACAGCATAAATTCAAAGATAAACAGGAATAGTAAAAAATTCAAAAGAATAAGCTATTAATGGATTGCAAAATAACATTAGAAATCAAGAAAAGGATGCTGGACTGCTATATAATGTTTAACCTCCTATAACTTAGTGAATGCTGAAAAATTTAAAAAATATAACCATTCTGGTAGAAGTATCAATAAAAAATGTCAGCAAACTATGAAAAACTAAAAATTCCATAACATTTGTGTAAAGGCATACCTACATAAAATACTAAACATCTGTAGTGGTGTAGTGCGTAATGGGGATCTGTTGCCATAGAAGAAATAAAAACTGAGTTTAAAGAAATTGTGACTGAAGTACAGAAAAATACAAATTCACCTAACAATACAAAAGGCTACAACTCCTCGCTGAGTTTAGCAGAATTGAAATCATCCATAAAAGATTCCATAACACAGCAGTTGAACCTGATGATGTCCTCTACAAGTTTCTAAAACAATTACCAGAAGAATCCTTATAACTTCTAAAAATATACAATAATATATGGGTAAATGGAAGTTTCCTGGATATTTGGAAACAAACTACTATCATACTAATCCCAAGACCTGGAAAAGACGACTCTGACCCGGAAAATTGCAGACCTATTTTACTGACAGGCTGTCAGTGCAAATCCATAGAATAGATGATAAATGAAATTGATTAGATACTTGAAGAAAAATAAGCTAATTATGGACTTACAATATCATTTCAGAAAGAAAAGAAGCACACAGGACCACTTAATCTGCTTAGAATCAGCTGTAACAGATGCATTTATTCAAAAAGAAAACTTTACAGCAGTCTTTTTTTAACCTAGAGAAAGCTTATAATACAACGTGGAAATATGGTATTATGATGGATCTGTATGCCCTTGGCCTGAAAGGCAGACTAGCATATTTAAAAATGGTTTTCTTACTAGCAGAAAATTTCAAAGTCCTGTTTGAATCAACTCTCTCTCACTTAAAAAACCCAAGAAGATATAGTGCCCCAAGGCAGTATTTTATCAATGATGCAATTCAGTATAAAAATAAATGATATACTAAAAAATTTAACCTCCAGGTACATGACTTCCTCATTTTTTTACAAAATTGAACATAGCACACCATAGAAAAACAATTACAGCAAATGGGCAACTAAAATTGTTTAAAATGAAAACTAAATGTAAACACTTTTATAAGAAGAGAAAACTACACAGTGACTAGAAGAGACTGAAATTAAGTTCTTGGGAATAATATTTTATAAAAATCCTACTTTTATCCTACATTTGAAATCTCTCGAAGAAATGTAACAAAGCAACACAACTCTTTCATGTGGTGGCTCACATTGAATGGGGAACAGACTGAAAAACTTTACAAACACTTTAAAGGACACTAATTCAATCAAATTATATTATAGTAGCATTATGTACAGCTCATCAAGAAAATCCTATTTAAAATTGCTTGATTCTGTTGTCCATGGAGGTTTAAGACTGGTGCTTGGGGCTTTTAAAACAGCACCAATTGAAAGTTTATATGCAGAAGCTGATGAAACTCCTCCTAATCTTAGAAGTAGAGAACTGGTGCTACAGTATTATTCAAAAGTAAAATCCTGTTTATCTAACCCTTCCTACAAAATTACATTCTTTCCACAACACAGCTGCCATGTTGGCGGAGCTTCAGAATATGCTGACTACATCTCTGCAGTAGGTAAATGTTTACCAAGGGGGTCACCTATTTTGTGTAGGTGGCAACCCATGATGCTTGAGGATGGGGTCCTGGTGATTGAGAGTTTTAGGAGTTGGGCTGTACATAAATTCCTAAATTCCAACACCAATTTGACCCTTACTTGAGCTAGACAAGCAGTTGGAGATGCCCAATCCAATCAACTGGCTCATCACATCAAGCTCTAAGTCAGACTAACAAAACAAACAAAATTTGCTCACTTTTACCATTAAACTGATTTAGTAAAAGGTGGCTCTAGGATCAATCAGACTGTGAACAAAGAAATATGACATGGTTGTTTCAAACTCTGCTGAAAGCCCATAATTGGATGGAAGATCCTATATATAACAGATGCTTGGAATCCCCCACCACATTTGAGTATACCAGTCATGTAGCTCTGAAGGAATGAGGCGAATGGGATTTCTTTCCTCATCGTCTTTCCCATATGGGTCTCTGAAGTGGATGAGGAGCATGTTTGATGAATAATAATAATAGTAATATATAGATTATAAGCACAAAAAAAACAAGAAACTACATGTTGATATAAATGCAGAAAATAAGTCATAGGAAAAATCTTTTTTAAATTCATTGTAACAGAACCAATAGAAGACTAACTAATAATGAAGTTGTCACTTTTTGTAATAGAAAAAAATCTTGGATAACTTCCAAAACAGTGAATAAAACTAAAAATAATACATTACTGATAGAAGTTAAAGGAAAACATGATGCTGAAACGCTACTAAGGATGATCAAATTTCATGATATAAAGGTAAGAGTCTACCTACACCAACTTCTAAACTCTTTCAGAGGTGTGATGAGTAGACTGAACTTTCAATGTGTACACTGGAAAAAATTATGAACAATAATTCTATCATAAAACAAAACATTACAGACATAAAAAGAATATCCATTAAAAAACATTTTACAGTTATAGATACCAACACTTATGTCATTACTTTTGATCCACCAGAACCACCACAAGAAATAAAAATTGGCTATACAGTTTCCAAAGTAGAAACACATATTCCAAACCCATTAAGATACTTCAACTGTAAAAGATATGGACATGGTAAGAATAAATGTGCAAGGAAGTTGGTATGTGGAAAATGTGGGGAGAATGATCCTAGCTACACACAGATCACATGCCAAAATGAAACCAAATGCCCTAATTGTTATAAAAAAAATTTTTTTTTTTTTTTTTTTTTTTTTCATAGAGCAACTTCCAGGGACTGTGAAACTTGGAAAAAAGATAGATTAAAAATTAAACAGGCCAAAAAAATTCTCTATTCATAAAGCAAGCAAAAGCATCGAAACAAACTCCAGTACACCATCATATACAAAAATTACCCAAGCAACATCAAGTCATATCTATGAAAATCTAATATGAAAGAAATTACATAAAACACAAGACAAGAAATAACATTTTAATTCAAGAATTAAAAAAACTTATTGAAAACATTAAAACCAATTGTAAACTTGGAAACAACCCATACCACTGAACCAAAACTATCCACAATGTAAATCCAACAAAAAATTCACTGGCAACAATCTCTGAATGACAAAACATTCAAATCTTCTCAAATGAAAAATTCCACAAACAGAAAACTGACAAGACAAAAACCAATCAAACTTCAATACAAAACAAAATTGAAATCTAAAAAATAGAAGTAACAGAATCAAAAGCAAATAAACAGGACAACAACCCACGTATAAAAATATTAATAATAAAAACAAAATGAAAAGAACTCAAATAATCAGGAACATACAAATACTAAATGAAGAACGAGTTCACAAACAAGGAAAACAAACAGTTTAGAAAGCATGAAATATATGGAAATAGATAACCGAAAACATAGTCTTAAGATCCACTCAAATGGACAAATAGAACACAAGCATTATACAATAGAACTATAGAAGTGTTAAACCAAACAATGAGGAAATCAAACAACTTACAGATTACAATCCAAATAGCATGCTTGCAAGAGACCTTTCTCAATAAAACTAACATCTTCTTTAAAGGATATAAAACTAATCACAAAGTAAATGTACCAATAATAGAGAATAGGCCAAGTGGGATACTTCAATATTGGTTAAAATATCAATTCTCCATGAAAAACTGCAATTAAACACAAATCTACAGATCCTGGCAATAAAAGCATACCTACATCCAGGTACTGGTTCAACATCAGCTATCAACCTAACTATATGCTGCCCATCAATCTTTATGGACTTTCAATGGAAAGTTCATGATGACCAATGTGGTAGTGATTTTTCACCTCTTTTTCTAAATATAAGCAAGCCTATACTAGAAGAAAGGAGTCCAAAATGGCAACCACACAAAGATAACTGGCTAAAATTCAATGAACTTTACTCATTCCAAATCAACAAGGAAATTCTCAATGAACCAGAACTAATAGTCTCTTTTACAAACATAAGGTGAGCAGTGATGGAATCCCAGTCAATGTTCTGAAGAGAATTTGCCCCTGAAGTCTCCTCTGTCCTCTCTAAACTCTATAATTACTGCCTTTCTGCTTCTGCTGGAAGTCCTCTTCTGTGGTTCCTGTATTTAAGAACTCAGGGGAACCATCAGACCCATCCAATTATTGCCCTATCAGCCTCCTATCAATTTTCAGAAAAATGTTCAAGGCTATTATCAATGCTGAAATAGTTCAACATCTTACTGCCCATAAACTATTCTCAAACAGGCAGTACAGCTTCTGCTTTGCCAGGTCTATGGTAATATGCTAATAACCATCACAGAGTACATATACCAGGCCCTTGATAAGTCTGTCGAGGCTCGTGCTGTTGCCCTGGATATCTCCAAGGCTTACACTGGCCTTCTATGCAAGCTACAGAATGCTTGCTTGATCTGATTCAATCTTTCTTATCTAACTGCATAATGAAGGTCATCTTGAATGGGCTTGCCTTCACATCCTACTGCACAAATGCTGGTGACTCCCAGGGCTCTATCCTAGGTCTGACACTCTTTCTAATCGTCATAAATGATCTCCCAGACATAATCAAGTGCCAAGTAGGCATCTACGCAGATGACACCACAATTTACTTCTGCATCAGTAAGAAATCTTGCGAGGTAGATAAACATAACCTTGCTGCTGATCTTGAGAAGGACCTACACTCAATGGTAGACTGGGGTAAGAAGTGGCTTGTAAATTTCAATGCTTCTCAAATGAAACTGCTGTTAACCATCCCAGACAACCTCCCCTGCCCCACATTAGCATGGACCAAGCAAGTCTCCCTGAGAGCAATACACTGTGCCTCCTTGGCCTTACCCTATCTTCTGATCTCAAGTGGAATCATTACATTGAATCTATAGCTAAATTCATTGCTAAGAAGGTTGGGTCACTGTTGGGCCAGGAAATTTTTTCCACCTGAATCTATCTTATACATAATGAAATCACCCATCTGTCCTTGCATGTAATACTGCTGTCATATCTGGTCAAGCACCCCTGCTGTCCATCTCAGTGTTTTCAACAGGCTCCAAAGGAGAATCTGTAATGTGATAGGTTGACTTGGCAGCTCGACTCCAGTCGCTTTCTCATTGGCAGAATGTGGCTTCCCTCTGTCTCTTCTACAAATATTTTCATGGCTTCTGCTCCAACAAACTTAAGTTACTGATGCCCCCACCACAAGAATTTACTCGTGCAACCAGACTGGCAACAAGGTCCCACCCATTTACAGTTAGATCAACCAAATGCAGCCGACAATTCTACTCCATCAGCTTCTTTTCTCGTACTTCCCGCCTGTGGAAATCCCTTCTATATACTTGCTTTCCTGACGGCTACAACCTCCAGGAAGTTAAATACAATGTCAATTTTCATCTCTTATCCACTTAACTCCAGTCCTTTCTACATCACCCCATATATTTTGTTTTTTTTCCTTTTTCTCTACCTTCGCAACTGTCTTAACACCTGTGTTCCCATCCTTCTCTTGCTCTTTCTCTGACACCCACTGTAAATGGTTAGTCTTTCTTTCACTCTCCTCCTGACTAAACTTTTACTCTTATGTAGCCCCCCACCCCCCTGCATCAGTGGCAGTACTGCCTTGCCTGGGGTGAAATGATTTAAAAAAAAAATAAACTAACACAAATAATACCCAAATCTTCCTTTAACCACATACCAAATCAAAATCCTGGTTTACAGCAAAATGCAGAGAAACAGTTAAAACCAGGAAAAAATGCTAAAGATATTCTTACATAACCCAACCACAATCAACCTACAAAACTACAACAATCCACTTAACCAAAACAAATGGAGATAAACACACTGGAAAAAAAAAAAGAAATTGCTAATCTAATATCAACAAAATTTAAAAAAAAATTCCTCAACTAATCACTACATTTCTAAATTTCAAAAATATAAAAATGCTATGGAACAAGAAAACCTTACATTTACTTCAACCAATAAAGAAGAATATTCTCTTTACTGTGATAAAACTAAAAGACTAAACTAAAGTAAAAACTCTACAATGGATCCAGATGAAATTCATTACCAATTTTTAAAACACCTGCCAGAAAATTTTCTCTTAATACTTCTCCAGATCTTCAATGATATATAGTGTTTAAACAAATTTTCAAAACTGTGACTTGAGTTTGTCATTGTTCCAATTCCTAAACATGGCAAAGACTATTCCAACACAAATAAACTACTGACCCATTACACTGACAAGTTGCATTTGCAAGACAATGGAGAGAATGGTAAATGCTTGACTAATGTGTTACCTGGAGAGAAACAATCTCTTATCTAACTATCAAAGTGGATTCCAGAAAAACCAAGGAACCAATGATCAACTTGTATGGCTAGGGTCCTTTATTCATGATGGCTTTGTTCAAGATCATCATGTGATATCAATATTCTTTGATCTTGAAAAATCCTATGATGCCACATGGAAGTATGGTATCCTAAGGCATGCATAAGATAGGAATAAAAGAAAGAATGGGTATAATCATCCAAAACTTTCTATCAAAATGAACATTCAAAGTATGAAATGGAAATACATAAGACACACACAAGTATGAGTACCTCAAACATATGAACCTCAATATATTCAGTTCTATAGAAATAGACCTACAGCCATCCCTTCACTTGGCATTCAAATTAATAAAGCACTAGAACAAATAAACAAAGATCCTGATAATGTGACACCAGTCACAATAAATAAGATAGCTCTCGAGACAATCTCCAAACCTAATAGTGACACAAAAAATATCAACAAAAGTATCTCCTACCAAATAATGCATTCCTCTATACAGCTGAACTACAAGCCATTAAAATGGCACTTAAAATGATAGAGAATTCCAAAGATAGGACATTTATAATATTCTCAGACTCCCTGTCAGGTTTAACAGCAATTAAAGAAAATAACACAAATCATCCCTATATTCAAGAAATCTTAGAAACTTGTCATCCGTTAATAAAGCACAAAATAATATTGGCTTGGATTCCTAGCCATATAGGAGAAATCCTGAAGCTAGCACACTGGCAGAAGAGGCAGTGAGAATAAAAATAACCAACATCAAACTTCCATATACAGATTACAAAAAAAATTACATTACACATCAAAAGAATATGGTAAGTAATTTTGGACATGTTCCCAAACAATAAACTATACGAACATCAGCTGGCAATAAGAAAGAATATAGAGCCATTGTCTGATCGTGGACAAGGCATAGTGCTCAACAGAATAAGAATTGGACACGCCTGACAAATGCACACACATATGCTCAAGGCAGAAACTACACCTCAGTGTACCCACTGCAACCAATTTCTCATTGTCAAGGATATCTTGATAAAATACAAAAAAGCACAAAAAAGAAATATGTAGCAACTATTACTGTCGTGGACCCAGTTAAGAAGTATAGGAAATAATGATATATATATTAAACACAGCAAATTACAAATACTTGGAACTCTGTTAGTAGAACGATGAATACCGATTAGGTAGTAATACAGTAATTGGGACTTGCAATGGTAATACGGTAGCAGTCTTGGCTATCTCTGCTGAGCTCTCACTGCTTATTTGCTCTCCTCTTGTGAGGGGAAGTATATGTAGTTGTAGGAATTCAATCTGTTGTAATGGGTGATGCCACCATGACAATTACCAAGCACAAAATCTTAATATGCTCTTCAAAAAAGTACCTACTGCCCAAATAATAGGATATCTGAAGAAACTTCTATAGGAAATAGTGCTTGGACTTTGAATCATACAACTTATGTTTTGAAATACTCCCAAAGTATATAACTTGTAATATTTTGAAAACAATTTTAAAAAAACCTCACAACCACTTGAAACATTCCTGAATAAAAAATTCTAATTTCAGCATTAAATGACCTAAAATAATTCCAAGAAACAAATATACATCTTAACTTTCAGGAAGAATTTGATGAAATCAAAGAAAACTATCCCAGACACACACTCATTATTAGGGATGGGTCTAAACACGGAAATATAACAGGATGTACAGCAGTTATCCCAGAAGAAAATAAGCAGTAAACACCTCCTAAATGAAGCAGTCACATTGGAATAATTGGAAATGACAAAGCTGACACAGCTGCAAAACATGTTGAAAATATAGAAATTGATCTGAACTTTAAGATCCCTTAAACAGACCTTAAGAGCAAAATAAACAGGTTTATTGAATAAAAATGGCAACAGCATTGGAGTAACAGTGCACTAAATAAATTGCTGCAAATCAAACCAATATTTGAAAAATGGAAGCCAAGATACAGAAAATTTCGAAAAAGAAGAGGTTATGCATTAGCCATACAAGAATTACACACTGAAAGGAGAACAACAACCAATATGCCCAACTTGCCAGACTGCTCTATGCTGTAAAAAAAAATGTTATGATTGAGTGTACAGCTCTTGCTCCATCTAGGAAAACATACTTCATTATAAACAGCACAAAGGAGTTCTTTGAAAGAGCAAAGGGTAGACAATCATTTCTCAAAAGAGTGGCTTTATACCAAAAGTATAAACCTAACAAAAAGAAAAATCTCTAAACCAACTAAAGTAGTTGATACCATGTGATTTTAAAAAAAAAAAGTTGAAACCATAAAATTGCATTAAAAAAAAAATAAGTAAATAACTAGTTTATACCATATGATTGACAAAAAAAAACAATTTATGAAACCAAGGGGTTTGATGAACCATAAAACAAAACAAATACAACATTTTGACTTTCATACTGTTCAAATGATGGATCAAGACATGATTTTCTTCATTTTGAATTCTCATAATAAATCCTTTTTCATTTTCAGTGGCTATCTTGTCTAAAATTACTTTTATATGTATTAAACAAAAGTAAGAAAAATATTTAAATACCAACAAATATTCATTTGTCTAACTTCATGTGGAACAGTTTCCTAGTTTCTGAATTTTTCCTTAGGTTTATTAAATGATGTGCTACAATTGGTTGGTTGTACAAGCAATAATGAGTTAAATCAACTTTAAACACTTTTATAAAATTTACCTAACACTGTGCAAAATAAGGTTTTGTGAATTTTTATATCAACCTAATAGACAATCAAGCATCTGTTTTGTTTCGTTGTTTGAAGTTTATATTTGTAACAAACTTAGCCTTCCTTGAGTGTTCATGGTTGAGCACTCACAAGTAAGTTGTTCATTTGTCCCCCACTTAGTGTTCCATATATATCACTGTGTTAAATTTGGTTAGTCCTACAGATATCTACATTTTTAATGATTCTGTTTTCAAAAATTTTATTCCACTAGTTGTAAGAAGCCAGTAAATATTTTTCATTATCAGTTTTGTTTCTTTCATTGTCCAAGTTTGTAAAAGAACTTTAATCAGTCTTTTTTATTTGCAGGCAGCAAATGGTTTAATAATGTCTGCAGTGATGAAACATGCTAGTAATATTACTCGTCTCTTCATCATCTCGTGTGCCATGCTGGTTACAACAGTACTGTCAGTACTTATATTCCAACTTCAACTGAATATTTATTTTGGCTGTGCTTTTATCAGTGTTATAATTGCCTTGGCACTCTATCACACTTAATGTTACTTGCTGTATCCAACCCAACAGACATCATGCTTTCAGTGGATTGTACATGATGAAATACTGACAATTACATGAAAAGATCTCCCTCATCACCCCATGACTTTGTAGCATGCTGAAAGATTAGATTAAAATTTAAAAACAAACATTCAATTATTTAATTAAATGGGGTTAACTAAAAAATAAATGCTTTTAAAATGCCAAATGAAAAGCAGAAATAATTGTTTATTAAATTGTATGGGTTTTGCAAATGTTAAAAACCTTTACATTGTCAATCCAAGTAAATTGGGGTATTGTTTATACACTGGTTGCCTGTTGCTGTCATTTAATTTTTATGGTTTTGTAGGGGATGGAAAGATAAGTTTTAAATGATTTCTTGTAAAAGAACATTCAAATGAGTTACAAACTAAATGCACCTTCTTTTCCTTGAATAATAGATACACAATTTGACTTATCACTTTTCAAAAATGTAATTTTGTTTTAGGTCTTGTAAAAAATATCGATAAAAATTAATTTTATTAAAAGTAGCCTGTATAGAAAAATTTAAGTTTGAATAGTCAGGTTATATATATTTAAGCAGAAAGAATATGTCACTTTAACTGAGCAGGTTTATGCCAACTTATGTTCTCACTTGTCAGCCTTGACAAGCAAGAACATCATAATGGTGTTTTCACAAAACTTCAGTCAGCATGAACCCGCTTAGTTAAAGTGACAAACACTTTGTGCTTATCAACACTCTATTTTCACCCTGATATTGAGCCCTTTATGATAAATCTGCTTGCCAAAATAGATTTTATCAGTAGTTTTACTAATAAAATGTGTTTTGGCAAGCAAATTTTTTATCATAACAAAAATAAACAACTTTGGCACTCAACATTATCACAACTCAACACACATATAGTTTGTCACTTAGCTGATTGGTGCTGGTGTTACTTTTAGCATCCAGACACAGACACTAAACTGAAAAATGTCAAGTGTTTCTTCAGAATTTAGCTCTATACTTACTCTATTAATGCTGCTGAGAATGCTTTGCCAAAAAAAAAAAGAAACACTGTGGTGGCTTTAATTTTTTTTTAAACACTATCAATCATTTTAGAAATACCTTTTAATTTATTGTATTTCTTTTTAAAACTTAAAGCAATGTGCCAAAGATACAAATTAAGCTACTGACTCAAGTAAAAGAAAATGTTCCCTATTCACATTGTCCTAGTCTTTGCTCAGTAGACCAGTGTAAATAGGAGAGTCAGTTCACTTTATGAAGAAAGCTAATCCCATTTGTCTCGCATTGTGTTCACATATATTTTTGAAGAAGGACTCTGTTATCAACAATAAAGCATATTTAACCTCCTTTTTATAAAAAAAAAAATCTTAATATCATTTTTGCTGATGAGAACTTGGGTGACTGTAAGACGTTGCATATAATTGTGTGTATGTGCAATGTTTCTGCATACACAAAATTTGTGTTAAATGAAATTTTTAATGTATTTGTTCTATTTATATACCTTTTCTTTTTACATGTATAGATTATGCATGTAAATCAAACATTCAAAAGCTTAAAACAAGCTTCTTTCAGCTTATTTACAAGTTAAATGATGTTTCAGTTTATAAAAATTTTTCTCATCTCTTGAATTTGTTATTTTAATTATTTTTCTTAATTAAAACTAGCTTCTTTAATTATTTTTGATTTTTGTGTTCTGTCAAGAAGTGCTTGCAAAAGAATATAAAAATATAAAATTGGTGTTAATTTTTTATTTGAGGATGTTATATTAAATGAGGTTATTTACTGAAATAAGCATCTAGCTTTGTCAATATTTATTAAATGGAAATAGTAAACATAAATGTTTTTGAAAGAGACAGCTGCATCCCATAATGAGGAAGGAGAGCTTGGAAAATTTAACACTTGCAAGAGAAGCAGAGGAAACATTTGAGAGAATAGATGGCAAAACAAAGAGGGATGTGAAGAGCCAAAAGTTATTTAGAGACAAGAACTTGTAGAAAATTCTGGTTGTCCACTGAAAGGACATGGCATATAAAAAAAGAATAACCTTGATTTATATCACATTATTTATTTTAAAAATGTTTTCTATTGTACACAGTATGATATAATTCAAACCCTTGATAAGATCAGATTCATAAATTGATATTACCAGACTTTGGTGTTCAGTTTATGCAGATGGGACACATTTAATGTATTTCTGATATTCTATTGTTGGCAATCCAAGTTTGGTTGTTGATGAAACCTTAAAAATCTTACTTTCTTTTATGCATACACCTAGCAAGTCTTTCTACATTTCAAATTTGTGTTGAACCCAGTTGATAATTTCCTAAAAAGTAAAAATATACTGTGAAAGGGTTTGAAGGCTATAAGAACTGAGGAATATCCAAGAATATATTGGCTGAAATGTTTAAAAGTATGTTATTGGTATCATTTATACATTAAATGATAATAAGAAAAAGAACCATGATTGTTAAAATGCTTTATTTTCTGTAGCAAATCATTTGTAACTTTTTTAATTAATGGAAAGGCTGGAAACATGATACATATAAAATTATGGCATTTGACCAATGCAATAGTTCTGATCACAACAGACATTGCTTTGTGTCTAATAATTGTAAATAAGGCTAAATCTTTGTTTACTGACAGAATGAAACACCATATAGCCTCTAACAAGTTTGGTTCTTGTGACTTGTTAGTAGCTCTGTAATTGTGTGTTAAATGTATATCATCTATCCTTCCTCTCTTCACTCAATTTGAGGTGTTATCAACTTCTGCTGATAATGCGGAATGCTTTACTTGTAAATTTTGTTTTCCCATTCTACTCTTGATTCTTGATTCATCTGCAATATCTTTGCCTTACTTTTCAGAACTGAGTCTCCATTGTGTTTTTTTCAGACAAACCATATGACTTTCAATTCAACTGCTGATTTGTTAATGGTTATAGCTAAAAGAGTCTGTCAAGCTTTAGATAAGAATGGTGAAGTTTGAGCTGTTGCTTTAGATTTCTTGTAGGCAATTGACAGGATTTGGCATTCTGGCCTTCTTCACATATTGAAAGCTTATGGAATTTTTGGAAGATTTTTGATTTGATTCAATTTTTATTATCATATCATGAAATGAAAGTTTGAATGGCCACTTTTCTTATTGACTACTCAGACTAATGTTTTCCACTGACATCAAGTGGAACAACTGAATCAGTTGCAACGACTGCTAATGGGAAAGTTGTTCATTGTTGTAATAGACAGTTTTTCTTGCCAGAATCTATCTTATACCTTCAAAAGTTTATTCACCTAGGTATTGAATATCACTGTTACATCTAGTGTTGTGCTTCTATGTATCTTGATTCTTGATAAAATCCAAAGACAAATTTGCAATGTTATTGGTCCTGATTTGGCATCTCATCTACTATCTCACCACTGTACCATAGCTTCATTTTTATAAGTATTTTCATGATAATTCATTTGAGGAACTTTCCTCTTTGGTACTTTGACTTTACAAATCTAAACACAGTAATAGATTGACAGCTAGATTTCATAATTGGCTAAATATAGCCATAAGTTTTATGCTAACAGTTTCTTCTTTCATATTTCTCAGGTAGAACTCTCTTCCAGCTTCCAGTGAACTTCAGAAATTTAAATTACTTATGAATCATCATCATCTGTTTCCTTGAATCCTGTTTGATTATTGTCCTATCTCCTTTCTTGAATCTTAGTAGCTTTATTGCCTTACTTGGGGATGAAATGATTAAAAAAAAAAAAGAATGTTTACATTGGTTTTAAAGAAAAATATATCAGTTTGGTATGACATGAATTTAAGAGGTTAAGTTAAATTAAAAATTGTCTAATTCTCTTGCTCAGTATAATTGAGATTAAAATAGATTTTATGCTCTTATTGGTTTCTCTCATTTAGTTTTAAAGTATTACCAGATCCTGGTTCAGTTCATAATTTAATACATTATCAAATGAAAAATGACAGTTTAGAAAACAAATAGTTAAATAGAAACAATATTTAAATAAGTGTTAAAACCTCTGCAAGAAGGACTTGTTATATGCATTTTCTTGAGTTTTTCTTCAAACAAGTTAATCCTTCACAATTGCAAATAAAACCTCAGATTTACTCTGCAGAATATCTGTCAAACTTGATCCCCTCTTGTCATTAGCACTATAATGTACAGCTAACTGTAAAGAAAATTCTTAACCCCATGAAACATTAAATGAATGCTTACTAACCTTAAACATTTGACAAAATGAAACTCAAAATTTGAAACAGTTTTTAAGTCTATACAAAATTTGTTTTATATAATACAAACTATTCTACAAAAATATAAAATTTGAAAGATTGTGAAATTTGTGCATTAAAGACAAACATTACACATTTTTTCAGTCATTTTAATAAAAAATGGGCCTCTCTAACATAGTTGTAATTGTTATTTCTACATTTTATAATAATCCTAGTATTTTTTCATTTATTTTTTAAAACAATATATACACCTATGATAGGTTATCATTTTAAAACTAAAATATAATCAAATCATATTTTTATCATTTGATCAACTTGAAACTGAATAGTGAATCTTTCTCCATAAAAATGAGTGAGAAATCAATGCTTACTACTAAAATAGCTGCTACAATTTAGTAGTTCACTACAAAAATGTTACAAGATTACTCTTCCTGTAAGCAACAATATTCAAACAACAAAAGCATTGAGTTTTTAAAAAAGGTCTTTATTATGTGAAGAAAACACCTTATGACATTTAAACAATTGAAGGACCATACATGATGGATGTTATAAAGTAGAAACATGGCAGTTTGTCATTCACATAGAAATAAGTCCTAAGAGTAAGAAAAAATGTTAAATTGAAAGTCTAAAGAAATTACACATGTTTATGGACAGACTTTATAGATTTTTAGGCAAAGCATGAAAAACAGTGTATAGCCATAAAATAAGACTAGAATCACATATAAAACTTTAAAAATCAAAATGTATTGAAATGTCAAACCTCTTTGTTCAGACAGCTGTGGAGCTACAAATATCTTTTGAAAATGAGTTATAGAAAAAATACATCTGAATACTGTAGAATGAACCAGTAAAAATATTTTGGAAAAGACAAAACAAAAAAAAAAAAATATTCTTATTTTAGAAATGTGAATAGAACTATTAATTCTGACAAAAACAATTACAAATACATTTAGTTCTTATCAAAGATTTTAGAGATGTGCTTTGTTTTCAATTTTGAAAGTTTTATAAAAGTAGTAGTTTTATTATTATTAACTGATTATTAAAAATTTAGTGCTTGATTGGAATATTACAAACATTATAATAGTAAAAATAGATAATATCTTGGGCTAATCTGGCAATCAATGAAATGTGCATGAGCCAAAAACTTTAATGTCAGATATGTGACTTTTTGTCTGCGTAAGACTCCATGTATATATTTAGTATTGATCATCACATTTTATTTAGACAATTTATTTTACTTATGTTTTTATTTTTAAGAGCAACAAGTTAGACTGATATTTAAGTGTAGGTGTGTCTTGTCATGCTGAAGACAATTATACATAGGAAATAATAAAGTTTGGAAAAAAAACAAAAAACCTTCATTCTTTTGCATTATTCATACATTTCCAGCATACAAGTTTGCATTTGGACAATAATTTGAAAAACAAAAGCAGTAATCTTCATTAAGAAAAAGAAGAGTATATAAAGCCCTATCTTATAATGAAACTTATTGTTTCATCAGCCAAAATCCTGAAATAAATTCTAATTGCTTGCTCCTCCTTAGAATGTTTAAATTTAAGCCGCCAAATAATAATTTTATTAACCATCAGTTTTAACTAGAGATCTCAATGTAAAATACCCCATGCTTTCAAGATGTGTTTATCAATCTTTTCTTCCTTGTGGCCCATTTTTGGTGTCTTGATTTTCAAGCACAAATAATTTCCATGTAACACATTTTATTTAATTAGTTGCTGGATTATTTGTCTTTAGAAATAAATTAGTTTACACTGGAGGGGGGGGTCAAAGCCACATATTTTTCTTGGGCTAATTCCACACCCATTTTAAACATTTTTTGGGCCCGTGTTGAGTGTCATTTCTTTAGAGCAACTTTGAGGAAGCAGTTAAAATTTTGAAAGAAACATGAAAGTTTCAAGTTTTGTAATGCTAGCATAAAATTACTGTAGGAAAGAATTAGAAATTCATAAATCAAAGCAGTTAACCTGATACATTTTATGTAAAAAATAAAAATTACTGTTTTAATTAATTTTTTTTTCTTTTACTCTGTGTAAAGAAAGTGTAGTGTGTATATTTTATTGAATTGCATATTTTTCAGGGATTTTTCTATGTACTTTATTTTAATGTTGCTTTCAATAATTAAAATATCTTCATAATTGTTTTCAGAAACTTTATCAGAGAAGCATACATTTTTTTTTATGTTCATAGTGAAATAAAAGAGCAGGAGATACTAATTTTGGTATCAGTTTATATATCAGTAATACTTGCATTATGAACACATAATGAATGCAAAGTATATTATAAGCATGCTTTAGGTACCTCCACTAAATTGCTAAAAAAGAGCATAGTATGAATAAAAAAATGTCCCAAACTTAATAAAAACAAACTTTTTCCATCAAAATATTTATATTATTATTAGGTGGAAAGATCAAAGTGATTTTTAATTATTTAAAAAGAAAATTTTAATCCCTTCTACCATGTTCAAAATTTGGGCAGAAAATCTTGTTTTGATTTAACAGGTGACCAAAACGTTACAAGTGTTTACAATAGAAAACATAAGGATGACATCACCCACTTTTTTTTTGGTGACAAACATTAATTTGGAAATTCTCACAAAAATCAAATAATTGTCAGATTTTAATGAACTCAGTACTCATTCACTCAATGAAATTATTTTTTAAATTATTATTTTTTAAAAATCTTGGTAAAAATATATTTTTTTTTACCTGTGTCCCCACTATAACAATATTTTGTAGCGAATCGGAAATAATTTAATTAATAACTATAACCGGAAAATCTTCTAATTGCTATTATAGATCATAAGAGAACATATTAAGAGAAATTTTCCTTATCCTCCGAATATGAGCAAAGGAAAACGGAGGTGATTAATTTTATTAACTAATTATTAACTGTAGCTGGAAAATCTTTATCTTTACAAAGAAAGCAGGGATGAAAAATAACACCTGGTATTTCTCTGTTATTGTAAACCCGGAAAGAAGAAGAAAAAAAAAAGAAAGAAAAGAGAAATGGATTTGTTTAATGTCATAGAGTCGAAGCTAGGACCATCATACATAAAGGAAAGATAAGTTTAATTGTTGTTCTTTTTCTGGGTAAAGGAAAAGGAGATTTCGTTTTGTATCCGGATTGATCTGGATTGTCTCACTAGCATGAATTGGGAAAAGAATTAAGATAACACTGGTCCCTAATTGTGAAAAGAATTGAGATAACAAATGTCTTGATTCTGAAGTAATTTAGAGAAAAGGTATTTTCACTGACGTCAGAGTGGAAAAGATAACAAGGCATTCTTGTCGCTTGAAAATATAGGTGACTCAGAGAATGGATATTAAAAACAGGTGCGAAGAAATTGTTATCTGGGTAACAATGTCAATGGACCCTTGTCAACTTGTTTTGGGCGAAGCCAGTTCCAAAAGATTAATACCTATTGTTTTAAGAAAAGAAAAAAAAAATCCACAAAATTGTTTCGTGAGAAAGAAAAATTTTGAGAAAGAAAATTCAGTTAAGTCCAGCCCAGAAAAGGGGTATGGGAAGATGACGTCATGGAAAGAAGACTAATCCCATTGGGTAAACCAGAGGCAACAATGAGTAGCAGCTAACCTCAGGATTTCATTTGTTGCCGTGACAGGTGGGGATTAGACACCCAGCGACCGTCGACCCCACACCATGGCATAGGCATAAATACAGGTTCTCGAGGGACCAAAATCAGTTGGATCGGAGGAGAGTCTGGAGACAAGACGAGTTGGGACCCAGTGGCGGTTCGAGGCAGTTCAAATTCAGTTCCAGTTACCGGCCCAAAAATGTAATGACATAGATAGGCGCCAACCACAGAGGCCTGATGCTGGCTAATTAAAGACAGACAAGAAGTGATTTTGCAGACAAAGTTTTTGAATCGGAGTTTGAAGTTGAAGTCAGAATGACAGAGATAGACAGAAGAGGTCTGATGCCAGCCAACCTGAGTTAAAGACAGAAGAGAATTTCCAGACAAAGTTTTTGAGTTGAAGTTCGAGTTGGAGCACAGTCCAGTCGGAGTGAAGTTGCAGAGATCGACAACTGAATGCAGTTTTCAGTTGCAGTTGAAGTAGTTGCAGCTCAAGTGGCAGAGAGTTCGATTTCCCAGTCCAAAAACGTAATGACCAAAGACAGTTCCCAACCGAAGAAGTAAAGATACAGAGCGATGATTGCCATGCTGTTGGCTGCCGACCGTAAAGAAGCCTGTCGCCAATCAACCAACCAGAGTTAAGAGACAGACAAGAGAATTTGCAGACAAGTATGAAATTGCTAACTGAAAGAGAATAACCCAGCATTTCGGCAATTTTCATAACATTCCGGAAAAACAAGCAACAAGTTGACTAGACTTATATAACGAACTTAGACTTCTGTATGGAGCAGCGAGCTGCGGCCAGCCAGATTCCTCATTATTGCTTAGGTGAATAATTCGATTTACCTAAGAAACATCCGTTCCACTACCAGTTGATAGAAGCAGGGATGGGAAATTATTCAAGAGACTATTGTGTATAATCTGTATATAAAGACGTTATTTTACAACACTTTTCATCCATTGGTCCACTTATTTCCTTTGATGTTGCATTTCTTTCTTTTATTACTCAATTGTGTGCACGCTTCCCGGTTTGGTTTAGCTCGGCAGAGAGACAGCTAGTGGAAAACTCACGTGACTACCTTGTGATTAATCAACACAACGTGGGACAAGAGAGAAAACTGTGACAGTCAATTTACGACGAGCTGACTGGATTGAAACCAACAGCGACCAGGGCCAGAGAGGTGCCACACCCACACCCTCCACGTAAATACATTAAATTTTAATTTGTTGTGGTTTATAATTTTATTAGTCAGACTCATTGAGAAATATAAGTCATCTATTTTTCTTTTTTTTTAATTTGGCCTCTGTATCTGAAAATCTGCTCCAAAGTTTGTTTTTTTTTTTAAATGGTAATTTCTATGCAAATTAAAAGGTCAGTTTCCTCCCTAACCCGAAAAAAGTTTGTACAATTTTGTCAATTATAAATACCATACACTTTTATCTATAATCAAGAACCTGTCAACATGTTCTTGATATATGGCGGAGAGGTAAAAAAGTTCAACTCTGTAATTAAGAAATAGTTTTATTCTAATTTTCATGCTATAAGTAATACTTATGTAAATCAGATTAATTTAATGTAGATTTTTCTAATTTTCCAAAAATAATGTGTCACAGATATTTTATTTTTGCAAGATTTTTAAAACTGAGAATTAACTTTTGTTTACAAATGTGTCCATCGCTCAAAAATGGTGGCAAAATTTAAAAATTGAAAAAAATCTCAAACTTTTATATTCCAATCAATATAATTTCTGTTTGAAATAAACCAGAGAGTATTTTGCTTACTGGAAATAGTAAATTTAATCAATCATTTAGCTTTCAATTAAAACTAAAATAAAAGTTTTAAGGAAACTTTTTCATGTTTAAAAATTCAGTTTAAAAGTTAGATACCGAAAAGGACTGGAGGTACCTACTTAATTACTATGTACATGAAGCTTTTGTTCTATATGTTCTCTAATTTATAAGTAATGATATAAGCTGGATAGATTTGCTCATTGGAAAAAATTACAAATAATTGAGGGTTTTTGATATTGTCAACACAAGAATCATAAAGTTTGCCACCTTTATCATCAGGATTCTTCTGAGGAGGTCGTACACATGCACTATTACCTGCAACATACTCTCCAACTAGGATGTTTGCAAGAATTATCTGGCATTCACCATCGACAGGAATTATATAATGGTTAACAAGAGCAGCATTTTTAGCAAAGTATGTTCCTTTTCCATACATGCAACCAATTCGATTTCCACTTAAACGTACATCAAACCCTTGCTTGCAAATAGCACCAATTGAATCCATTTCAGTTCCATGGAATAAATTCAGTTCCTTTACGCCATGGCTTGACTCTTTAGTCATTTTTGATTTTTTCCTATTTAATAAAAAATAAAAAAAACATTAGTAAAAGCATAACAATTTGACTTTATAAACCAAATAGTTAAGGGCAGTGAAAGTAATAAAATATATTCAATCACTGGCAACTAACATTTACTTAGTAACAAAAAAAAATAACTGCTTTATTGAATCCAACTGCTAAAGCCTCTATAGATAATGAGTTGTTTACAAAAAATAAAAAGACAGCTGCACTGTCTTCCTTTATTTGTTGTAATAACACAACTTTTTTTATATACTGTTCCCCTTAAGAATATGGGGGAAGAGGTCACAGCTTACCACAACTTTCTGTCCTTTGCTTCTGTTCCTTGACTCTTTACCATCACTTTGTCCCTGCTCTGCTATTTATTCACACCAACTTGTAAGCCAGTTTCCATCTATCTCTCTTGCCATCAATATGCCTTGTAACATACTGAAACACTATTTATGTACTATATCCTAGAAATTTTGTCTTTTCATTATTCTAAATAGAAGTGTCCTTTTATCATTTTCCTTCAAATTTCCTTGTTGTTCACATGCTTAATCAATGAAATTCTCAACATCTATCTGTAGAACCACATTTCTATTGCTTCAAGTCACATTTTTCTTTCGGAGTTTTCCATCACCATAGTGTCATCTATGTCTATTATGTTGTTACGATTATGTCTGCCAATAAATCTTGACAGGTCTTCTAGTTCTCTTAGGATTATCTCATTGTATAGGTTAAACAAATCCTGTTTGAAAATGTATTTGCTCAACTCATTTTCTATCCACTTGCAGGCTATTTGTTCTTAGTAAATGTTAGGAAAGGCTTTAGAATAATCCCTATGTAAATCACACTTTCCAAGCAGTTTTGGAGAACTGACTTCAAATTCCACTTAAGTTTGATACATTCACTTACATGCAATCGGGAAACAAATGAATCCATCTCTTCTCCCCCCAGCTATAAATTAAACAGCAGAACTGGAAAAAAAACACATTCTTATTCTCAAAACATTGTGAATACAATATTCACTTGCAAAAGAAAAAAAGATAATTGTAAATAAACTGTTAAAAAAACAAATTAATCAATTCTGAGCAGGTCTTTGTGTTGTACTTTATCAAATACTTTTGCATATCTATGAAACTTATCTGTAGGTCTTTCTGCATTTGTATTGCTCACTCTTATAACATTCTGATAATAAAGATAGCATTTTTTGTTCTAAAGCAAAACTGTTCTTGACCTATATCCAGTCTAATTTTGTAAACCACTCCATTCATTAGAATCTTAAGTTTACTTATAGAAACTGATTATTCAATTTTAATGGAGTTTACATTCATTTGTGGCCGGAATTTTTTGACATCACTGTGGAGATAGATTTACTGAGGTCTTTCAGGATTTTATCAGAATGTTATTTTTTTTAGCCTTTTCTGCATGTCTGCAGTTGAAAAAGTTACAAGCACATTTATTATTGAGCATCAGTTTATTATGAATTGAATTATTGCTTGAAATTTTCTCTTGTTTATCTTTAACGTATATTGTGCCATTCCTTGGTATTGTCTGTAGTTTCTCTTTCCTCAGCTTGAGAATTTAATCTGTCAACTACTACTTTTTTTTTCTCTTTTCACAGAATGATTTCATGCACCAGTGTTACTAATGTTTCCCTTGATGTGTTCCACTTTCAATTTATGACCATTTCTAATCTCTTATATTTGCTCTTAACTCAATCAGTATACATCTGTTTGCAAATTGAGCCTTCCGGGAGTCTGTTATATTGCAGTATAAGCATTGCTTTGTATTTCTTTAATTTCAATCTCAGTTTGAATACAACTTGAAGGTGGTTGCTCCTACAGTCAGCATTTGGATAAGTTTTAGAGCAGAGAACTACAGTTCTGAATTTTTTATTGTTAGGTACTCTATTCTGTTCTTTGTGCCCCCACCTTGTGCTTCTCTAATATTCACATGTATCTTGGCTGCTCTCAAAACCAGACAGTTTGTTCAAGATTTTAATAGTGCATAAATGTTTTGTGGCTGATGCAAACAAAATAGTTATATTAAATAAATGAAAATGAGTTTTGGGATACAGAAAGTTGGGAAAACTATAATGTATATAATGGAAAAAGAAACTAAACCAAATGATTAACTGAAATGTATAAAACACTTGATTAAAACTGGAGGGAATCAAAACCTGTATTCCTAATTTAAAAGAGGGTTTATATAACAGGATCTTCTAATAAACAAGTATGCAAAAATTATCCAAATATTTTTCTATTTACCCAAAATACATGCATTTCTCATCACTCAACCAAACTATAAAATAAATATATTTATGGGTTTATCTAGCAGCACCAACCAACCAGTTAAGGAGATCTACTTTTTGTCAAAAAATTTTCATTATCTGAAGAAAAGGTCTACATGACAACTTCAATGTCTGAAGACTTTAATAAACAGAAAAGGCCATGTCTGTTCCAACTTTAAGGCTTGTTTCATTCCCTGGCCATTAGAGATTAGGAGCTACCTTCTGTTGTAGTAGAAAAGTTGACTTTAAAAGGAAGAAACTAACTTGAAAGTAAGAACAGGCTTGAAAGAAGCAGTCTGTTGGAGTGACCGTTCCTAGAAAAGAAAATAGTCCTTATGTAGAGACTAACATTCACTCCAACTACAAACAAAAGAAATTGTGTAGTAATTGCCAATAATAGTTGGTTGTTATTATCAGCACAGCTTTGCAATTTGAATTTGCTTTCAGTTAAAAGGTTTGTCGTGAGCCTGTTGGACATCCAATAATACAAGTTGCAATATAGCAGAGAACATTGGGGTGTAGCGAGTTGCAACATAGTGGGAGCAATTTACATCTGGTGTGGTAGCATTCACAACTTGTCCTTCCTCCAAAAAACCAGTGTGGACAGTGACAGTCAACAAAAAGTATACTGAATATTTGAGGTCTGTCCTTTTGTCGGTTCTACATCTTAGCAATTCTGTGTCCTGATTACAGGATTGTCTTTTTCCCAAAAAGTCACTGAATGACACCTGCCACACACATTACAACAAAAAGTGACCATCTTCTTTTGTTAAATAAGTCAAACACCAGCCTCTAGAGACAATTAAGAACTTTTTTAAGTCATTTTACCACAAATAGGGGGATAATTCCACTAAGATGCAAGGGGTTACTGGGAGTGAAAGAGTACAAGAAGACTTTACTGAAGAGAAAGGACATTAAAAGAACAAAGTTTAGGAAAATAGAAGATGGTAATTGATGATGCATTTAAATTTTTGAAGATTGTGGCAGGACAACAAGAAACAGAAGAGAGTTCCACAGATATTAAGTATAAAATAAGAAACTATTAGAATAGAACTTAAAATTACATGTAGCTAGTTCAACAATAAAAAGGTGTGACCTAGTTGCCAATTTAGTAGCATGCTTAAATTTATGCAGTTGAAGTACCAAGAAGAAAAGCTTATCAGAACAATTCCCATAAAATATGGAAAAGATGGGGAAGCAACATCATGGCAATGAAAAAGTGACTGAAGTCAAGATGCCAGGTCAATATCAATTACATTACATACTTTTCTTTAAATTTGGTTGAGAACCTTGAGACAATATAGCAGGATGATCAAATCGGACAGCAATATTACATGTATGGCACAAAAATAGATTGAAAGATCATCTGTCAAATCGTTGCTTTAAAACAGTCGTGCACAAACTGCGGCCTGAGGTGCTTACTGAATGGCTTGCTAAATTTCACAAGGGAAATGACGTTTACTAAAATTTTGTTTGTCTCATTTCATTCTCACTTGTTCACTCACACACTCTCTCTCTCAATCAAAAAAGGTTTGGAAAAGCTAGTGTCAAAGAGGAATGACTATTACATGCTCAACTAACCTCCTTTATTAATACCTGATGCATTGTGGCTACACCAGTCAGAAAAAGAAATCTATTAGCCATCATCAATCTGAGTCAATTTGCAACAATCCAAACATTAAAAAGTTTTAAAATGACATCTTGACTTTGGACAGTATGTCAACAAAAGAAAATGATTTTATGTTCAATTTCTGAATCCACTGCTTACAGCTTTTAAGTGTGCAAAGTGTTGCGGGGGGGGGGGGGGGGGGTTCATCCCCCACAAAAAAAGATTTCTGAAGAAGTGAAAATATTAATTAATGTTTAATGATTGAATTAAAAATCAAAGTAATGTTATTAATATGTTATAAATCTGTCTCTGCTTTTAAAAAATTTAATATTAAGTAGCATTATACTCAAAACATTTCGTATATGATAAATTTAAAGGAGATATTAAAAAGGAAAACATTGAAGCCCCCAGCAAACATTGGCAGTCTAAATATGCTCTAAAAGGCAGACAGGATTCAAAGAAAAAAGAGTTGAAACATTCAAAAAATTTATTCTGACAGTAAAGTGGCAACATAAATTTTTTTTGTAAGTTTGTAAAAATTTTGGCAGTGGCTGAATTTTTCTGTTCAAAAAAGTTTGGTATGTTTGACAAGGATAATAACAAGATGTGTTGAGGAAATTGCAGCAGATATCGAAGTTAGGCAAACTTTAGAGAATTTACTTATTTCTCACTGGCTGTTGACAAAAGTACTATTAAATCTGATTCGGCCTAACTGGAAATTTTCATATGTGGTATTAATAAATTATTTAATATCACTGAAGAATTGTTTACTGTTCAAACAATGAAAGACAAGATTACAGGATATAGAATTTGTGAAGAAGTAAAATCTAATTTGAATCTCCTGCTTGAACAACTTCTTAGTGTCACAAAAGATAAACTCAACCTTTGCTGGGGGCCCTAATATAGGATTTTTATTCAAATTAAAAGAAGAATTAACTTCTTTGAATTTGCAACAATTCATTATATAATTCATCAAAAAAATTTATGTGCAACGTCTGTAAAATTGGAAAATGTTATGTATATGGTTGTTTCAACCATCAATTTTATAAATTCCCAAACACTTAATCATCACCAGTTTAAACAGTTCTTAGAATAACTTGAATTGAAGTATGGCAATCTGGTTTACTACAGTGCTGTTTCCTGGCTAAGTAAAGGAAAGAGGCTTCAACTATTTTATAAGCTCAGAGAAGAGGTGTGTGCTTTCTGAGAAATGAAGGGTAATTTTGTTTCTGAGCTAAAGAATGATAATTTCTAAGTGTACATTCCTTGCAGATATCACTACACATGTAAATGATTTAAATTTAAAATTGCAAAAACAAAATCAGTTTGTTCATGTCAAAACTTTTCAAACAAAAGTTAGATTTGGGAGAATCAGCTCAGGACTAGTGATGCTTTCCATTTACCCATACTAGCCAATCACAGGTCACAGTCTGGATATAATGGTTTTGAAAAACTTTTTTGGCAATCCTTTTAATGACCATGTTGAAAAAATAGTTTGAAAGGAAATCTTTAATGAAGTTTATGAAACTCTACTCAAAGAAAACTACCACAAAGTAGTGTGCTTTGTTAAAAGATATGCTATCATATTTCGTAGTATGTATAAAAGTGAACAACTCTTTTCTAGAATGAAATTAATAAAGTTAAAAACTAGGTACAGATTGACAGATATTCATCTCAAAGATAATTTGAGTTACAGCATTCCAAGTTACTTTAAAAATTTAAAAAATTTTTAAAAAAGTTCATTTTCTTCTGGGAAAGATTTTTCTTCAAATATTTTTGGCATATTTAAATGAATATATTAGAAACCAATCTTACTATTTTATGTACATTTTAGTGAAACTATTTAATTCAACTACATTTTCCTTGTCTGCAGCATTCTTTCTGCAAATTCTATTCAATTGCAGAAGATATGATGGTATTTTATAAGGAAGTTATCCAATTTTTTTTTACCATGAACACAATGTTTCATCACAAAATTCTGATGCATTAATATTACTCATAGTATTTGCTTCACTGTGGCTGCATTCCTATTCTAAACCCTAACCACTTTCAATGCCATCCAGTGAATGAGTCAACCAAAATTAAAAGTTGTCCTATGCCTTTAACATGTGTATGATCCATATTGAAGTGACTCTTTTTCTTTAGGCCATCAATGTATCTTGGTTCAGTGAAAGTCTTTTTTTTTTTTTATTTCCCTACATTTTGGGCATTTTTGTACCTATTTCCTGCATCATGCAAATCCCCAGGCCACCACATTTCTAATTTTGATTGTCTCTGTATTGCTGTTATTCAACAATGAACATCATTTTATTACATTTTTTCTGAATCTCTCTGGTGGTATTTAAACATCTCTATTGCATATCAAACCCTTCTCTATAGTTAACTTTTAAAAGAGTCTTTCTACTCTAGAACAATCACTCATGTTGCTTCTTTTTATTGTAGATGTAATCTTGCCTTATACTGGATCCTGTAAGGTTTCAAATGCAAGGTGATCTAACAATAACACATCCGTTTCAATCCAATGCAATATTTGATCTTCTGAATTGTTCGATCTTTCTAATAGTTTATTGTTGATGATATATCTTTCTAACAGTTTATTGTAGATGATATATCAAGTTTAGTCTTGATATATCATCTACATGTGGAATAATGTTTCGTTTCATATATTTGATATCAAGATCAAAAGCTATGAGTTTTATGGCCCATCTTAAAATTCTACTAAATGTAATTTTAGGTAACTCCTTTCTGAGGTTAAAAATAAACTCTAAAGGTTTATGGTCAGGTTTAAGCAAAAACTTCCTAATAAAAATTAGCAAACTCTATCTGCTCCATATGATAGCTAATATTTCTTTTTCAATAGTTGAATAGTTAGCCTCAGCTGATGCTAACCTTCTAGAAAGGTACATTATAGGATGATCTTCTTGAGACAAAATCATTGATACAATATGCTCACTTACATCTGTAGTTAAAGTCACTTTCTTTTTAGTGTTAAAAATTTTTTAAATGGGTTTTTATTTCTTTCTTTAAATTTTCAAATTCTGTATTCTGACATTGAGTTCATTTAAATTCACTGTTCTTTCTTGATAACTTCATAAAGAGTTCTATCAATTTACTATACTTTGGTAAATATCTGCTATGAAAGTTGGCTAACCCTAAAAAAAAAAGATTCCAGTTCTTTTTTATTTGTAAGTGTAGATACCACTGCTATTTCTTTATCAAATTTGTATCTAGTGAAATTTGATCTTTGAAAATCCCAGACAGGTTATTGTGTTGCAATTTAACATATATTTATCCTTGTTTATAGTCATCACAGCATTGTATGAAAGGATCTAGATAAGTGGCTATTCAGGTAAACTTTCATTTCATGATTTGATAGGAAAGACTGGATCAATTCAAAAATGTGTCCAGAGACAATAACTTTTTAGCTTGTGGAGAAGACCTGTATGCCAGACCCTATCAACAGCTTTCAAGATGTTCAATGCTATGGCCAGGGCTTCACTGTTTTTATCTAGAGCATGATAGTCTCATTCTACAATTATCTTTAGTAGTTAGCCTGGAGAAATGAAAGCCATATTGCTTGTCTGGAAATGATTTTTTTTTCACAATTCTGGTAAAGTTATCCATTTTTGCTTGTCTTGTTCCTGCTTCTTATCACAGTATTTGCATTGCGCAATTTAATTTAATATACCATATGCATTACTCTTGGATGTACTGATTTTTTTAATTAACTTTAATTATTGCAGAAACTATGTAGATGCATTCAAGGACATTTCATCATTTTATTGTTCTTCACAAAACCTCATTTTCGGCCCCTGGCAACATAACGGCTTTAATTTAGAAAGTCAATAAAGCCTGAAGCATCTAAAAAAAAAAAAAAGCAATTCATATAGTAATTATGTTCGGCAAATAATTAAGATAATGTAATGCAAAAATAGATATATCAATAACTTCTTTATACTTAGTCTATTCTAATCAAATTCACTTCACTGATGAAAGGTATTGATTCTTGCATTGTTTATGACAACAAACTAATTTATTGAAATATGCTTGCAGTTTTTACTTTTTTCAAAATCATATTTTGATAATTAAATCAAACTTACCAATTATAACATTCCCAAAGGTTTCCATTTTCAATTCTTTCAATTTTGGTTATTACAGCTTTTATTGCTGGTGCATTAAACTGGTCCGATACAGTTTTATATTCTTTGCTTTTTTCATCCACCTGAAAATAATTTAAAAAATAAAAATAGAAAGTTTCTTAAATGAGTTCAATATGAATTTTATAGCATATAAAATTATGCAATTTTATTCCTGAAAACATTGTTTTAAAATTCCTCTTGATCTTGTATACAAATTGTAGTCTCAACTAGGCCAATGTTTATTCAAATGATGTAGACCAGTGTTACTCAAATTGTGGGGCACATATAAGAACCAGTCTGCAAGTCATTGACTACCAATATACAGCAAATTGTCAGTTTTTGTTATATATGTACTAAGTTTAACTTACAAACTTTTTTTATATTTACATATATATTTCTCAATGACAAAGTAATGCTCAATAGACAGGTTTATCATGTTGGGACATCTGGTTGCTAACCACAAAAATAATTATAAAACAAGTAATGTTGCTGTAAAAAGTACTGCTGACAAAAAGAATTTATACATAAGTATGCTCACCTTTCAAATTAGTAAATGTTAAAATCTATATCATCATATTATTAAAATTATGAAATTTTAAAATTATTGTATCTTCAAAGGTTACCTATTACTTTCAATGTTCCTTTTAATTTCTTTATTCATTAGCATTTAAAATAACTAAAATGCAAGGTTTTTAAAACTTGCCTTTTTTTTTATTTTATCATATATTAGTATACACATTTATAACAACAAATCTGTTTAGATTGTTTTTTTAACTCAAAGTCTCAGTCTTCGCTTAAGGTAGAAGAAATGGATTCATACTTTTCCCATGCCGAATGCATGGTCATCAGCAAAAAGAGCAGCCCAAAATGCCAAATACAGGTGGAGGATACTAAAACCAAGCAAGTACAAATATTTAACTATCTGGGAAGTGTTCTAACAGATGGAAAGTGCGACACAGAGATCCGAAGGCAAATTAGCATGGCAAAGGACACATTCCAGAAGCTGAGCTGAGTTGCGTATTAAGAGACAGGATAATTTCGCTAGAAACAAAGAAAAGAGTACTGGATTGCTATATGATGTCAGTTCTTCAATATGGCAGTGAATGCTGGACAATATCATCAAAGATGAAGGAAAAACTTGAAGCAACTGAAATGTGGTTCTACAGAAGGATGCTATGGATATCATGGATTGAGCATGTGAGCAATGATGAGGTTTTGCAAAGGGTGAAAACAAAAAAGAAATTAATACTGAACATCAGGAAAAGACAGCTAAAGTTCCTGGGACATGCAATGAGGAAGGAGGGCTTGGAAAACCTGTTACTAACAGGCCAGATAAAGGGAAAAAGAGACGGGGAAAGCAGCAGATAACATATTTGAAGGGCCTGAGCAGGTGGATGACAGAACAGGGGTTGTGTGGGGTAACAGGAGAAAGCGTGCTAAGAACCACCAGGGATAGGGAGATGTGGAAAGCCATGTTCGCCTACGTCCTGAAAGGACAAGGCACATAGAGGACTTTTCCCATGGGCATTTGTGTAAAAGTGAATCCTGTTAAAAATTCCACTCTAGCCAGATGAACACTTAGATAAAGAGGTTTGAGTTATCTAGGCCTAATTTCTTTGTTTTTATTGTTTTGACTGTTGTGTTGTCCCTAACAAATAAAATAAGTCATCGCATGTATTAATACAGTACAGTGTGTGTTTCCTTGTGTTTATCCTCCTGTCTAGAATATGAAGTTGAATACCTGCATTCACACAAAACAATGTATGTTTGTTATCTAACTTGATGCATAAATTTCTAACAAAGGTTATAGGCCCAGAATGCACTGAAATTTAAAAAACTCTTACAATTGTGACAGCCATCTTTTAATTTGCCACACATGGAAGATAATTTTACCAAGTTGTAAAAGTATAAGATTGAATATGGTGATGGAAATGATGCTTTTTTAATCTTGTGCTGTTTAATGGGGCAAATTACACCACTTGGAAAATGCAATGCAAAATGGCATTGATCAGAGAGGGTTTATGGAACATAGTTAATAAGACAGATTGTTCCTGAACGTAAAACAAATGTGAACTTTTATTCAAAATACCTGTCATGGAAAGGTCATGCATGAGGGATAATTGTACTGTCAGTTGAACCATCACTTTTGTATTTAATTGAGGACTCTGATGATCTTTCAATGGTGTGGAAAAAATTGGCAGACCAATTTCAAAAGAAAACTTTAATGTTGAAGAAGAGAATATATTCACTTAAAATGAAAGAAAGCAATTTTGTTAACAGACTTTAAAGTGATGATGGAAATATTTGAAGAGCTGTCAGTCATTGGTAATTCCATTGATAAGGAGGATCGAGTTGTACATCTTTTAGCTAGCCTACCAGCTAGTTAGAATGTGTCTAAGTGAGCATTGGCAACTGAATGACTGTTGTATGAGCAGTCAGTTTAAAAAAAAGGAAATGGCCATGCTGAATCCAAAGCTATGGCATCAAAACATAGAAAAGTGGACCAAAGTGTTACCAGTGTTGAAAAAATGAACACATGAAACATAACTGTAAACTACTTGGTTGAGATACAAAAGAGATAAATTGGAAAGGGAACTTCTTCAAAAAGAAAGCTTATATTACAATGAAATCAAAAAGAGATTCCAGTATCAAAAGTGGCAAAAATGCAAGTTGTATGAGACTCTACATGTTCTATCATACAAGACATTTGAAACAAATTGTCACGTTCTAGATGAAACACAAAAAACAATTACTATAGCTACCAAAAATGGAAACTTGTACTATTTGAAATATCGATATTTTATCAATAGGTATATATATTCGAAACTGAAGCCTAACAACTGCAGTACAAAAAATGATACCATATGAATTATGAACAAACTTCACATCAAATGTGAAACATTTACATCTTTCTGATTTACTCTCATACCAAAGGATGATATAAACAAAATAGATTCTAAAGCTAAGAGCGTCTTCCTTAGATATGGTATTGACATTAAAGGGTATCAACTTTTTGATACAGAAAAATTTAAAGTTTTCCATGGCAGAGATGTCATCATCAATGAAACAAAATCATCAGATCAACAAAAGAAAGAAGAAATCTAAAACCAATGTCTTATAGAAATTCAGTGCCATAGTATCAGGTGAGGATGATGATGATGATAATAAAAACTCACAGAAAGTTACTGGGACTAGGAGATCAGAAAGAGCTATGAAAGCTCTAGATTGCTATAGTGAGTGGGTAAGCATTGCTCACAGATTGAAAGATCCATTAACCATGAAAGAAGCACTTTCAGTCCCGAGGAAAATAAATGGAAGAAAGCAACTGAAAGAGAAATTGATTCACTTCAAACAAATAAAGTATGGGACCTGGTTGAACTACCTTAGTGGACGGAAAGTTATTGGTAGTAAGCGAATGTTAAAACAAAAATATGATGCTAATGGAGATATGGAACAACAACTGGTAGCTCAAGGCTTTAATCAAAGGTATGGAGTTGACTATAACTAGACCTATTGTCCTGTTGTAATGTTCAAATCAGTTCAAACTGTTTTTGTATTATGATCTAAGGCTGCATCAGTTAGACATAATGACTGCATTCCTAAACAGTGTGCTGAAGGAGGATATTTATATGAAGCAACCAGAAGGATTCAAGATGAAGAGCAAATCACACCTGGTCTCTAAGCTGAAGTGAAGCATATAGGGTCTGAAACAGTTTCCAAGAAATTAAGCATTGAACTGTCAACTAAAAAAGCAGTCCTTCAAGCAACTGGAAAATGACCCATGTACACAGCCCTTGGGAGGAGATATGTTCATAGTAACCATGTATGTTGATGACATCATCCTTGACGCAAATCTAAGGATTCAAATTTCGAAAAGTTAATGTCAAGGACATAGAGAAATTGCACTATTTCTTGGGTGTTAAAATCGCTTATCCAGAACCAGGAAAAATATGGATCGGATAACCAACACACACTACAGAAGTTCTGGAGAATTTCCAAATGGCAAACTCAAAGTATGTGGCAATTCCGAAAAGAATTATGAACCGTTCAGTCAGGAAGTATTTCAGTTGGTGATTGGATGCTTACTTTATTTGTGAACAAGGACTTGACCCGATATTGTCTGTGCTGTTGGAAATGTAGCAAGATTTTGTTACCAGCCTACAATCTAACACCAGAAGGCTATAAAGCATATTAGGCATTACTTAAATGGTACACATAACTATAGGTGACTCTATGACAAAAATGAAGCAGGCAATCTAATGGGATATTTGGGTGGAGATTAAGCTAGTGATCTGGATGACCACAAGTCAATATAGGATATCTGTTTAAACTTAGTGGGGCAGCCATTGAGAAGTACAAAGCAAACCTGTGTTGCATTATCTACAGCTGAAGTGGAAGCAGGTGAAACACAAGAGGCAGTATGAATGCAGCATCTCCAATAGAATCTTAATGAAGCCCATGTCGGTCCAACAATCATCTATAAGGACAACCAGTTTATGATTTGTATGGTGAAAAATCCACAGTATCATGGATGAGCAAAACATATTGACATTAAGTGTCATTACATCAGAGAGCAAGTTGCAACGAAAATTATAATACTGTCAAAGTAAGGACGTAATTGCGGACATGTTGACAAAAAGTTACTGACTAGCACACAATTTGTGAAACGCAGAGAACTATTAGGAGTTAGGGAAATAATAGAATAGTCTGACAATGAGGGAGGGGGAGTGTTGAAGATTCCACTCTAGTCAAATGAACACTTACAGTTAAATAAATGGGTCAGAATTATCTAGCTCTAATTTTTTTGAATGCAGACTGTTGTAGTGTCCCTAATAAAAGTAAGTCAACATGTGTGTCAACATAGTACAACATAGGTGCTTCTTTCTTGAGTTTATCCTCTTGTCTGGAATATGAATTTGAATATCTGCATTCACGCACAAAAAGGTTATGCCTATATTTGCTATTTATCATATTTAAACACAGCATACTACTCCCATTTCTGAGTTTATAAACACTACAATATGTGCACATATTTTAATATACATTTATGTGTGCATGAAAATTAAATTTCTTGAATTTAATCAAATTCTTAATGGTGAAAGCTAATCAATTTGAAATTCCCCCACTTACATAGCTCTCATTCAGTGGTTCATATAAAACATTTTACAGCCAGATTTTTATATATTTTTTTGATCCAACCTTAGTTGAAATATTCCTTAATCCCTGCAAATTCTATTAGTACAGGTTTGTTTCACAGCCAAATATATGAGAAACTTTTTGCTTTTGTTTTATATCCAATGAGTAAGAGAAAGAAATACAAGAAAAAAAGGAAAACAAAGTTAGGTACCAAAAGAGCATGTATCACAATGGAACATCATTATTACATTAAACTTTTGTTACATATTTGTCAGAGATTGTTTATTTTAAATGCACTGTGTTCTTGTGTCTCAACTGGAGTAGTTTTACAAACTTTTCAAATTTACTAGAGCAGATGTTAAACACATGGGAGCATTATTGCTTCCTCTTTGTTTCTTTTCTCACTGAAACCATCTTTTCTCATGTTCAAAATGAACCAGTTCATTATTTATAGGGTAATATGCCATGTACATGCCAACTAATGAAGGAACACAGAATTATATTTTTTTATATTTTATTTTTACAAAACAAATATAAAAATGTTTCTACTTTTATTCATTATGTATATTTTATTATACTTACCAGTATAAATTAATGTTACTATAGATGTTTAAATATTTTTCAGATAAAAAAAAGGGGGTTGAGTAATAATTTTCGTTTTGGGGAAACACTTGTATTGATAAATGCAGTATACCATCAATTTTTACTAATCATACAGAAATGGTTTATGACTCAACTTATGGCACAAATATGCTACTGGTCCATGTATATGTTGTCAGATAGTTTGAGAAGCACTTTTGTAGTCTATCTGTAATTATACTTCACCTCATTCTACAATATAATGTTGAATGTTGGGTGGATCATATAAGCCAGGGGTTGATAACCTTTTTCTATATGGCAATTTAGGGTTTTAAAATCATTCAGTGTGATAACAATATATATATTTCTATACAAGTTATGGTCATTATACCTGTTCTACAATATATTTTATATAGTAATATATACAATAGTAAGTAAACCACATTAATAGAAATAAACTTGTTTTAAAAGTTTGTTTTAAGTTTTTATTAATAGGAGTCTTGCCCTTACATGGTCTTAGCCAATTGCTCAATATTGGCAACATACTTTGTTACTTTGAGTCTTACAGGATTTTCTAAATGTTCAGGTGTTAGGCAACTTTGTTGTAGACTTAACACTGCTTTCATGTGAGAGAAAATTTGCTCATAGGAATAAGTTGAACCAAAAGTCAAAAGAAGAGAAAAGGCAATTTTTTTCAAACAGATGAAAGATCTCAAGAGGGATGTCCAACAGTTGAGAATAGCAGCAGACCTTTCTAAATTTTTGTCTTCCAGAGACAAATCATGCCATTAGAAATTGCTTGGCATGCCACATGTAGCACACATATCATAGGTTGCTGACCCCTGATAAACTATTGAATACAATATGTAAATTTTGTGCGGCTAATGTAAATTTTGTGCGGCTTACAAGAAAAATCTTTTTGTGAAAAAGCAAGCATTTTTTTAGTCATTATTATCTTAAAGATAAATAAAGAATAAATTCCAATTAGAATTAAAGTTTTGAATTTTTTTTTATTATTTCATAAACAAACATGTGTAGGTTTACTTAGGAAAATTCAGTAGTTTCTACTGTGATAAAAATATTCTGGACAGTTTCTGTGTTAGGAAAAGTTTGTCAAAAGCAGATTCTTTGTTTTAAAAGATTAAAATTAATAATACTTACTGAAATGTCAGTATAAATTCTGAAAATGGTGAGAATTTACTTGATCTCAAACAAGTGTTCCTAGACTATATCATGTCACATGAGTAATAGAACATTTTTCAAATAAAGCAAATATCAGAGTTATTAATGTCATGAGTTTGCTAAGAGGTTACTAGCCAATCAAACAACTGCAGGTTAAATTGAAAAATCAAAAAGTATAGTATCAGACAATAGTCATAAAAACACAGCCCAAGACCAAAATCTGGCCCATCTACTATTCATTTGGCTTATCATTCTGTTTGGGATGTAGTATTATTCTTAAATAACATTCATATTTTTTTCTTTCATAGTGTTTGTGAAGAAAGAAATTTAAAAATCTATATAAATTAATATTTGGTAAAATGAAAAAATTAAATTAGATCATAGCAGACACATGAGAATATATTCTGCTAATTAATCAATTACATCTTACCAATTTTTTGGAGAGTAGCTTCTAATGAAATTGCTTCTGTTTAGATATATAATTTACTGATTTTGTATGAATTAATTTGGTACAGAAGGCAATCTGTTTCTGGACTTCAGGCAGGGATTAATGCAGTCTGTTTCTCTCCTCATTTTGGGGTAGGCTGCCTTGCCATGTTTTTCTCTTCAGAGAAGCTGCAACAAAACATAAGATCAACCTAGTTTAATGAATTCTGATCCTGTACTTATAATTCCCTCATTATAAAAAACAAAGGAGGATTGGAAGATTTGATCCCTTTGTGACACTTTATTGCGGAAATTGAGAAACTTTTGTTCTTGTATGGCTATGTACTTCCCTTATGGTGATAGGAGGTAAATAATAGTACAGAAGACAACAGCTACATTTTAAAAAAACTACTTGCCTTTGTTATTTTGTAATGGGATGAAATTTCAGTCATATCTCCAGGTATTTCCCAATTTGATGGAAAATCATTTTGTTCTGTTGCATTGCCAAAATTCAATTTCGGGATAGTCTTGAAAGGTTTTTGTCTGAAAGGAGAAGATCTTTTAATGAATCACAAAATTAAATAAGATTTGTAGTATTAAATTTAATATTTATCATTATTTTAGTTTCCTATTCTTTTAAATCAAAGTTGAGAATGAATTTTAAAAAATAATTTATCATAATATGGCTTCAGAGCCAATATTTAAAAAAGTTCAAAATTGAAAAATGTTATTAACACCAATAAGAAAATAGCAAATAACATTATTATATAGAAGCAGCTTGGCACTTAAAGTCATGATTGAGTTATGAGTATCAGTAAATTAAATCTAACCCTAAAAAAGAATGCACTACACCAGACAGACTGGGGAATCTGCTGAAAGTGAATATATCTATATGGATCAATTGAATATTCTAGCAATTTATTTGGATATTTCAATACCATTATTCTACAAAACTATAATATGCTTAACTAGAAGGAAACAAATCTTAATATTTGATTATACTTTGTGTATGAGGAAAGTTTTAATATTACACTGAATTTCTTGCATGAAGCATTACCAATTATTCTTAAATTTTACAAGTATTTCTTTCAGCTTAATTTTCAGTTGCTTTTTGTCTTTTAACTGAGATTGTTATTCTGTATTTTTTAGTAAGTATGGCTCAGAAAGAACAAGTCTCTGGTGAGATAAGAGTTGATTTTCTAAGCACTGCTTAGATGTGGCACAAGGCTGACAGTAAGGATCGAACTCACTACTCAGTTGTAATAGGTTCTAACAAAACAAGCTTGCCAATCATTACACCACATTAAGGTGCCTCTCTGGTAAGATAAGAGATGCAAACTAATCTCATCAGAGTTTTTATCAAGACTGGAATGATAATGTGGGCATTGTTAAAAAAAAAAAAAGACACTGAAATTAAGATGAAAGAAACACTAGGAAAGTCTTTATTTTAAGATATTGAATTTTCTTAAAGGTTTTATCTGCTTAATTTTTTTTTATTTCAAATTTTAATTGTAGTAAAATGTCGATATTTTAATTTTTAACAATATAAAGTAATTGAGATGAAAATGGTAGACAAATATCAAACAGATATTTCTATATGCTTTTCTCTAGGCTTCTTTTTTTTTTACCTCAATTCAGCAACAGCTTCACTAGAAATAAATTTTGGTCTCCTGATCACTTCTCTTTCATGCCTTGATTTTTGAACCATTTCAAGAAAATATATTTCTATTTTATTGTCATCATTTGTTTGAATTACCATTGTACCTTCAGGGTTATCAAGATAACTTTTCTCAATGTCTTCATTGGTTACATTTATTAGACTCTCTGAGGAAGATCCCTGTAAATAAAATAAAATCATGTAACATTTTAAAAACCTACAGCAGAATTAATTTTAATACTAAAAATATACATCTATATAAATAAATTTAAAGCATATTACACTTCAATTTATGTGAAATAACAATTACTTCACTATTAAAATGAAGAAAAGAACTCAAACTCAAATTGTAAATATGATACTTGATCTTTAAAAGTGTACTTTTATTATCTTCATCATCATAATTGGGATACTTAATTTACCAGCATTTCTTCTTCTTCATGCACAGATGTTGTTGCATCAACATCACATCAAACGTGATAGATAATTCAGCTTTACTGAAAACCACTCCATGGTTTTCTGACCCTCACATGGAGAGAAGGCAAGGTTTCTCAGGATATGCACAATACCAAGATAATTATCCTGTATAAAAAAAAAAGGGTGACTGCAATAACTACCATGGTATCTCTATGTTAAGCATTCTTGGAAAAGTCTTCACTAGAGTGGTCTAAACAAACCAATTGGTGAAACTAACTAATAGGCGGGTTATGACTAAACTCAATAACCTGTGCCCAGACTTGGACCCTTCCCTTGACCACAAACTCAATACCAATAACCATCACTCATATGCAGACCCAACAGGTGAATTTGACAGCATGCACATTCACCAGGAGGCATCTGACGCAAGTCTCCAATGCACTCTTTTATAAAGACCATAGCTGAATCCATTGTGTCAAATTGGAGGATTCATGTCAGCACATTAGGCCAAAACTTTTATGCTGCCTTCCCCCTCCGGCCATACATGCAGTTTGCTGGTGCTTCTGAGCATGATGTCACGTATCATGCTCAAGATATGCACACTCCTCCCTGAACTTGGGATCATACAAATGGCAATGTGGAGCAATGTTTTTGTCTGCTACTCAGTCCCAAAGGTGTGGGTTCAGTTGTTTCCTCTTTGGTACCTTCTTCAGACATATCACTGAGTTCATCCTGTCCAAGGTCCTTGCTGATGTGTCTTCTTGTGTTGATCCCTCATACACCATTTGGGCGTCATCATCTAAGGAAGTAACGTGGCCACTGGTAGTATCCGTCCCATGCACAGGGCGGACATCTTTTACATGGTATTGGATTCTGTTTTTTGAAAAACCTTAGTGAATCAATATAGAGTTTACATCACATCTTTTTTTGGCCAACCTGAGAGAAACAAGTTTAGCTGTTTCATAAGAGAGGAAAAATCTCATTATCATTTAGCAGTCTAGTAAGAGAAAGCAGTTTGTGAGTTTGGTGTTTGGATGGTTGGTTGGCTGGCTGGCTGGTTGACTGGTTGCAATAGGAATATTTTTCTTTTAAAAGATTGAATCAACACATTGTTTTACTTCAGATGTTGGGGTTTGGAATATGTTGCCATTATTTATAGTGATGGTTGATTCTGTTTGTGCTTTGGCCATAGTGATGATGTGCATTTGCGCACATTGTAAGCAGGAATTTTTTGAACAGCACATGGTTATCCGTTTTATCTGTAGAGTTCACCGAATAGATTTTCATGTTGGAATGGTTCTTTGAAGATTGTTTAAGCTGCTTCTGTTTTAGTTGACAAAGTTTAGTCAAGTTTTCACTTCATAGTTGTCCTTGAGCTGTCTCATTGCTAAAATTCACAATTGGTTTCACCACCAAAGATTTTTTGGTGGTGGATACTGATTTGTAGTGACAAAATTTTGTATTCACCAAGACTTAGACAGGATTACCAATTTTAGTCAAAGTCACCAAATGTAGTCATCAAACTTAATCGTGTTCACCAAAGCTTAGTTGGGGGTTACCAAATTGTAGTGTGATATGGCCTAATATCCCACTTATTTAAATTTGATAGCTTAGGTGAATAATAATGAACACACAGACAAATAAAATTCTGGTTTTTGGTAATAACAACACAAAAAATATTTATATTCATAATATGTACAAAATATGAAGTTGAAAATATGTGCTGGGAGAGTGAATAGACAAAGTAATTGGAAGATTAAAATTAATCGTTCATGAATTGATGTAAGAAAAGAGTTTTTCTTTTTAATAAAAAAAGCGAGTACACAAAACAGTCTGTTGAAAAAAAGGTTGCTTGAAAGTGAGTTCAAAGGTGTGTGTAGAAAATGTTGAATGATTGTTCCTCTGAGTAAATTAATATAATTGTGTGAGTAAGTAAGATAATATATTAATTGTATGAGTGAGTGAGTGTGTTACAATTTTGAATATGTGTTAAGAGTTACTTAACTTGGCACAATTCAACAAGTCAGTTAAGTAGATTTCTGTGGCGCTCAGTTGATGTTTGAATTCTCATTTGAGGATTTAGCTTTGTGCGGCATGGCGAACAAAGTGGGCAATTGTCTTTGTCTATTACATGGTGACTTGTGTGAACACCTGCTTCCTGGCCCAAAGTGAATATTCTCACTAAGTTTTCTCCTTTATCCTGGATTGTAATGCCGGTTGAAATTTTGCATGGGTTAAATGTGTTCTAACATGTTCTCATGCACCTTTGATTTATTTACCAATCAGTGAAGACTAACGTGAGCTTCAAACTTTACGTTTTTCAATCCAGCATCTGTGCTAAAGAAATATGAATTGTCATTCTGAAGCAAGTTTTGTACTAATGTAAATTTGTTTTTATTTGAACTCATGATAAGTGCAACATGTAAATTGTCATAACTGCTTTTTTAATAAATTTTGCAAGGTGGATTCCACACTATACATCACCTTCATCACTCTCAAAAGAGCATTTTCAAAGATTTTTTTCTAAAATCTTTATTTCTTTTCTGAAAAAAAAAGGTCAAATTAAATTTCATTATATTTTTATTCGTATTCTTTTACTTTATGGCATGGCATTTTCTGCAATTATTACTTTATTTTAAATGTAGGCTCAGTCACTTTCTGGGGTACATTTAGGGAATCAAAACAAACTGATATTATGACTGACATACTGGACAATCTTTTTTTATGACATGATAAATGGAATGTCAAGTTTAACTACCTCTATGCTCTTCTAATGTGTCAATAAAATACATGAAACAGGTTAATTTTATTCTGTTATGGACTTTCTTTAAAACTGCTTCTTCCTTGCATTTCCCTTTTAAATACAAAATAAATGTAGAATCAATTTAAAATTGGTACTTTTTAATGTGCTCTAGTTTTAGAACCTAATTATATCTCTATCTACATGTTTCTACATTTTGCAAAGAAAAGAAAATTAGTAAACAGTCCATACATATTCCTTCCAGATGTCATTGTCTTTCCAGTACCAAATCCAGGTTGTTGCTAAAGGGCTTCTTGGATCACTTTTGTAGGAAACCGTGCTTAATCGATTCAGTAGGTATTTTTGCTTGGCAATGAAACATCTCATTTTATCAAACTGGAATTTTGCTTCACTGTAAAGAAAACAGAAATGGATATCATTCAAATTGGTCATGATAAGGGGTGATCTAAAATAACATTGTCCTTCACTGCAAGTTTTAAGAATCAAATCTTTTTTCATGCAAAATCCTCTCTATTATAATAAAAACCAGGATAATAATTATATTATAGCTTGTAAATGGATCAAGTCATGGTATTTTTCATAACACATCACTCAATAAATTGCGGGCCTGATATATAGAGGGCACTATGAATAAAAAATCCATATGATTTTTATGAAGTACTAACCTTCAAATGGCATCTGACAAAATTTGGGCTTAATTGGATTATTAGTTTAAATGGAAGCTCAAAATGGGATGTACTCAGAGCGGTTCTAGTGACATCGGTGAAAAAGCACGCCAGAAGAAAAACGAGTGGATCACCGAAGAGATTCTTGGCCTGATGTGAAAGACAGAAAATAATGCCAAGATATGGAACCGAATATAAGAGACTACAGAAAGAAATACGTAGCAAATACAGACAGGCTAAAGAAAATGACTCAATGACAAATGCACTGAAGTAGAGAGAATGAGCACAACAAATAATGAAGAAATACACAAAAAATAAAAGAACTAACAGGACAAAAGACATGCTCAGCAACAGGATATATAAAAGAAAAAGATGGCACACTAATACTAGAAAAAGAAAAAATATTTCAGAGATCTCTTCCATGACAACAGAAAGCAACCAACAATGCACAAAACTATGAATGGACCAGAAATATTAAAAACCAAAGTGGTATTGGCAATGGCCAAATTGAAAAGAAACAAAGCAGCGGGATCAGACAGATTGTAATAGAGATGTTGATATCCCTAGAAAACAGAAATAATAAATTAAATTTAAGCAACGGCAATATACCGGAGGACCTAAGCATATCAATCTTCATAAAACTACCTAAGAACCCAGGGGCAAAGGAATGTAAGCTCCACCAAACAATCAATTTAATGAGCCACATAACAAAACTTATCAACCAGATTCTGATGAACAGTGCACACTTCTCATCTTATCAGGCAGAAAAAAATTTGAGACTCAGAACTCTTTGCTATCCTTAAATATCTTGACTAGCAAGTGGACAGGGCTCATGGAGTCCCTAATAAGAATAACAACCAATGTAATTGTATGCAAATTACTCAAATTTATCTAATACCCAAAAAGAGAATAGATCTACATGAATTAGTGGATAATTTACTAACAGTAAGTAGGACCCCCAACTGCAAACATTATAGTTTGGTTATCAGTAAGTAGAAATTTAGTTATAGTGACTTATAATGGGTTATGGGAAATTTTGGTTAAAAAATCATAGAGTACACAATGAGTTAATGAGAGAATATGAGAGCAAGGAGACAGAAATGGACCTTGCAGCACTGCGGGAGTCAGAGGCTTAAATGTGCATCAACCAGAGCAACATCTACAATTTCCCAATGTATGTGCAATCCAAAGAAAAGACAAAAAGGTAAGACATTTGTAACCCTATTCCACTTTCTGTTGGTCTTAACCAAAAAAAGTTTCTGAAAAATTAAAAAAAAATCACCCTTCTTGTGTCTGCTTCAAGAATAATGAGGATTTTACAGTCTACTGGAACCCACGAACAGACTCAAGATCTATTTCTTTTTGTTAGATGAAATACTGAAATTTGTTATGGTATAATACCTACAGGTTTGTAAAAAAAAAAAGTCTCATCAAAATTGACAACATATTTTCATGAGACTTTATCGTCTTGTATGAGTTCTGTTCTGTTGCAAATTGTTGCGACTTGTGATAAGCATTTTCATTTTTTTATACGAATTTTTCTTTTACTTGTGTAAAATCGGAAAAAAAAATTAAAAAATGGGTGTTTTGTGAAAACTTAAGCAATGTGGGGGTTTTTTATGTATTGTTCATAGTATGAACTTCATACCCTTACTGATGAGCAAAATAAAAAACGAGGTAAAAAAAATGTAATTATTATGCCGTGAGATATGGGATTTCATTTACTTTTACTGTGGTAGTTACAGAGGAATAATTTTGTTTCTATTCTTTCTGCTGTTTTTTTTTTTTTTTTTTTTTTTTTGCGTATAAAAAAGATTAAAAAAACATGGCAAGACGCTTAACTGTGGAAAGTCAAATGGTGACACTCCCCATATTCTTTTTCTTTGGTTTTCCTTGACGAAGGGTATCTTTGTACTATACTTATCTGCCCTTGGCATTTTGTTAGTGTAATTACTTCTCTTACTTGCATTCGTCAGTTGACGAATTGCTTAGTCAGGAAATGTTTTGTTGATTAAATCCTTGTTAAGGAAAACCAGTCTTGTCAACTCATTTCAATTTAATCAACAAAACATATTCAACAGTATGGATAAATACTTGAAGCCGGAACGTTTGGGCACCCCTCCTAATACAACATCCTCAAGTAAGCACTTTAATCACTGGCTTCGAAGTTTCTCGTCGTTCCTACGTAAAATTGTTGACCCTAACATCCATACTGATTTGGATAAACTCGATACACTGATAAACTGTATTTCTTCTGAGGTATACGAATACATTGCTGAATGTGATACGTTTGATAGTGCAGTTAACCGTCTGAAAGAACTGTACATAAAACCCCCGAACGAAGTTTTCGCCCGGCATTTACTTGCCACGTGCGGCCAAAAAGAGGAGGAAAATATTGACGAATACGTGCAAAGACTACAGTTACTAGCGAAAGAATGTAACTTTAAACCAGTTGATGCGATTCAAAACCGAAACGACTGTGTCAGAGATGCATTCATCACAGGTTTACGTTCAAACGTTATTCGACAACGGCTACTTGAAAACAAAACACTGCATTTAAATATAGCTATCGACCAAGCTAGAGCGCTCCATGCAGCTCAGAAAAATTCAGAAGCATATACATACACTCAAACACCAATTGTGGGTGCAGTTTCTCAGGAAAATAACTGTACCGGTGTCCAGTCAACGGTCCCCATTAATGCTTGTTGTGCAGCTTTGGCTAACACCAAGTATACGTGTTTTTTTTGTGGAGGACCTCGTCATAACAGAAGTGTGTGTGCAGCAAGAAACGCTACCTGTTTTAAATGTAAAAAAGAAGGCCATTTCTCAAAAATGTGCCGTTCGAACCCAAATACGACATCTGCTGCAACATGCTCTCACAGACTCGCGACAATGTTGATATCCAACACTACGTCTGCCTCCTTAGGATCCCTAAAACAGGCTGCATTATACGTATTGGTCGGGAAAAATGGCGCCGGTACGGCGCTAATGGATACGGGGAGCTCAGGATCCTTTATCTCCCTCAGTTATGTGAGGAAACACAAAATACAAATAAAACCTGCTACTGGTAACGTGTCCATGGCGTCATCATCACTTAAAGCTTCTATCAAAGGACAGTGTATGGTGGATTTGAACCTTCTGGGTGAGTGGTATCCAAATGTAAAACTTTCAGTTCTACCCAAACTCTGCTCTGATATTATTCTTGGCCAAGATTTCATGTCACAACATTCCACTATATCTTTTGCATTCGGTGGCTCTAAGAAAGATCTTGAAATCTCTCATCCTATCTCCTGTAGTGTGCCCTCGGCATTAGTGGACACACCATCTTTATTTTCCAACATTGATCCAGACTGTAAACCTATTACAACTAAATCTAAAAGGTGTGGAGAGGGTGACAGACGTTTCATACAGACTGAGATTGAGAAAATGATCAGAGAGGGTGTAATTCAGGAAAGTACTTCCCCTTGGAGGGCTCAGGTTTTAATAGTAACAAATGAACGTCAAAGAAAGAGACTAGTAGTCGATTATAGTAGAACAATTAACAGATTTACTAGATTGGATGCTTATCCATTACCAAGAATGGATGACTTAGCCCAGGAAATATCAAAATTTAAAGTTTATAGCTCATTGGATCTGAAGAGTGCATATCACTAGATACCAATAAAAGAAGATAAGCCTTATACAGCATTTGAAGCTAACGGTAAACTTTACCAATTTTGTAGAATTCCTTTTGGAGTGACCAATGGTGTTGCATGTTTCCAAAGGATAATAGACAAGATTATTAAGGAAAATAATCTAACGGGAGTGTATGCCTATGTAGACAACATTGTCGTAGTCGGGAAAAATCAGCAAGACCATGATGAGAACTTAGAAAAATTAAAAAAGATTATTACCCAGTATAACCTCACTCTCAATGAAGAGAAGTCCGTGTTCTCTAAAACATCCATTGATTTTCTCGGCTATAGTATATCACAGGGCTTACTTAGACCTGATGCAGAACGTCTACGGCCATTAAGAGAGTTACCTATTCCTCAGAACAAAACCTCTCTGCGTCGAGTGCTTGGATTATTCTCTTACTACTCCCAGTGGATACCCAAATTCTCTGATAAGATTAGACCCTTAATAACAGCTAATTCATTCCCCCTTGATCCAGAATCGATAAAAACATTTGAAATCTTCAAGGAGGAAATTGAAAAGGCCTTATTGCACTCAGTCGACGAAAAGATACCTCTTGTAGTAGAAACCGATGTCTCTGATACTGCTATTGCAGCCACTCTCAATCAAGCAAACCGTCCAGTAGCATTCTTTTCACGCACACTTACGACTACAGAACAAAAACACTCTTCCGTAGAAAAGGAGGCTTGTGCAATAGTAGAGGCAGTTAAAAAGTGGTCACATTATCTATCAGCACGACGTTTTGTGATAGTCACAGATCAACAAGCTGTGAATTTCATGTTTGATGCAAGAAGGCATGGAAAGATCAAGAACAGCAAGATCGAAAGATGGAGAATGGAATTGGAGTGTTACGAGTACGATATCATGTACCGACCAGGGAAAAACAATATTCCAGCCGATACGCTCTCGCGTGTCCAGTGCAATGCACTCGACAACATGGGAAGATTGCATGAAATACACGAACATCTTTGTCATCCGGGTATAACCAGGTTAGCTCATTTTGTTAAAGTAAGGAATCTTCCGTACTCTATTGAAGAGGTTAAGAGAGTGTGTGCAGCATGTGCAGTTTGTGCCAGATGGAAACCACGCTTCTATACACCAGAAGCTGGACGCCTAGTCAAAGCTACACAACCAATGGAACGACTCAGCATTGACTTTAAGGGGCCCCTTCCTTCAACTTCGAAAAACCGTTACCTATTAACGGTTATAGATGAGTACTCACGTTTCCCTTTTGCTTTCGCATGTACAAGCACTAATTCAGACTCTGTAATACAGGGTCTAAGTCAAATATTCATAGTATTTGGCATGCCATCCTACATCCATTCGGATAAGGGTGCATCCTTCTTATCAAAGGAAGTACGTGAATATCTCACCAATCTCGGGATTGCTACTAGCCGGACAACGCCTTATCACCCCCAAGGAAACGGTCAGTGTGAAAGGTATAACGGGATTATATGGAAACACACATTATTAGCCCTAGCCTCAAGAAATCTCAAGGAATCGCAGTGGGAAACGGTTTTGCCTGAAGAGCTACACTCCATAAGATCCCTTCTTTGTACCGCTACTAATGCCACACCACATGAAAGACTCTTTTCATATCAACGGCGAACTCCCAGCGGCCATTCCTTACCCACTTGGCTATCTAAGCCAGGGCCTGTTCTTTTGCGTCGCCATGTCCGAGCGAGTAAGTACAAACCATTGGTTGACGAAGTAGAGTTACTCGAAGCAAATCCCCAATATGCACACATAAGATTCACCAATGGTCGCGAATCTACAGTCTCTGTAAGCGACCTAGCACCAGCAAGGATCTCATTACAAAGCGAGAATGTTGTAGATGATATCCAGAAAGACCTAAATGATTCTACACCCACTAATGAATCTCCCAAGGAAAAAGTAGATAGTAACGATTCACAAACTATCGTTAACTCAGAAATTGTATCTTCTCCAAGTGATTTAAATATTATTCCTCCTCAAGTAATGTCAAGAACTCCTGATATACCCAGACGATCCCAACGGGAAATTCGTAAGCCAAAGAGGTATGATGAACCGTAAAAAAAAAAAAAAAAAAAAAAAAAAAGGAGGGGGAGAATGTACTATACTTATCTGCCCTTGGCATTTTGTTAGTGTAATTACTTCCCTTACTTGCATTCGTCAGTTGACGAATTGCTTAGTCAGGAAATATTTTGTTGATTAAATCCTTGTTAAGGAAAACCAGTCTTGTCAACTCATTTCAATCTTATTTAATTTCCATTAAGCAAAAAAATACTTTTTTTTCTGTATTTCAAAAAAATTAATTTAAATTGACTAGAAAAAGTGCTATTTTTAGTCCTCTGTCATCACATTGTAATTCTTTGTTAAAAAAAAATCTTTAAAAAATAAAATATACTTTCCTGAAATTTTATTTGAAGAATAAAATATCACAGAAATGCAGATTTTTTGTAAAACAAGGCGTTTAGGTATTTTTAAATGTCTTGAGAGTTTGAGTTGACTGACAATTTTTTTTCTATGATAGACTAATAAAAGTAGAGGAATAATAAGTTCTAAAAATAAAAACGATCAAAAAATAATTTAATAAAATTTCTTTTCTCTTTCCTCTTGGTACCTCCACTAATTTTCGATAAAATTTTAAAAAAGTGAATAAAAATAAAAAAAGAAGCTTTCTTGATGCTTTTTCATTTTAGTTCTTAAGTGAAAGTTAAATTCACTTTCCACTGAGCAAAATATTCTGGTGAATTTCAAATAGAAATTATATTGATTGGAATATCAATTTTTTTAGAGTTTTAAAAGTTTTTTTTTTTTTCGTCCATTGTTTGACAGACTGACATGTTTGTAAAAAATGTAAAAGTGAATTCTCGGTCTTAAAACTCTTGCAAAAAACAAAATGTACATCCGTGAACGTTGTTTTTGGAAAATTAGCAAATTTAAAGTTAAATGAATCTGATTTCAAACAAATATTACTTGCCTATAGCATGAAATTTAGAATAAATATATTTATGTGTTTTTACCTAGGCTATATTTTGTTATAATGATTAATGAATACTAGACTAAAAATTACAATATCATCAATGACAGGGCTAAATTTACAAAATTTGTGTACAATCTAAGATACGCTAGAAAAAAAGATGTATCATCTCATCAGGTACGTGTACTAGTCTTTCAGAAAATAAATAAACAAATTAATACATAGTTACACTCAAGCTGGGGTGTGGTTTCGTTTAAGCGAGTAAATAGGTTCCTAGATGGAAGACCGGGTTAACAGTAGTTTTATTTTAATTCACAGTAACTTAAACTTAATTTTACAATACATGAATTCATTAAAGATTCAGCAATTCAAAAACAGAAAAAAAAACATGCAAAAGAAGGTTAATAATATCTAATTGGCATTTTTACAACTGGTTGAAAGAACATGAGCTTACCCTTTGCCCTGTGCGTCGATTATGTGAGTTTCATTTTCTAAACCACAGTACTTTTCTTCGATTTTCTCGTTCCATTTTGCGTTAAAGTCTTGCCATTCATCATCATTGATAGTATTTAGCTTATACTGCCATTGATAAGGCATTTCTTTGTGATAATACCGGCATGTATCTTTAAACAAACATCTTCTTAAGGATAGATTATGTAAACAGATTTTCTCAGTTCTTTCAGATCCTGGTTTGTCGGTTTCACACTCACAGTTATACAAAATTTTTAATTGGGCAAGTGCTTGTGAAATGGAAGAGAACTTGATGCCAAACATTTTCAGGATTTCGATATTTCTTTTATCAAGGTCATGACTTTTCATACACCGTTTTCCATATACGCAGTTATTCATCAAGTAATATTTACAAATGTGTAGAAATGTACAATCATTGTTTTTCTGACAGAAACCGTTCTTGGAATTGAAATACCTACATATCGTCGGTATGGTCACATCGCAGCGGTTTTCAATTTTCTGAAAGAGAGATTTCAATTCGAGATTGTCTAAATGCTGGAGGTGATGTTTTTTCAATACATTCCGGTTGTGAACAGTTTTAAAATCATGAGAAAAGTTGCACCGAGTACCAAACTTACAACTTTCTCCTAAAGCGAAAAATTTGCATACATGCAACTCATCACAACTCAGACACGAATCAGCTTTCGATGCATGTTTTTTACAAAAAGTAACTGGAGTTAAACCTAAAACCAAAATATTATCATCATTTTCTTCGTTAACTATTTTGAAATAGTTTGGGTTTTGGGATATCCACTTTAAAGCATCCTTTGGTACGTAGTTTAAAACTCGAGCAAACTCAATCAGAGGTAAATATCCATCTCTGGAATATAACTTCTTCATAAGTAAGGCAATAATTTCATCTTTACTAGTATTAGCCATTTTGTTGACATGCGCTAAAAGTATTTAACTGGTGTGCATTAACTTTTACTTTCAATTAGTTTGTTAGAGAGAGGAAGAGAGAGAGAAACAAAAATGAAAATGAAAATGAAAAAAAGTAACCGAGTGAACACTGGAACAGTATCACACGATACAAAATGAAATAATCAAATGTTTTCAAATGAGCACCATTCAATCATGCTAAATTTATTTAAATAGCAATATAAGGCAAATATGTGTTTTAGAAGGGCTTTCACAAAAAAAAAAAAAAAGGAAATTTATCTCGGATACTAAGTGTATTGAGTAAATAATTATCTCCCTTAGTCCATTCTAATCAAAATTGCAATAAAGTTTCTCCGCAGTTCAATCGTCTCTCCGTTTGTCATTGCACTCGACAGAGTTGTCAGATTGACTTTTTTATGCCAAATTTCTGAAATCTGCCTTTTTCATGTTGTTTTAACTCGAAAGAACTGATTTGGCGTCTTTGGCTTTTTGTACATGCTAAAATATAAATAAACTTTTAAACTTTTTTTTGTACATGCTATAATAAACTTTTTAAACACTATATACAATCTTTTCATTCTCAGTAAATGTGCCTATGGTAGATTTCGGCCCTTCTTAAATCCACAAATAAATTCATAAATTTATTGTAAAAATGAAATAATAATGAAAAAAGAAGAAATTTCTCTTTCATAATTTTAAATAAACTAATGACGGTTTTTTTCTTGGTCTTTCATATGCTTTTCTCCGAGGTTTCTATCATAAGTTCTTTAACAAATTCTTTAAATGTAAAAAAAAAGTCTTAATGCTTTTTTGACGTTGAAAGACACATTAATTTTAAAATTCTTGCAAATATCAACTAATTGTCTGATTTTCATGAAACTTGCAGGACTTAATCGCAATGAATTAAATTATGCAATTATTATTTTTAGAAAATCTTGGTATTTTTTTTTTTTTATCTGTTACCTTCACTCCAATTAATTGTATAAAACTTCTAGAAATACAAATACATTATCTATACCATTTTTTAAAATTTTTTATTAGTTAAATGCAGGACTCATTGGTTCACGATGCCCTTTTCTCATACTTGGTCACCTTTTTTGTGTGGGCGCATCCTGACAACCTCGCTTTCGGTCAATGCCGGTAAGTTGCGTCCATTGTGATTGTAATACCCTGCCTGTTTACGTTCAAGGAATATCTTTGTCTTTATAATCTTGGCTTGCAGACCTGGGTTTTAGTAGGTTGGGTTTATTGGGAAAAATGTCTCCAAAGGATACGAACGGACAGCCAAAATTATAATCTCTTAATTCGAACCGACACAAGGGTTTGTGAAGTATCGAAGTATAAAATATAAGAGACAAAAAAAAAAACATTTCTGATCGATTTTCAAAATTCTCAAGTAAGTGTTTTATCCGATACCAATCTATGTCACACATTCACTTTAACTCTGTTAACTCGAAAGAAATTCACAAAACAAAAACACATTCTTTTTATTATTTTTTGAGGAACACGACGATTCCTTTCCTTACTGGAAATTTAATGAGAGAAGAAAAATAAGAAACAGAGACCCTCGGTTTGATAAAGAAAGATAATTAGAACTATTCTTTCGCCTTTGTAGATCCAATCTGAAATTGGATAAGAAAATTGGAATAGAGAAATATGCATTGATTGAAGGACCTTCAGAGATCTCCAAAGACTTTCCGTTATTTTCTAATTTCTTGTTTTTTTTTTTGTTTGTTTGTTGTTTTTTTTACCTCCAACATTTGTTTGTGTTTTTGTTGTGTCAATAAAAGAAAAATTAATATTTTGAATTACCAAAATACCCAACCGTTCAGCGTTTTGATTTGATTGAACTTTCATCTGCATCTCGTTTGTATTGAATTTGACCTCCATTCCATTGCGTTAAGAATTGTATAGGACCATATTCTTTCATTCCATTTTTGGATCACCATTTACAAATTGTCTACCGGTCTAAAATAGCGGGAGCGGTAGAGATTTAGTGATTTTTGTAACAACACCGTGGCACTCCCGCAGCCGATCAGTAGGTTATTGACCCTCCCCACCCGGTCTCTCTAGCCTAGCGAAGAGTCTCATAAAGTATATTAGTTTTGGCAGCACTTCTTCTATAGTGAGTAGTTGGCATCGCTCGCGCCTTAGTGCTTTGTTTAGTGGTTTCGGATCAATGAAGATGCAGATATCTCCTGACTTCTTTGTGGCGATAATCATTCGACTATTCTAGTCTGTTGGTTCGTCAATTCAGAGGTTTTGTAGTCTTTTTAATATAACTATATTTTGAAGCGGATAGGAGGTAATTAATTTTATTAATTAATTATTAACTATAACTGGAAAATCTTCTAATTGCTATTATAGATCATAAGAGAACGTACTAAGAGAAATTTTCTTTATTCTCCGAATATGAGCAAAGGAAAACGGAGGAGATTCATTTTATTAATTAATTATTAACTATAACTGGAAAATCTTTTAATTATTATTATAAGTCAGGGAAGAACGCATTAAAAGACATTTTTCTTTTTTCTCCGAATAGGATCGAAGGTAAAGAAAACAAAAACAAAAGATAACAAATGGTATTTCTCGGTTGTTATTTTAAACCAGAGAAAGAAAAAGAAGAAAGAAAAGACTTAGATTTGTTTCAATGCCGCAACAATAGATGTCGATTTCAGCCCACCCAAGAAAGCTAACAATTGTCATTCTAAACCTAAAAGAAAGAGATAAATTCAATTGTTTTTTTTTCGCCGGGCATTTGTAAAAGCCGAAAAAGAAATTTCACTTTTAAGATACCGACCTTTTTACTTGACACCAGAGTAGGACCAGATAACGAAAACATTCCCGTCGCTTGAAAATATCGGTGACTCAGAAATGGATATTAAAAAGCACAGGTGCGGAGAAATTCTTATCTGGGTAACAATGTCAATGGACCCTTGTCAACTTGTTTTGGGCGAAGCCAGTTCAAAAAGGTTAATAGCGATTGTTTAAGAAAAAAATCCCCGAAATTGTTTCGTGAGAAAGAAAATTTTGAGAGAGGAAATCCGGTTAAGTCCGGCCCAGAGAAAGGGTATGGGAAGATGACGTCATAAGACGGAGAAGAATTCCATTGGCCCTGTAAACAAGCACCGAAAGGAGGAGACGACCAACAATTGACGTCATGAAAAGCAGATTAATCCCCCATTTGGGTAAACCAGAGGCAACAACGAGTAGCAGCTAACCTTGGCATTCTACTGGTCGCCGAGATGAGGGGTTAGACACCCAGCAACCGTCGGTCTCACACCATGGCATGGGCATAAATACAGAGTCCCGAGGGACCAAAATCAGTTAAGTACCAGTCGGAGAAAGTTCCGGAGTCGAGTTCCCGTTGAAGTTGAAGAGTTCCAGCGGCGGTTCGAGGCAGTTTGCAGTTACCGGCCTAGAGATGTAACGACGAAGATAGGCGCCAACTGCAGAGGCCTGATACCGGCCAACCAGAGTTAAAGACAAACAAGAAGAGAATTTGCAGACAAAGTTTTTGAGATCGACAACTGAATGCAGTTTTCAGTTGCAGTTGGAGTAGTTGCAGCTCGAGTGGCAGAGATTTCGAGTTCCCGGTACAGTGATGTAATGACAAAGAGATAATGCCAACCTTAGAAAATTGCCGTCTGCCAAAGACAGACAAGGAGAGAATTTGCAAACAAAGTTTGAAATTGCCAAATGAAGAGAGTAACCCAACACTTCGGCAATTTCCGTAACATTCCGGAAAACAAGCAGCAAGTTGACTAGACTTACAACGAACTTAGAACTCTGTTCGGAGCAGCGAAGTGCGGCCAGCCAGATTTCTCATTATTGCTTAGGAGAATAATTAGATTTACTTAAAAAAAAATCCGTTCCGCTACCAGTTTGATACAAGCAGGGATTGGGAACTATTCAAGAGACTATTGTGTATATTCTGTATAGAAAGACATTATTTTACAACACTTTTCATCCGTCAGTCCACTTATTTTTCTTGGTGCTATAGTTTTTTTGCTTTTATTACTCAATTGTGTGCACACTTCCCGGTTTGGCTTAGTTCGGCAGAGAGACAGCTAGTGGAGAACTCACGTGACTACCTTGTGATTAATCAACACAACGTAGGACAAGGGAGATCACCGTGACAAAGTCAATCTACGACCAGCTATCTGGATCGAAACCAACAGCGACCGGCCGGGTAGCGGCATATTAATTCCTTTTTGACTCGATGAATCATTGTACATTCGGCTGGAGCAATTTGGAGTGTTATGGCTGTGGCGGCGTTCCTTTTGTCAGAATCGATCCTGGTCCGAGAACAAGTCCTCAGCCCACACTCATCGGTCGCTGATGGCGTTGACACAGCAGCTGGTCTTTAAGTTGACCTCTTCAAATGTAATCTCTATTACTCACGTTGTGATTTTTTATCTTAAGAGAGTTAAGCTGAATTATCACTGGGGTATCTCAGCCAAGCTAAACCAAGTTGATTACACGCACACAATTTTGGAAATAAAACGACACTAATTTTGGAAATAAAATGGACGACGCCTGAATAAATCATTAGGTAAGTGGTAAATTCAAGTACCGTTGTTTGGAATTCACATGATTTTGGCTGAAGCAGCCAGAACACCATGATAATCACGTGTGAAGTAGTGTGGCTAAGGGTCAGTTATAACCAACCGGATTTTCGATATAAACGCGTGGTTATGCTGAAAAAGCGAGTCAGACCACAACCGTAGAAGCGTACGGTTGAGTAAGATTGGGTCTCTCCGATGTAGTGAGGTTGCGGACAACTCTGACCAAACAACCTTCTAACCGAAGATGTCTTTGTATGAAAAAGTAAAGTGAAATATATTTTATATTTTACTTACATTTGGATCTGGTCCTATTGTTTTAGACGGAGTCTTTTGTTGCAGATTATATTTGTTGTTGCTGACGGTGACGAAGAAAGAACAAGGAAGAAGGAGAAGATTATGAAATGATTGCATGAAACTGATTTTTGTGAGGAAGTCGGACTGAGTGTTCCCCGACAAAGTGATTTATGATTTGAAAAGTTTAATCGTCGCCCCGAATTTGTTGCGGATTTTTGAAAGTTAATAGTTGCCCAAGAACTTTGAGAAGCATCGTTGTCGTAGCGGTCGCACTGAAAAACTGCCGAGTATATGAAGCTTCATGTTTGTCACCAGCCCAACAAAATCGGAATTGCATCATCCGTCGTTTGTACCAGCACCTTTGATCAGACACCCTGAGTCCCAGCATTTTATTTGAGAAGAACCGTTTCCGTCAAAAATATGGAGAAAAAATTTTGAAAAGAGAAGAGAGAATTGGGAGGAGGAATGCCACTATAACTTTAAGCCTCGCACAGAAATCTTTATCTCTCCATCGCAAGAGTTATATATCTTTCTTAGAAGATTTAACAAGTTACTCACACACACACACACACTCTCTCTCTCTCTCTCTCTCTCTCTCTCTCTGTTTAGAATCCAGTGTATGAGTTTTTATGTTAAATATTTTTCTTTTCTGTAACTCTTTTTCTTTTTACTATTCTTTTCTTCTACATAAAAGACGTTAACACTGTAACCATGGAATAGTTGTTTGTCCAGCGTTCTGCAAAAATTTTTTGTGCTGCATTCTGAATTTCTTAACGCAGACTCTCCAGCCGTGCATACATCTTCAGTCGACCGTGAACGGACTAACAACACTTCTGCTTTTTGGATCAATAATCACAACGTGGGCAGGAAGCAGATTTTAACCAAAGGGCCTGTCGACTAATCTGCGGATGCTCAGGGGATCTACGGCCAACCCCATAAGTTCGGTTAGGACCGAGTAGACATCTCAACTCAGCGAGAAAGACGCCGGAGGTTGAGAGGCTGAGAAAGTGTTAGAAAATATCCTAAAATTCAACCAGTCCTCTTTCTCTGCTTCACACGTTCAATTACTCCTCCTCTTTGGGATGAGCTATTACATGACGTCAACCTCTCTGACATCTTACTTTTCTCTATTTCACATTTCCATTTCTGGAAGATTCCCCCTCCTCTTTGGAGGAGCTATTACATGACGTCAATCTCTCTCAGGGAAATTTAGAATGATAATTTTCCCAGCAAATAACAATTGATTTTTCTCTTCTCTCAACAAGATCATTTTGACCTTTGACGACCCCTAATCGTGTCAGCTGCGTTTCGCTGAATTCCACTTGGAAAAATATGAATTTAAAAAATGTTTTTCTTTAATCCTTTTTGTCTATGCAATGTTAGTACTGCTCCATTTCTTCCAACAAGAAACTATAACCTTTGGCTCCCCAATTGTGTCAGCTGTGTTTCGCCGAATTCCACCTGGGAAAATTAGAATAAAAAAATATTTTTCTTTAATCGTTTACGTCTATGCAATGTCAGTACTGCTCCATTTCTTTCAACAAGGCGGCTTTAACATTTGACCTCCAATAGGCTAACTGTGTTTCGCTTGATAATAACAATCGTATTATGTGATTTTATTTCATTTCTTTTTTTAACCAGTTCGCAATCTTGGGAAAACGAATACCTTTCCGGAAAAAAAAATTGTGTTCTCTAACCCTCTTTTATCCGTACAAAATAAAATTGTGTTCTTTAACCCTTTTTCATCCGTACGCCATGTTAAATATTGTCATATCGTGGGGTCTACTTGTAGGTGCTCCTAACCCATAGTGATCCCAGTTCGCCATTAAAAAACATCTGAATAATCTGTCATTAGTCACTCGCAGACTAAGTCTGACTGAACATTAGCAATGTTGTCATAGTGGACTGTTATTAGGTTCATTATCGTTCACTAGCTCGTTTCTCTAGTAATGGGGTTAAAATCTCTTTAACCATCGTGAATTCAACAGTATTTTTTCCGGTTTGGGGGATCATGCATTGTAATTCGGCATTTTCTGAGTGGTACAAGTTCAGTTGCATACCACGTCTGTACTTTCTTCAATGCTGGTTGCAGTTTTGCATCGCGTATGTATCTTAGCGAAATTACGTTAACGGTAGCATCACAGTTAACTTAAAACTTGACCTGTTTTTGGTTGAGTTTCAATCTAATGAATATAGTCCTGTTGTTCTTTTCTTCTACTTTCTCAAAGTTGACGCGTAGTCTGTCTCGCAAGAAGAATCGGAGTCGGAGTTGGACATCACTTGGTTTACTCTGTATTTTGGTTTAGATGGTGTCGTTCTCTCACTTTGTTCTCTTGGAACTTCAGTGTGAAGTGATTTTTATGTAGGTACCTCTACTAAATCGCTGAAGAAACAGTATAGTATGAATAAAAAAGATCCCGAATTTAATAAAAACGATTTTTTTTCATCAAAATGTTTATGTTATTAATAAGAGGAAAGATCAAAGTATTTTTTAAATATTTTTTTAAAAAATTGAATCCTTTCTAACACGTTCGAAAGTAGTTCTTGCAAGAGTGAGTTTGTGTGTATGTAGGTAGGAACGTATGTATGTATGTATGTATGTATATATGTATGTACGAGCGTTTATTGTTCGGTAGGATTGTGTTTGAAGTTATCGCTCAGGGTGAATAGTGAAAAGGAAAGAGATGAGAGACCAGGCTATTTTGATTACTGGAAATAAGAAATTTAATTATTTAGCTTTCAATTCAAACTAAGATGAAACTTTCAAGAAAACTTTTTTTATGTTTAAAAATTCAATTTCAAAGTTAGTTTTCGAAAATGAGTGGAGTTACCTATTTTTATATCTGCAACGTTTGCATTTCTGGCCACATGCAAGACAGGCTTTTTTCTTTTTTTATTCCTTCAGCCACAGAAATGACAGTCTATTTGTCCGTGCCTTTGAGTCTTTTTTTTTATAACCTGGTCTTAGTTATATAATCTGTTCTTGGTGCTTGGGATTCATCATTTTTAGCCGTGTACCAGTTGCTTCACAACTACGGCATATGTCAACACTTTGTTAGAGTGTTAGCGCCATATTTTGCAACAGTTTTTTACGAGAATGATTATCTCTTACGCCTAGAACAATACTATTGCGTATAAGAAAGCCATGTAAACATTCACAAACATTGCACAATTTGGCTAAGTTGCGTAGTAGGGTAATATTATAACACAACCCCTGGCTGAGTTCAGCCAATCTTCCTGACTTTCGGTCGATTCCACCCAGGTTGTGTTGTTGATCTCGGATTAGCCAAAGCAGGATTGCTTGTTGTCACGTGACGAGGTTGGCCCAGACACGTGAGGGATTGGTATATAATGAAAAACAGATTTAAAACCACAACGACACAGTGTAGATTAATATATATTGAATAAATATAAGATTACAAGCAAGTCAAAATTAAGTGTCGAAAAAGAAATATCAGTTGGCTGGTATAATAAACACAATAATATTTGTGTTTTATATCCCCACGGGATGATGATTTATTCAACTAGTAGCTGGTTGAATTTGGACTGACCATCTTTTGCAATATCTCTCTTGTGGTAGGCTATTTCATCACTGGTCCCAATTCACCAAATTTCGTTTTCCATTTCAGTTTTATTAAAAAGACAAAAAACTGGGGTGTGGATTTCTATTTCCCCCTCCCTGTATACGTTTTAGCGTCTCGAAATGTAATATCGTTTAACCATTTTGACTTCCAATAAAAGGGGAGAAAATTTACTCCCTGTTATTGTCTGCCTGTTCTTATCAGCTGTACTGAAATACTGAAGGCCGTATTTTGACCTCGAGTCACATATCAATTGATATCATTTGACATATATTTTGACTACACTTAGGTAACTAGCTTTGATAAATTCACTTACTTCTCCCAACAAAAATAATTGTATTCTCCAATTCTAGAAAAATCTCTTCTCTTCTTGAAAATCACTTAAAATTAATACCAGCCACCTGAAAATAGTGTTACAATGTTAGTCAATAGTCTCCCCTAGTTCTTGATCTCTTTTGTTAAAAATATATTGTTCATAGATTTGTTTATCTGTCCAATGAAATATTGGTCGAATTTGGCTATCACTGTGTCGACGACATCGCTATCCTTGGTTTGATCAAGCTGAAACCCATTGTAAATAGTTATAGCGTCTGGTCTAAATATTTACAATGGGTTTCATGTAGAAACAGCACCGAATTGATACTGTTTATTCTGGTCTGCAAATTTAGTGATAACACTGTTGTTGTTCCACATTTGTTTCCACAGTTTGCATCCTTCCACAGAGTTTGTTTTTGTATGTACAAACTGCTTGGCAGCATTGTTGCGGGGTAGGGTCGAGAGGTGTGAGTGCCAATCGACCGTGCAACTAAGAAAGTAGACACAAAGGCAAGGAAAGGAGACGACAATAGCAAAGAAGGATGGTAAACGCAGATGGTCAGTTGGAGACGATGCAAATCGGGTCTTTATTTTTTCTTAAGCGAACAGTAAATGGCAAGGCGATGGAGGTCGTGTATCTAGAGCGGTATCCGGAAGTTGGCGGGCGCTGGAATCGGTCGCTGAACGTCAGTGGGCACTGGAACAGGTTGTCGGATGTCAGTGGTCACTGGAACCGGTAGCGAGACGTCAGTGAATCGCCACAGTAGGGTAGCACGTGGCTGCCGGAGTCGCTGGAAGCTGCAGGAAACTGCAGGAGTGAGCTGGAAACTGCAGGGGAGAGCTGGAAACTGCAGGGGAGAGCTGGATGCCGCTGGAGATGGCAGGAGCGAGCTGGAAGCCGCTAGAGACTGCAGGAGTGAGGTGGATACCGCTGGGAATTGCAGCAGTGAGCTGGATGCCGCCGGAGACTGCAGGGGTGAGCTGGATGCCGCTGGAGACTGCAGGAGGGAGCTGGATGCCGCTGGAAACTGGAGGAGTGAGCAAGAAGCCGCTAGAGACTGCAAGGGTGAGCTGGAAGGGCCACTGGGCTCGGTTGACTTGACTGGGCGCGTCAGAGTCGCGATGCAGTGAGGATCCTTGCCCCCCTAGCCGAAAGATATTTACTCTTCTCCCCCACTTGAGAGAGATGTGACACAAGGTCTTTTTTAATGTGGGGAACCAGAGCGCGTAGGCCCAGGTACTGGTCAAACATTACCTATCCACAACGGTTGATAGGTTTAAAACCGGTCTAAACTGGTCTTAAACTGGTCTTATTCGGTCATTTCGGACCCCAGTCGGACGGCCGGGGGCCGAGGATATTTACTCTTCTTCCCCACTTGAGAGAGATGTGACACAAGATCTTTTTTAATGTGGGGAACCTGAGCGCGTACGCCCAGGTACTGGTCAAAACATTACCTATCCACCGTGGTGGATAAGTTCAAAACCGGTCTAAACTGGCCTTAAAGCGGTCTTATTTGGTCATTTAGGACCCCAGCCGGTGTCCGAATGCCTATTTATTTATCATATTTTACATGGTTATGGCACAAGACCGAAACGGGAGGGGGAACAAAACTTGGGTTGGTCCTTCATTATCTACCTTATACCTAGCTAATCTGACTCGTGACCCAGACATACGTTACAATTTTTCCAGTCACCATAAAAACGTATCCATCAACACTCAATCCACCATGCACCAAAATACCACAAAGAGTCCTGGGGACCTAAAAACACACCAAATGTACATAAAAATTGCAATTTCATATGATACAAAAATATATAAAACTTTATACATGAAATGACATGATGGGGATGGGGCATGAAAACAATTTTCCCAAATAAAAGATTTTCAACTGAAAAAAATCAACAAAAGACATGATGTTAGCTGGACCCAACCAACCCTCAAAACAAAGAGGCCGCTGTATTCTGCCCAAAGGACAAAATCAAGAGGCTCTCTTTCTACAGGGAGTGGAGAGGAGAAAATAAATTGGACTGGGAAAAATATAATACTGACCCAGACGAGATCAAACGTGACAGAAAATTAAACGGAAGTGGGTATCTCCAGCTGGATCATAACAAAAGAGACAGTGCCGGGAAACACACTCATTCACATTAACTAGGTACACAAAAAGGAACTTACCTTAACCAAGGGGAAGGTTCCAAAGGAATCCACTCCGATGTGACTAAGAGGCCTAAAAGAGAAAATAAAGGCTAGCCCCAGTCATGCGAACTTTCATGCTGAAATCTGTCGGCGCCAACCGTTTCCAATCAGTTCTAATCTTCATTTTGAGCTGATGCTCAAAATATCGGATCAGATACTGATGTGAAAGACGGCCACCCCGCAAGACTTCCTCCAGTCGCGTCGTCCATATCACCATTCGAGCCGTGGCTAGTAGCGATAGAAACACCATTTGCTTCACTCCAGAAAACGGGGGCGACACATTGTCGCAGGCGTATGCACGATCAATGAGCACGAGTTCTCGCGGCGCGATACCAGCAGTCAACTCGCCGACACGATCCCACGACGGGCGAACAATGGTAGAAGGCGGGCGAAGACGTCTCCTTTAAACCAAGGTTGCAACGTTCACAATCTGGCAAATCCGCCAGACCCATTATGAAACGCATGCCATTGAGAGACTGTATTTACTAGCCTTCCCACGTAGGCTGGATGTGACACATGGTCATTTTATAGTGGGAATTCCCGGCCATATAGCCGGGCCAAAAAATGTCTGTCTATTTTTACCGAGTCGTGGTTCTACCCTTCAGCGGAACCACGACTGGGTTATTGCACTCTGCTCGGAAGCAGAGAGCGCCCTCTACCCGAAAGCAGAGGGCTTGACAGTGTCATAGAGTCGTTAATATAATGACATTGAGAGACCGGTGGCCGAAAGCCCATTTGCTGTGAAATCGCTGGCATTCATAAAAAACATTCATACAACAGCAGCGAGCCCGCTAAACAAATAAATGACTATAATTAATTTCAGGCTGTATCAATTACAGTCAAAAGTGTATTCGGTGTTTGTTGACTGTATTTAAATTAATTTCGGTTCGAAAATAAAGGTCTTTTGTTTTAGTTTCGTGTCGAAAATTAAGTTTTTGTATTTTTTTTGTTTGTTTGAAAAAAAGTCGTTGCTATTTTTAGCACACGTGTGTTGTGACCGTTCTCTGCCGACAGGCGTATCCAGGATTGTTTACACAAAGTGGGAGTGGTGATCGAGCACACCGCGAGAAGGCCCTCTCCCAGGGTAACTGAATTACTCAATTAGAAGTAAACATATGTACTTCTTCGGGAAGGTGACTTTCCTTCCTAGACAGGTCTACCTGGTTGGAGTGGTGGGTGCTTCTGGGATTGACTCTGACCTTGGTTGTGAAAGTTGCGATTGTGTGGTTGTTGGGTAGGTGGGTCTTCTGGGTGTGTTGAGACGGGTTCTGTCTCCCGTGGAGAATTTTTCAGAAACGCTGGTTTGACTCTGTCAATAGAGATGGTGTCCGTCCGGTTTCCTCGATCAATAGTGAGATGCTTCTCAGAGCGTTTTAAGACTTTGAAGGACCCTGGTATGTTGGTGTTAGTGGTTTCTTTATCGCGTCAATTTCGGACAAAAACGAACTCGCAGTCCTGAAGCTGTTGTGGAACGTGGATAGTTGGTGATGGTTGCCTGGGTGGTGTGTACTTCAGTTGGGCCATTTTATGACATAGTTCCTGAGTGTAGGGAATTGCAATAGTGAGGTTGGGTATGGTGTCGTCGAAATATTGGCCGGGTAAAGAGAGTGCTGTACCGAAGACTATTTCGGCTGGAGTGCATCCTAAGTCTTCTTTGAGTGAGTTGCGGATGGACAAAACGATTAGGGGTAGCTCGTCTACCCAGTTGCTGGTGGAATGTTTTGTGGTTAGAGAGGCCTTTAGTGTTCGGTGGAAACTTTCCACGATGCTGTTGGCGCAGGGATGGTAGGCAGTAATCTTGATGTGTTTGACGCCAAGCAGTTGAGTGAATTCCTGAAAGAGTGAGGGCTGGAACTGCGCACCGCGGTCTGTGATGATGATGCTGGGTACGCCAAAAATTGCGATCCACTTCTGAAGGATGGTCTTTGCTACCGTGTTAGCTGAGGTATCTCTAATGGGTACTGCTACTGACCACCTGGAGAAACGGTCAACCACTGTGAGGAGGTACTGGTAATTCTGGTACATTGGGAGAGGTCCGACTATGTCGATGTGGATGTGGATGTGGCTGAAACGTGCGTCAGGGTTGCTGAATATGCTTGGCGGGGATTTTGTGTGCCGGTGTACCTTGCATTTCTGGCACACAAGGCACATTGATACCCAATTACGGATGTCGATATTCATATTGGGCAAAAAAAAAATGATCGGTAATGAGTTTGACCGTTGCGCGCTTGCTGGGATGTGACAATCCATGTAGGTGGTTGAAAATTTGCCTTCTTAGTGCCGGAGGTATATAGGGTCTGGGGTGGTCCAGTTTTGTATCGCAGTACAATATTTTGTTGCTGAAAGGCGCCGGAAATTCTTTCAGTTGCAGGAATATGTTGGCTAGGACTTCAGGGAGGGTTGCGTCGGATTCTTTCGCCTCTGCTATCAGGTCCTGGCTGAGTGGGCTGTCTTCCACACTGTTGACATCGAGTCTGGATAGGGCATCGGCGACAGTGTTGTTTCTTTCTTTGACATACTGGATATTGGACGTGAACAGTGAGATATAGTCTGGATGTCTGACCTCGCAAGCCGTATATTTGTCCGAGTTGTTCGACAGGTAATTGTCAAGGATTTGTGGTCGGTCAAAACGGTGAAATTCCGGCCTTCCGGTAGATGTCGGAAGTGTTTGATGGCGAGGTATATAGCCAAAAGTTCTTTCTAGAAGGTGCTCTATCTGGACTGAGTTGGCGATAATTTAGCCGAGAAGAAGGCGATAGGTTTGCGTTGATCGCCAAACTCCTGTTCTACCACAGCTTCGACTTCAGTGTCCGTGGTTAGATATATCTCAGTCCGGTGTCTTCGTTGGGATGTGCTAACTTAGTAAAGTTAGCTAAAGAGGTTTTTGCTGCTTGGAATGATTTTTCCTGATCGCCTTTCAGGGTGATGGCTTTGTTTTTTCTCTGGAGGAGATTTGTCGGTGGGGGGGGGGGTGAGGAGATTTGAGCATCCGGGATAAACCTGCGGTAAAAATTTACCATCCCCAAGAAGTGTCGCAGTTGCTTTATCGATGTGGGCTTCGGGTAATCCTGTATGGCTTTTATCTTATCGGGCAGTGGGGTGATTCCCTGAGCGTCTGTGTGGTGTCCGAGAAAGTCTAAGTGTTGTGCGCCGAATTCGCTGATCCTAGTCGTATTTAAGCTCGATGGAGTCCCTGTGATCATGATGGATGTTGTGTTGTCGAATAGGGTTCTTGTCTTCATATGGACAGCCAGGTTGTAATGTACCAAGAAGTCGGCACCAAGCAAGGGTGTTCTGACGTCTGCTAGGGTGAATGACCACTTGAAGTCGCGCCTGAGGTTGATGTTCAAGGTAAGTTCCTTGTTCCCATAGGTTTCTATGGTAGAGCCGTTTCCTGCTCGAAGTTAAAATGGGGTTGGGTTTCAAGGTGGATCTGTTGGTGGGTGGTATCACGCTGATGGCTGCGCCAGTGTCAACTAAGAATCTGAGGCCATTGTAAAAGAGACGACTGTGTGAACGAGTACAGACAGGGAATGTCGTCGCTGCCTGTCGGTCTAATCGTTTCCCTGGGTCCTATTGTGTCTGCAGGGAGGGCGGCACTTGCGGGCCTGGTCACCGAAGGATTGGTGGTACCAACATTCGTCTGGGTTGTTTCTCCGTCCTGGACATGAGCTGCAGGTACGGCTTCGATTCCGTGTGCGTGGTGCTGGGCTTTGCTGCCTCCGGCGTAGAAAAAGTTTCAGGTCTTTCAACTCTGCACGTATATGGGCCATCTCATCTTTGAGGCGTTGTGCGTGGTTTCCGTAGTTTTTAACCTGGTGAACCTTTTGGTGAGCCTGGGAGTATATTTTGTCGGCTGAATCGGCCACAACGTCAAGGGGCGTTTCTACTGGTACCAGGGCTGGGACTTGCGTTATATTCGGTAGTAACCGATCCATCCATAGGCCTCAGTGGATGGGTTCTGCCATGGTGTTGTTCCGAGGCGGCTCTTCATTGGGCGTAGGAGCTGGGATAGGGTTCTATAACCTAGAGACACATTAGAGAATAGGTCTCTGATGAGGTCTTCATCCGAAATCCCGTGGTCTGGAGTGTTGAGAAGGATGTCTTCCACTTCTTCGACGATTGATGCTGGTAGGGCTTGTACCACTGAGGCGTATTTCGTGTCCTATCGTGTGACCTTTCGGGCTGAAAATATCGCCTCGAGTTGAATAAACCAACTCTTGATGTTGATAGAGTTGTATGGTGGTACTTGTATCAGGGGGGCTGATGTGTTGATTTCTGGTTCTGTCTTTTCCGCCATCTTCTCTGCTAGCCGTTTGCCTGTGTCCAAAGATCACGTCGGGGTCACCACTTGTTGCGGGGTAGGGCCAAGAGGTGTGAGTGACAATCGACCGAACAACTAAGAGGCAAGGAAAAGAGACGACAATAGCAAAGAAGGATGACAAACGCAGATGGTCTGTTGGAGTCGATGCAAATCGGGTCTTTATTTTTTTCTTAAGCGAACGGTGAATGGCAAGGCGATGGAGGTCGTGTATCTAGAGCGGTATCCGGACGTCGGCGGGCGCTGGAACCGGTCACTGGACGTCAGTGGGCACTGGAACAGGTCGTCGGACGTCAGTGGCCACTGAAACCGGTAGCGGGACGTCAGTGAAACGCCGCAGTAGGTAACCGGTGGCTGCCGGAGTCGCTGGAAGCTGAGGAAACTGCAAAAGTGAGCTGGAGGCCGCTGGAAACTGCAAGGGTGAGCTGGAAACCGCTAGAGACTGCAAGAGTGAGCTGGATGCCGCTGGAGACTGCAGGAGTGAGCTGGATACCGTTGGAGACTGCAGGAGTGAGCTAGAAGGGCCGCCGGACTCTGTCGACTTGACTAGGCGCGTCAGAGTCGCGATGCAGTGAGGCTCCTTGCCACCCCCCTAGCTGAAAAATATTTACTCTTCTCCCCCACTTTAGAGAGATGTGACACAAGGTCTTTTTTAATGTGGGGAACCTAAGCGCGTACGCCCAAGTACTGGACAAAACATTACCTATCCACTGCGTTGGATAAGTTCAAAACCGGTCTAAACTGGTCTTAAAGCGGTCTTATTCGGTCTTGTTTAACATTTTAATCCAATTCTTTATTGTGTAGGAACTCTGGATCCTGATTGGTCATCAAATTTCAAAATTCAAAATACGTCAGAGAAACGGTTTTCTACAGCTAAAGTAAAAAATCGTTCTGGGAGCCACCTGACGTGACTGGATTCAATATTTGAGGATGGTCTCTAACCAGTCACAGTCAGTCAGATGGAAGCAGCGAGAAATACAACACTAAAATGTAACTTTCAACTTCTAGTGACTCGGATATTGTCCTCTTTCTCTTTCTCCTTATCTATTTCAACAATTACTACTATAACATTTTAAAGGAACTCTTGATACTTTAACTTTCTCAGTGAACATTAATTTCTACGAATTCTTGTTATTCCTCCTTTTAATAAATTTCTCTTTTAACATGAAAAATGTATATTTTATTCTTACATTATTCTACACTATTCTACACAATTCCACATATTCCAACCTGCCGACAACCAAACTTCTGATGATGAAAAACATTCTGATGAAAACTGTAGGGAGTTCGATTAAGTCTAACACAAGGCCGAACCAAGAAACATTAACCAGCTCCCTACGCTACAATTGCTGTCTGGAAGTTCAGGTCAAGGTTGACAAAATAAACATGATAAAATTTAGTTTATTAAATTTTAATGAAAATAACCAACAATTATTATAACTTTACAAGCTACTGTTAGCGACTTAAAAAGTTTGCCTTTGTTTCCTTGTGGCACGCAGGGAGTGTGCCATAGTCCAGGCCAGTTCCTTCATTCACCAGGGAGTTCCTCAAGGGCTATCAATCATCATTACTACATTCTCCCCTTCTATATTTATTTAGTTACAAGTCAGGCAACCATGCAGGCAAATTCAAATGTTAGCCAGAGATTTGGGGGAATGGTCACTTATGACGCCAAATTCATACCAATTTTCTCAGACATTTCTGTACCACTACGTGAACTGACTAAAGCCGATGTTTTACTTTCATAGAATGCATAACAGCAAGAGTTTTAGCAAACCGAAAGCTAATAACAAAAAATTCTCCAGTTCAAAAATGACAAGCGAAACGTTCGATTCTGAAAAGCCCTGAAACAAAAACGATGCACATAATGACTGATGTACACAAAGGTGTATAAAATGTAGAGTCCAGTTCAACCCAGCGGCAAACCCAATGACTCCCAGTGTAGTAAGTAGTTCAGTTTGACCTGGCAGCAACCAGTCCAGTTCAACCCGCAAGTGATCGCTAATATATCAAACCTATTTCGACTTCAAACCTATCAACCATTGACTACTAATGTGATATACACGCCCATCACTAGATCGACCCGTACTTCAACAGTTAGCGCAGTCTATGTTACCCAACTACGGCGACATCTGAAGAACCAATCCTATCTGCCCAGTGCAGCAATGACTAGCAGCTCATGCCTCATTCCTGGGCTATAAACTGCTAGCCACTTGCACTGATGACCCATGTTTGCGAGAGGTGGAAACCGCTCAATCAACAACAATTTCACAGCAACCAAAGCGATCATTAAAACGGTAAAGGCATAACACAATAAATGTTGTCAGTTTTTGGCAACTTTGTTCTTCGATATCTTGTTTTTGTTGTCCTTGCTTTTCCTGCACCACTTCACCTTTTCCTAAAAGACTGTAAAGTCAGTTACCATAACCGGTCCTGTGACGCATGAATTGACTCCAACACAGAAAAGGAGTTACTTCCAACTAGAAAAAAATTATTAGCTATTGCATTTTATATGTACACATTTCGATGTATTTTTACATGGTAAAAATATTGTACAAGTGGAAGCTGATTAGACACCAACAGTTCCTATTAAAAAATTAAAAAGCTTATTGCTTCTCATTTTCATATACAAATAATGATCCTGAACCTCTATAGATAAGGTTACATACAAAACCTGGAAAACATCTTCTTGTAGCAAATACCTGTTCTATCGCATACATGTTCACATGTATGAAAATCAACAGTAGGATGAATTGCTAGTTGTGAACATATCAGTTAACAATTGATACAAGGGAAGGTAAGACAATTTCAGGCAGCAACTCAACTAAGTTTTATTCTGTCAATACTACCCTTACACAATGCTGTATTGAATGTCTGGCGAGATACAAGACAGGACTTCCCTTTTATATGTGTTCTCTCAAGACATAGTTGATCATGGCTCTTCACAACTTACTATCCCCTGTAGCTCTTAATAAATTTTGTCTGTCTGTTATTTTTCTTAAACTATTTACTGCTATCCATTTACACATTCTCACTAAGTATGTCATATTTTGTTTTCATCTGTCCCTCTTGCCCTCAATCTGTCCCATGAGTATCAGATTTTTCAAGTCCTCCTTCCGTACCCTAAAAACCTCAACTGTCAAGTTTTCTGTTGGTTTCAATTTTTTCTAAAACTTTGTAGTTACGCACATGTTCAGCCCATATCCTCAGTATCTTTCTGTAGTACCAGATTTCTGTTGTCCCACATTTCTTCTTCATCTTTGAGAAGATTGTCCAGCATTCTCTGTCATATAGGAGGACTGATATTATATAACAATTTAATACTCTTTTCTTTGTTTCTAATAATTTTTTTCTATTTCTTAATACTTTGCTTAGCTTTTGGAGTGCATCTGTAGTTTTGACGGAGTTGAGATGATGACATAGTTAATAAAACCTAGTTGAGATGATAAATGAGTAAAGGCTAGGCTTTATTAACTATATCATCATTTTCATTTTTGTTGTTGACTCCATAAGGTTACATCTTTTGTTTTATGTGAATGTTCATTATTATATATGTGTTACTGTGTTCAGGTTATATGTATATTCATGTAAATATACCATATTTGCTCTTCCATGTTGGTGTCAAATAGAATTTATTATCAGGCTACTGCTCGTACTATGTTCTGTTATGTTCCGGGTATTTGAAGGTGTCGATTGTACTCGTAAATTCATTCAATGGTTTTCTGCATATTCTTTTCATGAAGATTATTTAAGAACATCTTCCTTTGGCTGGTTGGTGTGTTGACTGAATCTTCAATGCACATGAACTCTACATGCCCGGTGAGCAAACTGCGACCAACTAAAGAGAGGAAAAGAGGCTATGCATGTTTTCACTATTCTTTTTCATATTTAATTAATGCTTACGCATTTCAGTTTTGATTTTGACGGAAGCGTTAGTCATTGGTTGACTTTCGTACATCAGTTGACTAGGTTACCAGAAATACGGAAGAATGGAGAGAGAAAAAGGATGTATGTGTTGAAAGAGAAAGTGAGAAAGAATTTTTCTATCACTCTAAAAGAGGAAAGGGTATACTTCAATACACTTTAACTACTGCCTATCTAATAACCACACATCTTTCGTTGTGCACGTTTGTGATTTTTTTTTGTTTGAATCATACACATTTTCAACTAATTAACTGTTTTTATGACAAAATTTAGGATTGGGAGATTCTAATACTCTTTTCCTTGTTTCTAGCAAGGTTTTTCTATTTTTAGATATTCTGCAAATATTTTGGAATACATATTGGGACAGCCCAACACGCCTTCAGATTTCATTGTCACACTCCCCATCCTCTGTTAAAGCACTTCCTATACATTTAAAGTTTTGCACTTGTTTGATTTCGGTATCTGTTACATGTTAAGTGTAAAAAAGAAAAAAATGATTGATCAAAACTCAGAGATAAATCATAGACAAATATTTGATTTACGATAAACACAAAATGATATAACTACAAAAATTTACAATTTTTGCATTTAAAACAGAAACGTAGAGTTACGCTGGCGAAGTGTTACGAAGGGGAAGGAAAGGTCAAATCTCTTTACCCAGTTAAGATAGCGAAGTAGTTTAAGTGTTATACTTTTTGGAAATCTTCAAATGTGTATATAAAGAATAATTATTAGTTTGGTCAATGAAAGAGTCAAAAATATGTATTTACCCATATAGTTCCATGAGGTTATTTTTCAGGTTTTAGTTGGTCGGCGACTTAAAGATTCTTTCGGTTGGATATAAATCCTTGAATCAAAGCCGGAGTTGATATAAGCAAATCCTGTTAACAGCTAACTACTCTCTTCCCAAAACTTATTTTTATAGGGGCTAACACCTAATTTGCATATTTTAGAATCTTTTAGAATTCTCTCGATTTTACTAGAACAATCTGGCATCTTCCAAAACGTTCTATTCCTAATTTCTCTATTTTTACGACTACTTCATTAATTAAAACTTTTCTGTAATAACAAGTATGACTCAATAGAATCCCTTACACAACTTTTTAGACATTATTAATATTATTTTTATATATAAATGCATCCTCGTAACAGTATCAATTTGAAATTCACTTGTTGTGTTGCTTGGTTTTGTATAATTAGAAGATATCACAAACTTGAATTAATGTCGTTTATTTTTTTATATAAAACTTTAAGTTTTGCATCAAGTTAACAACCATTAATTTTTGTGTGTGGATACAGGATCAGACTAGCTGAATTCTCTTCACTCTGGGAGGATAGTAGTAAACGCGTCTATCCTTTCTGGACTCTAGTTGTCAACTGACAGCGTCTTCCTCTTTTCATATCTCCTACCAAAACTACTGTCCTTCACTCCTACTTCTTACTCCTACTCTTACCGGTACTCTTACCAAAAGAAACCGTTAACTTGTTTTACCACCCAATTTTGAATTCTTGGCGTCAGTGTGTCTACCTTTTTCTATTTTTAGCACACTCGCCATTTTATAAACCATAACAGAAGTTCCCCCTTTATAAACCATAACAGAAGTTCCCCCATTAGAACGGAGTGTACTAATAATAATAGTACTCGTTATATTTCTTCCAGGAAACTTTTCGACCTGAACGAGATTTTGTATTTATCATGGGAGAATCTTCTTTTTTATTTCTTGTATTTATTTCTTGTTCTGAATCACTAAGCGTTTTGTTTTTATTCATCTTTTCTTCTACTTGTTTCTCTACTATTTGTTTTTGTACTTCTATAAATGGTTTCAACCTGTCCAGAGAAACTTGAGTATCCATATCATTATTTATCTTCACCAGAAAATATTTAGGTATTCGCTGAAAGACTGTGTAGGGACCTGAATAGGGTGCCTCCAATGGTCTCTCGAACACGATCCACTCTAATTCAAACTTTATCACAAGTTTGAAGTTTTTCTGGGACATAAGATTTTGCGGACTTATTAACTCTTTTGGTGAAGTCTCTCATATCAATTTGTGACATGGTTTTATGTAAATCTATTGTGAACTTTTGAGTTATAGCCTCCTTGTTTGTGCTATCTATTAGTAGCTGTGGTAACAAACATTGTGTGCCTGTAGCGGCATAAAAAGGAGAAAAATCAGAGCTATTGGGCATACTGCGAATCCCAAGAAGTACTATTGGAAGAGCTGAGAGCCAGGACTCTTTTCGTGCTGTAATAGCAGTTGTAATGGTCCTGTGAATTCTCTCAATCAAGCCATTACATTGAGGATGATAAGCTGTCGTACGTAGTCTATAAAAACAATTACTTTGGTTACTTCACTAAACAACTCACTTTCAAATTGTCGGCCTCTGTCGGTTATAACATGCAGTGGGACACCCCAACGTGTGACCCACGTGTTTATAAAGGCCTCAGCTACACTAGCTGCAGTGATTTCGCTGATGAGTTGTGCTTCTACCCAACGAGTTGTGCGGTCAATACATGTGAGGATATATCTATATGGGCTGATGTAACTGCTATTTGGGCTTTTTGCTGGTGGGAGTGGTCCTACTATATCTATGTGGACTGTGTGAAATCTAGCTGATGGTATTTCTAATGTCTGTATAGGTGATTTTGTATGTTTGTAGACCTTTGCTTGTTGGCAGGTTGTGCATGATGCACAAAAGTCTTTGATTGATTTATCCATGTTTGGCCAGTAATATCTAGCTTTAATAATCTTAATGGATGATTTAATGCCAGGGTGATTTATGGAATGGATACTATTGAATATGGACTCACGCAATTTAGATGGAACAAAAGGTCTGGGGTAAGACGTTAATAAGTCACACCATATAAATTGGTTATCTCCAGGTATGGTGAATTTTTTTAAGTCCTGAAAAGATTGAATTTCTGTATCAGATGCCTGTGCTTCTGCAAGTGCAGGTAAATTACACGCATCTATTTGTACAGCAACAGTTGGTCGGGATAGACAATCAGCAACTATATTCTGACTACCTTTTACATGTTCAATATCTGAAATAAATTCTGTCAGGATAGTTAATTGTCGTTGTTGTCTGTCTGATTTAGCGGGGTTTAAACTATAAAATGCACCACACAATGGCCTATGGTCAGTTAAAAGTAACACTTGGCGACCTTCTATGAGGTGACGGAAGTGCAGCACTGACAAATAAGCTGCTAAAAGTTCGCGATCGAATGTAGAATATCTCATTTGTGTTTGTGTAATTTTTTTAGAGAAAAATCCGATCGGTATTCGATTTCCTTCCACCATTTGGTGCAATGCCGCACCGACAGCATAATTACTACTGTCAGTGACTAATTGATACTTTATACAGTTAGGTTCAGGGTGAGCTAATGAGGATGTATCATTAAGTTCCTTAATTATAGAATTGAAAGATTGTCGTTCAGATTCATCTAATGTGAACGAGCCTTTAGGGGATAACCTCATTCTCTCAGATAGGGGTAAGACTATCTCTGAAAATTTTGGTATTAATTTTCTATAACATCCTACCATTCCAAGAAATCTGCGTAGCCCTTTTGCATCCTTAGAGTAAGGAAGAGATTTTAATTCTTCTATTTTACTAGTTGTAGGTTTAATGCCATCTGCGCTAATATGAAAGCCTAAGAAATCTAGGGAAGTCACATTGAAACCGATTTTGTGGCTGAAATTTTTAAATTGTGTTCATTTAAAACATTAAAAACAGTTTCAATGTCTTTTTTATGAGAAATCTCTGAAAATTAAAATGTCATCAATGTATATGAAAACACAATCAATGTCTTTAAAAATTTTGTCATATACCGTTGAAATGTAGCTGACGCATTTTTTAATCCAAACGGCATATAATTATATTCATAAAGACCAAATGTGGTGGTGAGAGCAGTTTTTGCTACATCGTCCGGATGCATTTTAATTTGGTGGTAGGCTGAAATCAAATCGATTTGGGAGAATCGTTGTTTGTTCGCAAGTTTTACTGAAAAAGAATTTATATTTGGTATAGGATACCTGTCACTCTTGGTTATGCTATTGAGAGAACGATAGTCTCCACAACATCTTAATCCTTCGCTTTGTTTAGATACTATATGTAGTGGGCTAGACCACACGCTTTTGGAAAGGGAGATCACTCCGTCTTTTTGTAGGGTTTTAAATTCGCTACGCGCGGCTTCCAGTTTTTCTACATTAAGCCGCCTGGGTTTTGCAAATACTGGTGTATGGCTTCCTGTGTCAATTCTGTGGTAGACGCCGCAGTGTTTTTTGTTACTGTTCTTATGTGGTGTGATTAGGTTCGGATATTTTTCTTTAATCATGTTCCGTATGAATGACGGGAGCTCCGTTTCATTTACGACTAGATTCACCGTTGATGCATATATTTTTAAACTCTTTCTTTGGGTTGTTGTAGGATCGTAAATGGTTTTGTTATTGCAGTCTACTATTAGACCAAACTTGTTGAGGAAATTCAGTCCAAGGAGTGGGTTGGTGATATCAGTGATCACGAATGTCCAAGTAAAAGATCTTCTTAAACTGGGTGTTGCATGAGGAACTAAACAAGGGCTTTCACCGTTTAGAGTTAAGGCCCTTGGCGCTACTTATTTAGTTAGTTGAGAATAAAGACGCTGTCATGTAGAAGCATAGTTGTCGTTGTGTTGTGTTTAATCTGTGGGCATCCGAAGAAATGACACATGGTGGCAGAGGTGGGATTAAAGGATGTCCATTAAAAAGAGGAAAAAACAAAACAGTGGAAAGGTAGCAGCTAAAGAAGGAAAACAGAACAGATAAGTAACGTTTAAAAGTTTAATTGCTTGTTTAAATTCGTACGTACCTCACGTGGAAAAAAATGTCGGAAGTGGGCATGGATGAAGTAAACAGACCGGTAGCTGGCATAAGACCACCACCACCACCCCTATGTATGGAGGATAATTTGTCAGCGAACTGGAAGTTATTTAAACTGAAATGGCATAACTATGCAATTATTACGTATTTGACGAGGCAGTCAGTACAATATCAAACGGCACTTTTGCTTCACACGTTGGGAGACGAAGCATTAAAAGTGTATTACAGTTTTCAGTTTTCAACGCCCGAAGATGAAAGAACGCCTACCGAAATTATTCAGGCGTTTGATAAATATGCTATAGGGGAAACAAATGAAACCTACGAGCGGTACGTTTTTCACACGAGGAAGCAAGGAGAATCAGAGACCGTGGAATCATTTATTACGGCGCTTCGGACGTTGGTAAAAACGTGCAATTTTTGTGACAATTGCGTTTCCTCAGTAATCAGAGACCAAGTAGTGCTGGGAATAAATAACCCCCAGACACAAGCCGACTTATTAAAAATAAGACAGATTTGCAACGATGTATTGACATTTGTAAGCTGTCTGAAAATGCTACTCTACAATCTAGAATCCTAAGGCCCGAGGGGGTAAACAGAGTGGATCTCAAACCCAATAAAAAGACATTGGCAAAAACTGAGAGAGAGTGCAGGGGATGCGCACTACAACATGGACCGAGTAAAGAGTTATGTCCGGCATTTGGCAAGACATGCTATAACTGTAACAGGAAAAATCACTTTGCTGTGAAATGCAGATTATCACGGAAAAAGAAGATTCAGACTGTCAAAACACAATAATATGACCATGAAAACGACAGTAGTAGTTGTTCAGACTATGGACAGGTAGACAGCGTGACAATTAAAGAAAGGGTGAATTCTGTGAGTCAGGAGGAAGTGATAAAAGCAGAAATGATGGTGAAAGGAAAGCCAATTATTATTCAACTCGACAGTGGAGCGTCAGTAAACATACTGAACGAGAAGCACGTGAAGGGGAAAACACTTGAGCATTCAAATAAGACTCTGGTCATGTGGAATGGAACAGAAGTGAAGCCATTGGGAGAGTGTCGAGTTAGAATGATAAACCCCAAAACTGGAGGAAAATATGCGGTCAAGTTTGTCATAGTGAAAGAGGATTTCCATCCCTTACTTGGGGCAAATGCGATTCAAAAAATGGCACTCATCACAATCAACAATGACCAGTTCAAAATGGTTGCCAAAGTTTCCCAAGGGGATGAATGCAACAGCCAGAACTCGGACAGCATCATAAACGAGTTCGCAGATGTATTTAAGGAGTAACTGGGTAAACTACCGGGAAAGGTACATCTGGAGGTGGATCCAGGAGTAACACCAAATGTAGCAGCAGCACGAAGAGTACCAGTGGCACTTAAAGACCAATTAAAAGTCGAGTTGGAAAAACTGGTTAGAAAGAAGGTTATTGAACCAGTAAGTGAGCCGACACCCTGGGTAAGTGCATTGGCACTAGTAGTGAAGAAAAATGGAAAGCTAAGGATTTGCATAGACCCGAGACCACTGAATAAAGCTCTGAAAAGGGAACATTTCCAGCTTCCTACACTGGACGATTTACTGCCAGAACTGGCTGACAGCAAGGTATTTTTCACTCTGGATCTAAGAGATGGATTTTGGCATGTACGATTGGTCGGTTTCGGTGGAAAGTTTTACCATTTGGGATTGCTCCAGCTCCGAAAATATTTCAAAAGGCCCTCCATAACAATGTATCTGATTTAGAGGGGGGGTGATTAATAAGGCGGACGATCTTCTGGTGATCGGGAAGGGTAAAACAATGGAAGAAGAAGCAACAGTTGATCATGACATAAAACTCAGGAAACTGTTACAGAGATGTCGTGATCGTGGGATGCGACTAAATGCCGAAAAATTAAACCTACGACAAACATCTATATCTTTCCTGGGTCACCTGATAACCAGTGATGGTTTACTTACTGATCCTGGGAAGGTAAAAGCCATAAAAGAGATGCCATGCCCAACAGATGTTAAAGGAGTGCAACGATTGGTGAGATTTGTGAATTACCTGGCAAAATTTCTGCCACACATATCTGACGTGATGGCCCCAATTCGGAATTTAGTGAAGGCAGATGTGCCATGGACATGGTCCCAAATTCACGAAGAGGCTTTTGGCAAAATTAAAAAGTTAGTAAGTGAGGCACCGGTATTGACGTATTATGACCCCAACAAATCTTTGGTCATTCAATGTGATGCAAGTGAGAAGGGCATGGGGGCTGCACTACTGCAAGAAGGTCAACCCCTAGCCTATATCAGCCGTGCGCTGACCGACACAGAAACTCGGTATGCACAAATTGAAAAAGAACTGCTAGCAGTAGTCTATGCTAGTGAAAGGTTTCATCAATATACTTTTGGTTGACGGATAACAGTACTGACCGATCATAGGCCATTGGAAGCTATCATGAAAAAAGAATTGGGGAAATGCCCAAAACGTCTGCAAAACATGCTGATGCTTATGATGCTACCGTTCTGTACCATCCGGGTAAGAAGATGTTCCTTGCAGACACACCATCAAGAGCATACATCCATAGTGTGAACAGCGAATATATGGACGAGGAAGATGATGTCAAAGAAACTGAATATATTCCTGTAACAGAGAGAAGGCTGGGTGAACTGCGCTCAGCCACGAAGGAAGACAGAAGCATGCAGCAGTTGCAGCAAATAATTGTGGCATGATGGCCAGAAGAAAAAATACATCTTGACCCAGAGGTTCATTTCGCATACTTTAGTCTGCGAAATGAACTGACGGTACAAGATGGATTAATTTTCAGAGGTAACCGGGTAGTGGTTCCAATGACCCAATGGGCTGTGTTGAAAGAAAAGCTGCATTCCACACACCTAGGAATAGAAGGATGTTGCAGGAGGGCAAGAGAATGTTTATACTGGTCAAACATGAACAGTGATATCAGGAACTACGTGTCAAAATGCCCCGCATGCAGAAAATACGAAGTAGCCAATCCAGCAGAACCATTAATGGTCCATGAAGTTCCGGACAGACCCTAGGCAAAAGTGGGAGTAGATCTCTTTAGGTTTGGAGATCGAGACTATCTCTGCACTGTTGATTATATGAGCAACTTCTGGGAAATTGATCATCTGCAGAATACAGAAGCAAAGACAGCAATAACCAAACTAAAACACCATTTTGCACGACAAGGAATACCAGATCAGGTGGTAACTGATAATGGGCCGCAGTTTAGCAGCCAGGAATTCTCTACGTTTTCAAAAAAGTGGTGTTTTACACATACACCTGTCAGTCCATACAATAGCAAGGCAAATGGCAAAGTGGAATCTGCGGCAAAGATGGCAAAGAACCTTTTCCGGAAAGCGATGGAAGATAAGGCTGATCCATACCTAGCAATGTTGAATCACAGGAATACGCCAGCTAAAGGTCTCTTATCACCAGCTCAGAAGCTGATGTCAAGAAGAGCAAAAACACTTCTCCCAACTAGAGAGGAGTTACTCAAGCCAGAATTGCCCCAAAATCTAAAAAAGTTTGTTAAGCGAGATATCAGGAGACAAGAACAGTCTTTTAACCACAAAGTAAAACCAATTCAACCGTTACAGCCTGGAGATGTTGTACAGATGAAACCACACATAAAGGGTCAGAAAGAGTGGAAGAAGGCAATCGTATGGCGGAGACTGGATGAACGGTCATACCATGTAGAATTGGATGGGGAATTATATCGACGGAATAGGGTGGACTTGAAAACAACTGCAGAAGCACCCCCACCTATATCATTGATTTACCAGCCATATGAAGTGCAGAGCAAGTTACCCAGGAATGAAGGTCTTTCACTCCTTTCTATTTTTGTATATCTTCTGAACTCATTTTATCTGTATGCAGTCGGTTTGCTGTCAATATACAATCTTGATTATTCTAATATTCTAAATATATCAAGGTTTTTATGTCTACCATTTCTAAAACGATACTGTGAAGTCCAAGATGAGATTGCATATCATGATTTATTACTTTTTAAAAGTAACTGAATCCCTCGAAAGAGAAATAGTGAATAAGATCCATGAATGATCCCTGAATGTCATCAAAGAGTGGTTAAAAGCAAGCAAAGAGCCAGAGAGATACTATTATGCGTGGTATTATCAAATCTAGGAGGAAGTTGAAAAGTTTTCTACCTGTGCCAAATATAGAACAGATAATGCCAAAAAACCCTTTCTGCCATACCAGGATACCCTTAGTCAAAGGTTGGTTGGTGCAAACCTGTTGACAGTACAGGGAGATTAATATATATTCATTGTACGCTTGTGTAAAAATTCCCTGCAGACTCCCCACATACACGAGGATGGGCTCTTGTCTGTTTACCCTAAACATAATTCTGCCCTTCTGCAAAGCCTCGCCAAATTAAAAATTGGATCCTTCAATTTTTGGCTTGTTTTAATTACTGAGTTAAGCAATTTTACACAAACTGCCCGGCCTACATAAAAATACACTTCTCTCAAAAGAATATATATAAAAAAAAAAAGACAAGAGCAACATTTAAAAAAAATAGTTGTTTTATAGATTTTAGTATTTTTACTAAAATAAGTTTCATTTGAATCAAAAATATTTTCCTTACTGAAAATATTCAATTTAATTAGGTAACTCCACGAAACCGCTGAAAAAACAGCACAGTATAAATAAAAAAAAGGCCCCAAACTTAATAAAAACGAACTATTTTCATGAAAGTGTTTATGTTATTAAGTATTAAGTATTTTTTAGTTATTTTAAAACTTTTCAATTCCTTCTAACACAAAGTTTTGGTAAAAAATCTTGTTTTGATTTTAGTTAGAGGGTAACCAAATCGTTACGAGAGTTTAACACATTACTCAATAAGTCCCAGGGCAGCTACTGTTGTAAAATTTCAGAACATTGGGAAAATCTTAATTTTGTGTGTTGATAAAGCATTGCTTTCTGATGAGAAAAATACTGTTCAAGCAAAGCAATGGCTTGATAAGTTTTATTTGGACTCTCCTCCATCAGAAACAATGATTAAGAGTTGGTATGTAGACACAGTTGTACAGACACAAATGATGCTGAATGCTCAGGTAGCCCAAAATTGGCAGCTGTCCTGGAAAACATCAAAAACATCCACAAACTCGTTTTAGCCAATCGTAAATTGAAGTTGTGTGAGATAGCAAAGGAGTTGGACATATAAGAAGACAGTGTATTCACCATTGTGCATGAACATTTCTTAATGAGAAAGCTGTGTTCAAAGTGGGTACCGTGTTTACTCATAGTCGATCAAAAACAACAACGTGTCAACGATTCAGGGCGTTGTTTGCAACTGTTTCAGCGCAACAGGGAGTGTTAGTGTAAATATGTGACAATGGATGAAACATGGATCTATCACTTCACTCTGGAGTCAAATCGGCACTCAGTTGAGTGGACAGCAGTAGGTGAAAGACACCCAAAGCGACCAAAGACACAAGCTTCAGCAGGTAAGGTTTTGGTCTCCGTATTTTGGGATGCGTAAGATATTTTGTTCATCTATTACCTTGAGAAAGGAAGAACCATCAATAGCAAATATTATATAACATTATTGGTGCGTTTGAAGGAAGAAATTGCCCCCCCCCAAAAAAAAATCACAAATGAAGAAATGCGCATGAGTCGATGGCAAAACTACATGAATAGCACTTCTATTCTCCAGACCTGGCTCCCAGCAACTACTGGCTGTTTGCAGACCTCAAAAGAATGCTCAAGGGAAAGAGATTTAGTTCCAATGAAAAGGTGATATCAGAAACTAAGGCGTATTTTGAGGCCAAAGAAAACCTGTTCTACAAAAAAGTCACCGAAAAAGTCAGAGAAGTGTTGGAATCAGTGTATCACCCAAAAAGGAGATGTTGATGAATAAAGTTGATTTTTTTCTTTAAGTTGTTGTTTAAATTAGTTACGCCCAAGATTTATTGAGTGATGTGTTACAGTGTAAAACTCGGTCCCCCCCCCCCCATGACAATCACGTTAATTTGGAAATTCTTGCAAGAATCAAATAATTGTCGGATTTTAATGAAACTTTTTATTCACAAATGGATGAAATTATTTTTGAAATTATTATTTTTAAAAAATATTGGTAAAAAAAAAAATTTTCCCCACTCCACGTAAATTCATGAAATTTTAAGAAATTACATTTTGTTGCGAAAATTGATTTTATTAGTTACATGCAGGACTCATTGGGAAATGTAAATCATCTTTTATTTTTTGAAACATTTTGTTTGCATATATTTCTGAAAATCTGCTCTGAATAGTAAAATAAAAAAATTCAATATAACTATAACATTATTTAATTTGAAAGGCTTTTAATACCTTTAATAAAAAAAATCGAATAATTATGAAATTTTAAAAGAATTGTTTTCCTTTTTTTTATTAAAATAATTATAAAGTTTCAAAAATATTTCAAAGATTTGTCAGGTTAATTTAAACTTATTAAGTCAAGATTACTTTTACTAATCGATAATTAATAAGTTTAATATAAATCATTGTGTCTTTGTGTTTTAAAAATAATTTCTATTTTTTTTTTTTTGTATTTTAATTTTTTTTTTTTGTATTTTAATTTTTTTTTTGTAAATTCTATACGTACATTAAAAGGTCATGTGTTTCAGGGTTTCTTCCCCGTACCGGAAAAAAACTTGTACCATTATGTCACTTGTGATCACCATACTTGTGATCGCCATCCAAACGTCATCTGCGATCTGTCAACACATTTCAAATACGACAGACAGTACAGAAAATTCAACTCTGTAATGAAGAAAGTTTTATTCTAAATTTCATGCTGTAAATAAGTAATACATCAGATTAATTTAGCATTAAAATTGCTAAATTTTCAAAAATAATGTGTCACAGATGTATATTTTATTTTTGAAAGATTTTTAAAATCGAGAATTAACTTTTATTTACAAATGTGTCGATCGCTCAAAAATGGCCGAAAAATTCAAAGATTAAAGAATATCTGAAAATTTTATATTCCAATCAATATAATTTTTGTTTAAAATACACCAGAGTATTTTGCTTACTGGAAATAGGAAATTTAAAATTATTTAGCTTTCAAATTCACTTAAAATGTTAGTTATCTAAAATGAGTGGAGGTACTTAATTCATCTATTAGCTTGAAGTTAGAACTAAAATAAAAGCCTCAAGAAAGTTTTTTCATTTTTAAAAATGCATTCTTTAAGTCAGTTAAAGTATCGCCTTTAAAAATGTATGTTTGGGCGTTCACACTTTAAACAGCTTTGTCACCGCTGAATTTTTTTTCTATTAATCATCAATTTCAAGTACATTTAAGAAAAAATAACGAAACAGTATTGAAACTGTTTAGAATTTTTATTTAAAACTACATATGCATTACCAGCGTTCAAATTTTAATTCTCATTGTTCTATTTCGCTTAAATTTTGTCACAAGGAGAGGGCATACCAATCTAAAAAAAAAAAAAAAAAAGAATTATTGCCTCTTATTTCCTCAGAAGCTTTTTTTTGGCTTCACTGTCCTAAATAAAACCTGTTTTTATCCTAGCTTCGCATTTATATTGACTTCATTGCAAATTGTAAACCATTGTAAATGGTTAACTTAGAATCGCTTGCTTTAAACCTGTAGAATGCGATGACATCCTTTTACTAATTTAGATTTACGAGTCGACTTGGCGTAACTGGGGTCATGAAACAAAACAGGCAATAAGAAAGACGAAAAGGCGAAAGTAAGCAGAAAAACAATATATTAACAAAGGTTACATAGGGTTGAAAGCATGCATAAAAGTAAGGAAAGAAAAGTTCTTTCCCTTTGTCTGGACAGAAACGTAAAATGTTCGGTAGAAAGTTATTTTATGTAAAGTTCAGTTTGAATGAAAGTTAATGTGCATAGTGTTAATGTCTGTTTCCAATTGGAGTTTTTTAGTGTTGTGTGTGCATGCTGGTGAGAAATAAAAATTTGCGCCACTAATTGCTACCCGCAATTAGTGCGCGTGTGTTTGTGTGAGTTAGGGAAACATGTCTGCTCTTGCCCGGGACAAAATCCTAACTAGCGTACCACGTGACATTCCCCGCTTTTATTGGCATGCGTTTACGCAAAAACTAAGTTATCACGTGAACGCTGAATGACCATGTGTGTGTGTGTGTGGGTGTGAATGTATCAAACCCTACAAACCATTACCTCTCACGCCGAATACTTAACCTGACATTCAACTCGGCTGTAAATTTGCTTTACGAAAATAAATAAATAATAATATATTTAAATAAATATAGAAACAAAATATGAAAGAAGGTTAAATCAGTCGCAAGCATTGTTTGAGGAGATTAAAATTGCTCATTTAAAAATTCATAAATATAGGAGTCAAGGTAAAAATATGGAAATTAAGAGTTGTCCCGTTAAGACTACTGCAATTTTTGCTGAAATGAAAATGGATTCACTTCGGTAAAAATATATCAAGATGTAATATGCAACAATAATCATTTATTAGTTCAGTAAATATTTTGTTGAATACAGCTTTGGCAAATAGAGTTGGTTATGCACGGCGTCTGCTTCCAGGCTGAACTGAAATTACCGCTGAGTTTCTTCACTGACAGAGGTGAATCACATATACACTTGTTGAAATTTCGTGCGCAATCATGTATTTTTACATGTTCTCACGTGCCTAAGAGCCTAAGATTAATTAACCAATCAGCGGGGGTTATTTTTTAAATTAGCCGCCAGATCTCCTTGGCATTTAGTTTGCATAAATCTTTTAATAATTATTATGTGCGATTAAACTATTTTCGCCGGAACTTTTTTGTTCACTCGCATAACATGCGAGGGGTAAATTGTCGTATTTACTTTTTTAATAAAACTTGCTAGGTGGGTTCCACGGTATCATTAATTCTTCATTTTTAAAGTATACATTTTTAGTTGTTTCTAGGAATGGTTAAAAAGTATTTAAGAATCCTTATTTAAACATTTTTTAAGTGTATTGCGGTGAAGACGAAATAAAAATGTTGAGGATTTATGGGTTGAAAAGGTGAAAAGTGTGTTTTCAGAAAGCTTTAAGTGTGATGGCTGCGTGATACGACCCAAATCCTCAAACAAATTTTTAATAAAGTTGAATACGAACGAAGATTTCAAATAACCAGAAGAAAATCAGTGTAGGAACAAAGTAACAGATATTTTAAAATTTTATACACAGAATACTAACAAAATATCTCTAAAAAACAGCATGAAACAGCATAGTATGAATAAAAAAGTTCATAAACTTAATAAAACAAACTTTTTCCATCAAAATATTTATATTTTTATTAAGAGGAAAGATCAAAGCAATTTTTAATTATTTTAAAAATTTTTTGAATCCCTGCTAACATTTTCGAAATTTTGATAGAAAATGTTGTTTTATTTGAGTTAGCGGCTAAAAAAAAAATTACGCCTTTATTACAATAGGTTACGTGACGTGGTAATGATGACACAACCCACTTTTATCACGGTAACAAACACATTAATTTGAAAATTCTCGCAAAAATCAAATAATAGTCAGATTTGAATTAAACTTTTAGTACTCATTCACAAATGAATGAAATTATTTTTGAAATTATTATTTTTTAAATTTCTTGGTGAAAATATTCTTTTTTAACTCTGTTACCCCCACTCTACGTAAATCCATGAAATTTTAATAAATTTTAATTAGCTGTAAAAAATTTTTTTATTAGTTAAATGCAGGACTCATTGGGGCATATAAATCATCTATGTTTTTTATTCTAAAGTGGACAACCTGGCCGAAAATCTGCTCCGAAGAGTAAGATAAAAATGCAATAAATCTCTGATATAATTTAATTTGATAAACTTTTAATTGCTGGAATAAATAATAACTATTAAGGACATTATAGTCTGAAGAAAAAAATTTTTTTTTCGTTTACTAATAAAATTTTGAAATAATTGTTTATATTTTTTATTTTTTTATTATAATAATTCATAAAAGCGTTAAAAATATTTTAAAAACCTGTTATAAAAAAGTTGTTGAATTTCTTTTTTACTTAAGAATTGATTATCACATTGCCTATCGAAAATTAAAAAGTTTAATAAAAATCATTCACCCATTTTACTTTTAAAATAATTAAAAATAATTAAATTTTGGAAATTTTTATTAAGTACGGTGTTCCATAGGGATCGAAACAAGTTTCCGTAGAGGTCGTATTGTTTTTAGAAGTTAACAAGTGTTTGGATGAATTCCCCTTACATCGAAAACTAAACAAACCAAACTTTGATTCTAATTTCATTCTTTTTTTATTAAATTAAAATTATTCTAAAAGAAATTTAATTTTTTCAGAAAGCATATTAATAATGTAAGATAAATATGTAATATCTAAACATAAAAATATTTAATATTTCAGAAAAATATTAATAAATAACATAATTTAGTTCGGTTATTTTAATTTAATTCTTTCTTTTAAAAGAAATTTAAATTTTTATTCATTCAGAAAGCATATATTTATTTATTCAGAAAGCACATTTTATTTTTATTTATTCAGAAAGCATATTTTATTTTTATTTATTCAGAAAGCATAGTCTGGCTATAAATCTAAACTAAAATTCTATAAAATATACTTGCTGAAAATATTATGTTAAATTTTTAATTTTACTATTTAGTTAAAAAACAACAACAAAAATTTAAATTTCCAAATATTACGTTTTAAGCTACACGAATTTTTTGTCACTTTCAGTCGCCATCCAAACGTCATTCACACCTGCTACTTGTCAACACGTAATTTATCGCCTAGATAAGAGGACTACCATTAAAGAGTGATTTATTTCGTAAATTTCCCGACAGTAAGCACTTAATTCTTGTTTGAAATCAGATAAAGGTAAGTTTCAATTATAAAAATCAACTTAAATAACATTTCAAGGAGGTATATTTATTTTGTGCAAGGTTTTTAAAACAGAAATTTAGCTACTGTTTACATGATGTGTTGATTACTCAATAATGGCGGTAAATTTAAAAAAAAAAATTTTCAGCAGTTAAATTTGTGATTCCGAGCAATATAATTTCAGTTTGAACTAAAGCAGGGTATTTTGCTTACTGTAATTAGTAAATTTAATCTCTTGGCTTTCAATTAAAGCTACAATTAAAGCTTCAAGAAAACATTTTTATTTTTAAAAATCAAATTTAAATTGAGGTATCGAAAATGAGCAGTGATTTTTTTGTAGGTAGCTACAAAATATGGTTGGTGTAAAAGAATGTCGACCAAGTGTGTCGACATGATTATTCAATGAGTTGGAAAGTCTGTTCAGCAAATAAATATAAATTGAGTGTTAACACAAAGTGTTAAATGAAAGAATGTTATAAGTTGGATTGTTTTAAATTAATGCACATATTTTTTTTCTCTTAACATTTGAAGTAAGTTATTTTAATTTTCACTTTTCTGAATTTGTGTGTAGTAGTTCGTTTTAGTAGTGAAATATTTAAAATCAAGCTTATATTTGTTAAGAGTTGCAACTCAACAAGTAAGAATTAAATGTGTTCTTGTTTTGTGAGAGCGAGAATTTAAGTGATAAATGTTGATGTTATAGTGGGAGATGTCCGTTCTAGTGGAGAGTAGTTGTATGTTGTTGCAGATTAATGGAATTTGTCCTCGTTGTAGATAAGTCATAAAAGATTATAAATCAAGAAAAGCAAATTGAGTTTAGAAACAACATTTTATATATATGTAACAATATTTTGGAACGGCGATAGTTAATTTTATTAATTAATTGGTAACCAAAATCTTCTAATTGCTATTATAGATCATAAGAGAACATAATAAGAGAAATTTTCTTTATCCTCCGAATATGAGCAAAGGAAAACGGAGGTGATTAATTTTATTAACTAATTATTAACTGTAGATGGAAAATCTTTATCTTTAAAAAGAAAGCAGAGATGAAAAATAACATCTGGTATTTCTCTATTGTAAACCCGGAAAGAAGAGAAAGAAAAGAGAAATGGATTTGTTTTCAAGCCACAGAAACTATAGATATCGGTTTCAGTCACCCCAAAGAAAGCTGACAGTCATTCTAAACATAAAGGAAAGATAAATTTATTTGTTATTGTTTCTTAGTAAAGGAAAGGGAAATTTCATTTTGGGTCCGAACATCTGCGTGGAGCCGGGTGCGCAAAGACCAGTTTTGGTCATTTGCTTTCTGGTCGTGAGGGTGCAAGCATCCGGTCCCTCGCTTTGCTCGGTATCACCACAATGTAAGTAATTTACTTATTTATTGAAGTTGTGTTGAATTCTCGTTGAAATAGTTCTTTTACTTGTTGGTGTTTGAAGTGAAGGAATAAGAATCCTTGTGTTTCTCTGATGAGATTTTGAAGTTTGGTGAGGGCAAAAAGTCAGTTGCTAGTTGAAAATGTTCATGAAAATGACTAGCGTGGATTCTGTTAGCAGTTAAGCATTCACTGATTTCTGAATCGAAATCTGTTCCTTATATACTTTTTTAGAACCTAAATGTGGCTCAGAAAGGCATATTGAATTTTGCGCCAAAAGTATATATTATCCAATGAAACATTAAGAAACTGACTAACACACCGTGATTAGTCTGTTAATAGTGCTGGACTATTCCAAGAAAATTATTTACATAAGAAAGGGGTGGATAGATCCAACAATACCCCGCCCCCAGATTAAGGATCAGTTGAAAGAAAGAGAAACTGGACTTAATATGTCCAGTATGTCTTGAATTTTGCTGGCCAATGCACCCTTCTACCAGACTTTGCTGTGTTTGTGTTGCTGATGAAGCTGGTGATGCTGGTGAAGATGCAGGTGATTCATCGGATAACTTAACATTGTCAGATGACTGAGGTGCTTCATGTTCGTTACTGCTGTTGTCTAGATACGCCGATTTTAATCTATCAATAGTGATTGTGGTTCGTTTTCCCCACAAATCCAATACAAAAAACTTAGCAGACCTTGATATGATCTTATGTGGTCCTGTATAGCTGGGAGTAAGTGGTTTCCTAACCATGTCTTTCCTCATAAATACAAATTCAGACGTTTGAAGGTCCGGCGGAATATAGAACGGCTTATGATAAGCCTTGGTTGGGGTAAAGATAACATCCAGCATCCTGTATTCGAAGATTGGCTACAAAATGAGTGCTTGAAGAGTCGTTAGTTACATGATGAAATATATGCCCTGGTAATGCTAAAGTGGCGCCATACACCAATTCAGCACTTGTACATTTCAAATCTTCTTTAACGGTGTATTGTAAGGCGAGCATAACAAAGGGCAGCTTCTCAACTCAAGGGTGTCCTTTAGTTGAGGCTGTTAAGGCGTATTTAAGTTGTCGATGAAATCTTTCTATCATGGGTGGAAAGCGGTAGTGGTCACATGTTTAATACCAAGCAGATTAGTGAACTCTGAGAATAAAGCTGACTAAAACTGCGGTCCTCTATCGGTAGTGATTACCGATGGGCAACCAAAGTTGATAATCCACTGACTGAAAATCGCGTTGGCCACTGTCTCCGCAGTGGTCGATTGTAAAGGAATTGCCATGGGCCAACGGGTAAAACAATCTATTGTGGTAAGAATGTATTCGAATCCGTCTGCACGTTTCAGTGGACCCACCAAATCCACATGAAGATGAGTGAAGCGACCATCTGGGTCTGGAAAAGTTGATATCGGGGAACGCGTGCGTTTATTAATTTTGGTTGCCTGGCAATGTGTGCACGTGCGGAACCACTGTTTTATATCAGTTGCCATACCAGGCCAAACAAATCTGGCTGATATGGTCCGCAACGTCGCCCTGCCACCAATGTGTGCCTGTGAGTGAAAGTGGTCGAAGACTTGCTTTCGCATAGTAGACGGAATGTATGGGCGAATATTACCCGTGCTAACATCACAATAAATATGTCTATCTGTAAATGGCGATGGCCTTTTCTCTATTTGCAGTGATATATCATTTCTCATGCTTGGCAGAGCTGGGTCATTTAACTGTTCATCTGCCAGTTCGTTAAAATCCAAAACATTCGGTTGTATTGTGTTCAAGGTTGTACGTGTCAATGCATCTGCCACAACGTTCTCTACACCCTTGATATATCTGATGTCGGACGTGAACTGTGATATGTAATCAAGGTAACGAATATCCTTGGGTGTGAGCTTGTCTGATTTATTCTTCAAAGCATAAATCAACGGTTTGTGATCGGTGAAAACTGAAAACTCTCTACCTTCTAGAATATGTCGAAAATGACGAATTGATAAATATATGGCCAATAGTTATCGTGAAAAAGTGCTATACTTCTGTTGTGCTGAATTTAACTTTAATGAAAAAAAGGTTAACGGGCTTTCCGCACCGTCTATAACCTGATTGAGTACTGAGCCAATTATCAAAGAAGAGGTATCCGTTTTCAAAGTAAGTATAGCATTATTTGAGGAAGAAATGTATGATAACTTACTTTACTTTCTAAGGGCTTGTTTGGTTCAGAGAAAAGCGTTGTTCTCTTCCGTTGATAAAGTAACTGATGTATTTTTCCTTTTATGTTTGGACAAAATATTTGTGAGTGGCAAAGTGATAGTGGCACATGGAGGTATAAATTGACGATAAAAATTTACCATATCTAAAAATCTCCGTAACTGTTTTACGGTAGTTGGTGTAGGTATGTTCTTGATGGCATCAATTTTACAGTCTAATGAAATTAACCCTGACTTGTCAATTCTATGACCTAGAAAATTCAGAGTAGGCACTGCAAATTCACATTTCTCTGAATTTAGTTTTAATCTGTAGTGTTGCAAACGCTTAAAAATTTCTTCAAGATGTGTACGATGTTCTAATTGATTTGTGGTGATACCGAGCAAAGCGAGGGACTGGATGTTTGCCCTCGGATGACCAGAAAGCAAATGACCAAAACTGGTCTTTGCGCATCCGGCTCCACGCATATGTTCCGGCTGAAAACCAAAAGTTAATAAATATCAAATTTCTTTTCGCGAGTCTACGCGAATTTTATTTATCGCCCAATGGGAAGCTCAGAATTAAATACGGGTGTGAATTCCCAAATGACTTGCTGGGACCCACAAAGACAAAATAAAAAGCCGACACAGAAAGTATCGTCAGTTGAGAAAGTGCGAGCATAATTAGCACGTCTCTTGACCTCGTCAAGCGATCAACTATGCTCGCCTCGCCTTTCCCTCTTACCGTCTTCTTCGCTGTCCCCTGAACTACTTACCCACCCACGGAGCGGAGACATCAAAGACATTCCTAACTGACAAACCACTTACACATACATACGCACAAACTCTTTTCAGCATTTATTGCTATGAATATTTTAACGTCCTTTGAACCCATCCTAAAGACATTACTTTATTTGTAAAAAAAAACCTTCATTGATATCTGTGTATATATAAATGTTGTTCAATACTCAATTTGATTTTCTTGTTTTATAACCCCTTTTATAACTTATAGTGGGCTATCTACTAACGAGACCAAATTCAGTTAATCTGTTTAAACACACAATTACTCTTAACTAGAACGGATAACCCACTATAGATTCTTACTGGCTATGAACACGTCGTCTATGCACGCGTAGACGAAATCAAGTTCACGTAAAACTTCATCAATTAAGCGTTGGAATGACTGAGGAGCGTTTCGAAGGCCGAAAGGCATCTGTGTAAACTCATAAAGCCCAAAAGGTGTGGTAACTACTGTTTTTGGTATATCCGATGGCTCAATTGGTATCTGGTAAAATGCTTTCCTCAAGTCTAATTTGAAAAATATAGTAGCGCCTTGTAAAATTAGAGCAAAATCCCTCAAGTGTGAGATAGGATATTTATCAGGAAGTTCATTGAGCAGACGATAATCCCCACAAGGTCTCCATGAGTCTGGTTTGCATAAGGGCTAGAGGAAGGACGCAGAATTCATAGCCTTATCAGGCTTTCAAATTCCTCTTTCGCAGCACGTAACTTGGTTGGATGAAGATGTCGAGGAGTAGTGTGAACTGGAAGACCATTCGTTTTAATTGCATGTGTTGTATTATGTTTTATCGGCTCAGTTAATGAAAATGAGGTTAATAGTGACTCGTATTTGTGCAGCAAGTCTTCATACACATTCATTTTTGGAATGACGGTCCTGAGACCGATGGTAGAGATCTTTGATGGCTTCCCTGTTTGTGTTAACCGCGTACATGTATCCGTCAGTGTACGGGTAGCTAAATTCACCATAATATTATAATGTGCTAGAAAATCAGCACCTAGTATCGGTGATTGAACATCGGCGACGATAAAAGTCCAAGTCAATTCTCTAAGTAAGCCTATGTTGAGAGATAAAGACACGGTCGCCGTAAGTCTTGATAGTGGAGCCCTTCGCTGCTTTTAATTGTAATAGGGATTCTTGAGGTGGTGTTGCAGACTTCGGGTTAGTTGATAAAGGTATGACGCGAACTTGTGCTCAGGTGTCCACGAGAAAGTTTAGACCGTTGTTTTTATCAAAAATGTGGAATAGGCGGTTCGATTCAGGTATACCAACAACCTCACGCCTTATTGGCTGTTTGTAAAGTCGTTTCCCTGCTTGTTAGCCATATTAAAATGACAGAGTTTGGAGCATTTCCTTGCACGCAATCCAAATTTCGCATGATGCCAGCATAGCGTTAATTGTGTCGGTAGTCCTGTAGCGAGTACGCGAACTACTGCGTTCTCTGTTCTGAGCCTGTAACTCGTTCACTACCAACGATAATTTTTGCACCTCCGCTGTAAGAGCCTGTATGTCCGGATCTTTCTCCTTTTTAGTGTTTGGCGTGGCTGGCGAGACTGACGAGATGGGGTACTGGCCCCTAGAATCGGTTATTTTATCAGCGATTGTGGCTAACTTGAGTATTGGCAATTCGTCCGACAATGCCGCTAGAATTTGTACAATTCCGGGTGGTAACTTATCAAGCCAAAGTTGCTTCAACACTGCTTCTGACATGGACTTATCACCTAATAAGCTTTGCATCTTCCTAAACAACTGAGACGGCTTGTTAGACCCAAGAGTTAGGTTGATCAATAAATCTCGTAATCTCTTTTCCTCTGAGCATCCAGTCCTTTGTAATATCGCTTGTTTTAATTGATCATAGGGCTTCTCAGTGGGAATACAGTGAAGAATGACTAAAACTTCGGTTGCTACCTCTGCGGGTAGTTTCTCCATTACATAGACGAATTTTGTTTGCTGAGATGAGATGTTCCTGGATTGAAAAAATTGTATCGATTTGAAAAAAACCAGGTCTGGGCACTGGTACTGTAAGTGGGTAGTTCCACTCTGCTAATCGCCGATTGGGTCGGGATGACTGGTTCAGCCATGTTGGATATCTGTTTTGGAGAAGGACAGCGTCTCTAGATTTCCTTAGCGGGAAAAAATGATTTATACTCTGGTTACTAGTTGGAGTATCAATTGTTGGAGACAAAATGGTATGGTCTTTTGTTTGTGGCAAATTGGTACGTCAGGGTCATCAATTGTTGAGGATGGGTTGAAAAGGTGAAGTGTTTTTTCAGAAAGCTTTAAAAGTGTGATAGCTGCGTGATACGACCCAAATTCTCAAACAAATTTTTAATAAAGTTGAATACGAGCAAAGATTTTAAATAACAAAAAGAAAAATAGTGTAGGAACAAAATAACAAATATTTTATATACAGAATACTAACAAAATATGGTTGGTAGATGTACAAAGAGAATGTCGACCAAGTGTGTTGTTGCAAAATAAACTCAAAACAGCAACTGTGAACCACACTATTTATTCTATAAAAAATACAGAATTTTGGCACAAGGCCGAAAAGGGAAGGGGAAGAGATTGGTACTCACTGAACTATCCTATACCTAGCTAAACACTATCACGACCCATTCACTCATTCCAATTTGCACAATCACCACAAGAACCCATCCTTCGTACACCACAATGCCACAAACTTTCAAGGGGCACCTAAAAAGTGGGGAAAATAACCCATGACAATAAAAATGTATTTATATACAATATAAAGTTAATGTACAATATGTCATGTACAATAATATAAAACATTTAATGAAAAATGAAATGATGGGAGGGGAATGAACCCAAAAATAAACTAAAATACAACAAATTTTTGAACTAAAATAATAATCAATGTTATTAAGAACCGTCCATCCCAGAAAAAAAAAGAGTGGCCGCTGTATTCCGCCAAACGGCGAAATCAAAAAGCACACTCGCTACGGGAGTGGGGAGGGGGTAAAAAATTAATGGAATGGGATAATAAAAGGCTGAACTAGCCGAGATAAAAGGAGACCAAAACAAACGGGGGAGGTTGGGAATCTCGACTTGGATCATAACAAAAGAGAAAGCCGAGTACAGGCTAGGAATACATTCATTCACTTTAACTAGGTACACAAAAGAGAACTACCTTAACCAGGAGTGGGTTCCACAGGAATCCACTCCGATGTAACCAGCAGATCTAAAATGGAAAATCAAGACTAGCCCCGTTCAAGCGAACCAGACTTGCTACATTTACCCACCTTTCGCTGAAGTCTGTCGAAGTCAAACGTTTCCAATCAGTTCTAATCCTTATTTTGAGCATAAGCTCAAAATAGCGGATCAGATCCTGATGTGAAAGACTGACCTCGCAAGACTTCCTCTGTTCGAGTCGTCCAAATCACCATTCGATCCGTGGCTAGCAGCGACAGAAACACCATACGCTTCATCCCAGAAAACGGGGGCGACACATTGTCGCAGGCGAATGCACGATCAATGAGCACAAGCTCTCGCGGCGCGATACGAGCAGTCAACTCGTCCACCCGGTCCCATAGAGGGCGAACCCGCGAACAATGGTAGAAGGCGTGCGAAGCCGTTTCTTCCAAGCCAAGGTTGCAGCGTTCACAATCTGGCAAATCCGCCAGGCCCCATATGAAGGCCTTGCCATTGAGAGGCAAGCGATTCCGAGCTAATCGCCAGGTGAGCGAAAACTCAAAGTTGCTGGGATAATCACTACCTGGCGCCCAAGACCAAAACGAGCGAAACTCATCCTCCGACAAGCGCAGCACATCGCGTAATGAATCCTTGGCGACGCCCTCCACTAACCCACGATAGAAGACTCTCCTAGGCCGTGAAAGGTCACTGGACTGTGGAATGGCCCGTAGGGCCGCCAGACATTCGAGGAGAAAACTCGATCGCCCTCGAGACTTACGGCACCGCCTCGAGATGGGGGGGGGGTGATAGTAAGGCTAGGAAACATGTCCCTCACCATCCCCCTAAGCAAGGAGTCTTCCAAAATCGCTCGTCTGAGAAAAACCAAACTTGACGCAACCTTATGACCCATCATTCCCAGACCCCCATGACACGGACGTTGGTAACAGACACGTTTGTCGACATAGTGTTTGCGTCCTCTCCACAGAATGGAGAATAGCAAACGCTCGATCGCCTTCCTATGCCGTTTACAAAGTGGAAGTACTGACAACTGGTAAAGGATAATGGGAAAGACGTATGTAGCACACGCCTCAGCCATACCCTTTAAGGACAAATTCCTTCGGCGCCAAATCTTGGCCGACGCGCCTACCTTTGCCAGTACTTCAGACCAATTTTTCTCCAACTGTAGGTCGGGCCCGAACCACACTCCAAGAATGTAGACCGGGCCGTCCGTCCAGTCGAAGGGCCCCGGGAGGGTAACGCCCTTCCAGGCGCCTAACCGCAAGCCGGACGACTTGTTGCGGTTAATCTTGGCCCCTGTCACCTGTTCGTACCGTTCAAGCGCCTTCTGTACCACCTCGATGTCCCTGCGGGAGGACACGAAAGTAGTGACGTCATCGGCGTACGCGGAAACCCTGGCTCGAGCACCACCAGGGACAGCGATTCCACGTAGGGCCGGACTGCACGCCCTGTCCCTCAGCCGGCGAAGGAGGGGCTCCAACGCCAAAGCATAAAGTAGGGGCGACAGTGGACAACCCTGTCGGACCGACCTAGACAGCGCCAGAACGCCCGACAACTTTCCGTTCACCTGTACCACAGCCGTCGGGGATTGATACAGGAGGCTAATCCAGCGGCGGAAGTTGGTTTCGAATCCAGCTGCCTGCAGGACAGCCGCCAGGTAACGATGGTCAACCCTATCAAATGCCTTGGACTGATCTAAATGGATCAGCGCGGCTTCGTCGTCGTCTTTTATCCCCTCTATGATCGTGCGTATCAGATGCAGGTTGCTCTGAATTGTTCGGCCCTTCACAGCACAAGTCTGCTCAGGTCCCAACAGAGACTCGGCAACTAATTGCAAACGATTTTGCAAGATATTGGCCAAAATCTTTAACTCTGTGTTTAGCAGAGTTATGGGCCGGTAACCCTCTAGCTCCCTCCCCACATCCTTGCCTTTTCTCAACAGCGTGATCACACCCCTGGTGAACTGGTTGGAGATGGACCCCTGCCGGAACCAGTTGTTGAACACGACAGTCAAAATCGAGACAAAGATGTGCGACAGCCTCAAGTACAATTCATAGGGCAAACCATCGAGACCCGGCGATTTGCCTCTGCCGACCTTCTTCAACGCCGCGTAGACTTCGCCCTCCGTAATCTCTCCCTCGCAGCTAGCTGCATCAGCCGGCAAAAGCCGGGGGAAGTCAGCCAAATAGCTGCGAAACTCCTCATCACGGAGACCAGGCTCCTTGGTAAACAGGATCTCGAAATGCCGCCGAAATGCCTCGCACATGTCGTCAGTCGACCGCAGAGTGTGTCCCTCCGGGTTGCGAACCTCTCGAATGTACCGGTCGCCTCCGCGGCGAATTTCTTCCTTGCGCAGTTTTGCGCCCATGTTCACAGCTTCGGAAGACATCTTGCTTAACTTATGTCTAACTACCTGGCCCAGGTAACGATCGCTATTCGACCGTTCCACGGCCTCCTTAGCTATGGCTATCTCTAGGGGATCCCCACCAGCCACCGCCCGGGAGTAATTAGCTCTCAGTGTCTTCACCTCGTCGGCCTTATCTAGTTTGAGCCGTTTGCTGAACTGGGTGGTGAAAGACCTAATACTATTCTTAAGGTTCTCCCACCACTTATTCCCGATGACTCCCCCAGTTAACGCCCGCTGCACTAAGTTAATTAGCTGGCGCCGGAAGTCCTGCATGTCCAGTAACCAGCCATTCTAACCCTATTTTCGAAATTTACCCGGGCACAAACGAGTTTGTGGTCCGAGTAACCTAACCAGCGGAACGTGGGACAATCTAAAAAATCTAGCTCGGCTTCACGAACTAACATTTTATCAAGGTAGCTAGCCACCTTGGTAGAAGGCCAACTATTAGCCCACGTCCACATTCTCCCGCCCTTGTGATCGACCCGGTATCTATCGACTAGACCGAAGTCCTCGATCAGATCGACCAAGCTACGATCACGTGCCTTCCCTCTAGCTCCCCACCCTCTATCCAACTTGGGGTCCAGGATGGCATTCCAGTCCCCCACTAAGACGAGTCGCGTTGAATCCATCAGGAAGGGCTCCAACCGCCGAAAAAACGAGACGCGCTCCTCCTGGTCGTTGGGCGCATAAACCGCAACCAGTCGAAACGCATTGCTTTTCACTGCAATATCGGCCACGATCAGCCGGCCCTCGGCACCGACATGGACAAGATCCACCTTCGCGTCCAGGATACGCTTCACCAGCAAAGAAACTTCTCTGGCCAGCCGGTTCCCATATGCTGAATAGACGACAAAGTCGTTAGACAGCACACAAACAAAGTGAGTCTCTTGGATCGCGGTGACATCCACACCGAAGGACAAGAGGTCCCGGAGCAGGCGGGCCTTACTCCGATCCCTAAGGCCCTTCACGTTCATACTGACTAACTTAATTGACATCTATTTAGGCCTGAAAAAGAAAGCAGAAAAATTACTTCTGGTCATATACGGCGCGAAAATCAATGGCAGTAGGGACCCCGACGGATTGTCCAAGGTTTCCTGTACCAATATCGGACGTAATTCGTCCGTCTTGGACAATGCCACCGACGTCCGTGGGAAACGTTAGTTTTACAGCCCTGTATAAAGATGGGTGGAGGATGACGGGGACCCTCCCAGCAACTGTGAACCACCTGCCGTTTTACCCCCTCACGTTGCTTTTATAGCTGTCATATGCACACAATCCACCGGCATCCTCCTGCTATCCCACAATGCACTGCACATTTTTGTGTACAAAATTGCAACGCAAGTCCCCCCTCATTCCTTTACATTATCCAGCAGGAAAAAAAAATGGATTACGTCGGGGCGGCAAGTGCTCTTTTCCTTAACTTCATTTCAGTTGCAGAGGCCTTACACACCAAGCAAACACGGGCCCTCTTTTGGCGGGGACAAGGTAAGTTGCAAACAGCAGTGCCAGCCCCAGGTTGGTGTCTGCCACATGTGTCGAAATGATTATTCAATAAGTTGGAAAGTCTGTTCAGCAAAAGTCTCTCGAACAATGTTCAATGAAAGTTACTTTGATCTGTACGTAAATAAATTGAGTGTTAACATAAAATGTTAAATGAAAGAATGTTATAATTATTAATTCTAAGAACAAGTGAGTTACGTACATTGGATTGTTTTAAATTAATGCACATATTTTTTTTCTCTTAACTTTTGAAGTAAGTTATTTTAATTTTCACTTTTCTGAATTCGTGTGTAGTAATTCGTTTTAGTAGTGAAATATTTAAAATCAAGCTTATATTTGTTAAGAGTTGCAAGTCAACAAGTAAGAATTAAAATTGAAATGTGTTCTTGTTTTGTGAAATCGAGAATTTAAGTGATTAATGTTGATGTAAATAATTTACTTATTTATTGAAGTTGTGTTGAATTCTCGTTGAAATAGTTCTTTTACTTGATGGTGTTTGAAGTGAAGGAATAAGAATCCTTGTATTTCTCTGATGAGATTTTGAAGTTTGGTGAGCGCAAAAAGTCAGTTGCTAGTTGAAAATGTTCATGAAAATGACTAGCGTGGATTCTGTTAGCAGTTAAGCATTCACTGATTTCTGAATCGAAATCTGTTCCATATATACTTTTTTAGAACCTAAAAGTGGCTCAGAGAGGCATATTGAATTTTTCGCCAAAAGTATACTATATATTATCCAATGAAACATTAAGAAACTGATTAACACACCGCGATTGATCTGTTAATAGTGCTGGACTATTCCAAGAAAATTATTTACATAAGAAAGAGGTGGATAGCCTTAGGCTGATCCAACAAAAATAATTTGTTTTTCTTCACGGTTTGCAAACTTGCAATGTGTGAAAATCTATTATGACTAATAAGAAAAAAGATTGCAAGTGTGGATTAATTTTCTAACCAATGAAAGAGTGATTTACAAATAAATAAATAAATAAAAATATCTTTTAATGGCTCATGTCATATATTTTAGCCAAACAAAAGGGATTTTGTCTGTAATCTCGAACTCTTTGCTATTATTTCTCTGGAACATTTAACCACGTGCATTTTTCTATTTGAACATTTCCCTCATATGAATTAATTAACTACATGCATTTTCTCAATGAACATTTTATTTTTCTTCTTACAATTTTGTTATTCTGTTAATAAATCTTTACTTTAACGTACAAACGAAATATTTTAGTTAATATATTAAATATTTCAGTAGTTAAATGTTCCAGAGAAATAGTAGTGTGGAGAACGAAGCGCCCATTTCAACATCCAACCTTCAACCTTCTGATATTTTAATTTGTGGGGATTTCGGTAGTGTTTGGCACAAGGCCAATTTGACTAGCATCACCGAGGCCCCTACAGTAGTTAAATGTTCCAGAGAAATAGTAGTGTTGAGAACGAAGTGTCCATTACTAATTTATATTTGCGGGTCGACTCTTAGTAACTTTGGTCATGAAATAAAGTAGGAAATAGGAAAGACGAAAAGGCGAAAGTAACCAGAAAAACAATATATTAACAAAGGTTACATAGGGTTGAAAGCATGCATAAAAGTAAGGAAAGAAAATTTATTTCCCTTTGTCTGGACAGAAACGTAAAATGTTCGGTAGAAAGTTATTTTATGTAAAGTTCAGTTTGAATGAAAGTTAATGTGCATAGTGTTAATGTCTGTTTCCAATTGGAGTTTTTTTAGTGTTGTGTGTGCATGCTAGTGAGAAATAAAAATTTGCGCCACAAATTGCTACCCGCAATTAGTGCGTGTGTGTTTGTCTGCTCTTGCCCGGGACAAAATCCTAACTAGCGTAACACGTGACGCTCCTTGACTTTTATTGGCATGCCGGAACGCGGAAAAACTAAGGTTATCACGTGAACGCTGAATGACCATGTGTGGGTGTGAATGTATCAAACCCTACAAATACTCCCCCCTTAGATTGAAACAAATATTAAAAATACTTTTTTCAATATGTCCGTGAATATGTTGGTTTGATTACGCTGATGATGATGCTGGTAGTAGTAGTCATGCCAAAATAGCAGAAAAGGTTGGTTGCTGAAAAAAAAAAAGGTGGGTGGCACGGACGTGGCTCATAGGTGTGTAGGGAGGTTACTGGAACGATAGTTGTTTAAACTGATGGTCCGCCATATTGGATCCTCGAAAAGCACATGGTGAAATGGAAGAGTGAGAAAAGTTTTACGTTGACCAGTGTACATGTAGAGAAAAGTCGTTCTCACTTGAGTTGAAGTTTGTATGGCGTCGTTAATTGCGAGTGAATTTGTGAAAGGTGAATTTTTTTGGTTGTCTCTTGTAGGCCGAAGAGAAGAAGAGTCTGAGTTGCGGTGCGCGTGACTAGGGGTTTTGCGGCAGTGTAACCCTGTCAGAGTGCCAGAATGTGGCATGCTCTGGAAAATTCTCGGTGGTTGATATGGCTGTTAAAAATCTTCTAATTTATTCCAATGCTCCACGTTGAGTTGCTTGCGTTTGTAAGAATTTCCGTGTTTGGCTGTGTGTGTGGATTTATGTTGGCGTTAGAAGAATTAACAGTTGGGAATAAACTTTGATTTGCAAAGTGGTTGATTGAAGCTTGTGTTGATACCGAGTGTCGACGCGTGTTTGAGAGAACTAAAAAGATATCTGGGTTGAATGTCGAATTTTCTTTGGAGGTCTCAGTTCTCCAGTATAAATAATTCGGCTTGTCGATCTCTTTAGAGTTCTGGTTGAGTGACATTGCGTTGAATGCTGAAAGGCGTCTTTGAATAGACGTTGTGTTACTCTTTTTCTAGAAAACCTGGGAGAGAGAGATGACAGTTGTGCTGTCTAGTGTGCGATTGTAAAAATTCTGTGTATGGTCGCCATCTTATGTAGAGTCCTGTGGAAAAAGTTGGGAGCTAACGACGTTGAATAGTAGTTCTTGTTGATAGACGAAGAAGAAATACTGAGTCCCATAATTGCTGGACTGAATTACGTCGAATCGACCCACGTCGGTGGTCACCATTTGTAGAGGACGATTTTTGTGTGAGCTAGGTAATGAACATGTCTGCTCTTGCCCGGGACAAAGTCCTAACTAGCGTAACACTTGACGCTCCCCGACTTTTATTGGCATACCGGAGCGCGGAAAACTAAGGTTATCACGTGAACGCTGAATGACCATGTGTGTGTGTGGGTGTGAATGTATCAAACCCTACAGTAGTAAGGAGTTAAATGGCGACGATTATCATTCTGAAGATTTAGATTAAGTATTTCGAAAGTTACGTGAGTACGATCTTAAAATTTCTATTTCAGAATGTATTTTCAATGCTACAGAACTCGACTTCTTGGGTTTCAATGTTTCGAACGAAGGAATTAAACCTAAGGAATTAAACCTAAATTATAACAAGTGGCACAAACCCATTAACAGAATCCAGTTGTCAAAATCCATCTGACACTGAATATAAAAGGCTCCAAAAATAAACCACTAAAGTCCTTCAAACGTTAAACGGTGGCGTAGTGGATATAGTAGTTGGTTATACATGTGTTAGTATCATCTAGTGGTCATGTTCGATCATTGGACTTGGCGATTTCAAACAATGCATTTAGACATAGTGGATTCATTATCGCCAGTAAGAAACCAAACAAACCCCAATTTTTTCGCCATATCAATATCTATTAACCATGACTGATAGTGCTACTTGATGAGTGGAGGCGGTTCCTCTAATTAAAATAACAGCACAAAATGTTGCCAAGATTCGGAGTACACTTATATGTCATCACTGACAGAGGTAGCCAGTTTGAGTCAGAATTGTTTTCAAAGCTGTCAAAGATCAAAGGCTTTTACAGATTGAGAACAACTTCGTACCACCCTCAGGCGAACAAAATAATTGAACGTACACACAGGACGTTAAAGACAGAAAGTATTGCTAGGAAGGATTCATGGCTATCAGCCTTACCTATTCTACTTTTGGGTATCAGGATCACATCTGATGAATCTATAGTGGGTTGCTTATCTATTATTTTTCTAGTTGTAGTGGGAGTTCGTTCTAGTGAAGGGTAATTGTATACTGTTGCAGGTTAACGGAATTTGGCCTTGTGGTAGATAGCCCACTATAAGTCATAAAATGATTATAAAATCAAGAAAGGCAATTTGAGTAGAAAAATAGCATTTTTATATATACATATATCAATTAATGAAGGTTAAAATGTTCATGGGAAATAATAAGCTGAAAGAGATTTAAGGCTTAGGAATGTTGTTCCTTTTGGCAATAGAAGGCTGACAAGGAGAATTCGATACTTAAGTAGTGTGGAGGCGTCTTGTATGTAAAGAATGTCTTTGATGTATTCGCTCCTTAGGTCAGTAAGTACGTTTGAGACAAGGAAGAAAGTACAGAGAGGTGAAGGGAGGCGAACATAGTAGCCGCTTGACTTAAGTCAAAGGAGGTACTAATCACGCTCGTCTGTGTCCGTCTTTCTGTCTGCTGGGTGCTTTCTGTCTAGGCTTTTCATATCTGCTTTTTGGATCAAAAGCTGCTCGTTTGGGATTTCACACTTGAATTTGATTCTGGGCTTCCCATTGGCTGGTAAATAAAATTCGCGTAGGCTCGCGAAATGGAAATTTGATATTTGATTAATTTTTATTTTTCAACCGGAACATCTGCGCGAACCCGGATGCGCAGCGATGACTTTTGGTCATTTCCCTTTTTGTCGTGAGAGAGCAAACATCCGGTCCATTGCTTTTGCTCGGTCCGTATCACCACAAATCTACATACTCGCCATATACAGCAGTAACAGGGTGTCATGCGCAATTACCAAAACTGTTGATTGATACATGTGACGAGGATAACAATGATATATCAAATCCGGCAATAAAAGACCTAATGAAAGAAATGCAAAAGGAATGCAGTCTAGGTCCGTCAAGTAAGGAAACTAAATAGATTAAAAGAACTGAAGAGGACACATGAGGTCCATCACCCATTTGTGAAGGTAGTTGTCAACATCAGTCAACATCAGCTGATTGCCTCTGAAGAGTCAGTGCTGAACAAGAGTCTAAACTTCGCAACAACCATCAGGTGGATACCATACTTAGACATCATTGACCGTATCGAGGAAATAGCCTTGAACTCCCCTCAGGCTCAGGTGGATGAGCTATGATGGAAAGTGAGACAGACATTGGAGAAAGCCAAACCACCCAAACCAAACATCACAAAAGAGAAGGGGCTGTCAGTCAAGACCCTACAGAGGAATGAGAATATCATCATACTACCAGCTGATAAAGGCAATGCAACTTTAGTGATGGAAAAACTGAATACACCAAGAAACTAGACATCATTAGAAATGGTAGCTATAGCAAGATAAAGAACGACTCCTGTCGCATACCCTAATCAAGAACAAAGACACTTCCAGCCTAGGGCATACAAACAGTTGTCTCAACGTTACAGCAAGCTACCTCACGTGTATGGTCTACCTAAGATTCATAAAGACGGTATTCTGCAAATGCCAATTGTTGACAACCTAGGCTCGATGTGCCATCCTCTGAGTCGCTTCCTTGTAGATATAATTGACCCACTGATAGGAAAGTCACTATCATATATTCGAAACTCCGTCCACTTTGTGGAATTTATCAAAGATGCCCCCATCCAATGCAACCAGATGGTGAGCCTGGATGTAGTGAGTCTGTTCACCAAGGTACACACGGTGGAGGCACTATCAGTAGTGAGCGACAGACTGGCCTCGGACTCATCCCTAGGAGAACGTGTCAATATTCCATTAGATAAACTGATAGAGATACTGACTTTCTACACACAAACAACTCACTTCGGATTGAGATCAGGCATATATTGGCAGAGTGAAGGCTTAGCAATGAGCTCGCCATTATCACCATCACTGGCTAACATATACATGGAACACTTTGGAAAGATGGCATTAGAATCCACAACTCTAAAGCCAACTCTATGGCTGAGATGCCGTGATGACACCTTCATACTATGGCCATACTAGGAGGAGGTCCAGACCATGTGAACTCAATAAGATCATCCACTCAGTTCACTGTGGAAAAAGAGAGTGACAGCAAACTGGCATTCCTGGATGTGCTAATAACTCGAACAGAGGTGGGGTTGAAGTCATATGTATACTGCAAGCCAGCATTCACTGGACAATACCTCAACGTCAACTCCCACCACCTATATACAATGTAAAGAAAGGGATCGTCCGCTGCCTTCAACATCGAGCAAAAGTCATAAGCGGCGACCTAGAGACATGGTCAGTATAAGCAGTACCCTACAACAAAGCAATTATCCAGGGTACATGACAACAACTCCAACAAACATGGAAGTGAGGGTGCATGAGGATAACAACTCTCAGAAAACATCCTCGGTCTGTCTACCCTATGTGAAGAAAAATACAAAGTATCTGTGGTCCGTATAAGATCAGGACGATCTTCAGAAGTGGTTCTACATTTTGCAGGTACCTCTCCCGAGTAAGACCCCCAACAGAGGAGGATATGATTAAGGACTGTGTGTACGCCATTCCATGTAGCTGTGGAAAGAAATATAAAGGAGAAACAGGTCGCCCCCTTAAGATAAGGCTACAAGAACATCGCAAGGCCATAACACGAAGGGAGATAGAAAAATTTGGTGTAGCTGACCACATATAGAGGGAGAACGGGTATCACCGCCCCCTATTGGATGAAGTTGAAATAATAGTTAGAGAACGCCACTGGAAACTACGTAAATGTAAGGAATCAGCACATATGTTAAGCTACAAAAATCTCCTAAGCCGACCAAGCATAGAGATGAATATAATATGGAACCAGTAATACAGAGTACCAGAAAAATCAAAATTGCAATGAGCTCTGGTAAAAAATACTAAAGAAAACCATTAACATAAAAAATTGCAATATGAACTCTGGTAAAGATGGTTTATAAGTTTCAGAAATTCAGTTGTTCATGGCCCAGTGGATATAGACGTTGGTTAGTTCCAGTGACTTGACCCAAAAAGTTGTGAGTTCAATACCAGCCTACAGAAGTGGAAAACAATTAATTTAGAAGGTTAGAGGGAGATAACTCATAACTACCAAAAGAGGCTTTACGCAAGAAATGAGAATGATATACCCCAGTCCCAGTGATTGTAATAAAGGGAATTCCTAGCACCTGAAAAAGGCCGGAGCGTACAACGGCCGAAACGTCGTACAAATGTCAACAAAGATGAGAACTTAATGTAATAATAATATAATACATAAGAATAGAGTAAATAGTGTAAAAAAAAGAAGAAAGTTATTATTTCGAGATATATACACGTGTTTCCTCGTCATTGTATTCTTACCACCTCACCTCTTTTTAACATCACAAAACAAAATGTAATTTCGAAATTCTCATGCAATGTTGAATTTTCACAATTCCTTTCGAAAAAAAAAGATTATCACATCTCTTGTAGTAAGGGTAAATGTTCGTTTTAATTCCCTTCGCTTTTCCCCACTTCAAATTTAACCAAAATAGCATTATTTCTGTGCAAATGTATATGCTGAACTCAAATCAACAATTAGTTCTTAAAGAAATTTACCTTTTTTTGCTTTGAAAGTCCATAAAAAAAAAACGAACTATATCTCGCACTTTTTCTCTCTCGTAACTCTCACGCAGTCATGTAATTAACTACAGAATGGCGTTCTACGTAGGCAGAAATTTTGGTCGATTTTCTTCCTTTACTGATACATCTGGCGATGTTCTTCCGCTAATGAAAGTAATAAGCGTAGAAATACAATAGCGCATTGCTTTCATTCCCGGAAGTATCAGTAAATGAAGAAAAATCGTCAAAAATTCTGCGAAAATTTGTTTACATGCCCAGTATGTCATTCTGCAGTTAATTACATGACTTCGTGAGAGTTACGGGAGAGAAAAAGTGCAAGATATAGTTCGTTTTTTTTTATGGACATTTAGATTTTTTAAAAAAAGGGAGGTTTCTTCACTAACTAACACTTGATTTGAGACATTTGCACAGAGATAATGCTATTAATTTTGGATAAATTTGAAGGGGGAAAGCGAAGGGAATTAAAACGAACATTTACAGTAATGAGTTTTAAAAATAAAATTTTTTAGACATAAAAATAAAATAGTGGGTAACTAAAAATTTAAAAAATCTGTTAGTGCTAAAATAAAAATCTTATTATTCTTCTGTTCGACACTTAAGGCATTTTTAAGCACAAACACATTAATTATGAAATTGCAGAAAAATGTAGTAAACTATTAAAATTCAGTGTGTGTGGCTGTAGTTAAATGAAAGCAAAATCTTTTAATACGCTTTTCATGCATGCAAGCACACACCTTTTAACAAGCTTTTTCTTTTTCCATATGAAATTATTTTTTTTTAATCTTCAAAGAGCGATAATCTTCATAAATATTTTAAAAATTTACAGCGAAAAGGAGGCTAGAGCTTTTTTCTTATCACATGATTAGGTTCTCAACAATTTGTAAATTAAGAAATTTTGAGAAATCATTATCAATCACTCAACAAATGATATTTTTCCTATTTAAAAACAAATATTTTTCTCCAGTTTCTCTTATGAATAACTCAGATAACTGGGTCGATTTTGGGAAACGTGTCAGTTTTACTTTTCAATTCTCAAAATTGAAACTAAAAAGTAAAACGGAAGTTACAATTAGTTTTACTTTTAGTTTTCAACTTCCATTACACAATAATAGCCAGATATTTTAACTAACACTATGTCGTCGAAAAATATGGATTTCTTAATTCCGATTTTAATGAAAAAATTATACGAAGGTAATGGAGAATTGCCTTTTCGTAAAGCTATACAGATTATTCGTTTTAATTCTCCAAGGGAAGTGTTGAACACCGATGAGGATATAAAGTATTGGCTTAACTTAAACTCGGCCTACTTTAAGCTTCAACATGACAGGATCATCGGTATTACGGACGCCCGCTTATGTGACACACACTGTTCCAATCCAGGATCTTGCAGTGGAAGCTGTGACAAATTGCATGTATGTAGGTTTTTTATTCTGACAAATGAATTCAAATGTCAAAAGGAATGCAGATTCGAACACGATTTGAGATCTCTTCACAACAACTATGTTTTACACAAGTATAAACTGCAGTTTCTAGAAGAAGAAGAGTTGAGGCGTTTGTTTAGAAAAAAGGAAAATCGCAGTCAACAGACTCTTCCTGTTATTTGTCGAAATTTTAATACAAGAATATGTGAAAATAAAAATTGTCGATTCCTTCACGTATGTAAACAATTTATTCTTGGGACATGTAGACTTGGGAATAAATGCTCGATTAGCCATCTTATTGATGGCAGAGTTAGAGCCATATTACGTAGTTATGCTATTCATTTTAAAGACGTGCCAGATGTACTTCCCCAATTAAGGCATATGTATTCTGCCGATAAGGAACTATTGCCTAACAATGGCTTGTTTAAAGGAAGATCATCCTTTGATGTTTCTGCTAACACTGACAGTAGTCAGAATAATTACTTTGAAAAGACACAGAATACTAGACTTTATTCATCACTTATGAATTTATCACTACCTACAAGCCACCAAAAAATATTGAATAGAAATACCAACGAAAGTCGAGGCATTTGTATGAAATTTTTGCTAAATAATTCTTGCTCATCTGAAGAATGTAAATTTCATCACAAACAGTTTCCTTTTCAATGGCAATATAGAATTTCTTCTGAAAATGATTGGGAAGATGTTGATGCGCCAACAAATGAGATACTTGAAGAAAGGTACTGTCACCTTGCTGATGTAGTTCACATTCCTGGCAAAATGGGGTAAGAAAAATATATCACAAAGATTTTTATATTTTAATTTAGTTTTACTTTTTATTGAAATCTTTAAGTTACGGTTATTCTGTTTTTTTGTTTTTTTTTTTGTTTTTTTTTTGTAAAAAGATATAATTTCAGTTAAGATATAAATAAAATTATGAATTAACTGAATTTAGAGTTGCCTCCCTTAATTTATTTCTCGAATTGTCTAGCCTAGGTTGGAGCATATGTTTTTAAAAATTCTTTTGTTTGCAGGACGTAGGTGATCATGGCTCTCCACAATTTCCTGTTTTTTGTAGCTCTTCATAAATATTTTGTTAGCTCTCCTAAACTTTGTTCTGCCATCCATTTTAAGCACAGTAGGGGAAAAAAAATGGATGTTTTTTTTTGCGCAGTGAAAGTAAAAAAATCGACACTCCCTGTTTTACTTGTCCAAAATTAGAAAATTATCTAGTTCAGACGAAATGTTCAGGATTTATTTATTAATGAATGAATACTTTCCTGAATAATTAACAAATTTGTGAAAATCTGAAAGGTAGGGATTTTTTTACACACGCTTTTCGATATTACGGTCTACTGAGGTAAAATTAGTAAAAAAAATGTGTTTTCAACAAAGTAGCCATGATGGATGTGCCACTGTTCATTTTCTGATATGAATTGTGGGATTGTGTGCTTGTATTATGGTACCCAGACTCCTTACCTGTAAAAAACTTACTGACAAGGGTAAATTTTGCCTTTTTTTTTTTTTTTTTTTTTTTTTTTTCCCCTTTTGGCTTGCTGATGAAAAAAGGGTGTTGCTATTGACTGTTGCAAAGCTGCTGTAAGTTTAGTATACCGACCCAACAAACTTGTGTCTGTGAAGAGGACAGCAAAAGACAATGTAACAATAGGGAGACGGAGCCAAGGATGTAGAATTTATCAATTTCAATTTTTATTACGATATGTACCGTTACTCATTTTCGATATGCAAATTTTAAATTGAATTTTTAAAAATATAAGTTTTTTCTTGAATTTTGAATTTTAGTTTCCTTTGATTGAAACCTAAATGATTAAATTTACTATTTCCTGTAAGCAAAATACTCTGGTGTATTTCCAACAGAAATCATATTGATTGGAATCTAAAAATTTGAGATTTAAAAAATTTTTCCAATTTTTCAACGATTTTTTTTTTTTTTTTTTTTAATCATTTCACCCCAAGTAAGACAGAACTGCTCACTGATGTGCAGGGGGTTACAGAAGAGGTGAGTGATGAGAAAGATAAAAAAGTTACAGGTGAGTCAGAATGATTAAAACAAGGATGAGAATACAGGCGTGAAGAGGCCTGCATGAGAGTAGAGTGGAAAGGAAGAAGAATATGATACAAGGGTTGTCAGGGAAAGGATATGACTCTAGAAGATAAGAGATGGCTATTGACTTTGCATTTAAATTCTTGGGGATTGTAGCTTTTATGGAAGCAAGTATACAGAAGGGATTTTCACTGGTGGGAAGTGCAAGCAAATAAGCTGATAGAGTAGAAGTTGCAGTTACATTTGATTGGTTTCACTGTAAAAGGGTGGAACCTAGCTGCTAGTCTAGTAGCTCAAGTAAATTCATGCAGTGGGGACACCAGGGAGCTAAGCTCATCAGAGCAGAAGCTGTAAAAGTATTTGTAGAAGAGACAGAGGGAAGCCACATTACATTGGTGAGAAAGTGATTGGAGTTGAGCTACCAGGTCGGGATCAGTTACATTACATTTTGAGCAATTGACATATTTGTAAACAAAAAAAGTTAATTCTCAGATTTAAAAATCTTGCAAAAATAAAATGTACATTTGTGGCACGTTATTTTTTCATAACTAGCAAATTTAAGATTAAATTAATCTGATTTGAAACAAATTTACTTGCTTATGGTATGAAATTTCAAATAAAAGTATTTCTTAATCAGAAAGGTCTGACTCATTGACCTTTCAATGAGGTGATGACAGCTCCTGTTATCAATCAATTTACACATCTGGAAGTATGGTGACTAAAAAATGACATGATCCGAGTGAACGTTGTGTAAGTTGAAAATTGAAATGACAAGTTTCTTATAAGTTTCCATAGTAAAAAAAAAATGTGCAGTTTAACATTAAAAAAAATTAATTATTTTAAAGATCTTAATTTTAAATGATTTGTATTAAGCTTTTCAATTTTTGATTTTTAAATATAGTCTTTGCTAAATAAATTTATAACTGAAGACACTAAGTGACTGAAACTTTATAATTCATCATAATAAGCAAAGAAAAAATGAAAACAATTCTTATATAAATTCATTATTCATCAAATTTCTTTTTCAGAATATGATATCCTAAAATTATATTATTTATAAGATCAATTAAAAGTTTATCCAAATTAAAAATAGCGTAGTTTTAATGCATTTTTAATTTTACTATTCAAAGCAGATTTTCAGAAAAATGGTCTCATAATTAAAAAAAATTACATGATTTACATTCCCCAAAAAGTCCTGCATTTAATTAAAAAAAAAAAAAATGGTATAATGTATTTCTAGAAGTTTCATGCAATTAATTGGGAGTGGGTAACAAATGTAAAAAAAAAAACATTTGACAAAGATTTTCTAAAAATAATAATTTCATTCATTTGTGAATAAGTTCTGAAAGTTTCATTAAAAGCAAACAATTAGTTTATTTTTGCAAGAATTTTCTAATTAATATGTCTTTCAACACCAATAAACGACTTGTTACATTAAATTACATTTTCTTTACTAGTAACATTACGTAAACCTGATGTGAATCATTGATAGAAACCAAAACTGAAATTTTGAACATGTTAGAAAGGATTGAAAAATATAAAAAAATAATTACAACAAACTTTGACCTTTCCTCTTAATAATAACATAAACATTTTGATGTTTTTTTTTTAATTAAAAATGACGATCAAAACACTCAGCAATTGAGAAACGCTGGAATGTTGGCAGTGATTGGCAGGATCAGCTCAGGCTGGAATGTCATTGGCAGTAATGTCATCAGCATCTGGCAGGAACATGGCAATTGGACTTGAACAGTCAGAATGACCGCATGTAACATGATCTCAGGTGGACTCCACCGTTCGACCTCTGAAGCAGAGTCAAACCTAAAGTGGGACTGGCGGGATTTTCTAAGCATAGCTTAGATGTGGCACAAGGTTTTGGATTCCCAGTGAAGATTGAACTCACTGTTCTTATGAGACAAGCTTGCTAACCATTACACCACATCAAAGTGCCCTAACATGGGAGGGAAATGAAAGAATTGTATATTGCTGAAAAAGTTTATATAAGGGTTTTTTTCCTGTAAGGGGAACAAACCTTGAAACAAGTGACCTTATAATGATATGTCATATATGACCTACCATAGAAAAAAAGAGAAAGATATTTGCACAAAAAAAATGTTTTAACTATTTAAAACATCTTGGTGCATCAAGATTTGTATTAACCTTTGCAATTTTATATTAGTAAATATAGTCTTAGCTTATTAATTTAATAAAATAAGACAAAGTGATTGAAAGAAATTTTAAAAGATTTTTGAAAATTTATAAATTATTATAATAAAAAAATGTTAATCTAAACAATTGTAAAAATTCATTATTCATTGAAAAAAGGTTTTGTCTTTAGACTATGATATTGTTAATATATATTGTTTATAAAAGCAATTAAAAGTTTATCTAAATAAAAGTTTACATTTACATTCACCAGTCAGACTTGCATTTAATTTTTTTTTAAATATTTGCAGACAGTAGTCAATTTATAGAAATGTCAGGAAATTAATATTTTTTTTTATATAAAAAAAAATTATTTCTACTAAGATTTTATAAAAATAATTTCAAAAATAATGTAAGTCATTTGTGAATAAGTCTTAAAAGGTTCATTAAAATTTGACCATTATTTGATTTTTGCAAAAATTTCCAAGTTAATGTGTTTTGCACTGGCAAAAAAAATGAGTTGCATAATATTACATTTGCCATTTGCTTTTGTAAAAGTTTCATTACTCAATGACAAAAAAAAAACGTGTTAGAAAAGATTAAAAAATTTCATAAAAGAATTAAAAAATAGTTCAATTTAATAATAGCATAAACATTTTGATGATAAAACTTTGTTTTTATTAAGTTTGGGCTTTTTAACATCATACTATGCTGTCTTTTCAGTGAATGAGTGGAGATACCTATCGAACCTTAACTGACTACTATTCATTATCAGAGAAGTTAGTTTTACAACAAATAATAAATAATTATCATACTGCTGGTCTTTCATACTTTACATTAGGTTTTATTTTAATTTTTTGGGACAGTAGAACAATGGGTGTATTTTATCGCAGACAAAGATTACTCATCTCAAAGCTCTGGTGTGTACATCACTTGATCATGATACAGCAAGATATTTTGTTATCATATACTAAAACATTTTACCTAAAATATACTAAAACATTTTACATTTACATTTTTATTGATAAGTGTCTCGTGAAACATGTTTGGGTGTTTGAGTATGGGAAAGACTCTGTACTTATCTCCTTGTAGTGGGCCATAGGATCTGGTGTCACTGAAGTGAGTTGTTACCAGTTTTTGACCTGGCTATCAGCGCACATGCATATTCTGCAAGTTGTGTCATCTTAGGTATCTGTTCTCTTCAACTGGCAGTATGAAAAATCCCCTTTGGTCATTTTTGATAGACTATTTATGATATAGTGTGTGGATGTAGTTGAGAGCAAAACTTCACACCTACTTGATGATTTGAGTTAAATGTCTGTGCCAAGGAAAATACACATTGGTTGTTTAAGGAGAAAGAAAACATTTTTCAACCAATTGTTTTTTTAGTCCATTTCAAATATTTCTTTCCCGGATTGCAAAAATGTTTTTGGCAATATGTTCTAGTAGTATATGTATGATTTGAAATTGTATGAAAATATTACTTTTCAAACAGACCAAGTCTGCATTTTTGTTGTGAATTCTTCTGGTGGAGTGTGCTTCTTGTATGTCTGTTGGCTTGGGTATGATTTTTCCATTCAAGCTGGTTTTAGCCATTCTATGGAGTGTCATTTTTGCCCTTTTTCACAATTGTGAAAATTTTTTCTATCCCTTTGATTACTTGGTAAAGACCCTGGTAACCTGTGTAAAGGCTTTTTGATTGTATCATTTTGAACAAACACATATTCACTATCAGTGTTTTGGTTATGTAGACAGGTTGCGATGTTGACTGTGTGGGAGTAAACTGTAATTTGTACAACTGTGTTTTTAGCTCTTGCACAAAGGTAGTTGTAGGGTGTACATAATTTTTGTTATCAGAGTCTTACCCAGGGAGAGATAATGTACTGAAAATGATTTCAGCTAGGGTGCAACCTAAATTCTGTTTGACAATACTTCTGATGTATAGTAGGATGAGTGATAATTATCAACCCAGTTAATTACATTGGGTCTTATTGTGAGTGATGCTTTTTACTCTCTGTGGAATCGTTCTTCTAGGTCCTTAGCACATGAGTGATATGCTGTGTTTAAATGTGTTAGATGACTAGCAGGAGGTTGAACTTGCTAAAGAGTTTCAACTGGAACTGTGTATCTCTGTCAGTTGTAATGACTGTAGATACATCATAAATGGCTATCTAATCTTTGAGGATGATTTCTGATCCTGTGTTCCCTTAGTGGACCAATGAGAAAATCATTTGAAGATTGTTGCCACTAGCTTTGGCAGAGTAGTAGGAGTCTAGTGATGTCTATGTGTAGATGTGAGAATCTAGCGTCAAGTTTGCTAATGTTAACCACTAATGTGATCTACACATCTGTCACTGGATCGACTCATACTCTAACAGTGCAGTCTATACCACTTGACTGCAGCAACACCTGACAAATCAATTATATACATAACAAATGGCAACTCAGGCCTCATTTCCTAGCCTATGAACTGCTAGCCACATGCACCGACTAAAGTCTGTGAGCAGTAGACACTGCTCAGTCAACAACAGTCCCATGGTGACCCAAGAGATTATTTGAACTGTAACAACAACACAATAAAAGTTGTCAGGCTTTGGCAATTTTGTCACTCTTAAAAGTCTGTAGAGTCAGTTACAATAACCAGCCCTGCAAAAATTTCTGTATCCTTTGACCTCCCAGATTAGTGTAAGTACATAATACATTTTTTCATTGTTTTAAGTAAAGCATTACTCTTAGGAAATCGAATTAAATTAATTAATGTTTAAATGAATTTAATAACAATCTCAAGCACAAATATTGAATTTTAAAGGGAATTTTAAATTTATTGTGGATTTGGATCTACCTAAAATGAAGAAAAAGTTGAGAAAAGTTTTTAATATTTGTCTATATTTCTAAGATGAAGTATTGTAATTATTTACATTTGTTACCATACTCATGATGTTTTGGCCATTCTACACTCCAACCTTCTTCAGCTGATCAGAATTTTGAACCAGACCCTTTATTTCAATCACTGGGGTCGAATGTTTTTGTTCCATGAGTCACAACACTTCAGGCTGTCTTAGTTATCTCCATTTGAATCAACTCTCTAAGTTTTTTGTTCATCACTGTTGTCACCAGGTATTGAACTCACAACTATTTGTGTCAAAATAAATGGAGGCATCTTTGTGAACACATGGCCTAGCGAGTAAAAACATTGGTTTGATCCAGTGACTTGACAAAAACAGTTGTGAATTCAAAACAAATTGTAACTTGATCTTGGTCAGAGACTTTATAAAAATGACTGAATATTCTCATCTGCTGGTACATATTTTAAATTTATGGTACCATCATCAATTTTGACTAATATGAAGTGATATTTTATATTAACATGTTTAGTACTTTGAGTTGTAATATGGTTGTTTGCAACATATATTGCAATCTGATTGAATATAAATTTGCTGATTTTATCCATTTGTCAATACTCATTTCATTCAACAATTGTATTAGCAATGAGGCCACCCATAAGCCTGTTGGGTTTCATAAAAAAGTAGTTTATGATACAAAATGAAGTAACAATATTATAAATTTTACTATTAATTACACATATTTTAATTTATATTTGCAATAAAAGTTATTGCAATAATTATTATTATTTATGCAATTTGACCCAGCTCCACTCTTTGTATGTTGTATCTGACTTGAAAAAAAGTCATCTTCACACTCTCCATTATTATTATTTGCTTTATTTTCAATTACTGTTTATTTATTTATTGGTGTATGTATGTCTCTTGAAATGTCATCAATTGTGAGAAGCTGACTAAGTCGGCAGGGAGGAAAGAAGAATGTGGTTGTTGGTTTGAGTGAATATGATGTCAGCACAGGCTGACATATCCTGATGGTGATCATCTCGACTGACACTCAAGTGTCAAGGGACCTAACTCTACCAATTTCTAATTCCTAATTATCTCCTCCTGACTTCAGACTGCCGGACAGCTCTTTTATAGTACGGATTGTTCTTTTTGAATAGCTGGTTTCAGAGCTACATATTCTACTTCACAGATAGACAATGCTACAGTATACCGTTTTTTTACTTTTCCAAAATATGACAGCTCCTTTTTCACATAAAGAATAATGATAGCCAGAGGTGTTGTTTTTTTCCTCAGACCTTGTCAATTTGCATCTGTAAATGTTATGGGTTAAAATTTACAATTTGTGCTCTATGGTTCATTTTAAATACCATAGCGCATGTTTCATTGCATTAAGTGTTCAAAGGTAGGATCTGAATTGTGCTGCGCTAATTTATCAACAATCCAAGTAATATCTGGTTGGGTGTGTGTTGTCAAATAAATCAAAGTTATTATGGCTTATCTATACTTTCTTGTATCAAAAAGGTTGAATGTCCTTACAGAAATTTAACTTCTATTCATCAGATGTTGTTCTAGGTTTGCAATTAGTCATGTTGAATTTTGTTAATATTTTCTCAATATATGCTCAGTGATTCATTTTGACTTCACCTGGTTTGGCTATGAAGTCTATTCCAAAAAATCATGATATTTCTCCTAAATCTTTCATTTTAAATTGTGGGTATTTGTGTCTTCTCGGAGTGTAGTTCGTAGACAAATTAATAACCATTTGGAACTGTTCTCCCAGCTGCTTCTCGTAGAACCTGGAACACTGCTTCACTAGGGACTCCGTTTCCTGCGCACTGTAAGCAAAACGCTGTCTCCCGAACACCGGTGTAGCCTTCTCGAGTCTTCAACAGCAAAGTGTGTCTGAAACAGAAGTAGGCTCTTTTTATGTGTTTTTTTGGTCTCGTAATTTCCCACTCTCGGAGAGGTCTCACTTTCACCAATGACACATGCGCAGTGTCATTCCAAAAACTGCCTTGCATGAGCTTGCTTCGTGGTTCCATTACGTCTACGAACGCACGTGCAGACAAACCGCCTTCTTTTGCTTCGGCGAGGTAAGTCTCCACCACATAAATTCTTGTGAAAGTTTGGTTTTTACATTATTAAATGTTGAGTCATTTGAACCTATTAGAATATCATCAACCCACATTAAATTATTACTATTTCTTGTCTTTATACAAGGACTGATTGATACTTTGCTTGAAATTTTATTTAACAAGCTCTTGATTTAATAAATCATTCCAGTTCTTTTTACTTTGTTTTAGTCTCACTCTTACTAAAATTTAATATCCTTCTGCTTGTTCTAAGTAAATTTCACAGTCAAGTTTTACATTAAATTATGTAAACTTAACATCCCTTTAGAGCACTATTAAGTCATGTTGTACAACAAAGTGCATCTAAGTTCTTATTGTAGTCATTTTAGTCGTAGGGGTGTATGTTTCATGGTCGTCTAAGTCCTTAACTTGACTAAATCCATTAGCAATATATCTTGCTTTAAAATTCATTCTGGTGTTGACATTTCCTTAATAATATACACCCATCTACCACCAACTGCATTTTTGTCAATGAGTAAGATTGTTATTGTGTAGGTATTGTTTTCCTTTAAGGATTTAATTTCTTTATCTTTTGCTTTTTTCATTCTTGTGATTCAGAGGAATTTATGGCTTCAGGAATACCCATTATTTTATGATAATCCACATTAAGATATGCCAAATTATCATCACTCAACTCATCACCAATATTTTAGTCCTTTAGATAATCTGGCACTTTTTGCTGTCTTGAGTGAATATCTGATCATTTTCAGAAATTTATTCACATTGTGATGTGATTTCATTATCAGTCTTATCATTATGTTCATCTGTAAATACACTAATTTCTTCTTCTACAGGTTGGTTATGACTTCTCCTAGGATGAAATTTAAAAATTTTTTTTTCCCTTTTCTTAAATAGCAAATCTATTTGTGAAAATAACAGATCTAAATTTTCTTTTGGTTCAAAGTAGACAAAATATGCTGGGCTATACTTGACATATCCCAAATTTCTTTTTCTGATCTGGGATCCAATTTCTTATCTTGGATTTATGCATAGCAAATAGTTCCAAAAATGTTCATGTTTTGAATATTTGATTCTTTACTAGTAAGTGCTTCATATGGGTTTGAGTGTCTGTGGTTGTAGCATCTATTTCCGGTATATGTCGCTGTAAGTAGAGCATAGTTCCAAATTTTTTTTGATAATTTTGCATCTATTAACATACATCGAGACATTTGAACAATGTTAGCCACCTTCTTTCAGCAGTTTCATTTTGATGAGGTGAATATGACACCAAAGTTTCATGTTTTATACTGTGTCTGGTTAAAAGAGACTTGAATTCTTTTGACATAAATTAAAATCTGTTGTCACTTCTCAGTCTTTCCAAAAGGTGCACAATCAGCCAAGAATTGTTCAGTAGCTTCTGTATTACTTTTATATTTCAGAAAATATGACATTTTAAAACTGGAATAATCATCTGTAAAAGTCAAAACATCTGTTCCATCTCTGCTAGCTAAATCATAACATAAAATTCTAAGGGTAATTTTACTTTTTCATCAAGCTCTCATGATCTGAATTCAGGCATTTTACCTAGAGGACATTTTTCACATGATGACAAAAATATTTTATCTGTGATGTTCTTTCTTTTCACAGCACTTGGTAGTTTTAAAATATCAGGAATATTACAGTGACCTAATATTTCACACCATGTTTTGAGATTATATTTGTGTGTCCTATTACACATTTATTCAAATAATATTATCGGCCATGTTTCTTTATGTTAATCTTGACTTCATTCATATTGTTAGTGAAGCTGAGTTCTGTGAAAATTTTATAAGTGCCCCTGTGCAGAGGCAGCTTGTACTGAAAATATATTCTGGTTAAAGCTTGGAACATAGAGAATGTTATCTAAATATATGCTGTGTTCAATGCTTTTCACATATAACCATAATTTCAGTTTCATCTTTCAGTGCAATATTATTATTTTTTGACCTGTTAACTAATTCAGTAAAATGTTCATTTGGATCAAAATTCTGTTCAAATTTTATAAATTTGCATTCATCATTTATGATATGTGTGGTTGCTCCACAATCAGTAAGTAATTCAAAATTAACTGGTTTAATATTTGGATTTACTCCTACCTTGTAATAAAACTTGTATTTTCTTATATATTGTCTCTTTTCTAGAAAATTTTGTTGTGTTTTTTGATTCACAAAATACACACCAACTTCTGTTTTTTAGGCAGTCTTTTGCCATGTGACCATTCTTGTTGCATTTGAATCACATGGTGACTGGTTGTGGCACATTTTTCTTTGTACAGGTTTTCATCACCAACTCTTTTCGATATGTGCCTTTACTTTTATCGAAAGCATGTTATGAAGTTTTAAATGTACTAATAATTGCTGGAAGGCCTTTGAGTAGCATTGCTATCAACAGTGATTTCAAAATTACTTTGCTGGAATTTCTTAAGGCTGCTTCTACTTTTTCAGTGTGAAGTATGAAGTCTGTTCCTAGACTTTCACTAGTGTCAATAATTCTGTGTAAAGTAATTATTTTAGGTTTTCCTTGGCCCATGTACTGCTCTCTTAAAATTAGTATTGCTTTTTGTCCATTGTCTTTTGTATCTCTTGTCACTAATGCTAAACTTTTGTCATTGAGTACTTGAATCAACTCATCAAAAATGTTTTTATTCTTTTCCTTGGTCAATGTCTTCTTTTTATGAGTTCATTTTTTAATTTTGTGTGAAGTTATCCCGTAAATTTTACTTTGCACAGTTTGTAATTTTTTTTCTTTTCTGTCAAATATATTGTGTTTTCGACCCAAAAGCTGTTGATTTGTGCCCATATCATGAACAAAATATATTTATTTTGCTATTGTTGATTAAAATTAAGAAATTTCTTGTTTTTATGAGGTTTTATGGTGTGTTTTGTTTGTTTTTTGTTTTCTCATCAAAAAATAACTAAACCTAAATTCCATGTGAGAGAAAAAAGGAGCTGATTTTCATCACTGGCCACAACCTGTATACATGTCAATTAATCTTCATTGTGCCTTTATAAAGTGAATACATTTTATATTATTCATAATTCTGATTTATTTTTCTTTTATTTATTGAAAATGAGGTATATACTGCAATTGGAAAACATTTAATGACATTTTCACATTTATTTTGCATAAGGGTACTGTTTTGGCGCTGATGGCGGGCGATAATGAATAACATGTGAATATCTATCTAGTGAAGGAAGTATCTTTATTGTTTATCTAAGGAAAGTAAGCCTACAGAGCCGGCCTCACTTTCATGGGACCGTTTCATATCCATGTTTTACAAAGCTATATACATCATAACAGGTACCAAGTTGTTTTGATAACATTAAAACTTTTACTGATCACCAGAATGAAATTCTAATGCTAAAATTTTGAAACTAAACTTAATATTTAAACTCATTTCCTCAAAAGCCATAAACAACTTGGAAAAAATATTTTGTCATTATTTATCATGTTAAATCCTAACTTTCATATTTAGTGCCAAAAGCTCTGTAATTTATAGAAGAAGAAACAAGTATTAATATTATACACTGACTAATATCACCATCTCTATTGTTACTCTGACAGTTTTTTGGCCATTGTTCTCTCTGGCCTTTTTCATGCATTTTTAAATCCCTCTTTCAAGGATTTTCAACAGCAGCTTTTATTAAATAACACATCACTTAATAAATCCCAGGCCTAACTAATAAAACAACAACTTTTAGGTAAAATTTGACTTTATTTATCAATATAATCTCTTTCTAAGGTGATACACTGATTCCAACACTTCTCTATCAGTTCAATGCCTTTTTTGTAGAACGATTTGTCTTTGGTCTGAAAATACACCTCAGTTTCTGATATCACTTCTTCATTAGAGCCAAATGTCTTTTCCTGGAGCATTCTTTTAAGGTCTGCAAGAAGCCAGTAGTCACTAGGGGCCGGATCTGGAGAATAGGGTGGATGCAAAAGCAATTTGAAGTGCAATTCATGTAGTTTTGTCATCGTTGTGATTGACTTGTGACATGGTGCCTTGTCTTGGAGAAAGATCACTTTTTCTTCCTCATTTGTAGCAATTTTTTGGTGATTTCTTCCTTCAAATGCACCAATAATGCAATATGATATTCATTATTGATGGTTCTTTCTTTCTCAAGGTAATCAATGAAAAAAAATACCTTGTGCATAATATAGAGGCCGAAACCTTGTTTGTGTCTTTGATCACCTTAGATGGCTTTCACCTGCTGCTGTCCACTCAGCTGATTGCTGATTTGACTATAGAGTGAAGTGGTGGATCTATATTTCATCCATTGTTACATATTTATGCAAAAACTCCTTCATGTTGTGTTGAAACAGTTGCAAACAACTCTCTGAATTGTCAACACCTAGTTGTTTTTGATCGACTGTGAGCAAATGCTGCACCCACTTTGAACATAGCTTTCTCATTGACAAAATGTTCATGCAAAATGGTGAATACACTGCCTTCTGATATGCTCGATTCCCCTGCTATCTCACACAACTTCAATTTATGATTGGCCAAAATGAGTTTATAGATTTTTTTGTTTTCTGGTACAACTGCCGATTTTGGGCGACCTATGTCTGTATGACTGCTTTTAAAGTCAGCATACTACCTCTTAACCATTGTTTCCAACAGAGCAGAGTCTCAATAATGCTTATCAAACCATTGCTTTGCTTGAACAGTATTTTTTCCCATCAGAAACCAATGCTTTATCAATACACAAAATTCAGATTTTTCCATTACTTTGAAAATTTGCAACAGTAGCTTCACTTAACTGTAATTTGTAAACTAATATCTGATTGGGCCCAAATTTTGTCACATACTATTTGAAGGTTAATACTTCATAAAAATCATATTAATTTTTTATAAGTGGTGCTATCTATATGTCAGGCCTGGGACTTATTGTCTGATGTGTTACATGAAAATATATTGCAATATTTAAACTGTATATACTTGAGGATATCTTGTCTCAGTTAAATTATCCTTGTGATTGTGATACCACCTTTATCTTAGTCTTGTGCGTCTGTTAGGACAATTTGGGATGCAAACTTTGGGCCTACAATTAAAAAGTATTTATTGTCTTTGACTAATTCATTTTATTTGAACTATTGTTCTCAACTTGATTGTTATAGATGTTATTATAGAGACAATATTTCAACCAAGATCTTTGGCCATTTCAGGTATCCAATATTTTGGACTGATATGGAATATGTGTTGATGATTGTGTTATATTATCCTTGTCATGCAGTTTCTTTTCAAGACCAACTGATTTAAAGGCACCAAAAACACTGTCCTTTGAGATAGTGACATAGTGAATATAAGGGTTGGTTAATTAATTGTTGCAATCCTCTAGTAATAAATTCACTCTCTGGATTTAGTAGTAAAATAATACTTTGGTTCAGCAGAAACAAACAAGAAATAGCATTACATTGTAACAGATCTCCCATATTAGCCCAAAATAATGGATGTCTGAAGAGGTCTAAAAAGTATTTGAAATATTGCCTAGAATAAATAACATTTATAATAATCAACATGAGCTTGAATATAAATATATTGACAATTTCTTTTTTTAAATTAAAACTATAATTATTATTATTTTTTATTTGTTGAAATGACTATTTTTACATTTTCTTATTTTGTAATGTTATATTTTCTTTTCAAAGATCGGTGAGATATAATTTGGAAAAGATGGAGTTTGTATCTTTCAAAAGTGAAGGCAAGTTACGTCGATTGAGTACAGGATCTTCTGTGCTTTACCCTAATAACAATTGCAATACCATTTGGGTCTGGTATTGGAAAGACGACACTGAATGTTGGATGAAATATGTAAGCATTTTGTTTTATTTTTTCTAGACAAAATTATTTGTCTAAAGAAATTAAAATTGGTGTAGTGTTAAACTTCCTTTTTATAAGAAAAAAAAGAGAACAACAATACTTCAGGTTTCTGTGTTTCTGAAAGAACAAAACATTCCACATTTTTAATTTCAATTTATTTGTCAGAATTCGATGATGAATGCATATCTTTTTAACATTTACTGTTGAACAATTTAAGATAAGAAAGAATAGAAGTACCATTATATTAATAGATGTTTGAGGTAAGGTAGGTTTAGTTGACATTATTTGTTGAGATTTAGAAAAAGATAATCAGTTGGCATTTTAAAGTTATAAAATGTCAACAGGAGGAAAAATTTCTAAAAATAAATTTTTGAAATATGTTTATCAAGACAAAGAACAGTACTTATTTAATTAAACTGTGAGAAAGAACGAGAGATGAAAAGATTTTTTTTTTTTAAAAAAACCTTGAATAGTCTTTTTTAAAGGTTACTGTAGTTGGGGATATTATAACTGTATGTTGTTCAAAGATGTGCGTGCATAAATAATAGTTGTGATGTGTTAAAAATCAATTTCTGACTGGCTAGATGTTTATTTGTGTATACTTACATATACACATATAAACAAATACAATATATAAATATATATACACACTGTTTAATTAAAACCAGAATATCAGCTCAAATAAGAGTATCAGTAAAAAATAATGTTCAAACAAAGAAATTAAATATGTTGGTTGTTAATTCCACTTTCTGAATCTCTGGAACTTTCCATAATAAAAATGTGTGTGTGTGTGTGGGGGGGGGGGGTTACACTCCTTATCTCCAGCAAAAAAAGAAACATGGAAGAAAACTAGAAAAATTATATCAAAAATTAAAAAAACCTTCCTAGTTGTTCATTCTTGATTAAACATATTTATATATATGTGTGTGTGTGTGTATACACACATGTGTGTATATATATATATATATAATAATAATAATAATAAATAATAATAATATATATATATGTGTGTGTGTGTGTGCATGTGTGCAGATATATATGCATATATATATATATATATATATATATATATATATATTTATTTTCAAAATGTCAAATTAAATAAATTGCAAACATTGTGTCTGCTTATTTTTAATAAAATTCATTCATATTCACAGATAATTTTTCACATATTATAATTGAAAGACGTAAGAAATGAGCTGTAATGTCGACAGATGATTTTATTATTAATTTCTCGATGTTCCCAAATACTTTCAATCTCCTGAGATCATTTTCAGGGTTGTGAATTGTGGTAACAAAAAATAACCCTAAAACTGTGCTGCTAAAAATTACTGTAAATTCTCATCTTGCTTCAAATATAATGGTTGACAAATGCTTAGCGTTCATTAGAATGTGAAAATTATCCAAAATGGAATTTTTTTTATGTTGTAATGTCATGGTCATGCACGTATTAAAGCATGAAAAAACTGTTCTTTTTACAAACCTTTTAGAACATTAGAACAGTATTCATAGATGATTTTATTAATTGACAGCTTAACTTTTTTAATGAGTATTGCCTTGAGAATCTTTAGCTTGCTTTTGTTGTTTTCTTGGTTTAGGATAATGTTTACAATTTATTTAATCTGACGTGTCTAAAAGAAAAGTTGCAACCTAAATACACAGATTTTAAATTATGTAATCCAGCAGCTCATCATAACAATATCACCTGGCAATTTAAATATAGCCTTGTGAAAAGGTAGACTGAAGTAACTAATGATAACTTAATAACTCTTAACAAATGTAAACAAGAAATACATAACATATTAAAAAGAACTACCAACGCTGAACAATTTAAACAAATTCTAAATAGACTAAAAGAAATTACTTGGTAGGTTCATTGGCTCTTTAGGTTAGCTATTTACATTGTTTGCTCTACTTGCGTATTGAGCGCTTTTTAGTTTAGGTTACTCGTCTTGGTTTTTTTCTTTGGGCTACGTACTTCGACTGATGTTCAAGTGCTTAGCTCGTTCTTTTTTTATTACCATTTTTTCCTTCTGCATTTCTACTCTGAGGGTTTTTCGAAATGAGTATAGCGATGATATATATATATATATATATATATATATATATATATATATATATACACACACACACACACACATATATATATGTATATAGTATTATAAAAAGTGAAAGAACATGTAGATTAAAAATCCACTGTTCAAGCATTTAAACAGTGCTCAGTACAGAGTAGAGTTTAATATTTTAATTTTATTATTACAATGGTTTATAAAAGCATAATATCACTACATAAATATATATATATATATATATATATATATATATATATATATATATATATATATATAATTTATAAAAGATTTTTGATTATTACTATGGATAATACATAATAAGACAAACTGAGATAATAACATCAAAGTGGTGAAATATGTATTATCCATAGTAATAATCGAAAATCTTTTATAAATTATATTACTCTGTTAAATTAAATAAATGAATTTAACATTGAGTTCTCTTGAGTTCGTCTCTTTTGGAATTTACCTGGATTACATACCAAGTCTACTATATATATATATGTGTGTGTGTGTGTGTGTGTATATGTGTATATATATGGTAATGTTTTTATTATAATTTATAATAAAAACATAGTTTACTGCAACACAAGAGCTGTTATGTTTCATTACTATCTTATAACACCTCCCTAGGCAGAGAATTATTTGGTCTGTTAGGAATCATTATATATAGAAGCTTAAAAGCAGCACAACTTTTACCATTTCCAGACAGTTAATGAATTGCTCACTCATTAATTCAACTACATATATTTGATGTTTAATGTATTTTGTTTTTTTAATAAAATCTTTCCCATCTTTGTGACATGTTTACTACTTTAAGTGAAAATAACATAAAGAAAGTCCTGTAACCGCTCTACAAGGACATGTGATAACTTTTCAGACTTGCTCATAGGTCCATGTTTTAAAGTTAGTCAAGCTAGAATATTGATCTTCAGTCTGTTTATCTCCTGCTTGACATTCTCGAGTTGACCACAGTTGCTGAGTGTCCTGACATTCCATGTCCCAAAGGTAGTCCTTTCTTTGTTGTGCACAGTTGCAGGGTAATGGTCCAGAGACACCTGTTGCTCATGTTGTTCCTTCCCAAGTGAGGGACAACTGGGTGTAAGTGAAACCAGATGGCCTAACAATGGAAACTTCAGCAGCAACAACCACATGACACAGACTGCAAAAATAACGAAAAAGAAGTTGGCTTAATACTAGACAAAGAAATGAAGAAATTAATTCTGGGATACTGACAGTTTTCGAAGAGAGTCCTCTTGGTTAAACTGAGAGGAAGACCCTTCAACATATCTATTATAATAATTTATGCACCAACAACACTAAGCACTGAGAAAAAAATAGAATCATTCTACTCCATACTGGACAATGTCAAGGTTCAGTGCATAAGCCAAGAAATTAAAATCATAATGGGTGACTTGAATGCCAAGGTAGGTAAAGAGAGGGAGGGAGAGATGACGGCAAATTTTGATTAAGAATCCGCAACGAACGAAGAAAAAAATGGGTCCAATGGTGCACAGCAAATGGCCAAGTAATAACTAACAACTGCTTTCAAGTACATCCACGATGTCTATGGACATGAAGAAACCCAGGAGGTGACACAAAAAACCAAATAGACTACATAACCATAAGTAGGAAATTCAGGAAAGCAGTGGTTCAATGCCAAACCTATCCAGGTGCTGACTGGAAGCGAACACATTCCAGTCATCTGCAAACTAAAGGTGAAACTCCGGAGAAAGAAGAAGCCTACTACAGCATCAAGACTGAAATACAACATGCTCGTGAATGACCTCAACCTGCAGAAAGAATACACTAACAGCATGAAAAGCAAATACAAAGAACAATTTGGAAAAGGACACTCGAAATGTGACACACTAAAGGAAGTGATAGTGACATCAGCAAACAACATTGCTCAAAAGGAAATCAGACACAGAATAAAAAAACGAGTGGATGACTACAGAGATTCTTGACATGATGCAAAGGAGACAGAAAATGATGCCAATAAATGGAAGAGAATACAGGAAACTACACAAGGAAATAAGGAACAAATGCAGACAGGCTAAAGAGAAATGGCTCAACAACAAATGTGCAGAAGCAGAGAGATTGAGCAGGACTAATAAAGTAAACATGTATAAAGAAATAAGAGAACTGACAGGACAAAAACCTGCTCCTCAACAAGATGTATAAAATCCAAGGAGGGAACGATAATATTGGAGAAAGAGGAAATACTCCAGTGATGGGAGGAATGTATAAAAGATCTTTTGCACAACAAGAGAGAGCAACTGATAATACAGAAAGATGAGGACTGACTGGAAATATTAAAGTCCGAAGTGGAATCTGCAGTGGCCAAACAATAGAAACAAAGCAGCTGGTCTAGACAGCATTGTAATAGAGCTGCTGATAGCCCTGGAAGAATCTGACATAGAGAAAATTACAGAAATAATAAATTAAATTTATAATAGTGGTGTAATACCAGACAACCTAAGCAAGTCGTTTTTCATAGCACTGTCTTAGAAGCCAGGTGCAAATGTGTGTGAACTCCACTGAACAATCAGCTTAATGAATCATATTACAAAACTGATCATCCAAATCCTGATGAATAGAGCAAGAAGCAGAATCAAGTCAGAGATAGGACAAGAACAGTGCAGTTTCGTCGCAGACACTGGAACAAGGAATGCCATATTTATGATTAGGATGCTCTCCAAAAGGTCAGTATACAAATGAAGAAGGACTTGTACCTATGTTTTATTGATTGTGCAGAGGGGTTCAACAAAATATGCCACAAAGAATTGATGAAGATGCTCAGCAACCTCAACATATTTGGGAAAGACATAAGAGTAATCAAGAATCTCTACTGGCACAAACTGCCTTCATACAGAGAGGTAATGAATTCAGCAGATATACAAAGATAGAAAGGGGCATATGACAAGGATGTGTCTTTTCACTGGATTTATTCAACTTGTAAAGCGAGACTATTTTGAGGACCCTAGATGTTATATCATGATATCATGAACTGAGCATGTGAACAAGGATGAGGTTTTGGAAAGGATGGAAATGAAAAGGAAATTAATAGTAAGCATCAGGAAGAGACAACTAAAATTCCTGGGACATGCAGTGAGGAAGGAGGGCTTGGAGAACCTGATACTAACAGGCCAGATAGAGGCAAAAAGAGACAGGAAAGCAGCAGATAACATATTTGAAGGGCCTGAGCAGGTGGATGACAAAATGGGGGTTGAATGGTGTTACAGGAGAAAGTGTGCTAAGAGCCACCAGGGATAGGGAGACTTGGAAAACCATGATCGCTTACATTCTGAAAGAACAAGGCACATAGAAGACGAAGAATAATAAGAAGAAAAAGTCAAGCCAGATTTATTGACTCTCTTTAAGCATATTTCTAGTTTATTTTTAGTTTCCTGGATTGCTGTTGCATCTTTAAGGAAATAATTGATATGTTATCCAAGACCCTTTATGGTCTTTTCCTTAATTGTTGGTATGCTTCCCCAGAAGGGTTTGACTGTGTGTGTGTGTGTGTGTTTGAAAATTTGAACATATATATATTGTATATTTGGGCAACAATATCTCTTTTATTCAGGTTTCATAAAAAATGACAGACAAGGTATTATGAAGATTTTTATATAATTTTTCATGTGTAAAACAAGGTTCTTTCAAAATTAATTTACATGATCTGGCAGCCAACAAGGAAAGTATTACTAGAGCATTTTGGAAAATCTAGGAAACTAAAAATAAACTAAAAATATGGTTAAAGAAAGTTAATAAGTCTGGCTTGCCTGACCACTTTAAAGCATAGAGCTATAAACATGCCATTCTTTCTATAATACTATGGCCATTGTCGATGTACAAATTCACGTCTTTTCATATTGAACGACTAGAAAAGAAAATTAGCGTACAATTGTGGAGATGGTTAGGTTTACCAAAAATCTGACATAAACTGCCCTATACAGAAATTCTAATGCTCTGCAACTTCCTTTTAGAAGCCTAGTGGAGGAATTTAAAATCACCAAAGTTAGAACAGTAATGCAGTACAAGTTCTCCAAGGATCCAAAGGTGGCTGGTGCAGGCATTGAGGTATATATTTGGGAAGAAAATGAAGAGCAGAAAATGAATTGCTGGTAGCTAAAGAATAACTTTGTGAAAAGACTTTGTTAGGGACAGTAGATATAGGATGCGCGGGCATAGTGTATTTACCTACTGTTTGAGTAGACAAGGCAAAGAAAAGAACATACTAATACAAGAGGAAGTATGAAAGGGTGAAGAGGAAAAAATGGTTAGCAAAAGTGGTGGGACTAAGCCAACAATGAGTGTGGACCAAATGGGGATCCATGTCTTACAGAAAGATAAAATGGTCTGATATATGGCATAATGACAGCAGTATAAGGTTCTTAATTCAGACAATATATGACACTACCCAGTACTGTTAACCTCCACTTAATATATAAATAATTGAATTGTTTATATGCCCATTGTGCATGTGTCAGGGAACTTTAAAATATATCCTAAGTTGCTGTCAAATAGCACAAACATATAGATGTAGACATGATCAAATTTTAAAGTTTTTAGCAGAGGCAGTCACCATGGTCATTCAGCACGAATACATTAAATCCCCACAAAAGATCCATAAGGTTTCTTAAAGCTGGAGAGAAACCTAACAAAAAAGAAACGTGTGCAGAAAATACTTTGTCATTGGCAATGGACTGGAAATTAAAATTTAGGAACAAGACTAAAATTCCCTGACCACATCATTCAAATAACATTATGCCCAGACTTAGTATTCTTCTCAAACAAAATAAAGTAAAAATGTGGGAATTGACAACGCCTTAGCCAGATCCTGTAGAAGAAACCCATGAATGGAAGAGATTAAAATATGATGATTTACTTACAACTTATAAAAACAGTGGATGAAAAGCAAGCTGTCTGTCAATAAAAGTGGGTGCAAGAAGTTTTGTTGCAAAGTCCCTCTGCAGACCCCTAATTCATATTGGAAACTAACAAAAGGAAGGCAATCTGAACCATAACTGATGCAGCAGAAAGGACAGCAAAATGGTTATGGATTAAGCAAAATAGTTCTTGGACTCCAATGCCAGAAAATAGTTAAAAATAATCTTAAAAGAGGAGTGTAAATAATATGAATTTTATTATAGAAACAATATAACATTTTAATTGTCTAAATGCTTGACTTGAATTAAACAGGAACAATCTATGAATATCACAGTTCATTTTGTAAAATGTGCCATTTGTAAAGTTGTATATATTAGTACGTTATACTTAATTTTACATGCAGTTTTTTCTTTTTTTTTTGTTTGAGCAGTTTTAAGTGCGATATACATTGTAAGGCATTTAGTCCTAAATTTGTAATTATTTTCCTTTTTAAATTGTTATAAGCATGAAATATATTGTAAAGCTATATTATTTTATTTTTATTTTTAAAATTTAGCCTTCTTACACAATTTTTTAAAACTTTTTGCCATTGTATTTAGTGGAGTTAATTAGTCTTTTATCAATAACCGGTTTACATTTTTTTTTAGAGTTTTAAGTTAAATATTTCATAGTACAAATCAAAACCAAAATTAAGTAAATCACCTAACATTGTTTGGCTAATATAGGGGGTTAAAAATTAAAAACGTGAAATTACCTCTTCAGTTATCCAATGAAGCTGCTGTCCACCAAAACAAGTAAGCCTGTTCTGCTGTAAACATATCGTGCGGTGTTCGGTATATATATGTATATGTGTGCCGTTGCACATATACATACTCATTCGGTTGGTGTATTCAAATAGTGTAGCAATGTCAACGTCAATGCGCGAATAGTTGTCGATTTCTTGTACGTACATATGTACGTATGATGGGTTCTTTGTGAAACTATGGTAGGTAAGAATTGCTATTATTTTATTTAAGGCTGTATTGTTATTTTTTGTTTTAAAGTCAGTTATTGGCTTGTTTTTTTATTTTTTGTGGTTGCGTATATTTAAATGGTAGAAATTCTAATTTGTAATGCTTGTTAGTGTTTATTTGTGGTGCATTAATTATTAATTTTACTATGACAGAGACGTGTGTTTTTTTTATCCGTTTGGTATAAATTGTGATAATAGGTCTTTATTTTCATGTCTGCATTTGGAAATTAGTTCTGATCTCGTGTTTAATAAGTTCTTTTGTGGGGTATGAGATATAATTGCTACTTTCTCATGGAGGCAAAGTAGGCATTTTTTTGTAATGTTGTTGTAAGCAGGTGCTTTTTTCAGTATTTCCCAGCTTAGTGTTGATGAAATATTTCTGTCTTTTAGACGCCATACGTATGTTGATAGTGTAGTGCTGTTCAAGTATTTTCAGTTGGAGAATGAAAGATTGTGGTTGTCATTTCTTTTCTTAAATGGTCCCTCAGTGGCACCGATGTAGTACATTGTGTTGTTGTTTGCACTTACCTTGGCTTTATTTACTATATTTGTTTGCTGGCAATTTCTCTGGAGTGGGCATGTAGTTCTGTTTCTGCAGTTGCATTGAGCTTCTTCGATTACATTATTGTAGTTTGTTAATTTTTTGTTGTGGCTTTTTATTATTTGTGTAATATTTTTTGTGAAGCTGTAACTAATTTTGACGTTGTTTTTGTTGAATATTTTTGCTAATCAGTTTGTCACCGGGAAGTGTTTTTCTATTAAATTCAGGAATGTCTTACCTATGTTTGTTTTGATGGCTTTGTTGTATGGTGGATTAAACCAGATGATATTTCTTTTTCTGTTTTTGCTTTTTCGTTGCGGAGGTGTATATTGTAGTTGTTGTTTGTATCCACATTTCTTTAGTGCTTCGTCGTATGGTGTTCTTTTGTTATTGAAAATCTGTATGTTACATGAATTTTCAGATAGTCTGCGGCTGATTGATATGGGTATTTGTTTGATGATTTAACGTGGGTGGTTGGAGGATGTAATATTACGTAACTCAGTTTTTTCTGATGACAAACACATTAATTTGGAAATTTTTGCAAAAATCAAATAATTGTCAGATTTTAATGAAACTTTCAGGACTTATTCACAAATGAATAAAATTATTTTTGAAAATATTATTTTTAAAAATCTTAGTCAAAATATTTTTTTACATCTGGTTTCCCCCTTTCCATGTAAATTCATGAAATTTTAAGAAATGAAATTTTATTGGGAAAATTGGTTTTATTAGTTAAATGCAAGACTCGTTGAGGAATGTAAATCATCTATTATTTTTTTGAAAAATTTTGCCTTTATTTCCAAAAATCTGCTCCTAATAATAGAATAGAAAATGCAATATAACTTTGAGATTATTTAATTTAATAAGCTTTTAAATGCTTGAATAAATAATATAAATTAAGGTCATTATAGTCTGAAAAAAATTTTTTTTTTGATTAATAATGAAATTTTAAAAGAATTTTTTTCGTTTTTTTTAATTATAATACTTTATAAAGTTTCAAAAATATTTTTAGAACACTTCAAAGATTTGTTGATATAAGTTTACAAACTTATTAAGTGAGGTTTATATTTACTAATCAAAAACTAAAAAAGTTTAATACAAATTGTTGTGCCTTCCTATTTTTAAAATGATTTTTGATATTTTCTTTTTGTTTATTTGAAGATTTTTTCGTGTGGTAATTTCTATGGGTAAATAAAAAGTTCATGTGTTTCAGAGAAAAAATTTGTACAATTATGTGACTTGTGATCGCCATACACCTATCTCTAATCCAACAACCTGTTAACACATTTGATATATGGTGGACAGATCAAAAGGTTCAATTCTGTTATTAAAAAATAATTTTATTCTAAATTTCCTGTTATAAATAAGTAATACTTGTGTAACTCAGATGAATTTAACATTAAATTTGCTAATTTTCCAAAAATAATGTGTCACAGATGTATATCTTATTTTTGCAAGAGTTTTCAAACTAAAAAGCTGAAACTTTTGTTTACAAATCGGTTGATTACTCAAAAATGGACAAAAATTGAAAAATTAAAAAAAACATCTCAAAATTTTATATTCCAATCAATATAATTTTTGTTTGAAATACCCCAGAGCATTTTGCTTACTGGAAATAGTATAGTTTTCAATTAAATCTGAAATAAAAGCTTTCATTTAGCTTTCAATTAAATCTGAAATAAAAGTTTCAAGAAAACTGTTTTAGTTTTAAAAATTCAGTTTAAAATTTAGATATAAAAAATGAGTGGAGATACCTACTATATATATATATATATATATATATATATATATATATATATATATAGTAAAGTTTTATAATTTGCTTGAAGCATTGTATAAAATAGTTGTATGTGTTATGTCTTGAAGGCTGTCACAATGCATTGAACGAAATAAAGGAAGGTCAGGAGGTGTTTGTATGACCTGTTTATTATAATATTATAATGTCCATCTATGAATGGCTGGCTTTATCCACTGCTGCTGTACGTGTGTGCGTGTATGTACATGTGTGTGTGTGCAAGTGTGTATCTATGTGTGTTCTAGTTTTTTTTTTGTTTTTTATGGTTTAATGGTGTGTGTGTGTGTGTGTGTGTGTGTGTGAGAGTGAGTGTGTATGTGTGTGTATTCAAGTTGGGGTTTTTATTGGGCTGATGGAATCAGTTCGTAGGATCTAGGAGTTGATGTGACTTTGACCGGCTCAAGGATTATCAGTTACATTGCTGTTGTCTTATCTGTCTGATTTATCTGGTGGTATTTGCTCGTTGTGTGCTGTAATTGAATCTACTTTTGTGTGTGTGTGTGTGTGTGTGTTCTGTCCTGGTACATGCTTTGTTATGGGCACCTCTGCTACTACAGTCCCAGGTGGGAGGTGAGAAAATGTGTTAGCTTGGTTATTGTAACTATTTTTTTCTGTGTGTAAGGCTATGTGTAATATTGTAATTAAATCTACCTGACTTATTTATCTGTGTGTGTGTGTGTGTGTGTGTGTGTGTGTGTGTGTGTGTGTGTGTGTGTGTGTGTGCTTTAGCCTGGTTAGCAGTTTGTTATGAGGAAGGAAGAATGTGTGTGGTTATTGTTACTGATTGTGTGTGTGTGTGTGTGTGTGTGTGTGTATGTGTGACCTTTGTTGTCGTGTTAAGTGCATGTTGTGTGCGTCTTGGTGTTGTCTATACTGTTATGTAATCTAGGTTTAATTCTTGGCGACTGTTAATTGTCGGTTGTAATTTAGATATTATTAGGGACTCTTTAATGCGTAGGTTACCTATGTTGCGTTCCTTAGCCAAGATATTAATGGTTATGGCTTTGTCCTTATTTTTGCATTTTTTTAAGTGTTTTTGGAATGACGACGCTTGCGTGTGTAGATGTTCTTTTATTCTAATGTGTAGATGTCTTGTAGTGCTGCCGACATAGAATCCATCACATTTGGCGCATTGTATGCAGTATACAACATATACCTGGTGGCATATACCGGTAACCTGCAATAGGGCAGTTGGTTAGTGTGCATGTGGTGTTGTTGTTTGTTCTATGGTTGGGGTTGAGGTGTCTGAAGAGTGGGGCCGTAGTGTGCCAGCTGTATGTCTAATCCCTCTCTGCGGATAGCTCGACGTATTTTAGATGTTATATAATCGCTGAAGTGTGGTTACCTCAGGAAGCAGGTGTTAGATAGGGTGTTTGTTTATGCCTATATATTAGTGTGTATATATATATATATAAATGTATATTTGAATGTGCTTATATATGTGTATATATACGTGTATATATAATGTGCATATATAATATATATATATATATATGTGCATATAATATATATATATATATACATGTGCATATATATATATATATACACATGTGCACATATAATATATATATATATATATATATATATATATATATATATATATATATACATGCGCATATATCTATATATCTATATATATATATATATAGTTGCAGAAGTGAAAGAATGGGTGATCTGGAAGGCAGAACTGTAGCTGTTGGCATTGTTACTGTAGGGTTAATCACTTTTTTGCTGCAGCAATCATAAATTTAGAAAAAAATGAATACATCTGACTTTGGGTAAATAAATGTATAATTTATTTATATATGTACAAAACATAAACTGCTTTTGTGAAGAAGGAAAAGAGAAAGAGAATGTTAGCTGCTGTCAGCTGATGTCCTGTGTCAACAGTGGTTTTCATGGTAAAGGGTTACTTGTCACTTGACAACCCCAAAGCTATGTCTCTGCAAGGTTCTGTCTCTCCCTCTGTCGGATGTTTGATTCATGCATTTTTTTATAACAAGACTAAAGTTTGCATAGACTTGTTACTTCTTGGTTTCTCTACTTTCACTGGTTATCTCTTTAGTCAGTAGGCAATTCTTTTTCTGTTAGTCAATATATTTTTTTAACATTGGCTCGCTAAATGAGTAATGAAAAATAATTGTTTTGTTATTGGAAGATATGTGTTCATCCTATGCACAGAACTCAAATCTGTTATTCTACTTTGGTTGTTGAGCAGTTAACATCCTGTTAAACAGAAAAGTGTAAGAAACACAAAATACATATATGTTGAAATACTGAAATCATTCATAAGACATATTAAGACATGTTCCTCAGTTTTATCAGAGCCCTAACTTATATTGAATATAGAATGTATGAATTTATTTTTTGTGATGTTCATCTACTTTTTAATTTTTCATTATTACTTTCTTTTCTTTTTATATCAATTCATGCCTTTTTTTTTAAGGATGTAAACAATTCTGAATCTCCTCCTCTGTCTTCTGAAGATATTGAAAGAAAATTTTTATCGAACAGTACAGGACAGTTGCGTTTTATTTATCAAGGAAATGTTTGCTTCATAGACTTCAAGGGAATGTTTCAGATGAATGGAGAGAAGAGAGCAGTTCTAAGACGACCATTGTTTTTTAAAGAAATAAACAGAAAAGAAAACACAATGTAATTATTCTTTATTATTATACATCTAAATCTTAATATAAATGATCAAATTTGATGTACCTTAAATTTAATTTTAATGATTTATAGAAAAAATTGTTTTACGTACATTTGGTAGAAAAAAAATCCATTTTTTTGAAGTCACTGCTGAATGACTTTTCCACATTGACTTGTTTATTTGTTATAAATATTGTGGATATTATTTAGATATTTATTTTATTTAATGTTTGTGGTAAATTTGCACAATAAAAATACTATGTTTAAAAATCATGTTTGTACTATTAATCGCTGTTGGAATCATATTTTCCAAAAAAAAAAAAATTAGAAAAATTATAATAAGTTTTTAAAAATTTTCTTCCCACTCTTTGTTTTCTTAATATAACTTAGGAATTTTAAAAATCTCAATAAGATAAACACTTAAGAATGATTGTTTTATTCACATACACAAAATTAATTTCTTATAAATTGGAGAATAAAAAGAAAAATGATCAAAAGAAAGAAATTCAGTTGCAGATAAATTAAAATTTGTGCTAAAGACTTTAAGTTGAATGACATTAAAGTAGTTCAATTTTTCTGTCATTGGATGAAATGCTTATTCCCAAACAGTACAAATATCTACATATATTAAATGTTTTCTTAGAAGTTTTATGATATCTTATCTAAAACAAATCTTCCTTCCCTGCTTCCATAAGGAAAGTGTTGAGCATAGTAACCAGTTTATATCATTTGATAAGCAACAATTTGAAACAAGGACAAAAATATGGTTTACCGAATGCAAAAAACATTTATTTATACACAAACTTTGCTGTGTTCGTGTTGGACTGATATGTGTGCATGTATAAAGTGCGTGCATATTGGCAAGATTGTCTGTGTCACTGTGTGTGGGCATTGATAAGCTTCTATGCAATGCATGTATATGTGCCTGCATACGGGACAGAGTCTGTATTTATCTACTTGTAGTGAGCTGGAGGATCTAGTGCCACTGAAGAGGGTTCTTACAAGTTTTTGACCTGGCCGCCAGTGCACGTGCGCATTCTGTGCTGTGTGTCACCTTGGGCATCCATTCCCTTTGGCTGGCAGGATGAAAATATACCCTTGGTCATTTTTGACAGACTACTTATGACATAGTGTGCAGACGTTGTTGGGAGCAAAACTTTGCGCCTACTTGACGATTTGAGTTAAATGTTTGCACTAAGGAAAATGTGTGCTGGTTTAAGGAGAAAGAATAATGATTTTTTCAACTAATTGTTTTTTAGTCTGCTACAAAGGTAATGGTAAGCTCTATACTTGCTAAATTGGGTGAAAAGGATAAATTATTCATGCTTTAGAGATTACATTCTTTGCATAAAGAGATGGCCATCAAATATTTATGTTGTTTCTAGGCACAAACGTTGCTACCAAGATTAATTAATTGACTACCAATTTCTGTTAATATGTGAATAATTTCTTTTTGTGAATATTCATCTGAATTTTTTGTAGTATGCCAAAGCCTAACCCAGACCAAAGAAAAATGAAAAACAATCCCAGAAATAGAAACCAGAGAAAAGTGCAAAAAAATAAAAACAGTGGATTGAATACACCTTTCAAAATTATTGAAGTAAGTAAAGTGCAGGTTTTTATTATTGCATTTAATGGAGTTTTTTAAGTTAATACACAATATTTTATCTTAATAGTGGGTATCTCGTGTTTGTGATTGATTTTAATCTGATACTAGCCCCACTCATAAACCTGTTACGTTTTTTAAAAGCAGTTCACAATACAAAATGAAGTAACAATATTATAAATTTTGCTATTAATTACACATATTTTAATTTATATTTACAATAAAAGTTATTGCAATAATTATTATCATTTATAATTAGGACCTTGAATAAGTTCTCACTGATTTTTTATGAAAAGTAAAGTTTTATTTATAAAAATTAGTAAGAAACATGTCACTGAAAGTACTGTTGATTGTTAGCCACTACTTTTTCCTATCTTTCTGGCAGTATTTGAATTCCATGTTGAGAAAACAACATCTTTTGAGGCTAACCATGAGTCAACCCATTTTTGGCATCTTCATAAGAATGCAAGTGCTGATCAGCCAGGCCATTTGTCATCGATCGTAAAAAGTGATAATTGGACAGGGCAATGTTTGGTAAATTTGGCAGGTGTGGTAGGACTTTCCATTTAGTGTTTCCAATTAGGTTTTCACCAGTTTTGCAACATGTTGCCTAGCGTTGTTATGTTGCAAAATCACTTTGTTGGCTCTCTGCTTATATAGTGGTAATTTTTTCTTCAGTGCTCGGCTCAAACGCATCAATTGTAGCCGATAATTATCTTCTGTGATGGTTCATGTCATTTTGAGCAGCTCATAATAAACTACACCCAGCTGATCCCACCAAATGCAGAGCAGAAGTTTTGAACTATGGATATTTGGCTTTGCCACTAATGTTGACGCATGTCCAGGCTTATGCCATGATCTGCTACACTTAAGGTTAGTGTAGTGTATCCACTTTCTATCACCGGTCATGATACAATGCAAAAAAGCTTTTCTTTCCATTGAAGCAGTTGTTTACACATGAAAAGACACCATTTGATGTCTCTCAGCTTCAACCCATATGGTACCCAATGACCTTATTTTTTAATCATTCCTAATACTTTCAAACATTTCAAAACTGTTTTGTGATCAAATCCTAATGATTCTGCAAGTTCAGCTTGTACTTGACAGGAGTCTTCATAAAGTAATGCCTCCAATTCTTTGTCTTCAAACATTTTGGTGCGCCAAAGCATTCTTTATCCTCAACATCAAAATCCTTATTTTTGAAGCATCTAAACCAATCTCTGCATGGTCGCTGTACATCTCAACAAAAATTCCATGTACTTCAGCTGCAGATTTCTTTTGAATAAAGTAGTGCAGTAAAACTCCTCAGATACACTTTCTTTGGCGTCAAATTTAACACTATGAAAAACAAAGTTGCTTACACTTTGGTGAAATGACATACACTGAATTTCAAGCTTGTTTATAATACTTCCTTATAGATGCAAGCAGTTCTGAGAATGATATCTATTGAAAAACTGAGAACTTAATCAGGGTCCTAATATTATACAATTGGACCTGGTTCCACTCTTTGTATAATGTATCCAACTTGAATAAAAATACTTAATCTCACATTTCCATTATTGACTAATTCCGATATAGGCTTATTTTAAACACGACAATACTTTGTCATTTGTTCTATTTTCAATCTTTACTTATTTACTTATTGGTGTATGTGTGTCTTTTGAATCTTAAGACCAAATACAGAAGGGTTAAAAAATTATAAAATACTGTTACTTTAATCAAAATATATTTGTGAAGCATTTACATTTAATTAAAAAATATAGTTTATCAACAAAAAAGTGAAAATCTTAAGCTTTCAATTGATTAATTTAAAGAAATATTGAAAAAGTATTTTTTGTTGGTTATAAAGATAAGACCATGTGTGAAAAAAAAAATACTGGACAAAAATTTTAGATCTAATCAGTGTGTTCATAGCTTTAGGTGTGTAAACATCTACTTAGCTCATTTTCAGCATTAAATTTCAAATTTTCAAATGGCTAAGGGTAAAACTTTAATAAAGTCTGAACTGGGCAGGATTGTTGAACTTCAAAGACATGGCCTTTCACCACAAGTCATTGCAAATGACATTGGCCATAGCAGAACTGTCATTGTTAACTTCATTAAAAATCCTGATGCATATTGCTTCTAAAAAATCAAGTGGTCGCCCCAATAAAATTTTACCATTACAGACACATTAGGTGAGAAGTTAAGAGAGATTCAAGCCTAACATCAAAATCAGATAAAAACAAATACAGATGCTGAATGCAGCTCTCGCACAATTTGATGGCATTTGAAAGGGTTATAAATGTGAAATGGCTGCAGAAGCATTGCCTTCTTCCTCTCCATAAAACCTTTTGTTTACAATTTGCTTTTGATTATCAAATTTGGGATGTGGATAAATTGAAGAAAGTGTTGTTTTAAGATGAGAAAAAATTCAACCTTGATGGTCCAGACAGTTTTCAGTGTTACTGGCATGCAAAAGATGTTCCAAAATAAATTTTCTCAGCATGACACATTATGGTCTGGGGTTCATTTTTGTACAATGCTGCTAATTACATTGACATGTTATTCTTCCTTGCCCAGCCATCACACGTATTTTTTTTTTTTTTAATCATGTCACCCCAAGCAAGGCATTCCACTGCCACTATAGCGCAGGGGGTTACATAGAGCGATTGGGTATAGGAAATATCAGAAGGAGGGTGATAGATGAGTTAGGATGTACATAGGGAGAGAGTTGGAGAGAGTGGGTGTGAGTTAGTGTGTTAGGAGGTTTCTATTGACCCTACATTTAAACTCCTGGAGGTTGTAGCCGTCGGGGAAGCAAGCATGCAGAAGGGAATTCCACAGGCGGGAAGTGTGAGGAAAGAAGCTGTTGGAGTAGAAATTGTGGTTACATTTCATCAGTTTCAGTGTAAAAGGGTGGCACCTAGTTGTCAATCTAGTATCGCGTGCAAATTCACATCCAGGGGGCAACAGTGATTTAAGTTCATCAGAGCAGAAGCCATGAAAGTATTTATAGAAGAGGCATAGGGAAGCCACGTCACGCCGGTGAGAGAGTGACTGCAGGCGGTCAGCCAAGTCAGTGTCAATCACATTACAGATTCTTTGCTGTATTTTGTCAAGAACCCCGAGGAGAATAGCAGGGGCATCCGACCAGATGTGGCAGCAGTACTCAATACATGGGTGAATGGTAGATTTATATAAGTGCAGGATAGATTCAGATGGAAAGAATTTCTGGGCCCTGCACAGAGAGCCGACTTTCATAGCAGCGGATTTAGCAATGAATCTGACGTAGTCATTCCACTTGAAGTCTGCTGAGAGTGTCAGGCCAAGCAGGCATAGTGTTTTACTCTCTGGGAAGCAAGCCTGTTTTATGCTAATGGGAGGGAGGTGTGGTTGTCTGTGGTGGTTAATTGACAGCAGCTTCGTTTTGGAAGAATTGAATTTTACGAGCCATTTCTTACCCCAATCCACTATGGATTGGAGGTCCTTTTCAAGCTCGGCAGTGAGGTTCGCCTTGTCACCAACACCAGATTTTTGATCAAGGCGAGAGTAAACTGTGGTATCATTGGTGTACATGCCTACTTGTGATCTTATGGCATCAAGGAGATCATTGATGTAGATTAGATAGAGCATAGGACCTAGGATAGAGCCTTGGGGTACACTCGCGTTTGTAGGGTAGTTCTGGGAGGCATGTCCGTTTAATACCACCTTCAATGTGCGGTTAGACAGGAATGACTGGATTAAGTCCAACAAAAGTCCAGTTATGCCATAGCTTCGCAGTTTCCGTAGAAGGCCGGCATACCATACTCTGTTGAATGCTTTAGAGATATCCAAGGCGACGGTTTGGGCTTCATCATTCTTGTCGAGAGCCTGGTATATATACTCGGTGATGGTCGTTAGCATATCAGCAGTAGACCTGGTGAAGTGGAAGCTATACTGTTTGTCCGAGAGGAGCCCATGGGCTGTGAGATGCTGAATGACCTCGGCATTGATAATGGCTTCGAACACTTTGCCGAAGATCAGAAGAAGGCTGATAGGGCAGTAATTTGTATGGTCCGAGGGTTCACCAGTGTTCTTGAATATTGGAACCACAGAAGAAAACTTCCAACAGGCAGGAAAGCAGGAGGAAGATAGGCAGGGGTTGTAGAGCTTAGAAAGGATAGAGGAGAGTTCAGGGGCACATTTCTTCAAGACTATGATTGGGATTCCGTCTCCACCACTCGCTTTGTAAGGGTCCAGTTTTGAGATTATGCTAGAAATCAGCGAGGGTGTGATGTGGACATCATAGGTTCTCTAAATTTTTTACTTCAGTTAAATTCATTAACAAACTTCTATCAGTGATGCAGCTCTGCTATCTTTACTGATATCAACATATCCAAAAAATATTTCTTACAAATTGTGTGACAATTAAGATTTCCTTCAAAGATCAGTAGTCTCATCAAACCTTACGGCAAAATAGGTTTATATTTCAATCATTGCATTCATTTTAACTTGATCTACACAATGATCTCATTTTGACTAGTACTTGAAAGTTCAGAAAATGCATAGTTATTATTTTTCTTCACAACACATAAATGCAATCTTAATCATTATCTTCTGTGCTGATGTTTCACATATAGCTCGAAAATTACATATATTGTTTGATTGTTGTGTTATCGTGTCCTCAATTCTAGACAAGATAATATCTCAATATAATGAATTAGCGATTCACTATATCTTGATTTTTCTCAACTGAATCAAAGCTGCTTTCCAGTGATTGATCGCTGTATCAATTCATTGTTGGCTAAAAGGTTTTCAGATTAATTACAGATTTCAGATAGTTCTAAAATTTTTGGTGCCTTGTCAAATCTGTAATCAAATTGTTCAAATGGCAATAGTTGATAGTTGTCTGTGTGTTCTTAGGTTGACAATATAACAAACATAGGAAACAGAACAATTTGTTCAGAATGGGATATCTTGTTATCCACTGTTCATAATACTTGAAATCAAAATAATGATGATATTCCTTGCTGCCCACTTTGGTTTTGATTTTCAGTTCAAACTTTGATTCTCTCTTTTAAGAATGATAGTATTCTTCTCTTTGAAGCTTCTTATTGCAAAAGGTCAAGAAAGGAAAGAAGAAACTGAGCTGATTGACTTTTTTACCATCTTATGAGTGCATGAAAACATGAAAAATACTGGGTGTTATTGTGTCCTCAAAAGGAAGGAATGGGAAATACAAAAATAACATGAGTTCAATGAGGATAGTGAAAATGATCAATAACTAATTTTATATTTTTTAAATTAAACAAAGCTTTATTCTAACAAAAAAATTAAATGCAAGTTTACTTTTTTATATAACTTTTTAAAAAATAATTTCAAATATTTAAAATTAAATTTTAAATTATTAGAATGGATGAAAAATGTACCTTTTCACTCCAAGTATAAACTGGTCAAGAATAAAATTCTGGCTAGTGGTCACATGACTGAATCCAGGTATTAAGAATACTTTCCATGGATTAAATCTTTTTTTAAAGCAGTAAAAAAAAGTAACTTTTGATATGAAATTAGGGTCACCAAATGTTCATATATACTCATCAATATCAAATAATTGTACAAACTTGCAAATTGACTAAATACCCATTTCTCATCTAAATTGATCCAACTCTCTGAGGAACACTTTCTTTTTTGACTAGGCAAATCTTTGATCTGAACTGCACATGCAATAAAAATATTAACACTTCCAGGAATATATATTGAGAGCAACAATATGGTTGGAAGGCAAGCAGCAAAAATTCTACTTTTATCTACCTTTCTCTGTTTGACTTCCTACTCTTGTTTTGTATTTCATGCTCGCTGCTCAAAGAAAAATAATCCACTGCTTTTTCTTCTTTCCTCCCTAAGCAAACGGTAGCTTTCTCTATTTAAACTTTAACTAATATAGCTTGTTTACAAATTATCATAAAAAAATATCATGAGTTCAATGAAGATAGTGAAAATGATCAGTAACTAATTTTATATTACATAAAAATTGTTCATCCTGATATATAAGACAAAGTCTTAGTTGACATGTTTTGTTCTTTCCTAAGATAAGATATAAACAAATTGAAATAGATGACAAATTTAAGGAAGTTACTACAATAAATACATTGTTGGGATTATTAAGTTGGAACAACTTGTCGTTTGGAATTAAAATGTCAAGTCATATTTTTCAGAGCGCAATCAAGAAGATCTTATTAGGAAAACTGGAGAACATAATAATAAATCAAGATAATATATACATTTGAAATCGCACTAAGGCTGAATTAAAGTGTAAAACAGAACAAGTCTTACCGAGATTAAATCAGGCAGGCATAATGATAAATGAAGACTAATGTGAGCTCAACTGAGAAAAAATATCCTATCTAGGATACCAAATCTATAGAAGGAATATTCCCTGATGAGAGGTTATAAACCAAAATTGCAGAAGTAGTAAAGCCCACAAACAAGAAAGAATTGGAATCTTTCTTAGGATTAATTTCCACAGCAGATATCTTCCTAGATATAACAAATATATTAAACCATTTGTGAAAATGAATAAAAATAATGTAAAATTCACACAGACACAGAAGTAAAATTATGTTTTCGAAGCATTAAAAAAGGCTCTGACAAGTAAGCTGGAAAAAAAATTCATTGACCTGAGAAAAGAAGTTACTTTAATGACTGAATACAAGTGAACATGCTATAGTGACAATTGTATTACAAAAGGGTCACCAAATTATGTATCTTTCTAGAAAACTATCATCAGCAGAATGTAATTATTTTAATATAGAAAGAGAAGCATTGGCCATAGTATGGAATATGGAAAGTACACAGAATTTCTTGTTAGGTGAAAAATTTCTGTTAAAATCAGATCACAATCCGTTGGAATTCTTATTCAATCCACATAAGGAGTTACTCTTGTAACATCATCAATAATTTTAAGGTTGGCCATTAAAATCTTGACATTTGATTTTGACATTATGTTAAAAGAAGCACCATTCCTCAAGTGGATACATTATTAAGAATAAGATTTCAGAATGAAAATGGAGAGAAACATGAAAATTTGAATGATAGTTAGACAATGGGTAAAAATGGATGTCTTATCCCAAAAAACACTCAGCATAGAAATCCAACAAGACTAAGCAAAATACTAGAGCACAAGAAAGAATGTGTAGAGTAACGGCACTATAGTGGAAAGGCCTTTCAAGGAAGCAAGACAAAGGTTAACAGTAGAGAAATGTAATGCATATACAATAGTGCCACCCCAAATTTTAAGAAAGGGAATAATTAAAAGTGTGCAGGACAATATACACTGCGGTGTCACAGCAGCACAAAGAAGGTTGAGACTGCAAGCTTGGTGGCCATTATATTCTAGAGATATTGAAAAACACATAAGATGCCCCAAATGTATAGAAATTAAAACATATAAACAAACCAAATTACACACATGGCCTAAAGAGGGGGCATTATGGACATGAGTCCACTTAGATCATGCCCACATTTGAAATATTGGTTTATTTTTAATCTTAGTAAACTCATTCTTGGGCTTGCTAGAAGTAATAAAGGTGAGAGATAGGAAAGCTCTCACTGTGAAACAAATTTTGAGAACAATATTTGCAAGAAACTGTGTACCTAAAGCCTTTGTCACTGACAATACACTGGAATTCTACAATGAAAATTCAGTGTCTTGGTTAAAAAAATAGGATGTGTACTATATAAAATGCCACCGTATCACACACAATTGAATGACATAGCAGAAAGGGTGGTTCAAACAGTAAAAATGGGACTAAAGGTGTTTTCACCTTTTAATGAGAATATAGAGGCATACCCTAAGTTACTTTTTAGCTATTGAACAGTTTCTCATGCAGATAGAAAGCAAAGTCTATCAGCTTTAATGGCCAGGCAAAATAACTACGTGGTTTGCCACAGAAGAGAAAATCTTGTACAAAAACAACAAAGTGGTAGAGCCAGAAAGAGCAAGGTTCATCTTACAAAAAGTACAGAACACAGATGCATAAGAAAAAAGGAGAAACCAATATTAGAACCAGGTTTGAGCCCAAAGTTGTAGAAATGCGAAATGAAAAAAAAAGAGAAGACAGAGGATGGGGAAACCGAAATAGAACAGAACATGGAGGAAAGCAGAAATGATTTAACAGACCTAGAAAAGGAAAATGAATCTAGACCAAGATCTCCATTAAATAGGGCACAGGAAAAACAAACAGAAGAGCAATGCAGACCATCCAGAATATTCAGAAGAAGCAATGGAGTAACTCAAATTCAGGGAGGTGAAGTGTGGTATGCAAATCAGATACACACATAAATAGAGCAAACCTCAGGCACTGTGGAGAAGGAGAAATCTTGTAGCTTCCTACAAGATTAACACATCACAACATATTTATATCTGAAATTTTACATGCACACATATTATTTATCATTAAAATTCTTTTTTAAATAATCAGTATTAAACAAGTACTGTTTTAGTTATCCATTTTGATATCGTAAAATTTCAGTTCAGCTTTGGTTTCATGATATGGGACAGTATTGCACACATTAAAGTTTTCTTTCAAAACTGACAGAGTATTTATCAATACACTTCATCATCCACTTGCAAAAGTCTGTATTTCTTTTAGATTTTATAAGTTCAAGGGCAAACATTTCTCCTTAGTGCCTTTACTCAATCAAGTTGGCTACACTGAATGTTAATACTAATTAAGGTGAAAGTAGCACTCTCACCAAAAAGACTCTATACAGGCTTTTGCAAATTTGTGATATTTTTCCTTATTTGTTGTGGGGCAAATTTAATCTGATTTTTGTGTTATAAGACATTCTATCTATATTTGTTTTGACTGTCAGTTTGATCAGATATGTCAGTATAAAATAAAAACTTTTTGCTATGACAAGGTGCCATGATCAAGTGAATTTTTGTTGTAGTTAGAAATTTTGCAAAATCTATTTGGATCTTTGGATCTTTGTGAAGTTTCTCTAACAAATATAATCCCCAGCCTTTGACTGCTTCATCCCACTGATATTGCTAACCATGTACACATGTCTTCTTTCATTGCTTTGCAATACATGTTGTTATATGTTTTCAGTTGTCATAACAAAAAGACCACCTTTTTTACCATTTAAGTAAAAACATTCACTTTTCTGTTACTTTTGCATTTATAGTTGGAGAAAACTGATTCCAATTTTGAAGAAACTGCGAAGAAGTTCAATGAGACTATGGAGTCAAAAGGAGCAAAAATCAGGAGCATTGAGGCTATTAAAAATGGAGACCTTTTGAAAGATTATGAAAGGTAATTTAAATATACTTACTAAATTTGTAAGATTTCTTACCAGAAGTGTTCATACTGATTGAACAGGAATGTTACAAGTTTGATAAGTTTGCAGAATTTGATTAGATTCTTGATTTTAAAGATTTAAAAGTATAAGAGCACACTAAATCTTCTGATTTGTTTCGTTTGAATTGTATAGAATATTAGTTTAAATTAGCATGTAATAAATATTCCAGCATGCTTTTGATTAACTTGGTCTGTCAAGTGGTTTCATTCTAAAGATTTAATGCAGTTTTATTTATAAAAAATGCATGTGTTTTCAGTTACTTTAAATGGGTCATTTTGTATTGTTGTAGGAATTGTTGAAAAAACTTAAGTTGATAGAATTTAAAACTAAATTCAGAAATTGTCTGGTTCAAACATTCCTATCTGAAAAAAAATACATATATTTTATCTTTTTTTTGTTAAATGAATCCACCTCAGAAATTTTAAAAAATTATGAAAGCATTATCAGAACAATAATAATAATGACTCTAAAAAGTAAATATTTTAATGTGTGTGTGTGTGTGTGTGTGTGGTGAGGCAGCAGATAATTATCTAAACATATTGTTAAATATAACAGACAATGTATGTCTTTTATGTGTAATCATAAGCTATTCTAAACATTGTATTTTAGCTTTAATTTCTGGTGAAAATAAAGACAAAAATTGAAATTTATAGTGATCGTCCAAAATTGCCTGTAATTTGAAGTGATAATCATTTTTATTTAAAATAACAAATGTATTGGTTTTATCAGCATGTTGAATAACAATACTTTTGTTATTTTTTTAGTTTTGTGGCTGCTTTCATTAGAGGTGTGTTTATAATATAATTAGGATTTTTATGGTAATGGTGTTTGATTGATTCAGCTTTGAGTAAATTTCAAAAGTTAACTAATAATACTACCTTTCAATTTAAAAACCATATCAATAAACTTATTACTGCTAACAATGCTGAAACAGGATCTTATGAACTTCAAAAAATTATAGGTGACTATCAGCCTGGCTACCTTTATGGAAATGTAAAAATTCATAAAAAGGATCATCCCCTCTGACCTATCATTTCACAAATACTCACACCAGTATATAAACTTACCAAAACCCTTAACAAATTAATTACTCCCTACCGCCCAAGTAAATATTGTATTAACTTCAAAAATGAATTTATACAAATTCTCTCTTCTGTAAAACCAAACAACCAAATATTTGCTTCTTTGGATGTGCAAAATTTATTTACTAATGTTTCCATCCATAAAACGATTGACATTATTATCCGGGATGTATACAGTTGCACTACTCTTCCACCAATCAATATTAAACACACTATTTAAAAAAAATTATTAGCATGCACAACTCAAGTACCTTTTCATGATCCCCCCCCAACCGGTAATATTTATAGTGAAATAGATGGTATTGCAATGGGATCTTCTTTAGGTCCCCTTTTTTTTAATTATTATATGGCACATTTAGAAAATAAAATATTTAATGATAGTAATAAACCCCTTATATATGTAAGATACATGGATGACATTTTTGTTTTAGTTAAAAATATTGATCAAATTACACAACTTAAAAACAAATTTGAAAGTCACTTCATCCTCAAATTTACATTAGAACTTAATATTAATAATAACAATTCCATTCCTTGATGTATTTATTGATTCCAGCACACATAGATTTACTAATTCTCTATATAGGAAACCAAGTAGCATTAACTTGTGCCTTCTTAATTATAATAGTGACTGCCTCTAATGATATAAGTTAGCTGTTATAAAAAAACTTAATTCAACACACACAAATGATATCTTCTTTCAAAACATATGTTGTATCCCGGGAGGGGATAAACAGAGAAAGAATAGTGCAAGAAATAACTCTTAACACTGAGTATATATAAATAGAGATTTATTATACCTCAGTACAATAAACCAAATACAAGTACACCCAACAAACAGTTAACACAAATAACAATTAAGAAGGCAATGTCTCTGTATAGGACATATGCATCCGTCTTTAGAAGTAGACTTCCATCTAGTGACGTCTAACTCTTGTCTAAGGTCGATGGCTTTTGACTCTGGTATAATAACGAATAATCTTGATCACTCCCATGTAACGATGAAGACTCTCGTATAGTCACAAACACACTCAATCTCTTTCGAGCGCACTCTCTGTAGTTTGTTCTTATCTAGGTCTTTTATGACGCTGGGCATACCCATTCCGGGGTAGGACCAGGATATTCCTCTACAACAGAACAACATAATAGGTAGAATTGTTAAGCGATTAATAATAATAAACAGATTAAGCAATTTAACTAATAGTCTCTAATAACCCTACAACAGCACAACTAAATCCTCTACAGAAAACTAATGTAGTGTATCAATTTACATGTTTGTTCAGAGATAGTATATCTGATACTAATAATAAACACAGTACATATATTTGTTTTACTATAACCACACTCTCCTGTAGACTTACCTGTCACCTTTCTGATCATAGTTCTATTAAACAACATTTCTTAGAAAAACATAACTATGTACATAATAATAGACAGATTTTAGTCAATAACACAATAATCCTCACACATACACAGAGTAAAAAGAACCTTCAGATATTGGAGGCCATCTACATTAAATCAAAGCAACCCACACTCAATAAAATCACATTTTAAACTAGTCATAACACATTACATGCATTTAGACATATGGTTCTGTTGTTAACATTTCGATCTTTCAGGTGGTATGATGTTATAGAACTTCATTACTAATTTAAAACTTGTGTCTGCTATTCAGCAACCATTATTGTCACATAGCAGTGTTTTACAAAAAAGAATATCATCTTTGTTGGTGAACATTTTTATGTTAGTGTTCCTACAATCACCCTGAAGATGGCTCATGTGAACCGAAAGCTTAGGACCAGCATAATAACAAATATCCTAATATTGGACAATTTTTGTCTTTATTTTCACCAGAAATTAAAGCTAAATGTTTAGAATGGCTCATGATTAAACATAATAGACATTCATTGTCTGTTATATTTAACAATATATATATATATATATATATATATATATATATATATATAGGGAATGTGTGACATGTACTCCTGTCAGTCATTGATGGCATCAATACAGCAGCTGGTCTTCCAGTCGACCTTTCCAATGCTGATCTTCCTTGCCTATGTTGTGAATTTAATCTCAAGAAAGTCACATTGAATTCTTGCTGGATGTCTCCGCCAAGTCAAACCAAGCCAGATGCACGCACAATTGGGGAAAATGAAAATAGCACCAAAATAAAATGAATGACACCTGAATGAGTTGTAGAAAGTCTTTTTGTACAAAAGGAAAATAGAGAAAAAAAATAATCACCACTCATCTTCTTCCCAAATCCTGTTCCTATCAATCTGGCGATGGAACAGGAGTTTCGACCAATTCTCTAAGTAGAAATTTGCGAAGCGTTTTTCTTCCTATTATTAATTCAAGTTTTTGGTTGGCAATATCACTTCACCTCCGGTCAGAGTTTTAAGTTTGTGCAACTCGAACTGACTTTGTTTCACTTCACACCAAAGCTTCACCGAAACTGTTGTGTCTCAGTTTGTATAGTGGCTATTTTTTCTTGAAAGTTCATCTCAAACGCTTGTAGTCAATAGTGATCTCTTGTGATAGTTTTGGTTGTTTTGAGCAGCTCATAATAAACTACACCCAGATAATCCTACCAAATGCAATGTAGAAGCTTTGAACCATGGATATTCAGCTTTGCTGCTGATGTTGATGGATGACTGGGCTTGCCCCACAATCTTCTATGCTTAGATTTTATCACCAGTCATGATACGATGCAAAAAAACTTTCCTTTTTCTTCTGTTGAAGCAACTGTTCAGACATGAAAAAATGTTGTTTAATGTCTGTTGACTTCAATTTGTATGTCCTTGCTTTTGAACCATTCTTAATGCTTTCAAACATTTGGAAACTGTTTTGTAATCAACTACTGATTCTGCAAGTTCAGCTTTTTACTTCTTCTTGAAGTAATGCCTCTAATTTTGTCTTCACACTTTTTCTGTGTGCCAGAGTGCTCTTATCTTCAACATCAAAATCCTTATTTTTAAAGCATCTACATCAATCACTATATGTTGTTTCTGATATGTTTAACACAATAAAGATTAAAGTTGTTTACACTTTGGCAAAATGACATACATTGCATTACCATTTGAAACTACTGTCATATGCCTGCCTCGACGATAATCATCAAGATGATTACACGTCGATTCGGGAATATTTATATTTACACATCTATGGACAGATACGGGTTATCTCTCCTAGATCATGACAAATGGACAATGATAAACAAAGATAAGAAAATAAGATTACTGTTCAATTGATATAATCGAACTGCAATCTTTCCCGGTCTGGTTCAATATCAACACATGCACTGACCAACAATTCAAGGATGAACGACAAGAGGAGACGAATTTTGATATAAGATTTTAATAAGTAACAAAATATTAAAATAAAAAAAATATCTAAGTATGAATAAGGATGTCTAATGACTTGAACCTCAAAATTTATATTCGGATACCCAACGTAGTTGAAATAATATTTTACAACACTATCAACAAATAACAAATACAGGCAAATACAAATGCAAGAGATTAACACAAAATGAAAATGGGGAGAACCATATAATTTATAAGCACATATGGTATGTTGTATGTGGTAACATGATATTTGTGGAAGTGTATGCGTGTTCTAACATGGGTCTAAGAATATGATAACTTATCCTTATATAGATTCCTTCTCTCTTATTTTACTTTTTTTTCTCTCTCTTCCTTCTCTTTCTTTATACAACTTTGGACTCAAACACAGTCCACTTAAAATGTATGTAGCTATGACTGTCTCTATTTTCTTTCAGTTGACTGTTGTACTTTCAGCATACAAATTTCTGAAATATCCGCACTCTTCTTTATTCCTTTATTCAATCAAGCGTTGTATTTTCTGCACTCGAACAATTCTGTGGCTTCTTCTCTTCAATATCTCTTCCTTCATGTGTTAACTTCTCTGCGTCGCTATCTTTCTTTCTTTTCTTGATAAATAACTTGGCTTCACTTTCTTTCTCTTCTTTTAACAAACAGGAATCAGCATACAAATAACATTACAGTTTCTTCTCTTCAATATCTCCTTGTCGCTATCATTTTTTCTTCTTTGAAAGAACAATTCAGCTTCGTCTTCTTCATGTTTTCACAAATAAGAATTTTTAAGTTCATTTTTTTTCTTATTCGGAGTTGCTTAAAATGAATTGGTCAAATTACACTATTATCTCAAATGCGTTTTCCTTTTCATTCATCATTTATCAGCACTCAGCAATCGTGACTTGCTCAGCCAAGATTTGAGCTGCAACTAATTTCCAAACTTTGCTTTCCATGTGATTTGTTTTTGGCGTGAATTCTAGCTCCTGCTGTTTCACGACCTCATGTCTAGCTTCTGTCTATTTCCTGTCTAGACATTTGTTACTAAGGGTATCTAGGTCAACCAACCTTGACCTGCTATCCCAAAACTGACTCTAGGCGCCCACGTGATCATCTCTTTGTTACCATGCGAAGACCAATCTCAATATATTTGTGTAGGTGTGTGTGTGGCTATCTATATCCGTAACACTACGCGCATGCAGTCCTGGAAACACCATCTGTTGGAAAGCAGAGAAAACCTTTTCAAGGTCCTAATATAATAATCAAGTAAATAATATTAATGATTTTAGTATTGCTATAATTTAAGCATATGTCTATGTATGAAACTAAAATTAATTTTAAAAATCCTCTGAAAATTATTAACAAAATAACCCACAGTTTTTATTTATTTATTACTCTAATATTGGTGATCTACAATCTTTGCAAAGTCATCTATGTGTCATTTGTCATGCTGGAACTACATATTTTCTTTTTTCTTTTTAGGAAGCAGATGAAAATGGCTACAAAACTTGGCAGTCTGAGCATTGTCAATGAAATGGATCTGTTTCATGGTACTCAGTCAGCAAAGATTTCAGTTATTTCCAAACAAGGATTTAATATTAAATTGAGTGGGAAACAGATTAGTACTAGATTTGGTAAAGGCTGTTATTTTACCAAAAAAGCAGATTATGCACATAAATATGTAATTCCTGAGAATAATTTATACAAAATGTTTTTGGTTAAAGTTCTGGTTGGTCTCACTTGCAAAGGGAAAATGACATATGACCAGCCACCTTTGGTAGATTCCAACAATGAAGATGGAGATTTGTATAATTCATGTGTTGATGATGTAGAAAATCCAAGTGTATTTGTAATCTTTGAGAATGACCAAATGTACCCTGCTTATATTATTACCTATGAGATGACCCTTGAAAAGTGACTTACAAGTATTTGACTTGATATTTACAAATGAACATTAGTTAAAGAACCATTCTGGTATGTATGATGTTTGATTGCACAAGTATTTAATTCCTTTAAGTTTGATATAATTCTTTAATCAATGAAAACTTAATGCAAATAGTTTTACAATTCATTAATTTTATGTTTATAATTAGAATTTTCAGAGATTATTTTGATAAATTTAAGTAAAAGCTGGATCAAAAACTTTATTTTATTTGGCAAGTGTATACAATTATGTTTTCCTTGTATGTATCATAGATCATTCCAGTAGAAGAAATTGTTAACGTTTCTCATTCAGGTGTAAGGTTTATTACTAAAGTATGAAAATAGTGCGTGGATGAACATATTTCATTTCCACAACTTTTTTGTGAGATGGAAAGCATTCAGAGTTTCTTAAAGATTAATGATTTTATACTAATAAGGCACAATTGAGAGCTATTGTTATCAAATCCAGTGTCTTCAAATTCATGTTGAATTTATTCAATTGATAGATAATTGCTTTTTTTAATAATCTTAATAAATTTGTTAGTCACTTACAAGTATGATAATACTTTTTTCTTCATTTTTAATGCTAAAGATGGTGTTTGAAGAATCAACTTTGCTGCACCAGTAAGTAAAACATGCATTGGAAACTAGAATTGGTCTGTGGTCTTCATTATATGAAACCAGTGACTAGTAATTGCAATCTCCTAAAATCAAGGAATTCAATGCAACTTTTCAGCAAATTATCAGAATTTTATTCAATGTTAGAAAGTCATTACTTAGGTTATCTTTAGCAATTAAGAAAACTAACACTTGGAACTCTTCATGACATTTTTTTTTTATCTTACAGAGGTTTACTACAACAGCGTTTACAGTTTCAAATAGGTTATATGTGACACATGCAAATTCATTTACACCCCCTTTCATCTGAAAATTGGGAAGATGAGAAGTGATGAGCATTTCCCTTTTCTGGTAAATTCTGGCTTAATTCCAAATTTAAATCTCTACTCTCCTTATATTAATATTTTTATTTCTCAGATTTAACTGATTTTTTGGGTTTTTTATTTTGTTTACCTCATTCATTTTTGCTTTGGTTCCATAGAGTTTTGGTTTTATTTACTGATTTACTAACACTTGTATGATTTCATTCCTTTCCAAAGGTTGCTGTTTTAAGTATAATACAAGGATACATTAACTGTTAGGTAACAAATGGCAATATACAGATAAAAATAAAATCTAGGGCTTACAAAAAAGGTCTTTCTTTGAATTTTTGGATGGAAAGCCAGTAACACTTGTATAACAAGGCATTTCAAAGCATTTAAAAAAAATTAATTTTTTAAGTGCATCTCCTTATACAAAAGGTAGTGAACATTTAGTTACAACCTGGCTTTCTAAAAGAGAAAAAAATACAGATAAAACAAAATGAAAACAGCCTCACAGAAAACTAATAGGAAATCATGATTTTGTTTTGCCCATTATTTAAAAAGAAGAATTGCTTTATGTGGTTATCTTGATGAGAATTTTTAAGTCTCAGATTCAGGTAACCCACCTGAGTTTTTGTTTAGGTCTGAATGTAACTCTCTTGAATGGACTATAAATTTTGTTAATTGGTGGAGCTCATGTATAGTTTGCGATAAGTTTATGAAAGACTGTCTTCAGCTTGCAATAGTGGTCAGTCTTTGCCTGATCTGGAAACTAGAGTTTTCATTGATGTATATTGTGACTGCTTTCTTCATAATGTCATAACTATTATGAATTTTATTGAAATACATATGGATTTATATTGTTACCTAATTATGTGTTGTTATTTTGATTCTTCAAAAATTGAAACTTTCAGTCAGTTTGCCTACCTTGTGTTTTTCTATAATGGCATCTGTACTTTAGGATGTTTACATCCTGATGTTAAAGTTAGCTTAATCTAATTAAGTTGCTTAGATGAACCAAATATGCTTTTTTTTTCAAAATCTGGCTGAGATAGTTGTATATTACCCATAGTGGTCAATATTTAAATCTTTGCAAATAGCTAAGATTTTGAATGTTGATTTTAAAGCAAGTAGAAACTTTCTCCTGTTTGGTGCAACACAATTGCTCTATTCCCATTTATACTAATTTAGCCTTGTGCCAAGCTAAGCTTAAGCTTAGTAGATTTAAAGTGTCAAGGCTGTTAATATTAAACCTGCTTTGTGGCAGGCATTGTTACTCCATTTTTAAGATTAGTTAAGAGTGTTTATTTTTATTTTAATCGTAGTGTGTCCAAAGGGCCAGAGTAAAATTAAAGTTAAATATCAATATTTGACTCTGGTCATAAGGAAATGCTGGCTGACATCCATCAATGTGGCTATATTGGAATAAGCGCGCACACACACACACACACACACACACACACAGACAAAGGTTTGATGAAAACGTATTGGGACTGTTGCTATAGTAATGGAGCTTTAGTATTCAGAGTCAAGCCGCTCAGCACAGATTGACCTTGAACTCTGTCAAACATGCACACTAAACAATGATATTTTTTCTCATTTCCATTGCTTGTGTGCAGAGTGTTTTATCTCATCACACTCAGTAGTTCCATAAATGACCATGGTATTTTTGCAGCAGTTTTTGGCTAAGGATAACATTCTCCATGTCTGACAACCACTATATTCTGCAGGTTTGACAACCACCATATTCCCCCATATCTCGCTCCTTGCTACTTTTTCTTCTTTTCAAATATCAAATCCCACTTGAAAGAAACAAGATTTTAAGATGTTGAGGAAATCCAAGAGAATGTGATGAAACACTTGCTCACTATCCTGAAAAAGGATTTCCAAAAATGGTTCCATCAACACTGTATAAAATGTGTGCTCTCAGTAACAGGCTACTTTGAAGGAGATTGAATGCTGAAGTGATATGGGTTGTAGTTTTCTTTTTATATCACCAATCTTAATACTTTTTTATCAGTCCTTATGTGTGTGGGCATATATATATATATATATATATATATATATATATATAACTAATACAAACATAAAATTTGTCAGTATTTGTCTATACTTCTGAGATGAGGTAATATTTATATTATTTACACTGTTCAGACTGTTGTCCTCATCATGACAATAAAGATGAAGACAACAGTGTAAATAAGATGAAGTGTAAATAATATAAAATTTATCACTGAGCTGATTGATGTTATCTTTGGCATCTTGACTCTAGAGTTTTGTAGACAGAACTTCCAGCAATCGCTCCATACACACCTCAGAATTCCACACGTTAAAAATCTGCCATGCACCACACCCCAGCTTTGTGGGAAGGCTCAGATAGATAGTGTGAAAACTAAATGACTCTGAAGAGTGAAGACATTACAACAATACTCTCATAAACCTCTAAAGTTGGCATGACAAATAACACCGCTCAACTAAGTGAGAAGTTTCTACACATTATATATATATATATATATATATATATATATATATATATATATATATTAAGGTAGGTCAATTTATTTTTAAACCAGACTCTTGGACAGGTCTAGATAGTTAGGGCATGATATAAAACCACACACAAAATATTTTTAAAATTTCAATTTCATTTGAGGAAATGCAATTAAATCCAAGTAAACTCAGACATTATAGCAGTGTTAACTGAAATAAATAATCAGGTTGTATTATTCCATGCTAAGAAATAAAGTGAATGGAAATAAATTTAAAACTGAAGTTTAATATTTCTTTAAAATACTGGAAAAGATAAATATATAAAATAGTACACTTATACTTGTTATATGAAATAACATGCTTTATATATTTTACTTTAAAATAAACTATTTATATGCAGTTAAAAAAAACATGTTTTATTTTTCTTTCTGGAAGAAATTTTTTCATAATGAATTCAGTAAAACCATTTATAAATCATGAACGTGTCCTAATTTTAAGTGATAGTTTTTATCTCAGAGAAAAACTGAAAGTCTAAAACATTGGTTTCACTTTTTATTTTTAATGACCTGGATTTAAATTTTGTGGATGATTATTTGCCCTTACACCATTATATCAGTGTGCATTTTGATATTTATTTACATAAGAAGCTTTTAAGAAATTGCATGAAATCGATGTGCCAACACAAAGTTTGGTCAAAAATCTCTTGTGAACAGTCCAGCTGGCAACGTAGTAACAAAAATGGGGACAGAAATTCAATCTTTCCCTTGCAACAGCAGAAATGCATGTTCACTGACCAAGCTCAAAAAAATCCATTTCCTCCACAAGTAAAAAAGGAATGGCCTTTATTCACCCAATGATTTTTCTGATTGGCCACACCAGACATGGAAGAAAGAATCCTTAACATAACTTTTGATACACATCACAGTTCTTGTGCTACTAATTTTATTTAGTTTTTCTTCTTCACCACATTTTCCATCATAGGATGTCATTTAGTTTGACGAGGTAATTCGCTGTTTTCTTTGTCACACTCCTCCCTGATCTTATTATCACAAATTGGACAGCTTGGAGCAGCTCTCTTTACTCTGGTACTTCATTGTAATGAAACTATCTTCATTATGAGTGTTAGAGAGTCATCCCCTGAGTTCCCAGAATCTCTATGTGTGTTCAAGTGTTCGATTCACAGATCTCAGTTATCTGATGACTTTCTGACAATGAATCATTGTTGGAGTCACACATCAATGTATCAGAGTCAATAAAAAGACGACGATCTTTTATATGTCAAGGCATCCTGTCAACTAATATTAATTGTGAACTTACAATGTCTGTTACATGACCCACTTGATACCTGGAGGTACACTGGCTATGGAGAGCCTTCACCCATACTTTGTGCCCAACTTTGTATCTTAAGTAATTTTGTACTAATTCTTTCAGTTGGTAACTGAATTATATTGGCAGGCGGACAATATTATAGTGGACAATATGTGATAATATTCCTGTACACTGCCTCCATTATCGAACACTACTTTCTTGCTGCAATTCTCTTTATGCTCTGATGAGATATTTCCAATATACCATTTCCTGCAGGAACATATGCGCAATGAAAACAAAGTTGGATTCCCTAATCATCTAAGAAATCTTTAAAGAACTTACTGTGAAATGCAGTGTCATTGTCAATTAGGATTTCTGATGGTGGGACTTGTTCAAGAAAAATAATTTCCAACTGTCAGATCATGCTTCTAGAGTCTTGCTAAAGCAAGCATCATCTTGTTGAAAATCGAATTGAGCTTAAGTCAATCAAGGTAAGGTAATGTTGCCCACCATAATGTGTAATATCCATTCCCAAGTGGGTCCAGATTTCAGTCACACTTAGATTACCCCAAGGCCAATGTACTTGTACTGACATTCATCCTGGTCAGGTTGAGCCAGCTTCCTCCCGAGCATAAACCACATGTCAGACTATCACAGCCCACGTTCGCTGATCTTGAGCCAGGTCACACAAAATGGTGAGCCAATCACGATTCCATTGTCAAAGACCAACTACTTGTGGACCCAATAGTGCTGCTAGATCATTCTTGATAGTCGTCGTGCACATCTTCAGCTGTCCATCAACACATTTGCGCCAGCCAGGTAGAGAAGAGGGTAGAAGGATGTCATGGTTGAGCTCTCTCTCCAGACGTCTAGCTGCATGCCCGAACCATCACAGGCGATGCTGAAGAAGGATTGGTGGCGAAGGTCAGAGATTCAGGCATCGTCATAGAGTTGCCATTAGTACTCAATCAACGTGGTAGCCAGACTGCAGTGAAGACATGATGAACCTACGAGGTCAATACCTTTGGCACAGCCTTATATACTTTTGCAGGTATACTGTCCTAACTAGAGGCCTGGTTGTTACGTAGGTGATGCAAAATGTCTCACACTTCATCTACTGTTGTGAGTACGGTGTTGCAGTCATATTCCTTGGCCGATTCAACAGCCACATCCATCGCCAGCGTTGGGTGATTGAGGAGTTTGTCAAAATGCTCTTTCAACTGACTAAGCTGCTCACTTGGATTTGCAATAAAAGCACCGTCAGGGGAACGAAGCATCTCATTCACCCCTGCAGTTTTGTGACGAGCTTATTTCACCATTTAGCAGAGTTTGCGGGAATTGCCACAGGCTGCTGCATGCTCCATCTCTTTGGCAAAGGTACGCCGGTGCACATTTTTGGTCAGAATGGATACAATAGGTTGCACAGCATCGTAAATTGTAAAAGTTCGTAGCTGTCATGTGTTGCGCTATCCTTGCCTTCTCTGCAAGTTGCAGAGTCTCCCTGGTGAGCCAGTTCTGATAGCAGCAGCAGGTGACACCAAAATGAGCGTGTGCTGCCTCGACGGTGGCAGACTTGAGGGCCTGCCACACAATCTCCGGTTGAGGTTCTAAGCTCGGTTGGAGAAGAGATAACCAATTGTAAAGTTCCAAACATAATTGATCTCCAGCGGGCAACTTCAGATTAGGGACATTGATTTGCTTCAGGTTCTTGGTGGACCTCATTGCCTGCAGTCAGAGATGAAGGCTTGCACGGACAAGTATGTGATGTGATCCATGCCCACTTGCTTGTACCTGCACCCTGATAAACCTGTGAGTCAAGCACAGAGCTTGCCCATCTTGCAGGCCAATGACTTGAGACCGGCTCAGTCAACTGGCATTCCTTGCATTTTCTGAAAACTGACTTGATGCCTGCCTTGTATGTCGTAGGGTAAACTTGTCTCACAAAATATAGCGTCTGCCTGTTGCCAGGATGTCTACTTTGGCAATGTATGATATGTATCTGATCTGGAGAGGTTTTGTTCAGCATGAAAGTGCATATAGGTTTGGCTGGTTTAACCTCCTTGTTCACATCATCCCATTGTTGCAGTACTTTTGTGAGCTAATCCACTCAATTCTCACTCAACGTTACTAAACCTATCACAATCAAAAAATCATACTCTTAGATCAGCTTTTCAAGTGTACTTAAACGCCTCCAAATCAGCATCTCACTTGCTGCCTTAGTTTGTACTCCAGTGAGCATATTTGATACTCATCGGTGCGCACATGCACAGTCTGTGAAGATGTGTAGCTCCATTGCACCTCACAGTAGGGCCAAATTGATGCCCTTCAGGATAGCATCCAATTCCGATAAATTTATATGTTGTGCATCCTTCACAGGCTGCAGCCAACATGCATCCTCTAAAACACTTCTGTCAACCTCCAATGAAACTCCTGTGGTGAGAGTACTTGTCATCAACCCCTACCTCATATGTGTGTCTGCTTGTCACCACTTACTGTGCGCAGGGTCATTCTGTCGTAATCTTGCCACTCTGTCCTCAATCATGTTCTTAAGAGGTGTATCTGTCACGTCGTCATCCCAGCCAGACATAATCAACCCTGTCCTGCATTTAACAAATGATGCAGCAACATGAAGCCAACTACACACAGGAACATAACCTACCAGTTTTTCCACACCACAAGAAGGCATTACATTGTGTCAGGACCTCAGGAACTGACGGAATGTCATTTTCACGTTTCCACTTATGCATGTTGTTATCCTGCTTGACATACAGACCCAGCACATGAGTGCCGCTGCATAATTGTTCTGGATTCTTGCTGAAATCATGCTCTTGTCAACATAAATATTAGCAATATATGATGAGGTGGTCCATTGAACTGACACGTCTCTCGATAATGTTGCTGGTACAACATTCAACCTGAAACCCATTCATGTTAAGCAATATTTTCACCCCTTGAAGATTACAGTTTGAAAGAGCCAACGTGCCTTGCAAATATGCACTTGTAGATAGACCTTCCATAGGCCTTTTGGTATTGGGTACTCATGCATCCTCTTTTGCAAACTCTGTCTACTTCTATGAGGTGACCCATATTTTCTTGTCTGGATTGAATTCAATAAAGAAGTTGGGTTTTTCTTTTTTATGGTTGTGCAACAAACATCTCACACTTGAGAAACCATACATCACCACCCTCCGTTATTAGCTTATTAATGTAGTTGAATGCAAGCAACAGGCCAAAAACCCAATAGCTCTCCGTCCACCTTGGCGTCGAGGGGGTTTGTATTGTCAAGCTTAATTCGTTCAACTCTGCAGCATTTGAGGGTATTACTATTTATGGTGAGTACATCCATTTTAGCCTCTTGCCAGGATTGACAGGCTGAGTTGCTTACGAGTGTCTGTGAGCAGTCCGTATCTACCAGTGCAACTCTGTTCATTCCTTTCACATGGACATTTATGACAGGTAGCACTGCATTCACAACTCACTTAGGAAGAAACCGGTGCTGACATCTTGTCCCCATCCTCTTTTCCCATGCACACTGAAGCAATGTAGCCTAATCCTTGACATTGGAAGCAATGCATCATTGCGTGTGACCTTTGTGGCTGACAGGCATCTTCTCGTCAAACTGAGCAGTCTCTGGAAATGTGATTCCATCCAGAGCATCGATAGCATTGCTTACCTTCCTGACATTTAACATTTGGGAGTTTATCAGCTCTGCCTGGTGAAATATTGGCTGCAACTATTTTCTCAGAGTTTGAGCTTTCATTATGATCTGAGCTCGGTCAGTCCAACAGTTGACTTGTAGTTATGTCTTCCATCCTGGAAAATGCACACAGTGTGCTGGTCATTTCTTGATGTGAGCTAGTAATTCTGCTATGAATGCACAGATAGTCCTTGTTCAGATATTCCACCAAATTGCTTCTTGAAATTGGCTAGAAACACATCAACAGATTCATCTGAATGCAGTCACATTCAATGAACTGCTTGTAACCTAGGAAACAATCCTGTGCAAAAGCAATTCGCAGGGCTAGTTTTATCTGCTCAACATCTGCATTTTGCTACTGGTAAATGGCAAATGCTCCTCTTGTCAATCTCAAAGAATATGTTCAACCTTCTTTATTCCACATAGATCACAAACAAGTTCTTCTTTTTCAATCTATTCAGTGACTGCTTGTCCAGTCACTGAACCATCAAATTTGAGTGTCAACTTGACGTCAAATATCCTATGCATCATATTGCTAAAAATAGCTTGTATGAAATCAGTGTCTCAACGTGAACTTCAGTTGCAAATCTCTTGTGAACAGTCCAGCTGGCAATGTAGTAACAAAAATGGGGACAGAAATTCAATTTTCCCCTTGTAACAGCAGAAATGCACATTTGCTGACCAAGCTCAAAAGAATCCTGTTCCTCCGTAAGTAGAAAAAGCAACAGCCTTTATTCACCCAGTGATTTTTCTGATTGGCCACACCAGACACAGAAGAAAGAATCATTAGCATAACTTTTGATACACATAACAGTTCTTGTGCTACTAATTTTATTTAGTTTTTCTTCTTTGCCACATTTTCCACTGTAAAATACGTGTGACATGCCACAGTAATATAAGGTAAAAAAAAAAAATAATTCCAAATTTTTAAGTAAAATATAATATTGGCAGTGTAGTTTAATTTATTATTAGTTCCTAGAATAATATTTTTGCAATTATTAAAATGTCTGAAGAAAAATGCAATATGTATATCTTGGAGCATCTTTTGCTAATGCCTTTCTCTTGAATTTACAGGCTAGGTGATGGATTTAATTTTAAAAACATTATAATTGATAAGTCAAAAATAGATAGGGAAGAGGCTAAAGCAAAGACACGCTGAAGATCTTAAAAAACATTGTCTGTTTAGAAGTTGATGGTAAGATTAATAAAGAAATTTTGTTGTATAAAGAAGTTATAGGGAAAATGTTAATATTAAACTAAAAAAGAAATGGGCTCAGAACACTATTTAACATTTACTCAAGAGACAGGAACTGAAACTGGAAAATACCTGATTCATAGAGTAGTTCTAACTACAGGTTCCATTGGTGGTGTTCTAGCAGAAGAACCTTTTCGTGTTTTGGAAGAATTTGATAGTATAGAAAACCTATCTATAAGAGAATACAAATACTGGAGATTTCCACTGTGATGTCCCCTGGAATAACGTCTTCGCTCTTCCCATTGAAGACTGTGCAGGTCTCTTCTTGGATTAAGGCTGGCATCGATGCTTTCATCCCTGCCAGGAAATTCCAGCTTAAATCAAATTCATCTCCCTGGTTCTCACCCGCTTGTTCGGCCGCCATTGCCCACCGGAACCATTTCTTCCGGCTCTATTGAAGTCACTCATTGAACCAAAACAAGCGCCTTTTTGCCTCAGCTCGTAATAAGTGTAAAAAATTACTAAACGAAGCTAAGCTGGTGTTTGCTGCCAGAATGAAGCAAAGCATAGCATCCTCTAAGTTCGGCGCCAAAGATTACTGGCGACCCTACAAAAACGTGCTCAACAAGAGTAAGACTTCAATACCCCCACTAATCAATGAATTTGAGGTCCTCACCTCCTCAGCAGACAAGGCTTTGCTCATAGATTCTCCACCAATTCGACACTGAATTCGTCAGGAGTACCTACTCCCAACTTCCCACCTAGAACTAAGGCTCAACTGAATAACGCCCACATTACACTCTTGCTGGTCTCTAAGATAATCTCAAAACTTGACCCTCACAAAGCAAGTGGTGGTGATGGAATCCCAATCATAGTCCTGAAGAAATGTGCCCCAGAACTCTTCTCTGTCCTCTCTAAACTCTATAGCTTCTGCCTATCTGCTTCCTGCTTTCCTGCATGTTGGAAGTCCTCCTCTGTAGTTCCTATATTTAAGAATACTGGCAAACTCTCGGATCCCGCTAATTACCGCCCTATCAGCCTCCTTCCGATCTTTGGCAAAGTTTTCGTAGCCTTTATCAACACCGAGGTGATTCAGCATCTCATGGCCCACAGGCTTCTCTTGGACAAACATTACGGTTTCCGCTTCACCAGGTCTACTGTTGATATGCTAATAACCATTACCAAGTACATATACCAGGCCCTCGACAAGAATGGCAAAGCACAAACCGTTGCCTTGGATATATCCAAAGCGTTCGACAGAGTCTGGCATGCTGGCCTTTTATGCAAACTGCGGAGCTATGGTATACCTGGACATTTGTTTGATCTAATCCAGTCATTCCTCTCTAACTGCACATTGAAGGTAGTATTAAATGGACATGCCTCCCAAAACTACCATACGAACTCTGGCATCCCTCAAGGCTCTATCCTAGGTCCCACGCTCTTTCTGATCTACATTAATGATCTCCCAGATGCCATTAGATCCCAAGTAGGCATGTACGCCAATGACACCACAATTTACTCTCACCTCGATCAAAAACTCGGTGTGAGTGACAAAGTGAACCTCACTGCCGAGCTTGAAAAGGACCTCCAATCCGTAGTGGACTGGGGTAGGAAATGGCTCGTGAATTTCAATGCTTCCAAAATGAAGCTGCTATCAATTAACCATCATAGACAATTGCACCTACCTCCCATTAGCATGGAACATGTTTGCCTCCCTGATTGTAAAACACTACGCCTCCTTGGCCTTACACTCTCGGCGGACCTCAAATGGAATGACTATATTGAATCCATTGCTAAGTCCGCTGCTATGAAGGTTGGTTCTCTGTGCAGGGCCCGTAAGTTTTTCCCGTCTGAATCTATCCTGCACATATATAAATCTACCATCCGCCCGTGTATTGAATACTGCTGCTACATCTGGTCGGGTGCCCCTGCTACTCTCCTCAGGCTTCTTGACAAAATACAACGGAGAATCTGTAACATGATCAATACTGACTTGGCAGACCTGCTGCAACCACTCTCTCACCGGCGTGACGTGGTTTCCCTGTGCCTTTTCTATAAGTACTTTCATGGCTTCTGCTCCGATGCCGCCTAGGTACGAATTTACACGAGATACTAGATTAGCAACTAGGTCCCACACTTTTACAGTGAAACAGATAAGATGTAACTGTAATTTCTACTCCAACAGCTTCTTTTCTCGCACTTTCCACCTGTGGAATTCCTTTCCACATGCCTGCTTCCCCGACAGCTACAATCTCCAGGAGTTTAAATGTAAGGTCAATAGACACCTCCTAACACGCTAACTTGCATCTATTCTCTCAAACACTCTCACCATCTAACCAACCCTCATTCTCAGTATCCTAACCTGTCTATCACCCTCCTGACATTTCCTGTATCTAACCATCCTTTCTCATCACTTCCTTGACCCTATGTAACCCCCTGCGCAATAGTGGCAGTGGAATGCCTTGATCGGAGTGAAACGATTAAAAAAAAAAAAAGACAGGCCTTGTAACTGCTCTAGAGAAGAAGCTTCATTGAAAATTACATACAATTGGCTGTTCATTAAATCAGAATGAGCTACCATTCAGAGCTGTTTCGCAATATGTTGTTGTTACAAGAATCCTGGCTGCTTTTACAGGCCCACTAGGTAAATTAAGTGAAAGGGACTATCATGATTTGACACAAGTAGAATTTATGAAAAAATAGTGGCCCTATTGATAATATTAATCAGAAATAACCAATCTGATCCAAAATGGAATTTGTGAACCTGCAACCACTGTAAAATTCTCAGAATATGAAATTCAAGCAGTTCTGATAATTAACACAAAATTAGAGTTGCCTCATTGTAGTTTACATTCTCAGTGAAAGAATCAGTAAAAATCAATACCTGAAGCTTCTCATATTGTTTACAAATATGAAGTAAGATACAGACACATTCTTGCAAAAACCTCATGTTGTCAACTAAGGCTTTCATTTTTTTCAAAGACTGTTACACTGAAAATTTTGATGATATGATTATATAAATATTTGGATTGAATTAGTTGTCATGTAATATAAAATTCATTTATTAAAATAGCAAACATTTTTGATTTACTGTTTAAATTCTAATATTATCAATCAAATGAATGGCTTTTTCACACATTTTCAATCCCTATTTTTGATTGCATTTCCTCAAAAAAAGTTTAAAGCTAGGGATTTAAAATTTGATGTGAGATTTTATCTCATTAACTTCCTTATATGTAGACTTGTCCAAAGTTGATTTAAGGAAAAAATTCTAAAAATGACCTACCCTTTTATTATATATATATATATATATAGGTGAACAAGTGTGAGAATTTGTGAAGTGTAGATTTATAGTTATTATTATTATTAATATTATTTATCTTTTGTATAATACATTAAGTGTCTATAATTATATGTATGTTGCTACACGTGTTTTGAGTCCAAAGTTGATTTTCTTCAGGTGAATGTATTTTTGCCTTTACATATCGAGATCCGTTATAAATGTTAACAAAATTACAAAGACAAACGGATCTCAATATGTAAAGTCAGAAATTTATTTGCCTGAAGAGAATCAACTTTAGACTCAAAACATGTGCAGCAGCACACATATAATCACGGACACTTATACTTATAAATAATATTAATAATAATAAATCTACACTTTAAATAAACATTCATGACTTCTCACACTTTTTTCACCTATAACAATTTCTCTCATTGGAACAACTCCTATTTCTGTTTTCAATATATATATATATATATATATATATATATATATATATTTATGAGAACTGGAACAAATATTTGGACACTTGAAGAATGTTTAATATACTTTTACAACATGAATTTAACTGAAATTAATTCAGATAAAGTATTTTGTTGCACATTTTAAAAAAAATGCAAAGTAAAATAGACACTTACTGAAATTTATAAGATCAAAATGAAATTCTTGAAAACTATTGATATAAAATGAGCTAATAATGTTAATATCTTAACTGCAAAATATTTGTTTGCACTTACTGCTTAAAAATATTAAACCAACTCTACAGAGTGAAGAAATCAGTATGTAATAGAAAACTTGCAATTGACATTGAAGAAGAAACTTAGGGAAAACATAGTTCATAATTATAATAAAAAAAACTTTCAATTGGCATTGAAGTCGAGTGAGAGAGAAAAGTGTGACAGTCCTTAAAAAAACAAAACAGTTGATTTGACTTTTGTCAATTATTTCAGATTATTGTCTTGTTAGAAGATCCAAACATCATTTATCTTCAATTACTGTGCCAAAAAGAATAAGGGAAAATTCAGTATACTCTACTTTAATGTTTCTAGTACTTTCTTTGGTATATGTAGTTCATTTTTATACAATAGATAAATATAGCTATTATCATCTACTACTGTCTTTGTTTTGCCTAATGATTATACTCTCATATGTATGTGTAAATTTTATTTGTTTTTTTCTGACTTGTAATCCTCCTCTTTTTCAAAGGTCAGTTTTTCAACAAAATGATAAATTTGTGGTATAGAAATAATTGATGTGGTAGGGTGTTTGTTCACGATCACATCATTTCAAACAAAATCTCATAGGACAAGAATTTATTCAGATTTGGCTTATTACAAGGATTACTTCAAAAGTAATTTGTAGTGGAATAGGCAAAATGGACTTGCCCTATATTGCATAGTCAAACGACTACTAAGTCAGTTGTCACTTGGTATGGAAACAGAACTTCTACATCACACTAGAAAACATCATAACAATATGGTGTTGTCGATAGGATCTTTAACATCATTGGATGAGCTGGACTTTGAGGAAGCATAGATTCATTGTTTTGCTGATAAGTTAGGGACCAAGAAGTTAAAAAAAATCACAAAGTTGCAGGAAAGTTAAATTACAGATCACATTTTTGACTTGCAGGATATGAGACCATCAGAATGATCAGTCATGGTTTATCCCAAAGATTTGAAGAATTTTCCCCAATTTTGGACATTATAAAAAGAAAGTTTCTCACAAGCAAACAAAACAATTATCACTAGAGAGTTTGAAAACTTGGCACTGGAGAAATGACCTTGAAAATGAGTTGATACAGTTGAGATTAATTGCTTTGTACAAACACAAAATTTTAGAATGGTTACAATTAGCTAAAATGTCCTTGGATATATCTAGTGTTTCTGCAACAATTATTAGAGTTCATTGAAAAATCCCATACATCCAAAAATAGTGCTGAAGCATACAACATATCAAATTGTGTGATGGAAACACTGATAAAAAGCATGAAAAGAAAACAATTTCCAGTCTGTGTGCAAACATAAATAGAAAGAGTAGAAAATTTAACCCCTCTTCAGGAAAATATAGCTGTATTTGTAATACAAAGACAAAGAAAAATATATGTTTACTCTGAAAGTATAAAATTATGTAAAAAGATATCTGTAGTTGATAGTATAAAATTGTGTTCAAAATATTTATATTCCAGCATTAAATAACCCATAATCAACCAATCAACTATTGTACAAACACAAAATTTTAGAATGGTTACAACTGACTAAAATGATGTCCTTCGATGCATCTACATAGGTTTTGCAATAATTAGAGTTAATTGAAAAATTCAGTACATCCAAGAGTAATGCATTTGGTTTATTGAATTACCTTGTGCAATGCAAATACTGTGATAAGAAGCAAGACAAGAAAAAATAGATAACTTTATTGGAATTGTGAAAAGAAAAATCATTTCCAGTTTGTGTGCAAGCATAAAAGGAAAATAGAAAGGGTAGAAAATTTAACTCCACCTCAAAATACAGCTGCATAAAAAGAAAAGTATAAAAAAAAATTAAATTGAATGGTATAACTTTTCCTGTGCAAGTAGATACTGGGAGTGATGGCACTCTAATCCCAATAAATTTCTAGAAACAGATGGGCAAACCCAAATTATAGAAAAGTTGGCTTAAACTAAGTTTGATGGCTCTTTCATCAAAACATTATGTTGTTTTAAATGAACTTTTGAGACTGACACATGCTTTGAAATTATTTCCACCACAGTAATGAAATGTGAGAAGAGCCATTTATATGGAAAGCACAAACAGAAATGCAATCCAAAAGATTCTTTTCATTCAGATCATGTGATACCCAAACATCATAGTGATTTGTGTACCCAAGCTTCACTAGGTGATCATGGGAATTGATGTCTTAAAAGTGAATGCAACCAAATTAATTAATAGTGACAAGAGAATATTAAAAGGATACAAAGCGAGCATTCAATTAAAAGAAAATAGTCATCCCTCTTTAATTTGAGTCTCACAGACTACCCAATCACAGGATACCTTTAGTAGTTGCTAAGCTAAAAACATTGGTTGAGCATGTTTCCCCTGGTGGTAGTAATTGTTGTTTTACAAAAACTGGATGGAAACTTAAGGATATGTAGGAAGTAAACCACAGAATACGTTCTGATTTATTCTCTATTTCTAACATTGAAACTGCTATTCATGCCTTGTTGAGAATTAAATACTTTGCAAAAATTGACCTCAAATCTTCCTGTAACCAGATACAAATTAATGAAAAATTTAAAGAGGTTACTATGATTAAATCTCCAATAGGCTTACTCAGATGGAAGTATATGTCTTATGGTGTAAAACAGTAAGTGCTATTTTTCAGAGAGCCATTAAAAAATGTACTAGATGGTGATGTTAAGAATACGATCATCTATCAAAAGGATATATGTTTTGGTTCTACCAGTAGAGAAGAGCTAAACAACAAATGGATTGTGCTTTAAACAAATTAAAAATTGCTGGAATGACTATAAACAAGGATAAATATGTGCTAAATTGTGACATAATTTTTGGGATGCCAGATTTCCAAAAATGGAATTTCACCAGAGACAAATTTGATAAAGAAAATAGCAGAGTATTTCAACCTACAAATATTGGGTTGTCCAGAAAGTTTATGTTGATTTTTAAGGAAAATAAAAACACAAAACAAAATTATGCCATTAAAAATTTATTCAACTAAATATGAAACATTTTGTTGCATAACCTTTCTCCATTTTTTTTTTCAACTTAAAAATTTCGTCTTTCCAGAATTTCAGTGATTTCTAAGCAATGTCTGATGAATATAGTGAGTGGATTACATATCCCAGCCAAATTGCAATAATTTTTGCTTGGTCATCAAAAAAACATGAGATTTAGCATTATCTTGATGGAAAATGACATATTTTCTGTTTGTCAATTCTGAGAATTTTTCTTGAATTGCTGCCTTTAACTTGTCCAGTTGCAAGCAGTACTTTTCAGAATCAATTGACTGGTTACTTAGCAGAAGGATTCCTTTCCAATTTCACCTGACTTTCTTAGGATAAAGACCTGCCTTTGGTGTGGCTAAAGTTAGCTCATGTTGCTTACCCAGGATCTTTTTTTGCTGGACATTGTTGTAAATGATCCATTTTTCATAATTCATTACAATTTGCTTCAAAAAGGTTGCATTTTTATTGCATATATATGGAAAATCACAAACAGAAATGTGATCCAAAAGATTCTTCTTATTCAAATCATTTTCATTCAGATACCCAAACATCATAGTGATTTGTGTACCCAAGCTTCACTAGGTGATCATGGATGATTTTGATAAATTTAGTGTTTCTGCCAATTTCTGCATTGTTTAATATGGGTTATTCTTAATCAATGTTTTGATTTATTCTTCATTTCTAGTGGAAGGTGTCTGCTTGAGTGTTCTACATCAATAAGGCTACAATCATCAAATCTAAACTTAGTGAACCACAGTTCTGTCATGTAAATCACCTTCACTGTACAGTACATATCTTTTTTGATGCTTGCAAGGCATCTTTGCCCTTTTGGTAATAAAAAAGCATCAAATGTCTGAAAATGCATCTTATAATCTTCCATTTTCATAGGAATGCAAAATAGACACTAATTAAGTAATTTCAATTTTTTTTTCTCAAGTTTGAAGTGTTCTCTAATCAAAAATGTAAGCATATTAAGATGTAAGATTAAATTTTACACTTGACTGAAATAGTTATATTACCCTTAGATTGTCTTGTATTTGCAACCTTACAGGATCCAGTATTAAGCAAGGTTGCATGTAGAATAATAAGAAGCAAATGGAGTGATTGTTCTAGTGTAGAGGGAAAGAAATAAGTGGAGGATAGTTTGCATGAACTGACATAGAATTGGAAGATCAGAATGAAGATGAATCCAGACCTAGATTTCTGATAGAAAGAATTACGTACCCACCTCAAGAGAGAGAAATATGATTTTGTACTATAGTTCAGAGAAGTCACAGATCAACAAAGGGAATAAAAGCTCTTTTTTTCTCGGAGATTTAGTAACAAAGGAAAATTGTATGTGTCCTATTTTGCAGAGTCAAAATAATATAAGTCTGTCATCCCTCAGTATGGAGGTAGAATTTCTATATCAGACTAGAACGTTTTGCAGAAGATAACATTTGAATATTTAAAGAAAAACTTATAAAAAAATCTTTTTTAACTGTAAATAGAAGTGACTTTAACTACAGATGAAAGTGAGTATGCCATATCAGCAATTTTGTTTCAACAAGATCATCCTATAATGTACATTTCTAGAAGGTTAATGCCAGCATAGGCTAACTATTCAAATATTGAAAAAGAAGCATCAGCTATTATATGGGGCACAGATAGAGCTTGCCAATTTTATAAGGCAGGAAGTTTCTATTTAAATCTGCCCATAAACCATAAGAGTTTATTTTTAACCCCAGGAAGGAGTTACTTAAAGTTGCATCTAGAATCTTAAGATAAGCCATAAAGCTTATGACCTTTGACTTCGACATTAAGTATGTGAAAGAAAACACTATTTCACATGTAGAGGCTCTATTGAGACGACAGTTCAACAATGACTCATTGAAAGATCAGACAATTCGGAAGGTAAAATATTGCACTGGATTGAAATTAAGTAAGTTTGTGTGTTGAATAAAAAGAAACAAAAGGAGTGATAGTTCCAGGGCAGAGAGACTCTATAAAACAAAATGATACAGAAGAGTCTTATGTGCAATAGAGATGTTTCAGTACCACTAGAGATAATTAAGAAAAGATGTAATAAAAAGTGTACACAAAGATATTCATTGTGAAATAACAGCAATACAGAGATGTTTAAAATTGGAATGGGGATTTGCATGGTGAAGCAAACTGTAGAGAAATAAAAAAAAAAAAGAAAAAATGTTTGCCAAACCAAGATACGTTCATGTCCTAAAGAAAAAGAGCCATGTTCATATTGATCATGAGCTTATTAAAGGCATAGGACTATTTTTGAATTTTCACTAACTCATTCTCTGGATGGCCTGAAGTGGTTTGACTTTAGGATTGGAAGGCATCCATAATAAAGTAAATATTATGGGAAACATTTTCCAGAAATGGGAGCCAAAAATGTTATTCTCTGATATTGCACCAGAATTTTGTGATGAAATTTTGTGTTTGTGGTTAAAACAAATTGAATGCTTCCCTTATAAAACACCACCTTACCACCCATAATCAAATAGAATAGCAAATGATAAAAATGTGATTAAAGGTGTTTTCCCCATCCAGAGACACCATAGTTACCTACTGAGGCTATTACTGAGTTATAGAACTATTCCACATGTTGGTTCTATAATAATGTCCCCTTCAATGAATGAAAAAAAAAAAAGAAAAAAAGACAGAATCAAGTCCTGAAAAAACTAATTTTATTGTACAAAAGGATATAATACGGTTATAATTACAACTAGTTGACAAAATTTACTTGCTCATTCTGATCAAATAAGACCTAGAATTGATGATGATGAAGTTAAGATAAGTGCTTCTGATGAAGAAAGCAAACATAGCAAACTATAGAGGGTAGTTTGCACAAATCTGACAGAGTTAGAAGATCAGAATAAAGATTAGTCCAGACCTAGATCTTCAATAAAAAAAAAGAAAATTGGGTACACACCTTGAGAGAGATGAGATGAGATCTTGTACTATTGTTTGGAGGACATAGAAAACTCCTTTGTTTCTGAGAGGTGTATTGACATGGGCCAAATTGACCTGCCCCATCTTGCATAGTACAGTAACTGCTAATAAGTCAGTCTTCACTTGGTACGAAGGTGGAACTTCTACGTCACAGACAAGAAGACATAATGTCTTCTTATCTGTGGTGTCTTCTATTATGTTGATCTACACCATTAGAACATGTGTTAGTGTTATGAATCTTCCTACCAATAACTGAATGATTTTATTTTTATATTTTTGCCTTGTTACAGATAACAACAATCTGGCAACTGATATGAACGTGTGAACTGTACATTTATCATTTTCACCAAGTAATCATTGGTGTATCTTTCTGGCCATGATAATTCTCTTAGTATTACATAGACTGTACTCTGTAAAGCAGTCTCATTTCATTACTTTGGATGAGTTAATAAGGTTCACAGATAATAAACAAAGAACAAACAGTTACAACCATGATTTTATTCAAATTTGACTGAGCAAAGCCTATGACCATAAAAACTATCTTTGAGATATGAATTGTGAAATTCTAAAGATGTTCAGACATGGTATGGAAGTTATCACTGTAAGAACTCTAGTGTATGATCTGGAGCATATGGGTTCACAGGTAAGCTTAATTACTGCTTTATTACCTGTCAAAATTATATTTTCATCACTGGGAATTTGATATCTTAATACTGCAAGACAAGAAGCTAGTTTATATTGAATTCATTTTGGTAAACAAGGTTTCTTTTATAGAGCTTTCAAAGAAACTTTGATTTTGTGTTTTGCAATCATGAAAGGAACAATAGAGCTTTTGATCATTTTAATTCTCATGACTCTAGCCTTTTTTTTAATTCATTGATATGCGTTGCTCATCCTTAAGTGCCTATATGCTGTCTTGTCCATTTCCAAAGGGTTTCAAATGTTTATTTCTTCCATCCTTGAAATCCCAAAGCACAAGTAAGGTTTTCGGGTATATCCTCTCACTTTTACTAGCTGTGCCATAAAACATTTTATTTCATCAGTGGGTCCCCACTGAAATTTTCAACTTTAATTCTGGGAGCTTTGTCAATTTTTTCCATATTTTTTAATTAAAGTTAAATTTCGATTCACACCATAGTGGTTTAACTTATCCCCTCTACTTAGCATTTCTAATTAATTCTTGTTGCTTATCATGTCTCTTATTCAAGGTTAATTCTAATTCCATCTCTTATTGAAGGTTACATTTTCTTATTGTGTTTCAGTGTGAAACAGAAATGTATGTTTGAATTCCTGCATATCAGAAAAAATGAATTCATTGACATGTGTTGAATGTTCATGGAAACCAAACAATGAACGAAAGCAGTTAGGAAGTGGTTAATGTGTAGTTACTGTGATGTGTTACTGGCCACATTTATGAACACAAACTATAGACCCTTGTTTATTGCTGGCAAAAATGCTAATATAAAATATTTTTTCCAGCTAAAAATTTATTCTATCCAATAGTGTTGAGCTCCCTGTATATATTGAAGTTTCCAGAAAAGTAAATAAAGTATTACTTTCAGAGCCTCTTTCATATATAGTTTGTTTACAAATTTTCATTTATCATTCTGCAAATTAAGGTAACAGAATCTGCAGTCTCTTCAGGAAACCACTTTCTTCTACTTCTTATGTCTATTAGGCTGAGTCAACAACTGAATTACCTTTCTTCAAGCTCTAATGTGTTATGTTATTACTTTTTTAACACAGTGAATATTGTTCTTTTCAAACAATTGTTGACTCCATCTGAAGTATAAGTTGGTTTCTTCAATATTATGCTTCTGAAAATGTCATTTCACTCAAGATTAGAATTTTAAGTACAGGCTATAAATCATCCAAATTTTTATCATAATTCTAATGCCTTAACTGATTCCTTTAGTAAGTATCAAGATAAGCTTCAAACATCCATTGCCCCTCTAAATTCATTTAATTCAGTTTTAGCTTGAGAGGCAGAGTAGTTTCCGTCATATCAAAGTAAACTTCTAATAATGTCTGAACATTTATCTACTACTACTTACATTTTTTATGATAAAAAAGAAAAAAAAACTCTATAGACATTTTTTATCAAAAAGCATTGTGTGTATTAATTTCAAGCAAATGTGTGGTATGAATGCATATTAAATGCACATATCTTTTTTTCTTGGGATCATAAAGGGCCAAAAATTGTTTAAGGATACATACATTGTTTAAGGATACATACATTAATTTCTATGTACATATGCAATTTTATGTCCTTGACTATAAAGAAATTGTGCCTTTAAAAAAAATGAAACTAGTGTTGATATACATTATGTATGTATGTATGTATGTATATAATTGAGTTAAGCTTATGAAAATTTTTTGAAAGATTTGCTAGCAGATACATTTTCTGTTAGCTCTTAAAGGCCAAGCCGTCCATTAAAAGGATAAAGCTCTTGGGACACATTAGTCTCCTATGAAACATTTAACCGATGAAAATTGAAATTTCAATCTTTGAAACTTTCATTATACTAAGATGTATGTTTTATATAGTTTGATTGGGTTTAGAGCTCAAATAATTTTACATTGACACAAATTTTGTGTTAATGACATGCTTTTAAGAAGCTTATTTAAATGTCCCATTGAGTTCAGTGAACTTGTTTCAAGTTGTTGTCACAACTGACTTCTCAAAATCTGACCAAATGGACAAAGATCTATATAACAAAGAAAATAATTTGACATTCTTGTTTTTTGATATTGTTTTTTTTGTTGACAACTAAACAGTTTAAACCAGACAACTCATTTTGGAAATTTTAAATGTTGGTACACTTTTTTGGCACTGATAAATGTTATGTTTTTCCCTTACAAAAAAACAAAAACAAAAATTCATTCTAAATACTGTAATTTGTTTTTCAATAAATTTTGTTTTGGCATTTCCATGTCTTGTTTTTTGTTAACATTATTCTCACCAACTTTTATTTTGAGAATGCTAAAAAAAAAAAAACAAAAAAAAAAACTGATGCTGTTATTTCTTCATTAGAAAATTCCTGTGAAGAAAATTAAAAATACCTTACTCTCTTTTGTTCAGAAATAGCTCTTTCATATGGTTTTTAAAATTCAACTGATTATTTTATCTAGCAACAAATAATACAAGCTGATAAATTCTTATTTACTTTAATAACGGCAATATATATGGCCTTAAACTGTGGAATATTTTTAAAATGTCCATTGTTTATTGTATGAGACCACTTTTCTTCCTCTCTCTCACCAGAACCCAAAAGAAAAATTTTTGGAATGCATTGTTTGAAAACATTGTTCTTGACTTCACATTGGGTTAAAATGCTTTTGCATTAATCCTTCCTTGTCAAAGTCCATATATCTAACTTGCCATAATTTTTTCTGACTAAATTATCATGTGATAAAAATATCCTGTAACATAAAGCAGAATTAGGAGAGGACAGTGTATTTATGATTTCTAGTGTTTTTATCAAGAAGCAATCTCCTAAGCTTCTCATTCTGTTCTTAAGGTTTAGTTATGAACCCTTAAAAGTAAAGTCTTTGCAGTATCTTCTGTCTCAGTGTAGTGGGATAATTTTAGGTGTTCAAGATGGTATCAAGGTTTATGTAATGATCACAACTCTCTAGTCATTAGGAATCTAGTGTATGATCTGGAGCATATGGGTTCACAGGTAAGCTTAATTACTGCTTTATTACCTGTCAAAATTATATTTTGCAGTTTTTTGCTTTGATCAAGATAAAATAAGTTATTTGCAAAAATAAATTTTAATTCCATATATTCACTTGAAAAAAAAAAATTAGTAAATGTTGCTTGGACAGAATATATATATATATATATATATATTTTAACCAAACTTGGTTATAAGCAACTGACAATTTGAAATGAATTGTTTGAACATTATTTTTTATCGATACTCGTATTTAAGTAGATACTCTGTTTTAATGAAACAGTATTATATATTTATATCTACTGGCCTGATTATTTATGATAAATTTTTATTACGAAAATGTGTGCCATTTGGCAGGATTATCTATAAATAATTTCGTTAAAATTTGTTGATTTCCGTAACATTACGATACATTTCAGAGCAGATATGTTTGTTTACGATGGATCAAAAATTGTGTTATATAGGCTTGATAAAAACCTTGTTTAGACTGGAGGCTATTCGTGGTCGAGAGGTCTAAGACATTACCAGATCAAATGGTAGCTTCCCCTATATAGATAGTGGTTGCAGGTTCGAATCCTGCCGAATGGCACACGTTTTTGTAATAAAAATTTATCGTAAATAATTAGGCTGGTAGATATAAATATATAATACTGTTTCATTAAAAACAGAATATCTACTTAAATACGAGTATTGATAAAAAATAATGTTCAAACATTTCACATATATATATATATATATATATATATATATATATATATATATATAAAAGAAAGACATGGAAATAGAGGAATCAAGAATAAAATTTGTTGGTAGTTTTACGGACTTTGAATGAAATATAGACATTTTACTTTCTTACACCAGAAAGAATATCTGTGTTGCAATAAAGACTTACATCTTTTTCAAAATTATAACAGCAAATGTGATGTCATTGGTTTGAACCAGCATTTAAATCTTACTTGGTTGATTTCAGTTTCAGGTGCTGGAAATTTACATTTACATAATTCTGTAGTTATTAGTCATACTTTTTGCTCTTACAAAACAAAAATTTGTTTTTAACCATGCAAAAAGTTGAAATCTGCACCCACTGACACCAAATTACTTGAAATTTGGCACAAATATTACCCTTCATGAGTTAGGAAAAAGTGCCAAATCATTTTGTGCTAGACCTTACCGTTCTGATTTTGGGTGGTGGGTGTAAAATTTTCAAATTTTGCTTCTAAATTAAGGCTGCAAAACATCACAGAATTCCAGCACTTTTTAAAAATTAAAACAAAAAATGCTTCCACATATCCAATATTTCTGAAATTTGGTAGGAAGAACAAATAAGGACTGCAGAATCCAAATATTTATTTTAATCTTATAAACCTGATAGAAAATATAATTTTGCTCACCCAAAAGCATGCCCCCCCCCCCCAAATCATCAATTTTTTACCTATGTAAAGTGAAAAGGAAAGTAGCAAAAGAAAGTCTACAAAGACCAACTTTCAAACAAATATTTTCCACAGAAACTGTTTGAATACTGCAAATCTGCAATTGAAGGAATCAAATCCATTCTGATTGAAAAGGAGAAAGTTGATGAAGCAAGGAGAAGCTTCACTATAAGATTTGAAAATGCATCCACAGTTCCAGGAACAAGAAGTTTTCATCAATTTATTCCACTCAAAAGAGATAAAATAGCCATGAAACAATGTAGTGAAGATGAAAACTATTATCTAATATATGACTTTTCTATTGGGGTTGAAGAAAAAAAACTAGTGAAATTTGTTGTTTCAGGATATGACAATAACAATTGGATTGGCATGGTCTTAGAAATTGATATGAAGAATAAGGATTTGCTGATTAAGTTCATGCATCCAGCTCTTTCAACACATTTTATTGGAAAGAGGATTTTAAGGATATATGTTTTGTGCCATTAGCATATATTCTGTGTACTGTTGATGTCCCTACAACACCAAATGGTAGAGTTTACCATTTGTCCAAAGTGGATAAATTATCCGTGCAAAAAATTGTATACAAAACAAACAAAACGAATTGTATACAAAACAAACAAAACAATATACAACAAAATTTGGTGCACAACGTAGTTTAAAATTTGTATATTTATTATTATCACTTTCTTCTAAATAAAAAAAACAAGTTTTTGTTTCATGAAAATAACTTTAAAAAATTGTAAAAAAATATAGTTTTTTTTAAAAGTGATGAAATTGAAAGTATTTCCTGTCTATAACTATATATATAAATGTTTAGTGCCAACTAAAAATATTCTAGGTTTTAAAAAATCACATTCTTTTTTGAAAAAAATAAAATGTTTTTTGTTTCATGAATATAATTCAAAATAAAATTTTTCAAAATTTTCTTTTAATTTCATGTTTAATGCCATCTACAAATATTCTATCCAGTGTTGATCATCATGCATGAGTCAATGTTTTTCACTTGTTAAAGACAATCTATTCGTACCATACAAAACACAATATCTGCAAAATATATTTAAATTATTTTTAAATTAATAAAGACAATCTTATTGAATAGTTTGAGAACTCACTTAGCACAATATGAACATTTGAGAAGTCCTGGAGCATTAGGATGATTGTCTGTATCAATCTTTCACTGAATTCCTGTACATACATAGGAAAAAAACTAAATTTGGCAGGGTCATATCTTTTAAAGTAGACTTGAAACCCTCACAAAATTCTTTGGAGAACTTAAGCAGTCATAGTAGATGCTAGGAAAAAAATATGAAAATTGAAAACACATTTTCTACAGACTGGCCAGAAGCTACATAGGTAAAAAAATTGATGATTTTGGGGGGATGCTTTTGGGTGAGTAAAATTATATTTTCTATAAGGTTAAGGTTAAAATAATTAAATATTTGGATTTTGCAGTCCTTATTTGTCCTTCCTACCAAATTTCAGAAATATTGAATATGTGGAAGTATTTTTTTTTTTTTTTAAAAAGTGCTGAAATTCTGGGATGTTTTGCAGCCTTAATGTAGAAGCAAAATATGAAAATTTTACACACCCCCTAAAATCAGAATGGTAAGGTCTAGCACAAAATAATTTAATACCTTTTCCTAACACATGAAGGGGAATATTTGTGCCAAATTTCAAGTAATTCAGTGTCAGTAGGTGTAATGACCTGGTGAATTGACATGCGCCTTACCATGTGCACTGTGGTGTAATGGATATCAGCTTGGAATCAGAAATCTGAGTTTGAATTAATTTCATTCACTTACATACAAATAGTTTGAATCCATCTCTTCCCCTTCCAGTTATGGGCTGAATAGCAGGACAGATTGGCTTCTGGAGCCTTAATTGGCAACCATTCTAACATCACTCAATAAATCCCGCACATAACTAATAAAACAACTTTTAGGCAAAATTCTACTTTATTCATCAACAAAATCTCCTTCTAGGGTAATACACTGATTCCAATGCTTCTCTAACAATTCGATACTTTTTATAGAATGATTTGTCATTGGCCTCAGTTTCCGATATCACTTCTTCATTGGAGACAAATCTCTTTTTCTGGAACATTCTTTTGAGGTCTGCAAACAACCAGTAGTTGCTGGGAGCCAGATCTGGGGAATAGGGTGGATGTGGAAGCAATTTAAAGTGCAATTCATGTAGGTTTGCCATTGTTGTGATTGACTTGTGACAGTGTGGTGTCTTGGTCAAAGATCATTTTTTTCTTCTTCATTTGTGGCTGTTTTTTAACAATTTCTTCCTTCAAACACACCAATAATGCAGTATAATATTCACTATTAATGGTTCTTCCTTTCTCAAGGTAATCGATGAACAAAATATCTAGTGCATCCCAAAACCTTGCCTGCTGATGTTTGCTTCTTTGGTCACTTTGGATGATTTTCACCTGCTGCTGTCCACTCAGCTGACTGCCGATTTGACTCTAGAGTAAAGTGGTGGATCCATGTTTCATCCATTGTCACATAATGTGTTGTTTTTGATTGATTGTAAACAAACATGGCACCCACTTTGAACACAAATTGACAAATGTTCATGCAAAATAGAGAATACACTGCCTTCTGATATGTTCAACTTCTCTGCTAATCTCACACAACTTTAATTCATGATCCGCAAAAACGGATTCTTTTGGTGTTTTGCCGATTTTGGGCAACCTGAGCATCTGTGGAAAAATTTTGCCTAGTCAGTCATGTCTCAAAAGAAACATGATTGCCCAAGCATATATCATGTACAGCAATTAACTGAGTTATATATTTGAAAATGTCATTCAAATATTAATAACCAAGTATTAACAAAGTTCACACCCATATTGCACATCTACTTATCTCTATATATATCGTTCCTATCAAACTGTATAATGAAGGTCATATTGAACAGGCATGTTTCTAGATCCTATTACATGATTGCTGGTGTACTTCAAGGCTCTCTTTTAAGTCCTACATTTTTCCTGTTGTTCGTAAATGGTCTTCCTAATGCAATCAGTTCACAAGTAGGCCTCTATGCTAACAACATCACAAGTTACTTTTCTCAATAAGAAATCTGTAAAGGCTGATAAAGTAAATTTTGCTGCTGCTCTTGATTTGGGGTAAGAAATGGCTCGTAAATTTTAATGCTTACAAAATGCTCTCCTTTAACCACTATAGACAATCTCTCCTACCAGCATGGATCATGCTAATCTCCCTGAAAGCAATACACTGTGCCTCCTGTTTCTCTTAGCAGACCTTCCTTAAGTGGAATGACTACATCAAATCAATAGCTACAGTTACTGTTAGGAAGGTCATGCCAGTTGTTCTCATCAGAATTCATTTAACACACCTACAAATCCTCCATTTATTTGCATTGAATATTATTGCCATATCTGGTTGGGCACTACTGCTATCCATCTTATGGTTCTCGACAAAATTCAGAGGATCTGCAATGTAATGAATCCTTATTTAGCAGTTTGAACAGTCACTTTCTCACTGATGTGATGACTTCTCTACAAATATTGCCACGGCTTCTACTCTGACACACTTATCTCCTTGGTGGCACCCCTACATGAATTTACTAGGGCTACTAGATTGGCAACTAGGTCCCTCCTTTTACGGTCAAATGTAACTGCTACTTCTACGCAATCAGTTGTTTTTCCTGCACTTCGCACCTGTGGAACTATATTCCATATACTTACTTTCTTGATAGCTACAATCTCCAACAGTTTAAGTGCAACATCAATTGCTATCTTTTATCTCCGATTCTCATCCTTTCCCTGTATATTGTGCTTCTTCCTTCTCACATAATGCCATGTGCCTGGTATACCCATCTTCCTCTTACCCTTTCTTTGACACTCCCTGTATCTCAATCCTCTTTGTTCTCACTTACCTCATATAAACCACTGTTCACCAGTGGCAGTACTGCTTTGCTGAGGAGGGGGGGGCAGGGGGAAATGATTAGAAAATATGTTGTTTTATAATTTTTTTTTTTAAAAATAAAGTAATAGATTTTTATTTATTAATCTAACAGACATACCTACTGGTTGAAAATCCTCTTCTGGAGTCCAGTCTTCAAGAACTCAGAACTGTCTGATATTTCTAACCAGTTAGCTTTCAACCTCTTTCTACTCTTTTGCTTTCTATCTGTATGGTTGATGCTAACCTCCAGGACAGTTACTCATTGCACCTTCACAGTTTGGTTCAGTGTTGCGCTAGACAATTTTTAGAGATCCTTGATAAAATACAAACAGAAACTCCACTATTATTGGTCCTGATTTGGCATCTCAATTTCACTCACTTTTCCACTGTCATAATGTATCTTTCATATCTTTACCATAAATAAGTATTCTGATGAAATTTACCTTTTGGTTGTTTTTGTTTAGTAGCAAATCAACCTGTGGGTTAATGCTGAAACCGAAATATTTTGTATGCAATTTATTTTTGAGATTTTAGTGATACAAATCTTACTAACGAATCCATAACTGGAGAGAAGAGGTGAATTCCTAACTTTCCCAAGGGTATTTGTGCATAAACAAATTTGACTCAACTGGAATTAATCTCTGATTAACAATTTCGAGCCATTTAAGCTTAAAGCACCTATCCCCAAGTGGTCACCTATTTAGGTATTGGCTTCCTTTATGAATTTCAGTGCAGTACTAGATTGACAGTTCAGTCCTATTATTTTACAGTTGCTTGATGTAGCCACAAATTAGTTCCTAACAGTTTCTCTTGCACTTCTTGCTTTCTAGTCAATTTTGCATTTAAATCTTTGAAGATCAGTATTAACAAATATCTTAATTCTTGTTTTTACTGTTTGCTCTTAATATTTTTTCTCATATTCTCTCACTCAGTAACTCCCTTGCATTTTAGTGGCTTTATTGCTTTGCTTGGAGTGAAATGATTAGACAATAATTCTATTCAGGCTTAACAACAACAACAACAAAAACAAAAAAACAAAACTGAAAACTGTTAAACCCTAAGTGACAATCTTAGTATGAGGAATTTGAAATGAAAAAGTATTTTATGCAATGAAATATTAATATTTCTTCTATGGAGTATCTGAAAGTCTGTACATTTTTTAACAGGATAGTGCAAGCTGTCACTTTGAATTCAACCATAGATCATTTAAAAGGGTATTGTACATTTTGAAAATTGACCAAGACACTCTCCTGACTTGAATATTATATAAAATAGTTGAAATTTACTAGTGAGAAATGTGAAAATTGATCAGCTTTTATAGATCATGTAACATTGAATAGACAATTATTGATAATTCCTTTCTTTTGAATATATATTCACCTGAAAAGGATTTTGGTCGCTTTAAATAATAAAGCAGCTGCAACACTATTTCTGGTGCTGAGAAAAGAAGAGAATGGAAAAGAATATTCTTTTCTTTCTTCACCCACTAGAAGCTAAGTGAAGGATATCCTAGAACCACCTAGGAAAAATAGATAAATTAAATTACAAGATGAAGTATTTTTAATGACTCGAGTGCTGGCTGCAGATTTGGATAAAGATTCTTATCGTAAAAATCGAAAAAGCCATTATCGCAAAAAGTAAGTTTCTTGGTTATTGAAAAATTTAATGACCATTGATAAAATGACAACAGTTTAAAGGTCTAATTTGAAACAGACTTTCCCTGGGCATGAGGGATTTTATTACTCTTAGGGAGAATTAATCCCTGGGTGAGACAAAATTCCCAGAAATAAAGTTTTCTCTGTGGTATTTTGCAACACCAGTAATTAAAAGAGAAATATGGTTTCCTTTTTGACCAAAGCTAGAAGATTTCTTACTTACAATGATTGAAACAATAAACAAATGTGAAAAGACCACACACCAAGTAAATAAATTTTAGAGCAATAATTAAAATCTGGCCATTAGTGTGGACCACGCTCCTCAAGCAATAGTAAGAGGCACTCAAGAGAGAAGACAGGGTTGATCAGATGACTAATGGAGAGAAAAAAAAAAAAAAAAAAAAAAAAAAAAAAAAAAAAAAAAGGTCCCTGGTAGATTTCAGAATAGTTGGAGAAACATTCCATGGCCCTTACACAGGAGAGATGAGGTTGATCAAGTAGCCAAAAGAAGGATCACTTAGAGATCATTTGAAAATGCAAAGTGCACCCAAAGTGTGACACAACCACTCTCTGCTGGATGTGAGGCTCACTATAAGAATGAGTCAGTGGGTTTTCAAACAGTCGAGAGCTGAGCTCGAGTTAACCAGCTACAAAGATTTGGTGCAACTTAGCTGGCGATTGTTGTCCCTGGATCTGGAGCAATCACCTTCTAGAAATTCAGCATAAAAGGAAAGGGGAAGAGACACAAATTGGAGAGACCCTGGCAGAGAAGAGAGACTGTGCGGACCAGAGACCATACAGTCAAGGCAGAGACTGATACAGACCAGAAGTTAAGTACAGTAGAGTTGAACCAGTATGAAGCAAGTTAACAAGAGAGATGTGTTATCATGTGACTGCCTGCAAGAGTGATAAACTGTAACCAAATACTGTACTGAACAGAATGTATATATAAAAATTTTATTAATTTCACAAAGATTTTTTTTCTCTCATTGTAACTCTCAGCTCTGTCTGGATTGTTGATGCAGTGGATTTTGGCAACTTAACTGGCTTTGTGATCAATTGAACACAACACGGGGGGCAGAACCCAGTTCGGAACTAAGTGATCGATAATTGATTAGCTGGTTAGTCTAAATCTTCACCACTTTTTCATTTTTATCTTCCTACTCCTCTTCATCCCATTTAATATTAAGTTTCTGTCTGAAATTTTAATGTTCAGTAGTACTGAAGATTGGGCTGAGCCTCAGTAGAAATATCAAATACAATTAGTTTATGTCATAGTTATTTCCCTTTATTATTCTACATCAAGACCAGGAGCTTTAAAGGGAACATTATGGGTATACTTCAGAATGCTGTCATAAACCACTTTAGTTTTAAATGCATCATAAGGATGTTGAAAAATTTGTCCAAAAACAATATCCAATGAAGAGTGGGTTAGAGACCATCATACTTATTGTTCAGCGACATTAATGAAAACTGACACTTCTGCAGAATGGCCCAAAGTTTACTCCCTAAGACACCTCTTTGCAGGACAACACAGGGCCAAAGAAACTGCAGCAGACCCAAGGATAGAACACAGGCAACTTTCATCACCTCAAGCACAGCACAGGGAGGATTGTGAACAAGTCATTACTGAACTGCTTTCTACTGACTTGAAAATGTTTAATTCAAAATGTTTTACCCTTTTTTGGATAGTATTGCACTAAGATATAATTAATTAGGTACCTACAATTTTTTTTTATAATTCACAATAGCTAAGCTGTAAAATGAATTTTGAAAAATGAAGACTCTTTTTGAAGCTTTCATTGAAAGCTAAAGGATTAAATTTACTATTCCCATTAAACACTCTGTAGTGAATTTTTCAAATAGAAATCATATTGATAGGAATTGATTTTTTTCTAAAATAGCTGATTAGCACCATTTTAGTCATCTTTCATTGCAATGTAATCTCTTTATTGAAAAGAGATCTCTCAAAACTAAAATACTTTTCTGAAGCTTTATGTAAGGGATAAGCTAATTGAAAATGTTTTTTTTTTTTTTTTTAAGATATGTTGATTTTAAATTTACTATAATCATTGTTCTTATTTTCTGATAATGTTGTGTATGATCAGGCAAAATTATGGACAAAAATCCTAGAGCATTATTTGCATTAAGCCTTTCAATTTTTGTTTAAAATTATAATTTAGAAAAACAGAAAAAAAATGAAAACTTTTGTAAAAATTAATTATTTGCTATTTTTTTTCTTTCTTCAAGCAATAATGTTGTTATATATATATATATATATATATAAGCACTTAAGACTTTTAATTAAATAAGGTCAGTTTTATTTTATTATTCAGAGCAGATTTTTTTGAAAAGTTGCAACTGTTTAAGGTAAAAAAAAAAAAAATTAAATTCTCCAAGGAGTCTTGTTTATATAAACATTTGAGAGACACACACACACACACACACACAGAGAAACAGATGTAAATTTTTTTTAAAAACCAAGTTTTTTGAAAAATAATTTCATAAATTCATTCATCTGTGAACAAGTCCTGAGTTTAATTAATTAGCATCTGATAATTTGATTTTTGCAACAATTTTCAAATTAAATGTTTTTCACTGGAAACAAAAGCACTGAAATTCCCAGGCTTATATATATATATATATATACACACAATTTTAAACATTAGAAAATAATGCAGATGTTTTGAATTTTTGAAAGTATAAATAATGAAGTATTTTCTAATCCTTACAGAAAACAAAAAAAAAAAAAACAAAGATTTTGTTAAAACTTTTATAAAGTTTGTGTGTTTTTCATAACGTAAAAGTGGAGGTACCTATAAGTTTTAGGTAGGTCTATTTAGAGTGACATTAATAATAAAATCTAATTAATACATAGACGTGAAATTTGCATTTAAGTTATAAGTTTATTTATTTACTTTACTTCACTTCTAAATAAGTAGCATTTTGTAATACCAAGTGTATTTTGCTTTGTACAAGAAAAATCTGACACTGAACTACAGAATATCTGCAAGAGCCATTATATTGTCAAACATGTTGCATTCATTTTTTCCCCCTTAATACATGCTTGATAATCACTATTTACCTAGATGAAAAGATACAAAAATGCTATTTTCACTGTCTCATAATACAACTTCTTTTATGTCTGTAAATCAGTTCTATAAAACAAGACAACTGACATTTTGGAAGCTGTGCACCACCTTTTTGGAACTATTTGATTAGTAACATATTTGTGCATTCAGGCAGAATATATTAAATATAAATAGTAACATATAAACAAATCAGTTATATTTTCTTGTTTTGCAAGATCCATATTTTTATAATGGCTTGATTATTGCTAATTCTTTTTGAAATTATATTTTGCTAATGTAAGTGAACAGATATGTTACTACATAATAAAGTATTTGGCTATTTAGAAATGTTTTGAATATTATTAGCAAGAGAAATGGTAACAGTGATTAAACTTCAAATTCCATCAAAAGCTATATTTACTTTTCTTACATTGCAGGTCCCATAATACAAAATAGTCATTAATATACAACAGAGTTTAACAGAACACCAGGGCAAGCCATTTTCATTTACTTTGGCTACAATCCCCCCCCCCCAAAAAAAAGCTGTTACCTCTAGTGATTTAAAAATTGTTTAATTGTTGCAGATGTAATTTAAAAAGGTAGATTAACATTAAAAGTGCATGTAATATAAAACCTTACGTTTTTCAGTAGACAGAACAAGATGTGATTATACATATGATAGTTTGGTAGCATATTTACTGAATATTACTTAATTTTGGTACACTTCTGCTAGTGATCAATTATTCCCTTGAACTAGATCTTTGATATCAATTGTGGTCTCCTCTAATTAACATGTGCCAATTTTTTCATTAGAGAGCTGTAAAATTCTTGGCACAACTCACTTCTCAAATAATGAAATTTTTTTTTTTTTGAAGGACTTCTCAGCTCAGAACTTTCAAATATATAAGCCTGCAAATACTAAAACCAACATGACTAACCATAAGTCAATTGGATCACACAAGTAAAAAGTCTTGTTAAATAAAATAGTCTGTGGGGTGGGTCCCCTTCTTTCTATGCCTTTGTTGACACATCAGCATATAGTGTAAGCTTGGTACAAATAATTTGAATAAGCTTGGTACAAATAATTTGAATACTGCAATTGTTATTGCGTAAAAAATTTATATAAACAGAAAAAACAAACATCCACTCACCAAATTTATAGACAAAAACACAAATACCTGCCGGGATTTCTACAGAGTCAATAAGATAGGACATTCCATGGTGTTCCCTTTTGTGTTAAGTTTAACATTTTTGCCTCCTTTTGTCTAGCATATATTGTTTGCCTAGTATTATTTTTGCTGTTTTCTTTCTTTTGCAAATATTGTCAATTCTGTTTGTTAGATATTTCTGCTAATTATATTTAACATAAAAAAAAAAAAAAGGATTTAAGAACAAAAAATAGTTCAGAAACTTGAAAATTGTAAACATTTCCATCCCAAAATCTTATTCATTTGAAATTTAAAACATCTATTATTTATCTGCATAATTTTAAGCACTAATGATTTTTGTGCTGGTTGTATAAAATGTATATTACAAAAGAATGATGAGCATTATTTTGTCATTTTAGCTGAAAACTTTTAGAGGAAAAATGCCAATTGGTAGGTTTCTTTTGCATATTTTGATTTTATTATAGATCACTGACTGAATGATGCAAATAGAAAATGTGGATTACAGCTCTCATGAAGTCTGTGTTAAAATAAAATAAAATAAAAACAAATTAACAGCACCATCTCTAATGTACATATTTTACACAACTGCAAAATAATGATGGTTGGTTGTTGATGTGGTTCTCTAACAAAGCCACCTCATAGGTATATTAAAAAATCCTGGCTTATTCCCGACTCTTTCTTTCTAGATAATTTCTCTTTCAATATATTGTTACTCATAAGCCCAATGAGAAAAATATTGACTAATCTTAACGTATGAGTTCTAACTGGGAAAAAGAACCATTTTTGCATTGAATCATTACAGGTGATGAGAAATGGATACTCTTTGACAAGAGTAAGAGAATCAAGCCAATGGTTCGATACAAGTGAATCACCAAAATAATACCCTCTACTGCACCTTAGAAAGGTAATGGTTACTGTATGGTGGTTTTTCAAAGGGGTTATTTATTCTTGCCTCAAAGGAAAAATAACTGCAACCTTGTATTGTGGAGAAATTGAGTTTATGTATGAAAAATTGAAAAAGAAACCTCCTAGACTTGCGAATAGGGATGACCCAATTTTGCCTCATGATGACACAAGACTGCATTTCTCAATCAACTGTCCAAAATTTGTCTAGTCTGAATTATGAAATTTTGCTTCATCTTCCATATTCACTTGATATCTCTCCTACTGATTATCACTTAAGCATTTTGAGATTTCCATACACAATAAAACATTATCCAATATGGAAAAGGTAACCAAAGCATTTGAACTGTTTATTACATCAAAGGGCAAGAACTATTTTTAAAAGATGGGATCAAGAATTTAGAGGTACATTGGAGAACAGTCATTTATCAACATGATGCCTATTTAAACAAAATAAATTAAGATATTTGATATTTTAAGCATTTTATTCATTTCCTACAATGTGCATCATTTCATGTGATTTAATTTGCAAATAGTTGGATACACAGAATTTGTTGGCTAAGTGAATGTAAAAATATTTTTTGAATACCAACCATAAATAATATTGATAAATGAATTCTGAGACAATTTTCCATTTTTGGTGATAACTATTTTTGAATGTCTTGTTACTATTGATCTGGAGTGTAATCAACAGTCCATGAAATGGTAGCACTGAAGTTCTCCATGACCAAAAAAATTAAAAATCTTCAAGAACAGTCATGGCTATAGTTTTGGATATAAGGAAGGCATTTTGATGAATGACTATCTTCAGAAAGGCCAAACAGTTAATGAATACTATGACTGTGCCAGTTAAAGGAGACAATGAAATAAAAATGGTAAGAGCAACTGTGGAAAGATGCTCTCTTTTGCAGGATAAAACAACTGATTACAGGGATGGCAAGATGATAGATGTTATGCTGTGTGTGTGTGTGTGTGTGTGTGTAGGTCGTCATGGCAGAGAAATCAACAAATTGTTTATCTGTAGCGGACTAGACTAGTGACATAACAGAAAAAAATATCATTTGCTAATATCTGGACTGTATTGAACATATAATGTAAAGTTTTGTGTTATTCAAATATTGCTGTCATTTTTGGAAGGTGTGTGTTAAAATAGTTCAAATAATGATTGTTTCATATAAACTTCTATATTTGATCAAATCTTAGAAATACTATTAGAATACCAATCAATTCAAAGATATTACAGTAGATCTTAAAAGTTTAAATGTTCCTTTGTTTTCTTTCCATAACAACACTTGTGGTTTGTTCAAGAAAGATTTCTGCATAAATGAAAATATAGATTTTGTTTTTGTAATCTATGTTATATAGAACTCCATGCATTTGGATTTATGCCTTGTACTATTAACACAGAACTGCAAACTAGCTCCAAACAAGGGAGATAAGAGCATACCATCAGATAATACATAATCAACTTAAATGCTTTGGACTGCATGGTAAGTGGCTGTTGTGTGCGACACCTTTAAGAGACAGCTGACAGTGCTTACTGGTGAGTGCAGGATCACTATAACAAAACAATGGTTGTCAAAAGGTATGTAGACACAGGGGGTTAGTGTTATGCTGTGTCTAACATTCCCACATCATTGAGCTAAAGGTGACAATGTAACATTCTGGGAAAACAAACAATAGTAATTGTTGACAGAACTTAAGAGCCAATCCTATCTGTAGGATATTATGGCCCTTGTGGTGCCATCAGGATCCAAACTATCTTTATGGAAGATAATGCAATTTTTCATCATGCCTGTATTATTTCAAAGAGGCTTGTGCCACACACATGGAGTAGCTATTTATATTATTAATAGAATAATTGTGAAACTAATAAAACAGGTGTGTCTATATCAGAATTCTTAACCTGATGGTTACTGAGAACTGTTTTGCCAAGGTTGAGAAGTGGAATGTCACAGTACAAGACAATATCCTTTGACTTGTGAGGAGTATGAGACCAGAACGTCAGGTAGTGATTGATGACAATGGTAGAAGAACCTGGTTCTGATCAGATTTTTTTTTTTTTGCCATAAGCTACTGAAGCAGCAGTAAATTAGCCAATAAAGTTTGCAATCAGATACCATGCTTTTTTTGCACAAAAGATACATCCACATTACACATTATCAAATTTAGAAAGGACCTAAAAATAAACAGTAAATTATCTTTAATAATCATATCTCTGGAAATACTTTTAATCAGTTTTTGTTTTTTGCAATTAAAACATTTAGTAAATTAACACCAAAGGTTGAAGAATGATAAATTATTTTTGTCAACTCTTGATTCTTAAATCCCAATACTTTTATAGTAATTAAAATCCAATACTCTCTATACTTACATAGTAATTTAAAATCAATTTGAAAATAATACTAAGTATTTAAAAATAGCCCATTGATTAACCATTTAAAGTTATTAAATTTGAAAACCTGAAACAATATTTAACTATAGCCATATTGCAGTTTCAAAATATGCAATAAAAAATATATGCATTATTTTCTGTCAATACGAGTCAATAGTATTTTTGCTAAGCTTTCTGTATTTTTTTATTATTTCTGTTTGAATTTCTGGGATAAAGAGTTATTTACATGTAGACTCTCATCTTTGTTGTTTTGTCCATGTTACAATTATGTCAATCCAGGTAACCCACATGGAATTCCAAACCGAACACTTTATTTAATCTATGGAGGTAGACTTCTCGTTTAACTGATCATACCTAGGATATCTACTAAAAATAAGAACTAGATAAGATAGTCGTAGACATGGGCAGTGGAATGAACATGTCTAGGAATATTTTGACTAATTCATATTTTTAGTAGATATTCCTAGCTATGAGCAGTGGAACCAGAACAGTCTATACAATACATAAAATAAAAGCAAACTGCTATAATGTAAAATTTGAATAAATAAATATAACTTGATATATCAAAGAAAAATATTTTCCTATCAGTTTTTACTTTGAGCCTTTCTCTCTAAATTACACATTACAATAAGATTTGAATTTCTACACGTAATTGTAAAGATTATCAAGCTTTATAGAAATTTAGTTTACATTAAAAAGGCACAAACTAAGATAAGTGAATTATATTTACAGATATTGTTTTCCAAAGAATGCTACTTTTCCTAATGAATAGTTGATAAATTCTTCAAACTTTTCTATCATGAAATTTTGTGCACTGAAAATATTACAACTAGGTTTGTATTCTATTGAGATAAAAGATATCAGGTTACATTTTTTTTATAGATTTGTCTCTCTCACACACACACACACAGTATTCAAAAGTTTTTAAACCAACCCATTTCATAAATGTCAGTGAACTGTTTACTATGAACAGTCTAGCCAGTGTTGACACTCACCAGATGTCAGTGCATAAACTAAGATTAGTGAACCCTAATTGAATATTTTCCAATTGATGCAAATCTTCATAAGATGTGATTTCCCAGGCTGGAGTAATTCCCTGTCAATCAAATGAGAAATAGCATCATCTGACAATGTTTTTATTATTTGGAAAAAAAAAAAAAAAAAAAAAAAAAAAGTCTAAATTTTGCCCCGATTAGTTTATTTTCAACTAACTCAAAACAGTGCACATGGACCATGATGATAAAAGGCAAAAGCATGAATTTCATCACTGCCAAGGCAATTATCTTTTGCCCAAATCAGTTATTGACTGTTATTTTAATTCAAGATATATTAAAAGCAGAAGCTATTTGCAAAGGAAATGGGAAGGGAGGGGAAGAGAAAAGCATATATGGGCAAGAACTTAAAATTAGAGCATAAAGAAAAGGACAGTTTGGTTTTAAAGGACTAACAAAAGAGGAAAAGAATCTTTAAAAGAATGGAAAAAAATAGAAAATTAAATGTCAGACATTTCCAGTATCATATCACTATCAGCATCTCTCTTGTCTTTCTTTTCCCCACCACCTGGAAAGAAAAAAAAAAAATTCATTTTTAGAAGTAATTTTTTTTTTTTATACTGTATCATAATTATAGATAATTCAGTACAACAAATGTAATCAGAAAGTTTTGGAAGAAATTACAAATGATAAAAATGAAGAAAACAAAATTAGTACAAATAAAGTAAAAGGGAACATGCTTAGCAATTGAAAACTAAATTAGCATTACTTTTACTGAAAAAAATTTCATTAGAGATTATAGATAGGATGTTTCTAGACATAAACGAGAAGCAAGAAACACTTACCTTCTCCGTCACCGGCACTGTTAGTTCGCCTACGTTTGCGAGGATTAAACCTAGGTCTGGGGAAACGCGGGGCTGGCAACTGGTCCATACCTAATACTTTGTAGATTTGTCGGAATGCAATTAGCCTTAAAGCATGCTGGAAAATAAAACAAATATTTCTGAATATGAATTTTAAGTAAGGTTAAATCATGACTTTTCAAGATGCCTTAAAGTTTTTATAGGTTAAAAAAAAAATTAGCAGCCTTCCTAAGATAAACTAGTTTTAAGAATAGCTATGCATAAACTGGTAAAATAAATCCAAGTTAACGAATGTTGTTCTTACTTGTGCTGAAGCAGTAATATTTTCTCTCTCTTGTGTTGTTAATGAAGCCGACGCATCAGTAGCTTCTTTTTCACAGGGATCATATAACCCAGGTCCACCTAAAATTAAATTCATTTTTAGCTAGATTGACATAAAAATATATCATTGCTCAAAAATTAATTAAAGTTTTTCAATAACAAATTCTATAAATGGTAAGTCAGGACCCCCATTAAACAAATACAAGTCTACTCATAATTTCCACAACTCAATTGAGCTTTTTCAAAACTACTTTTTCAGATTTGAAGCTGTATAGATGCCAAAATACAGGAAAAAAGAAATCCAGAATTTTTAATCACTAACTTTAACCCAAGGTCAAAATCATTTGATTTGAGATTGTGAGGACTGAACTCACTGCAACATAAAAATTTAGAAATTTATCAACACTTGTAAAAAGAAGCCAAGAGTCAACATAGAAGTAATATGAAAGTAATTTTTAATTTGTAAATTACTCATTTGATTTAGGAGCAGGGCATGGGGTTAACTAGTGACACAATTGCCACCTTTACATCATTATAGTAGTATTTTGTAGAAACAATTTGAGTTGGTTTTGTCACAAACTGAAAATAATGCTTTGTAATAGTTTTCTTATAATACTCTAATAAAAATATACAAATCAATTTGCAGAATTCATATGGTTTCTGTAAAAAAAAAACAAAAAACACACACACAAAGCAGATTGAATTACTAGATTTCTTTAACTCAGAAAATATGTCAAATTCCTAGCAAATTACTAATTTTGGTTATTTAAAAACTGAAATGTTAAAAATGTTCTAGTTGTATATGTATGCAAATATAAGTTTAAAATTTCGTCTGAGCCATAAAAATTTATAATATGCAAAAAGTACTATTTACATAAATACAATCAGACCGTCAATTCATTACCTGGTAGCAGTATTCCAGAAGCAATACATTCAAATACTCTCCGAAGAGCATCTCCAGGACTCAAGCTGGTTCCACCACTACTTACACATTTCTCAACCAGCAACTCCATTGCCTAGGGAGGAAAAGGAAATAAAGTTTATAAACGTAGGGAGGGGGAAGAGGAAAAAAAAAAAAAAAAAAAAAAAAAAAAAAAAAAAAAAAAAAAAAAGCAGCAGCAGCACTTTTTATGAAATATATATTCTATGTATAATGATTTATTACTCTTGGGATAAACTTACCCATTCATTGAGAGGAGTCCATGTAGGAATTCTCTGGCAAAGGTCTCTCAGAATGCGAATAACCACAACACAGGATTGCAAACCAGTGGCTCTAGCCTAGATAAGGAAAAGAATCAATATACATTGCCAATACAAGAAAAAGATGAGTCAGGGACATGAAAACTGAATACTAAATTAATTTGGAGGATTACAGAACCAGTTTATTTTAAATTGCTTAGGCTCTCAAGGTCAAACTACAAGAAACTAATGAAATTTAATTTAGGTTTTTAAGAAGTTTATAACCCACTAATTAACTAACTTATAAAACATAAAAACCAACTTATAAAACAGGAAAATATTAATACAATAACCCATTTCTTAAAACTGGATATACATAAATCCCTTTAATATCATAATATAAAATTTAACAGAATTCTAGTTATGCTTATTTCAATGCTAAAAATTTTTTTTTCTTTAGAGAGCCAATGAGGAATGGATGAATGTTACAACCAATTTGAACATATTGAAGGAATGAAAAAAATAAATAAATAAATAAAATAAATAAATAAAAATAAATTAATTCACCCCCACCCCCAACCAAAAAAATAACAAAGAAAAAAAAAAAAAATGAATAAATAAATAAAAATAAATAAATAAAACGTTTTGTAAAAATAGTTAAAAAAAAAAAAAAAAAAAAAAAAAAAAAAAAAAAAATTAAAAAATAAAAAAAATTTTTTTTTTTAAAAACTTATCTGCATGACTGGTTTTGTAATCAAAAATTTACCATGGATTGATTGCCAGTAAGTAAAATGGTTAAAAACGTAATAAATCTATGAGCCAAGGAATTTAGAGGAATCCTTTACTTGTTACTAATACTCTATATTGGTCTACAGATTCAGTAAGTGAAACAAATGTTCTTAGTCAAACTATTAAAAAAAAAAAGTCTTTTTTTTTCCAAATTGTTCTTGGAGGACATATGAGGCAGGAAACCAATGTTATAAAAATCACAATTAAGGATAATGAGTAACAATGAAGTAAATCCATTTGAAAACAGAATTGTATTCAAACATAAAAATAGACCTGCCTAAATAGTTTTATCAAAAATCAATATTATATATATATACACACACACATCATACACTGAAATTAAAAATATAACTGCCTATAAAAGAACAAATACAGAGTGAGTAAAAAAGTTAAGGATTCCAACCACTAGAAAATGTGGATAAAAAGATTTTATAGTTATGACAGTCGTAGAAAAACCACAACTATAACACTGATGACATTGGAATTTTTGCTTTGTTCCTAGAATGCATTCTCTCCCCCCATAACAGCCAGACATAGAGCAAGCAGCTTGATGGTGCAGCTATGGTAGCTGCAGCTCTCAAGCTGTTCATCAGTATGTCATAGCTCAAACACCCTGCCCACCCATCCCTGCTGCCCACTTTCCAGCCTCATGTACATTCCAGAAAACGGCCACGAATGATCAATCTTTTCACAGGCAGTGGTTAGTTAAGTTAAAAAAAAAAAAAAATTTTAATTAAAAAAAAAGAAAAAAAAAAAAAAAAAAAAGTAAGGCTGCTGCAGCAGAGATCCTGTTCTCTGACAAGTTTTCTGCTGTACCAACAGATTTATGGATGGATGAAGATAGATAACGAAGCTGGCAGTAAGTCACCTCGGCAAGAGGTTCAGAGTCAATAGGAACAAAAACGTTTTTGGTTTATTGCAAAACAAGAAAAACTTGGGAAATGTAGAGAGATTTGACGACATGCATAAAGCAAAGAGCATTATGAGCAAAAATGACTTCAAAGAATAATTTGGACATGACTAGAGGTAACAATTTTTTTTAAATGTTTATTTACAACCAAAGAATTCAATAAACATTTTAAAGTCCATCAAATCAACCAAATGAAAATTAGAGATAAAAATCATTAAGCAAAACAGACATTAGCTGAGAAATGGGTTATTGAATTTGTGTTATCAGAATAAATTATGTAATGAAAAACAAGCAAAAAATAATATTAATCACTTTATTCAACCTTAATTCAGATCAGTACCTAATTGTTAAAAAATCTACTACAAAGTGGGACTAATCAAGTATTAATTGAAAAGTAATACCAAATCTGTACACACACCATTACACCTTCATAAAGAGTTACCCATTTTAGTTTGCTTTCTAAAGCATATTAAATATTTAGATGACTATTAGATTTTAACATACAAAATGCAGCACTTTGAAAATTAGATGAATACTTTGTCACCATATTCTTACTGTATACATCTCATCATACACACAATTTGCCTTACAAAGTCCCATAAAAATGACATATTTGAATATATCACTTCTATGCCTTAGAAAACAGAAAATTTATATATATGCCAATCACCATGTAGAAATATGTAAATAATATTGTTTAAGGGAAAAAATTCAGAGTTACAAAGATTTGCAAATAGAAAATAGAAGCAGATGATGTCAACAAATCCAAAGACTAAGACAAATCTAAGCAAAGGTAAATCATGCTCAGATTGTGGTAAAAAAAATAAAAATAAACCCAAGCAACCTGGGGGAAGTGGGTTGTTAGTTCCTGGTTTGGTACTGCAGTAAAAATTTAGAATAGCCTTACATGTTAATCATTTCTAGTTATGGGTTACCAAATAGCTGAGAACCAACAAATCTAAGAGACATAACATCTTATTCAAGTTATTAATCTAAAAACCAATTTTAACATTTATTAAAGAGCTCAATAGATTAACCCCAATTACAATTTGGAATAGAAGGGTTGACAAAAAATGTGATCTGAATTAAAGTTAAATCATTTATAAATCAACAACTTTTGAATACTAAATTAATACATCTACATTAACCAACCAGGTTATGTTTTATATACAGTAAAATCAAGAAATTGATAAAAGGGAAAATTGGTTGTGAAAATCCAAATAAAATTCCTAGATCTTCATAAAAAAATCCACCACAGAAAATGTTAATGAAATAATTAAAACCAGTAAGCATTGTAATACAACAAAGTATAATCAAGTACTATAAATGTTAACTTTTAAGAAAAAGAAACTTTTATAACTTCAGAATGAGATCAGAAACATCTAATAAATTCCAAAAAGAAAGTTATCTAGATTTCCCAATTGTTTCATTTATGCTAGATCTGACTTAAAAAGCAATTACATTACTTATTAAGAGAAGTGAAAAGTCTAATTTTAATCTTATCAGCTCACTTTCTATAAAAACATCTGGGAAAAATATTGTTTTCTGGTTCACAATTTTCTAAAATACTTAGCATTTGTTAAATTAAGAAAATCTTGTCTTTGAAAAGTCATTTAAGCCAGTTTAATAAGGTTAATCTTTAAAATTAGAGGAAAAGAAAAAGCATTTGGTTAGGGAAAAATTAAAATCAGCATGTTAATATAGAAGAGCATTCAGAAATGGTAAGGTTAAGCTTGCATGTGAAGGGCCAATGATAACCATGATGAAATCCTCATTTCCTTCAGTATATTTTATACATGTGCCTGGTTTCACATATACTGTACATCCTGTTTTATTTAAATTTATTAGAAGTGAAGAATAATACTTAGCTTTCAAAAATTAATTTTAATTTAAAGAAATATGAGAAAATAGGTGAAAGAAATGAAACAAACCTGCACACATGATCAAAACGTTACTAAATTGAAATAAAAATTACGATTCATCCATCCAGGCTCTCAATTTGGACTGACATATCAATTCATACACTGTCAGAACAATACACACTTTGATTGTATCTAATATATATATATATATATATATATATATATATATATATTTGTTATACTGAAAGATTGATCATTTGGTTGCACAAGAGCTAATGATAAAAAAAAAATAAATTTTTTTTTTTCAAGAAAAAAAAAAAAAAAGATTAAAAGGGAAGAATTACAAAAAAAAAAAAAAAAAAAAAAAAAAAAACGAAAAAAAAGGAAAAAAAAAAAAAGAAAAAGAAAAAGAGAAAGGAAATGTTTAAACAAAACTGTAACAATTGGGTTCAGCAATGAACAACTACCATAAGGCTGCAAAGTAGAAAAAAGGGAATCGAACCTGAAACCACTTAGCATGTCGCAGTGCGGCTAGAGCATCTAGACATTTCTGCCTGTCCAGAACATCCGGTGGGTCTTTCACGCTTACTGTCTCTATAAACAATGATGATGCAGATGTCAGTGATGCTGGAATGGGTGTTTGACCATAGACTCTCAGGCTTGCAACCTGCTACATGGCTTATAGAGATGGACTGATGGCATCTAATGCAGCAGCGCTAGCAGCAATTGTCACAAATAAGGAAACAACATGCAATCGGATACTTGCTTTTTTTCCCCCCCCCATTAAAAAAAAAAAAATCATACACTTAACCACGCACACAAAAAGACAAGTAAATTCTGATAAAACAAAATTTTAAGGAAATTTAACTTACAAAAATCAAAATTTTTCTTATAAATAGAGATTTATTGTTGGGGATTTGATTCTTGTTTGGATCAACATCAAAACTATATTGTATTTTTGAAAGATAACAGAAAGAAAAAAGCAAGCAGGAAAATAAGTAAATAATATACTTTAGTAATGGTGAAAGTGACTTAAGAAAAAAGATAAAAAGGGCATCAGATTGAGGCAGAATCTGTATTACTCAATTGATGAAAGAGAAGGGAACATGTATGAAGGAAAGCTGCAGTTAGAAAGTAAAACTGCAATTCAGGAACTCTTAAGACATCACAATAGGTAAAGGTGGTGGCAAGGGGTGGGAAGAATGCCATCATCCAGTCATCCATAAAGCCATGAGTAGATAAAGCCATGATCAAAAATCCTTCCATTCTCTTCATCCTTTCGCCACCTGGTGACATGTAAAAGGCTTGGCACGAAACGTTATTAGACAAAAGCATCTTAATTACATACAAGAAACAATTTTTAGAAAGAAAAAGCATTAATCATTGAAATTGTATCCTCTTTAAGATTCAAAACTGACCCATAAATTGCAAATTACAATCACAAGATACATATGAAAGTAACCTTAAAACAGAAAAAAAAAAACAAAAACAAAAAAAAAAACAAACTATTTTTGATTCAAATTAACCACTTGTAGTTCCAGTTCAGTTTGCACAATATTAGTAGCCATTCCCAAAAATTCAGACAAAAGCAAATACTTCTAAAATTCTGGTGATAAAAAACCCAATACTCTTAGTAGTTAAGAGTGATTTCTTAATTTACCCAATTTTATTGTAAGTTTGCCTATTTCATAATTCTTTCTAAAGTTAGTGATAATACACAAAATATTTCTTAGACTGACGAATGAAAATCAACATATATGGGAACGATAACACAAATTACAAAATATATCAGTGGAAAGAATAAAAACATTTTTGAAATATAGTATACCACATTTAGATTATAGTTTGCTTTAGCAGACAATGTACCCTGTATATCTGTGAGTTTGCAATTTAAGGGTTTGGGTCTAGTTTAGCTTACAATGAAATTACTGCAAACAATATGTGAGAATACAATTTCAATTCTCTAAAAGCAGAAAGAATAAATTGACAAGAGAAAACATGACAAAAATATTAAATATTACAACATACCACTTAGAACAGTTTCTAGAGAAAACTAGGATATAAGTGTTCTCCCTGCTCATAAAAAATATTTAAAATTAACTAAATCTGGAATTTATAAATTTTAACAATCCTACAACAATGCATAATTCAGAAAAATTAGGTGAAAAATATGAAGAATTAACATTGAGAAACTGAAAAAATGATGAATATCAAGTTAAACACTGATTTAAAGACAAAGGAAAAAAAAAAAAAAAAAAAAAAGTCCCAATAAATTTGCCATCAAACATCTCAACATACTTATTAAATAGAGCACAGTTATAGAGACTTAGGCAGCTCAAAAATAATATATTTATAATCAATCATACTAATAAATATCTGTTGGCATACTTGTAGAAAGTCAAGCTGGATGAATACATAACCAGCAACAATTCTCATTTTGAAGAAAGAAATCATACTTAAATGAAATAAATTCTAAAATGCCCTATCATAAATATCAAGCTTTATATATATAGGCTATAAAAGACCAAATGTCAGCTGAAACAAAATTTACCTTGATGCCCAATAACTAAATTGTTAATATCTTGATTACTAATGTTAGCCTGTTAAATTTTAATATATTCCAAAAGTCATACCATTTGCAATGTTTTGAAGACATTAAATAAACATTTCAACAGAATCTGCTGACATTCATTTAAAACTGAATTAGCAACTTTTATCAATCAAGCAAAGGATCAACAATCATGACCTTTTTTTTATCATAGCTGTAATCTAGTTAAAAATGTTTTTCAACAGTGATTATATTGAAACAAAAAGGTATTTCAGGTTAATAATAATAATAATAATAATAATAATAAAGCTATCAACAATTAAGTGTATAATTGTAAAGATAGTAAGCAAAGACCCCATTCACCCAATTTTATTTTCAATATCCTTGTAGCTCTAAAAGCAGACAAGCAATTGTAAAAAAATCATGCTGAAATCTTGGGAGGGGAAGAAGAAGAAAAAAAAACAAAAAAAAAAAAAAACTGGTATTTACCTACTCAACTAGAATAAAGTTTTAAAAACAAGAATTTTTCTAAACAACAAGATTTTTCTCCTTTCAGTTTCTACCTAGTTTTTTGAGGGAGAACACATTTTAATTTCCAAAGTGGCACTTATTAGTACATCTAAGTTACCTCCTTCAGACAGGTTAGTCTCTCTCATCACAGGGGAGGTAAGTGTGACGGTGCAGGAGGTTTTGGGCTCCTTTTCACTTGTCACAATGATAGCTGCTTCCTCAACACAACGTCTTAATTCATATTTTTCATCTGTGACAGTCTGAAATCAATGAGAAATTAATACATTTAAATCAATAGCTTTTCTTTTAAAATATCAACTAAAAATCTTCACAAAGTCAAAACTACAGACAATCAAAGAGTAGTTTCCTTGAAATAAATAACTGCAGTACAAGTTTTCAAAACCTATAATTTTACTTTGGAATGATAGTGAGAGAAAAAAAAATGTTAAGAAAAATCTTATGAAATACTAAATACTTACAGCTAACTGCTTAGGTAAACTGTCAGCAACTCTCTCCAGCAAGGTTCTGGTAGGTTTCTCTGAGCAGAGGACCACAAGATGAACATTTAAATCTCCATGCAATAATAAACCTTTAGCTAAAACACCAACTCGCATGACTCCTTTCAAAGCCCTTGGACCATCATCCTTCTTGTCACTATAATAAAATAGAAATAGTGAAATAATGCATTTGCTAATAATGAATTAACAATATTATATTGCTACTCACCAAACTTCCATAATAAAATTTTTTTTTACAAAATTAAAGCAAATAATTACCTGTCTTTCACAACATTTTCTTTCTTCATTTCTTTTGGTGCCGGTTCTTCTGGTTTAGGACTAAAATCACTAAAATATAGAAATTTCAGAATAAAATTTTAAAATATTTCAACTTGTCACTTGATATTAAAGGCTTTATCTATCTAGATATATATATATATAAATAAATAAAAAGCAATCTGTGAGTGTGTGACTAATCTATGCACGCCTACATTTTTTAATCTATGCCACTTAAACTAGGGACATATATATCTACAGGGAAGCCAGGTCGACACATAAACTTAAAGAGTAAGTTCATCAATTTTTCCTTTTGCAATTTTTGGCCAATGGAGCCGATTGCTTACATTTGTTCTGTAAAGCATCTAAGATGGTTGTTAGATTACGCCACAGAAATCAAATCCTACGTGTCAAACGCAACTAAAAAAAAAAAAAAATTTAACCTTTATTCCGATGTTTTTTGTTTGTTTTGAGATTTAATGACCTATCAATCCTAATGGGATCATTTAAGGTCACAACAAAGGTAAGGTTATATTATTTTCACAGAATTTTTGAAGATGTCTTGCTTTTTAAACTTTTCCATTGCTTTCAATTTGTGTTACTTTTTAAATTTTTTCCCCTGGTGAGGATCAGATCTATTTTTGATCTTCGGATCTTTACTTAGATTATATTTTGTTGTATCGTTTGATCTTTTTGAGGAAGGTTAAAATAGTATTAGAGTTTATTTTTTTCGAAAAGATCTTTCAAGTTGTTAACATTATAGAGGGATTGCTGGATATATGTAAAGTCACTGCAGTCAAGAGGTTCTTCATTTTTTAGGAGATAAGAGTGGGTTATGTGTGTATGTCCTATTTGAATATGGGATATAATAACTTCTTCTTTGCATGATTTACTGGGTTTTGATAGTTATTTCTTTAGGATGGGTTTGATTTTAAATAATTTGTTGTTTTGACAGTTGTTCCAGGTTTCTTGCCATTTCTTTAAAATATAGTTCTTGATTAGGGGTTTATAGTCAGTGTATGGAACCTTTATGTTACTTGTGTCACATTTTAGGGAGTATTTTGCAGCCACATCGGCTTTATCATTTCCATGAAATCCAGAGTGACTGGGAATCCAACAGAAAATGATAGTTTTATTTTGTTAAATCACATGTAATCTATATAAAAGTTTGATGAGCAAAGGATTGTTTAATTTTTGGTTCTTTATTGCTTCAAGCACTGCTAAAGAATCCGAGAATATAATAACTTTGAGGTAAGTTTAGGGATGAGATCCAGGGTTAAGTCAATGGCCATAACTTCTGCACTAAATATTGATGAATTGTCAGGTAATCTTTTTTGTAGAATGGTACTTTTACAGATAGCAGCACATCCTACTTTGTTACTGACTTTGGAGCCATCAGTATATATGTGGGTCCAGTTTGGATATTGATTCAATATATAATTTAGTTTTTCTATATAATGACCTTTCAGATGTGTGCCAGCTTTTATGTGATCAGCCAGTTCTAAAATGACTTTGGATTGTTTCAGAAGCCAGAGTGGATGTTCGAGGACATTGAATTCATGTATACTATTTTCATCTATCGAACAGACATTAATTGATTTTTGGTTTTATTTTTTCCATGTGAAGGCCAAAAGGTTTGATAACGTTTTCTTTTTTGTCAAACAGGTGTTTATAGTTTGGGTTAAATGTGCATTGATAGGCAGGATTTGATGGGTTAGCCTGAAGTTTTAGATAATATTGCAGCGCTAATTTTTCACGTCTCAATTTTAATGGAGCCTCATGCGCTTCCACATATAGGCTTTCTATGGGAGATGTTCTAAATGCACCAAGGGCAAGTCTTAGATCTGCATGGTGGATGGGATCAAGAATTTTTAGGTAGGATTTCCTAGCCAAACTATATATAAAACAACCGTAATCCAGTTTGGATCTTATTAGAGATCTGTATATTTTTTAGGAGTGATATGCAATCTGCACCCCATTCTGTATTAGCTATAACCCGCATAAGTTGTGGTGTTTTGAAACATTTTGTTTTAAGTATTTCAAATGGGGGATGAATGTGAGTTTTTTATCAAAAATTATTCCTAGAAATTTGTGTTGGTCTGTTATTTGAATATCTGTTCCTTCTAATTTGAGTGTTGGATCATTGTGCATTTTTCTTTGGTTACAAAAATGCACACCCTTGGTTTTGGTTGATGAGAATTTGAAACCATTTTCAATGGTCCATTGGTTTAATTTATTTATGCATATCTTGATGTTCTGAGGTATCTATTTTTGGATCTATGGCAAATCAGGAGATCATCCACATATGAGGAGCCATTAACTTCATTGTTCAGGCAGTTTACGATGTTGTTGATTTTTATATTAAAAAGGGCAACCGACAAGATGTATCCTGGTGGAACTCCTTGTATTTTTGAATCAGAGAGTAGATCCAATTCGTACTTTAAAGCTTCTGTTGGATAAAAAATCTTTTATCAACAAGGGTAGTCTACCTTTTAGACCCAGATTGAATAAGTCTTTCATAATTCCATGCCTCCATGTGGTCTCAAGCCTTTTCTAAGTCAAAGAAAATGGTTATTGCATGTTCTTTTTTGATGAAAGCCTCTCTGATAAATGTTTCTAATCGGATTATGTTATTGATTGTCCCTCTTTTACTTCGAAAGCCACTCTAAATTAGAAATTAAGTTATTGGTTTCCAGGTACCAGTTTAGTCTTTTATTTATTATTCTTTCGAATGTTTTGCATAAGCAACTTGTTAGTGTTATGGGTTGAAAGTTTTTTGGGTCTGATTTGTCTTTTTCTGGTTTTGCTATGAGAATCACGATGGCCTGTTTCCAGCTCTTTGGCAGTTTTCCATTGACCAATATTTTGTTAAAGATATCTAACAAATATTCTACACAATGGTGGAGGAGTTGTTTTAAGAATTCATAATGAATTTCATCAGGGCCAGTAGCAGTATTGTGTGATTCATTTATGGCATTTCTAAGTTCATTCATCATAAGAGGCTGATTGTAATCTTTGTTATTAGAATTAAAATTTAGTTTTTCATTTTTTCTGTGTCCTGCTTAATTTTTTGGAAAGGTAATCTGTAGTTTTTGTTAGAGGAATTGTTTTTAAATGTTTCCGCCAGTAGGTTTGAGATATCTTTTGTCTATGTTATTTTTTTTGTTATTTAGAGTGAGATGATTTAGAGGGGGAGATACATTCTTTCCAGCAATTTTCCTTATGTTCCAAACTTTTTTTTGGTTTTGTGTTACAATTTATTGTTTACAGTCTTTCCAGGATTCCCTTTTGGCTTCCTTGATCACTATGTGCTACTGCTCTTTTTTGCTTGAAAAGATCTAGATTAGGAGTTGTGGGTTGAGCATTAAATTTCCATAGTGCTGCTTTTCTTAATCTGATAGCTTTTTTTGCATTCGTTGTTGAACCATGGTTTTTGTTGTTTGTTTGGTTCATTGCTTTTTGGTATGAATACCTTTGCAATGGCTATTAAGGTTTCTGTGAAGTATTCGATGGATTTACTGTTCTTCTTTGACTGAAAGTTTTTGGTAGCATTTTTTTTGTATTCCTTCCAATTTGCTTGATTTAGCTTCCATCGAGCCGGGTGGTTTTCAATTTCTTTTGAGCATGTCAGAACAACTGGGAAATGGTCACTACCCCATGAGTCATCTAGAACTTTCCAATCATAGTCCATAAGTGTAGATGGATCACAAAGGGATAGGTCCAGCACTGAGTAAGCGCCTGATGCTGGATGTAAATAGGTGGACTTGTTATTTAGTAGGCATAAGGCATTGAGATTAATGATTTTCTCTAGATTTTTGCCTTTTTTTATCTGAGTATATAGATCCCCATATAACATTGTGGCAATTAAAGTCACCTAGTAATAAAAAAGGTCTTGGAAGTTGTTATAAAATTAGATTGTTTAGTTCAGATTCGTTTATGGGATCTTGAGGAGGGATGTAAATGGAGCAAATGTTAATGGTTCTATGTATAGTGGCTTTTGCAGCAACAGCTTGTATATCAGACTTTAATTGTATTTTACTTTGGAGGATATCGTTTCTAATTAGAATCGATACATCCCCCGATGCCTTCTGATTGAGGTTATGTATATAATTATAAAAGGTTTCTTGTAGACAGATAATAGTGGGATGATAATTTGTCATAAGAAGTAGCTCATTTAGGTTTGGTTTTAAACCCCGACAGTTCCATTGTAAGATTTTTGATCCATGCTTATATACTTAAATTTTTAAGAGAGTTTACTTGTCTATATAATATTTTGTAGTAGAGGTGTCCATCTCTTCTATGCTTTCTCTCTTATTTGCATTTTGATTCTTATGTTTTGTTCCTTGAATTTCTTTTGGTTCTGCTTGTTTATTAGGGGATGTTCCTTTGGTTCATTTGTTGTTCTTTGTCTAGAAGCAGACCGTTCCCGTGTTTGAGATGAACTGGTTATTCTTGGTTTGGTTTTGTCTGGACTTTATGAGCTTCTCTGTCTTGATTGTCTTTCCTGTCTCTCTATTTCCATCAGTTCATATTTGTTTTCTTTTTCTGTTAGAACAATTTCAGTTTTCGGTTTGTGATGTTGATTTTTTGAGGAAGGATTTGTTTTTGGGGGCAAAGAGTTATTAACTTTGGTAGTGGTAATGGGGAGGATTGGTGTTTGCTGTTGTTTGGATTGCAACTTTCTTTCGATTGTATCACATTCGGTTTCCTTGATCTGGAATTGGGGTTTTTCCTTTAGATCTGGTTCCATATTGGATCTAGGTGTCGAACTGATCAAATTTTTCTTTAGTATCTCCAATAGAGATCTTAATTCTTTCACCACTTCTGATAGATTGTCTTGTGTCGTTTGATGTTCTGGCTATATTTGCATATGTTGATGCACTCAGTGAGTGCTCTACTATCCTTCTTGCCTCCGGGTATGGTATATTATTGGCATGTTTAATTTCGGATACTTTTTTTTCTTTTTTCCAGACTTCATATTCCTTTGAGTCTGCTGCGTGGTTTAATGTACAGTTTGCACATTTTAAAGGGAGTTCACAGTTAATGTGATCCCCAATTTCTCCACAAACTTTACATCTTGGTGATCTGAAACATTTCTCCTTGTGGTGTCCGAACTTTTGACAATTGTGACATCTCAGAGGGTTTGGTATATATACCTCTACTTTTTCTATTAAATATTCAATTTTTATTTCAGTAGGAGGTTTTGGGGTGTTAAAATTGAGAATGTAAGTGTTTGTTGGAGTCATTTGATTGTTTTTTTTATCATTACTCTTTGCGCATCTGTGACCCCTTGTTTTCTTAGATTGTTCTTTATTTCCTCTAGCATGCATAGAGAGAGATCTGAGCTCACCACACCCTTTGAGGAGTTCAAAGGAGTTGTGTGGGTAGGCTTTTATCTTTAAATTGGAAAACAGGTTTTGTTTCAATAACTTATTTGCTGAAGTTTTATTTGTAACCTCTACTAACAAGGTATTATTCCTTAATTTTTTTAATTGTAGATATTTTTGTTAAGGATCTCATTGTTTTTTTGACAATGAAGGGGGATAAATTGGTGATTAGAGTGTTCTCCATTGACTCCAAGACAATGAATCTCGGAAACTGCTTTTGATCAAATTCATTGTCTGACTCAGGTTTGGAGGCTAGGCTCTCCGAGCTGTATTCAGTATGGGGTCTTATTTTTATTTGTTACCATGAGTTTTATTTTTAGAATTTCGCCCTCCTTGCTACCCACCCTCCTCGGAGCCCAACAGCGGGAGATATTAGGGGGAAACCCATTCGCCCTACTATCCCAGGGATACAAGAAAAGTATACTCACACTAGTAAGAGGCAGTTAGCATTTCGGGTTTCTCTTTGTTTTTCAGACCCATTTTTGATGACAAATTCAGATTGAAAACCTTCTGTGTAACAGCTTTTCCTTACTAGTAGATTGACCCTTGCCACCACCTAATACTTACACGTGGTCTATCTCTTGTTTGTAGCTGAGAATCAGTCCGCTTTAGTGACACATCTATTGAGTTAGATGATTTTATGCGAGTATGTATTAGGGCTTGACGTGACTAGCCGATTGATCGGATCGGGCATCTCCGACCGCCCGTCTAACCCAGGTAAGGGCCAAAGTGATGTGTTGCAGGAACATGGCCTCTCTGCACCCGGGTAATGACCTGCTCAACCACCAGGATCCCGTACCCAGACATCACAGGTTGCCACCCACGGCCAACAGGCGGGCCACACTGAGGGACTTTTACCCTCTGCAGAGGTGCAGTTGATGCATTCTGAAGCCCCACTAACAGGGTTATTCCGATGTTTTAAAAATTCATTTGTCCAGCAAAAAACAAAAAAAGCTTTTTTTATTTTTTTGCTAAATATTTCATGCAGGAAATCAACTGCCTGTAATTAATGTGGCATTAATGTAACTTTTTCCTCTAAAATTCAATGCCTACATTTTTAAATAATTCTTCGAAAATTTCTGAAATTCATTCAGTCAACAAAAATGTAAATATTTTCCCCTGTAATTTTGAAACAAAACAAATTTTTTTAATGGAATTTTTTTTAACAATTTTTAATATTATTATTATTATTATTTTTTAATATAACTGACTTTTAAAGTGAGGTGGTGACTACAAGCACTTGGAAATCGCAACACGCTGCATTAATCATCTAATTAAAAAAATGTTCTGAGTTGCAGAGGCAATGCCGGGCTATGATGCTAGTATAAATAAATACTTACCTTTCAGCTAAATGGTCTGATACAAACTTCAATGCTTTTTCACAAGAGGACACAATGTTTTGGACAGCCTGGAGCTGAAAATTAAAGAATAAAATTAAATCAAAGCCATGAAGGCTAAAACACAATTGAATGCAAACCTGGTTTGGTTATGTTACACATTTTGTGAAGCATTCTACAGCTTGGAGGTTGACTACACTTGAATATTTTGAATTACACAATGTAACAAGGAAGTTAGACGCAGTTTTTCGCCCCAAAAGCCTTGGGTCATGACTAAAATAGTCACTTTAGTAACAGTAGTAGTAACTGGTCATTCGGTCAGGGTTCTGCCACTCCAGAAAGGAGAGTAGTATGAATTAGATCACTGAGTCAGGTTCTACCCTTCTCAAAAAGAGATTAAATAGCCTGGTAACTATGGTTACAGTGAAAAGGAGGAAAAGACCAGAGAAAGAGAGGGCCAATGAATATAGGCCCCTGTTTCTATATAAAAAGGAAGAAATAGTAGAAAACCCCAGAGAGTTGTTGGGCTTCTAGCCAGGCACAGACCTCTATTCGTTCAAGATGCCAAAAGAACTTTCCATCAAGCTACCAGCCAAAATTCTCCACATAAAGACCCTCCTCAACATCCAATGAATACACTGTGTGCTGCCGTGAAAAGTAAAGATTGTTTTGTTAATCACTCTGACCAAACCTTAGCTATGTGTATATATAGACTAGCTGTGTATAGTTTTATTTGTATATCTCTTTAGCCAAGTTGAATAACCTTTTTCCATTCCACCTAAACTTCCTCCAAATATCTTCCTTGTTAGACTCACCTCTTATTTTCTTTCCAGTGAATATTGTGTGAAACTAGTATGAAGTTGAACCTGTTCTAGTGTCCGGTATATTATAGTACTGTCACCTTATTCTTGTGTGTTTGCTGAATATTTTTGTGTGTTATAATAAATTTCCTTTTTTGTATAAAATTATCTTGTGTTATAGTTTAATTCGGAGTGAATTAAACTATAACACAAGATAATTTTATACAAAAAAGGAAATTTATTATAACACAAGAAGAGAAGTGTCCCTAGAGATAGAGAGGCCAGCTTGACATGTCTGTTCATTATAATTTCTGTGACAGTTGTCCAGAAAATTCTTTATATCCAACATTAATTTGGGTTCCTTTGGATAAGTGATAAAGAAATATTAATTACTATTTTAGAGTGACTATGGACAAAAAGCTTTGTTCTAAAAAACACAAATAGAGAAAAGAACTGTGTTGTTACTAAAGAGATTGGGAATAATTTTTTTTCCTATCTTTTCCACCTTTTCAAATCACAGCATGGGACAAGCTGATAGGGAAACATTAATGACTGAAAATCCCCTTTGTTTTTTCCTACACCATCTGAAGGTTGCATTCATCACAAAGATAGTGTACCAGTCCTTGGAGCAGGCTGGAAAAGTGGGAGAAGAGAAATTAGCATCGCCTATATGGAGGGATGGTGCAAAATGAGATGTGAAGAGAACTGGAGTTAAGGGCCATCCTGATTCCTCTGACCACTCTTAAAAAGGAGGCTAGACAACACCAAGTTTTGAAAACCAATTAAAGATATCTTAAGAATACAGAATTATAGAAAAAAGGTTGATGTTAGGAGTAAAAGACAAATGAAACAGACTCTGCAAGACTCCATACAAGCTGGAGATTTGGATAGCTGACAGTCTCCACACCACTGCTACTAGAATCCACATTATTTGCCAAGACCTCCTGACCAAAATCATGTACCAGCCCCGAAGCCCAGAACTTTGAAATGCTTGCTGAAATTCTTGAAAGCAATATTTCCACCAACCTCCTTCCTGAACTCTCTGTATTGACTGATGATGTAATCACAATCAGATTTGCTGACTTGTTTTCTGTCCCTCACATGGGAAATACATTGTTTTAGATTATCTTTTGAGGTAAATTTTTTTTTTTCACAAATGGATTCAGGATTTGCCCATGCAAATGACTTTACAAGAGGGTATGTAAGGGGAGACTTTGCCAGTTTCTTAATGATTGTGATGAACATTGTTTTTGTTGCAATTCTGCATGCAAACAGATTTTTCTGTTGACATTGTTTTGTTTTTTTGGGGGGTTAAATTTTGCAAGGTCAAATATTTTGGAGTCATATTATCTATGGCAGAAATACAAATTATAAAGTTAAGCAATAAAAACCAAATAAGGTTTATATTTCATCATTTTTTTTCTCTACACAAAAGCTAGAGATACAGGTCATTAGCCCACAAACTTTGAAAATATTTTATTTTTCAATATGCATTTTGCATCTACTCTATCATCCTTTCTGCTTACATTTTCCTTCAGTTAAATTTGATTCTCAAACTTTTAGCAATAATTTTGTAGTTCAAATAGATTTTATTACTGTAATTTATTATTATTTTTCTTTCACCGACAAATTTAATGAGTGTGAATCCCTGATCTTTTTTTGTTGAGTAAGGGCAGCAGGTACAAGACACACCTTCATATTCTTTTTCATCATCTATACAAGAAAATACACAACTATGAGGTCATGAACTTGTTCTAACCAAAGTACCAAACCACTGTTCACAATTGTTTGCAAATATTACCAATGACTAAATCAACTATTTTTCTAAAAAAAAAAAAAATTGTGGCCAGGCTAATTTAGAAAATTCCAGGACTTTCCAAGCCCTGGAAAAGGCGTGATCAATATTCCAGAATCTGTACATCTCTGAACACTACATCTTAATTTAATGGAACTTAATTCTCTGATATTAAATTACTGTATCAACATATTGTATTGTTATATATAACAAACTTGAATGTTTATTCTTATAATTGGCATAAAAAAAGCATCAAAAACTCACTTCTATTTCAGTTGGATATATACTAGCATGTTTTGCCATAACATGTCTGTCATCAGAAGATTCTGGTTTCCTTAAAGGCTGAAAGAAAAAATATAAATCAATTATACACCAATAAAATTACTATATACAGAATAAATCATTTGAAATTTACATTTTGATCAATTTTCCTGTTTTAAAACATTTTGCTAAAATAAAAAGATTACACTACACTCTACTGTTACATTGGATAAATAATGGACCGTCCTGTTTTGATTGCAAGGAATAAGAAGTTTTTAGAGAGGAAAAGAAAATACACACACACATATATATATAGATAACAAAACAAATAAAAATGGACAATTTATTGAAATAAAAAGGAGTTAATGTAGGAAATTTACACACAAGCCAAATCAATTAATACTGACAAGTTATTGCAATTTAAAAAATAAAAAATTTCAAACACTTTGTACTGAAGAAAGTAGCTTACTGATGATGTACCAACTCCAAGAGGGCCGCTAGCACCAGGTCGCTGTGGAAATGGGGGAGGAGGCATGGGACCACCTGGATGACCAGACCTGCGATGCCACTGAGAGTAATATTCAATTTCCTCAAAATGACGACGTTCTCCCCAATACATTTCCTCTTCCATTCTGAAATAAGTTTTGGTGATTTTATAGCATGTCAAGTAACAGAATTTAATCACATATATCAAATTTCAAGAAAGTTGCAGCATATTGTGAAGGGAGATGATGCATCATTGTGCTTAACAGTCATCTTGGTAAGCTAAAAGTATAAAAAATTCACAGCAATTGGTTTTTCTGGAAAGGCTTCTTGGCCAGGCTGAGAACCTTTTTTTGTGCATATTTAAAATAGCTTTTTAATTAATTAGATAAAAAAAAACAAAAAAAAACAACAAAAAAACAATAACTTTAATAAATCTAAGTATAAAGAAAATCAGAAAAATCAATTTTTACTATTAGTAATATTTTTTAAAAGTGTCTATTATAATCACTCTTTTTATATACCAAAGATTTAAACAATAGCTTATTTACTTAAAAATAAAGACAGACTGAAAGTAGGAAAAGGAAGAGAGAAAGAGGAAAAATATTCTACGTATCACCAATATTGTTAATTTTAAACTTTCAAAACGATTAAGTCCTTACCTCATCTCCTCGCGCCAGCGATCTTCTGCTTCTCGTCGTCTCCAGAATTCCTCCTTTTGAGTTTGTCTGCGTAATTTATCTTCTTGAATTTTACGAGCACGAATGCTAGGTTTCACTTCTACTTGGAGATTAGGGTCAACTTTTTTCTAAAACAATAAAAATCATATTTTACATATAATAGAATTAATAGATAACTGCTGATAACACCAAGATCTGAAGAGGAGTTTTCTATTTTACATTACATCTAAAACAAGTCTTGAAAATAAATAAAAGTAGATACAATTCACAAATCTAGTTCTTTGTTATATCTAGTTCTTTTTATATCAGAAAGATTTCTGTAAGAAATTCGTGATACCAAAATATTTTTCTTCTTTCAACACAAGCAGAAACAACATAAGTATTTGATAAAATTTGCTTACATTAAATTGTAATTTTGTAGTTTTTATGAAGTTAGTTATGTTGACTAAATATTAACTTAAATATTTATCATTGTTATCATAACTTCTTACCTTGTATTGCAAACGATGCCTTCGACCTTTCATGTGCATTTCTTTGGCATTAGGATCATTAAACTTGCATTCACAAAGTTTACAATGGAAACTAATTGTTTTTCCAGTCTCATTTTTCACTTCTTCAATATATTCATGACCTTAATAGACAAAATGTAGAATGATAGCAGTAATTTAAACCAGTAAAGCCAACAACAAAAAAGACTGAAGATCATACTTTTTCATAAGCTTTCTTTTATATGTTAAATACATCTATTCTATTGTTCCAAAACGAATGCAGAACTTCCCCTATACAAACACGACGCATACTTAACCTTGTATGTTATATCCTTTCAGGTATGGGAAATTGTGGCTTTTGACAATATCCATCTATTGTTGCTCCAAATAAGATTTGCTCTTTTATCAGCTTAGTCCTTGTTCTGCTATTCATCCACTTAAACTAAAGTCAGCTACTCAATCCTCCAACATTTCTCGTCTGCAATGTCTTGTAACTGTTAAATTATCCAGGTTCTCTCTCTCTCATTTTTTTTTTAAAATGTTTCCCAAGATTTCAGCTGACTCCTCCTGATTGTTAGTAACAATTTCTTTGTAGTTTCTATTCTCCTTAAAACATTCACATGCTCTCTTCATCTGAGGAGATTTCTGACAGTCATTTACAAGATTGAATATTATATAGCAGTTCAGTATCTTTCTTTGTTTCTAAGGATTTTTTTTTTACCTCTCAATATTATGTTTAGTATTTGGGTGGGAGCTGCCCAGTCCTTACATTCTAGTCTCGACAGAGTTCAAAAGTATCACAGTATCCTTGTTGGAAAAGATTTATTTTCCACCATTCAACCTCTGACAGGTGGGATGTGGCAAGTTGCTAACTGCTTTATCACCAATTCCATAAAAAGCACTTGGACAAACTACATTCCTTGGTTCCACCAGGTCTAACCTTCATGACACTTACACAGTATGACTTTTCAAACAGCTTCTCGCAAACCACTGCTCTGTGGAACAGACTCTCAAGAGGATGTTTCCCTGGTCACTACAATCTTAACCTGTTCAAGACTAGAGTTGACTGTTATCTTCCCTTCTTATCTATATAAATGATCCCTTAATGTAAGCCTCTACCTTGAGTGGCCCTGGGCCTTGTGAACCTTACTGTAATAAAAAAAGGTTTCTGAAAGGCACATTTCACTATTACTATTAATACACTATCTAGATACTTTGCACCTTAAGAGCCCTTTGCTTCTAACCAAGCATTGTTTTAATAGTTACAAGTTAATTCTTTTACTACCCTGTTTAATAATTTTAAAGTTTTTTCTACCAAGTGTCATTTGTACTTGTCCATTAATAGTAAATCCTTGAACTTCTAATTTTCTTAGAATCATCTTGCTGTAGTGGAAAATACATCCTTTTCATGTTTGTGTATTCATTAAAACTTGTTCCCTATCTACATACAAGGTATTTGTTTTATCAATGCTAGCATAAAAACATTGCAGAAAGGAATAAGGGTTTTGTGCATGAACACTGAATATAAAACATTCAAGCCATATTTTAAGTTACAGTCAAAAAACTGAAAATCTTGAAAGTCTTATAATCCCAAATATGAAAACTCAATGATGCTTTTTATTGAATGGAAGAAATTCCTCTTCTAAATCAACAACAAATAGAAATAATTTTCAACAGATTAAAGGTTGTTATACAAGTAAAATATGTGAGGATAATGGTTGTTTTAATGGTTTGTACAATAGTTGATCTCAGTTAATTAGAGCAACTATTCTTTTTACTAGTATAACATCTACAAGCACAGAACAGGCATGATTTGTCCATCTTCAGGAAGTTCCTTTTTTCTTAAAATCTGAAGTTAGAAAAAATCATTACTGCAATGACAAATCTAAATAAAAGATACATGTACTAGCAAAATAATTAATTAATCTGCTGAACATTTTCTTGGCTAACATCTGTCATCCAAGCAGAGAACAAAGAAAATTTCCCAGAGTCTAAATATATTTCATTGCAGGAAAGCAGATATGAGTCACAGCAGTGTGCTGAGGACTAAATGAAGACCAAGTATAAAAGTCAAGAGAAATATTAACGTTATTTGACAAGTAACAGATAAAACAGTAAAAATATTCATGTGACACCATTACTAAAATAAAGTAATTATATGTGAGAGGCAACTGTATTACTATGATTTTGGAAAGACATTTGACCATGAACAATATATAAAAAGCCAGAACTGGTTTCCTTGTCAAATGTTTTAATACAGCTTTCTTATTTAAAACCAAGCAATGTTCATATCATATAATTCTGATTGACACACACTTTATTTAGTAGTGTTTATAATTTTATAATTCAAACATTGTAGTAGTAGCTTATATCAATTTTTATAGAGGGTGGTGAAAATAATGTTAAATAAAAAATCAAAACTATACTCATATTTTGTTTTAAAGTTTGTCAGTTAAAAAGCGTTACTCAAAAAAACTTTTGTGGCAAATTTTCCAAAATTCAAGTCTTCATGTGTGTATTTCTTTACATTTTCAAGCTTCAAAGAAGTAGGTATCTAAACATTTATTGAAGACTATAGAGAATCATAAAATTAATACTAAAACTCATGAAAATGGGAAACAAACTTACCAACAGGAAGAAAATCTTTCTCACCAAGCAGGTTAAGTTTTTCATCCATATCAGTTTTACCTAGAAGAATAGTATCAGTATAATTTAACTATTTAGCAAAATCTAGGTATTAAATTTTTCACTTAAAAAAAAAAAAAAAAAAAAAAAAAGAGAAAAAAAACTTACTTTCACTTTCAGATGTCCCAGCAGTTTCTGCTTTGACTTCCATTTTTTCTACCTTCATTTCCTCTGTTTTCATTCCAGTTGTCTTCAACTGTGCTCCACCTAAGGATATGAGGGTAAACTGATAATGTGACAAAATAGCCAGTCAAAGAAAGTGTGTGCGTATGTGTATATACACATGCAATAGAGGGCACAGTAGGTTTAGCTAGAAAAAGTGGGCAATGTGAGCATAAATATAGAAAATTAAATTCGACTCCTTTAACTAAGCCTGTAACATTTCTTTTAGACAAGATTACAGTTTTTACATATTTTGGAATGCTAGTTTATAAAGAACTTATTTTTTTAAAATAATATAATTCCATATAACACTGGCATTTGAAAAAAAAATTTGTAAGGAGGAAGAAAAAAAAAAAATGTAATGAATAAAGATAAGGTTATTATATAATTACTGAAAATTTTAGCTGTAGCATTTAAAGTTAAAACCATTTATTATAAAAAAATGAAGTTTCAAAAAATAAATTACAATAGTTTCATCAAATGCCATTGGCATAATCTAGTTAAAATTATAAATCACTTTTATTGCAACGAAACAAAAAGATTTAAACAGACGTGTGCAAGGTGTTGAAATAATGGGGGGGGGGAGGGGTTCGAAGAAAGGAAGAAAAAAAAAAAAAAAAAAAAAAAAAAAAAACCCAACAAGGTTTGCACTGAGACCCCAAGAATAACATTTGGATAGAGATTTTAAAAAAGTTAATTTCATTTTTATGTTTAAAATTTTTAGAGGATGTTCCAAAAATGATTCGCGTTAATTAAGTTATTGTTTGTTAGTGCTTACCTCAAAAGTCAAGGAGAATCCAAAAAAATTGCTTCTGAGTGTTGATCCAACCCCAGGCACATTACTATAGAGCCAGCCTCACCATCCAACCACTTGGGCCGGTTGGTTTCAGGCACCAGCAGCCACCAAACCCACTGCTTTTACAAACCCCCACAACAATGACAAACTAATAAGTGACTGGCTAATAACAAAATAATGGGGAAATGAGAGAGAAAGATACGCACAAGAAAATCAGTAAAAGCAAATCCTACTAAAGAATACACTAAGGACAATATATAATTAAAATTATTATTACCATAGAGTAAACCTTACAAATTTTATACAAAAAAAAAAAAAAACAAATTTTGAATTTTCAGAAAAATTTTAAATCCTAGCCCAGTATCAAGTCAGAATTTATTTTAATACACACACAGAGAAAAAAAAACTGAAGTCAACAAAATGACCAAAGCAATGTTAATGGGTTGAATAAATTAAGAATTTCCGAAACCTTTATTCAGTTAAGAGGAAAAATAAGATTTACAAGAGGGAAAATATAAAAGTAGGAAGAATTTCAACTAAAATGAATTAGATTTAATTCAATAGAAAGTTGGTGGCTGCAAACTGAAATCTAAACATTTAATAAAGGCTTATTAAGAAGGAGAGGAGGGGGGAACCAATTTACAAAAAATTCAAGTAAAATAACAAAAAATAAGAAAATGAAGACAGCATAAGGTTTTTAGGGATAAAGATTTTACTAGTAGTTGTCCTAATATTATTCTGGCAGTTATATGTTCAGAACTCACCCACAAATGTTATTTTTGGAGTGGCCATAACCTTCTTGATTGTTTGAGAGCTTTGTCCTGCAATAGTAGTAGCTGCAGTTGTAGGCTTGGTCAATGTTTTGACAACAGAGGATGAGGACATCCCACCTGTTGATGTAGTAGTTGTAGTAGCAGCAGCACCTGGTGTTGGAGTTGGGCTGGTAGGAGACTTTGCCGCAGCTGCTGTGGTAGTTGTAACAGTACCAGCAGATGTAGAACCAGCCGTCTGACCAGGGGACACAACGACTGGATCAGTTGAAGGGATTGGCTTTCCAAGTCTTGTGTGCAGCTTCAAGACCTACAAAATTTGAGAGAAATAGTAATTTAAATTTATTCTAATAAACCAAAAGAAAGACATTCTAGCACAAAAAGAGAAATTTATAAGTAAAATTCATACATTCACATGAAAAGCTTAAGTAATTTATATATCCTCAAGAATTTCAAATTATAAAGAGTTGCTTAAAATAAATTGCTCATTAAGCCTATAATTCTTATTGGTATGGAAGAAGCTAACGATTTGATTAAACATTTTTTATAAAACAGAATAAACATCGAAAAATAGTTCGTTTATATATATATATATATAAAATGTTTTCATGAGAAAGAAAGGGAAAAAATACATTTCTTTCTAACAATTCATCCATTGAAGGACAATTTATAGAACAGACTGCAGTACATAACATACTTTCTGATGTTTTGATCCTCTGATATGTGCAGCATATGCATCTGCTCCTGTACAGGTTACATCACACAATTCACAACGCAGTTGGTTCTGTCCACGACCAACAGGCTGAGTAGTGCCACCAGCTTTCAGGGCAGCTTCTTTCTTTTTATGTTTTTGACCTTCTAAGTGTTCTCGGTATGTCTATAAAAGATGCAGAAATTATAAATAGATGATCAACCAATTAACAAATAAGCAGTATACCTTTTAATAAACCTATTTAAAATTACAGATATATAAGCAATAAAATTTCTTACCTGTGGCCCAGCACAACTGATTTTACAGACATCACAATAATGTAACTGGGGTTGTTTTGGTGGTGGTTTTTGTTTCTGCATTTTCTGTCCAAAAGTGGCTTGCTTCTTGAAACCCCAGTTGGTGGTAGTCTTGGCTTGCTGCTGCTGCTGCTGCTGCTGGTAATAGGAAGTGGCTGCTGAATATAAAGCAGCATCATAACCTAATAAAAAGTAACAAAGAAAAAGCTTCAATCACCTGAAAAGATGATTCTAAAATATATAGAAATGTTTGATATCTAAAATCCCTAGAATAAGCATGAATAATAATTTATACTAAGTGGAATATCAAAATTATGGCATAAAACATAAAAGTAAAAAATTTAACTTGAGTTTATAGATGGCTACAATATATTAAATTTTAAATAGAGAAAACTGAATTGCTGAGGTGGAAAGATCCAAATGAAAACAATTTTAAACAAAGATCACTAGACAGTACCTAAAACAAATTATTCCTGTATTTTTTAGCAACTGAAAAAATGGATATTAATTGTAAGCAGGAAAGTCTTATTTAAAATTTTTTAAATTAATTTGGTATAATACCATTATATAAAAAAAATTAGAAGTCAAAAGGGTAGTAAAATAGAATAAAAACAAAAGGCAATTCCCATATAGCAATAGCCAATATAACCAGCTGCAAAAACCCTATGGATATTTTAGAAGAAAAATACCAAAGAATACTGAAACAAAATTGATTAGTAGTAGTCACATGATCCTTTAATGAAAGAAACATAGGCAATCAAAATTTACTTGACATAGATGCATAAAAACAAAACATGCAAATATCATATGTTAATGTACATATATATTGCATACTATCATAATGTGGACTTAAGTGAAAAAGCTCTATTTGAACAAATGTGTATAGTGCTTTATAAGTAGTACAAATATAGACAATGCATGCAAAAACTAGTAAAAATAAAGCTAAAAAATTTCCAAAAACAATATTACTGACCATCTATATAGACTAAAATGTTCAAATAAGCTCCTTAAACTTTCAATCATTCTTATGCAAAATTTATAGAAAGTTCATGATTGTTAATTATAAAGCTTATATGCTCAAACTAAATAAGTGTGAGATATAATAGTAATATACAAATCTTCTAGTTTGAGGGCACAAAATGTCTACGTATTTAAAAGATAATAGTATACACAGAAGTTAATCAGATTTGTTATGCAATTAAAAAGATATCAAAATGATTAATGAAAACATATAGACAGCTGACTAAATCTAATGCAAGCAATAACCTAGTAATCATTAAAAACAGAATTCTTGCACATAAGACTAATACAAGTGTATCGACTAATAAAATTTATGCAATTTAATCATTTTAAGCAAAAACAATAACAGGAAAAAAATGCAGTGACTAACAGAATCCATTTCATTTGTTTGTAATATAAATAAGTCTTATTTGTACTATGTTAAAATCATTATTGAGATATTATTTGAACTTAGTTTCCACCATGAAAAACAATTTCCAGATTAAGAAACTGGCGAAAGGTAATAAGTTCCTATGAACTTGAAATGTATCATGCAAAAAGCAACACCTAACAAATAGAATATTGCAAGCAATTTCAAGATGCACTGGTTAAAAAGTTAATTGAAAACTGGGTCAATCTAAAATTCGTACAAATAGCCTATCCTAACTTACATTTGTGAGAGACGGAGCGAAGATGAAAAAGTATATATAAAACAATTTTAACACAGTTTAAATTCAAGAGCCATAAAAGAAATCCCAATAAGCTAAGGTAGTATGGAATACAAACAAAAACAAAAATAAAAACAACTTCATACAGAAAATTCTTATATTTGTCACACCAATAATTTATTGTTTGGAAATCATAGGATAAGATAAAAATAAAATAATGTAATCTTTACACAAAACAAAAACATGAATATTTCAAAAACAAAATTGTAATGTTTATACTAAATTTTGCTTACTGAACAATAAAATGATGCAAGGAGTTTGTTCAACTTGACTCTGCAGGAACTAGTGTTATGCACTCATACATCTACCCTCCCAGTTTACATTGTCAGCTATTTGTTTTAAATAAAATATACACACTACAAATAACTTTTAGCAATCCCTTATTGGTCTTAAATACAATTTTTACATTGCATTTCCTAAAAATTGCTTAAAAGCACCAGTAGTAATGTGCAAATTATTGCTATCTCCCAAACATTTTAATCAAAGAAATAACTGACCAAAGACAGAGACAAGTCATCAGATGAACTCCTTCCATTGACACAAGCAATATACAAGTTCAAAGATCACAACTCCGACATCAGAGTTATCATATAATCCTCATTAGAATATCTAAAGAACCTAAATTATAGATGTAGATTAACATTTAGATAATTGATAGTAATCAAACATTTAATTTTATTACTTTTTTAAAATGTTCCATTTTTAACAGCACACTTTCAAATTATTTTCAGGGAAAAATAAGCTCTCAAATTTGAGAAAACTTTAGAATTTGTTAGTGTTTATGTATTTATAGTGCAACATAGATATAGACAAGAACTGTCAACAGGTTTCAGTCAACATTACAGGTTTCAAACTGTGGGCTCAGTCATTTGATAAGCAAATAAATACATCTGAACATCAGATCTCAGTAATACCACAGTGATGTAACAATTCAAAGAAAGTGTTAATAATCTAAATGCTAATTGCGCTGTCAAAACATGATTACAAAGTTAAAAACTTAGAAAGATAGAGAAAGAGAGAGGAATAAAAAAAAAAGAAAAGAAAAAGCATCTGTAGAAAATATTAAGTTAAAATGGCCCTCAGAGCATGAATTATCTTAAATGGGCCACAAATTATGGAATAAACATTTACTTTTAGATTAATTTCATCAAAATAATTATTAAAATATGTAACCTAATATATGATGTGGAGGTTGTAAATATTAGGTAATACAAATGCATAACCTTTTATTCAGCCTTTCAATGGCTAAAAATTGAATTACTGTCCAAGACACTTAAAAGTCCAAACTATCCTGATCACTGTTTAAGAATAGGTAACATACCTGGCCAGCTGTTCTGCGTCATCCATTCCGAGTTGTTTGACAGTGCCATAGGGTTTGTTGTATTTTTCACTATCCAAAAAGAGATTGTTCTTTAAAATAACATGTGCCAACTAAAACGTTGCAGATATATATTAAGTGCCATATGGTTTGTCCTTCAACCTAGTGATAATACTCATCACCAGACAACAGGAGAAACCCACAGCACCTAGATGGAGAAATCTCAAGTGAAAGGGAGAGTTTTGTTTACTTTCTCTCTCACTTAATAAATTACATAAAGAGGGGGAAAAAAGGAAAAAAAAGAAAGAAAGAAAGAAATGGAAAGGTTAAAATAAAAGATTAATAGTCACTTAAGTGACATTTCCAAACAAAAAACTATCATGGACAAACAAAGAAACAGATATTTTTTACTTAATATAAATAAAAAGAAACTTAAAAAAAAAAAAAAAAAAAAAAAAAAAAGCATAAATAAGGGAAATGAGATATTCCAATAACCAACACCAAGATCAAGTAATACTTATACTACAAAAGAACATTTTCTAAATTTGTAATATATTTCAGAATGTTGAAAAGTTTGTATAAGATGGAGAAGTAACTTTATATAAAATCTATATGTAAATAAACTACAATTCAAATAATAGAAATTACATATATGCAATGTATTTATGATAAATAAAAGGAATTCTGCCATTATAACTTATTTTCAGAACATCTGCAGTGTGGAACATGAAAAAACAGGATATCTTAATTTGACCAGTCAACATTGAAAGCATTAATAAGTAATAACCAACACAGATGACAAGAAATGAGCAACATGCCACAATGTAAAAAATTCAGAGCAATTTACAGTTTATTACAAAAATATAAAAAAAAAGTAGCAAAATCTGAAACCTAGCTATAACCGACCAATTTAAATATTATAGGAAAAAAAAAAAAACTTTGAATCATTGTAAAGACAAATTATTCTAATTGAAAATAGTACAATAGATTAAAATCAGTTTACAAAAATGAAAATGTTACAGTGAACCAAATCCAAACTTTCATTTTTTTTTTATTAACTAAGTTTTACCATTAATAAGAAAAATAAACTACGAAGAATGATTTTCTCAATTTGAACAAATTTAACTTATTCAGAACACCAGTTCATGCATTATATATCAAAAGAGGATTTGTGAATCAATCATGAAATAAGTACATGTCCTACACTACATAATATTATAAACAGTTTTAAGAATTTAATGCTTCTAAGATTTTGTAAGACTATCCTGATATCAAACTAGTTAGGGTTATGATTATAAATACCAAGTTTCCTCAGAGTACAAAAAAAACTTAAACCATGCAAAAAAAGCAAATACCTTCATCATTTGAATTAGGAAAACATAGTAAATTAATAGCTATAAGAAAAATTACCAATACACAGCACAAGTAATAACTGGCACTCACTATACAAATTTAGGTAGAGGTTTATAGAAAAAAAATAAATTAAACATCTATGAAATAACCCCCCCCCCCCGCAAAGCATGCAAGAAATATCAAAACTTTTATCTAAATTTTCTGTAATACAAATCTTAGAAAGAATTGGTTAAAGCAAAATAACCCAATAGCAACAATTTTAAAAGATGAATTAGGCCATGCACTAGAAATCACACTGCAATAAAATAATTCCTTAAGGATCTCATGTATTCAATTACTTGACAACTACTGTCCTATATCTAAAGTATATAAAACAAACTTCAACAGAATACAACATACAATACACATATTGTTAGCACTAGAGTTAAATAAAAGCTCACTTTTCAGAGATGAAATAATTGTAAATAAGTTATGAGAAAGTTAAGATGGAACTAAGCAATTGTTGAGTAAACCATTTTAATAAGAGAAATTGGTAGGTAAATTAACATAAAATAGATCAACAACATAATACAAGTGTAACAGCAAGGACAGTTTGTCATTAATAATCTTTTTTAAGGGAAAGAGAGAGAGAGAGAGAGAGAAAAAGAAGCAGCAGCTTACCAGAATAAGAGCCAGAGCTAGTTGTAGTAGCATAGGTAGGTGTGGCATACGTTGTAGCAGCAGCAGGGGTAGTGGTAGCTGTATAAACATAGGTGGCTGGTGTAGTTGTCACTTGCACTGGAGCAGCTTTTTGTGTTGCTGTTTGGCGTGGCTGGGTTTGATATGTTGTACTTGTAGTATATGTCGGCTTGGCTTTAAGGAGGGAAAAAAACAAAAAAAAAAAACACAACTACATTAAAAAATATACATCAAGCAATGAGAGATGAAAAGAAAGCTATTGAACCATGTTTACCACTCTAGATTTTTGGTTGCTCAAAACATTGAATCACTTATCCTTAAATATGCTTTTTACACTTAAGTACAATTTTTTTTCTTTTTAAATAGTGGAACAAATTTGTAACGTAATAGCAAAATTTTCCTCTTTGGAAACATCATTAGGTGACTAGTTAAACTATTGGTTTCATATACACACTATACAATTGTATTAATTGGAAATTTTTTTTTTTTAGTGGAGAGACAGGAAAAAGATTTTTTGGGAGAGAAACAAATAAAAATAACTGTTGGTTCTTAATTAAATGTTCAGGAATTATTAACAAATAAATGATTTTTGATTCCCCCACCACCATCTGCTAAAACCAGTTAATTTTATTAAATTTTGAGAGTAAAATTTCAGCTTCTTCATATTTACATTAGTTAGATGCAGGACTTTAAATCACTTTGTTTTAGTCAAACAGAAACCCCACCTACCAAAAATTTAAGTTTTAAGTCTTAAAATTCTGTATTAATGACTTTTAGATGATATTAAGTGAAAACTATATTTACTCATCATAAATGGAAAAGCTTAATATAAATCACCAAACACTAATATTTTTTTAAAAATAATTTTATAGTAAATTTAAACCCAACATTTCTAACAGTATATAAAGAATTAGATTACAGAGAATATTATCCTAAATTTTAGGAGTACTGAGTACTTAAAAATTATAAAAATAGTTACTCATGTCATTATGTTTCACAGATAAAGTCTCTGTACAACAATGTTAGATCTGTCATCAGGCTGTCAACATCTCAAAACAGCTACTGTCAGATTATAAAATGCATTTCTGCAATATCAAACTGATGATATTTGTTTCAAATCAGATTATTCTTTATATCAAATTAATTATTCTTTCAAACCAGTTAACATTTATCAAACAAAGTTTCAGAAGAGCATATCTTATTTTTTTTATTTTTTAAAAATATATATATATTTTTTTTTAACAAAGACAATTACATTGCAATGAAAGAACAAAAAGACTTCATCCAGTCAATTTAAAAAGCTTTAAACTTTTTCATTTTTAAACAATCTTAAGTATCACAATTTTTTGTGAAGATCCCTAAAAAGAAACAAAACACTTACCTGCTTGGTAATGAGTCTCTGCAGCTGTATAAGATGCCACAGCAGCAGCAGCAGCAGCAGCTGCTGCCACTCCCTGTGTAGGTTGGTAATAAGCCTTGGTTTGGTCATAGGTTACAGCTGGCTGAAATTTATTAACATGCATGTAAATATTACTTCAGATATTTTTTCAACTGATACTTTCTGACAACTAAGATTTTATGAATTTCAGATATTCATGAATTTCAGATATTCATGAATTTCAGATATTCATGAATTTAGACTATAAGATAGATTAATGTTATAAGCACATTAATACAATTAGTGATATTTATAGTCTTTAGATCAAAATATTTGTCAAAAGACTAATAATTAGCAGCTTAAAATATTTACATATACCTAGGATAAGATTAATATAAGCATTGGAAAACTTAAGAAATTTACTTCTTAAAAATATCTTTCTATAAGCCTGCTGACTATATAAGTATATAAATATAGTATATTAACTTCTGTAAGATTTACTTCAAGACATGTCATCAGACAAACAAAAAGATGACCATGAGAAATTAATGAAGCAAAATAGAAAGAAATATTTTCCTACAAAGTTTTGTTATATTGATTTGCAATAATTGTTGTTAAATATTCCAGTTGCAAATGAAAAGTCTATTTTGTAATGCAGCAGAATTATTTTCTGTTCACCGTAGATAAAGAATAAAGACTTTCTTCAAAACAAATAAAAAGTTAATTATCACAATCTATTAATCAGAGGGAACATGCAGCCATATTTTGTCAAGGTAATAAACATGTGTCATGTTTATTTACTAACAATCTTTTAAATAGAAATTCTTTCTTTAAATAAAAATACACCTAACAAAAAAGTGGGATACATACTGAACTTTAAAAGTTTCTGAATGTTTGGTATATCAGAATGACCAAACCTTATAATTGGAATAAGGTTTCAAATTTAGATAAAAATTTGAGTTTTGTAACCATTGTTAAAATTTAAATTAAAATTTATTAAGTATCATCATCACCTAGTTATCAAATATTAATTACCAGGAAGTAAGAAATAAGTAATTGGTACTACTGCGGATTATCTTATTTATAAAGATATGTTCCCAAATCAAACTTCATTACAATCTCAAGTCTGAACGGAATCACCTTCTTACCAATGAAATACAAAGGGAATGAGTATATTTCATTAGTGTGTATATAACATGACAAATCTCAGCTGTAAATGATCTCTGAACTGATGGAACTAAGGAATGTAGCTAATTATAACATTTGCCATGGATATAGTGAGAGTAACAAGAGGTTTGCAATGCTGCATCTGTAGAAGAGGGGTTGTAAGACAAAAAAAAAAAAAAATTATTTTCTACTGCACAACTCTAAACACTTTTGAACTGTCAAGGCTGGAAATAGAAGAATGGGTAGGTAAGTCCAGATATGACAAATACTTTAACTGTGGTACTTTCTGGATAGATATAAATAAGTTCAACTTGAGGTCTGTGGTGGTGGAGGCGGTGGAAATTTGATTCTCAAGAGATGCTTTAAGCAAGGGACCTCACTGATAAACTGACAGTACAACCATTCATTGTGACTGGTTGGAATTTAGGGCCAAGTTCTGATGATGAAAACTTACTACAGGGTTCTCCCAGATCTGTAACAAAAATCCTTTCATTGCACAGAACATAATGATAACATTTTTCAGTTCGAGTTTAGCATTCATCTCCTCTTCCAATTTTGATATCTCTATGGGATTGTCTTCCGCAGATCTTTGCATGGCATTGAGCTTTGTTTGCATAGCTGTCAGCTGACTTGAGCAAATCTTACATGCAATTTTCAAGCCTGATGTTTTTTTTTTATTTTCGTTTCAAATTCCATAAGAATGAAGTTTTATTTTCATCCATCTGCTACTTTTACCCCCCACCTCCAACCCTGGCATCAAGGTATTGATTGTATACTGTTTTGGCATTGGAAGCATTGCAGAGAAGAACCTTAGCCATAGGAACATTCCCAGTACTTCTAACTGTGGCCAAATAGTCTGTGATAATGCACCGTTTCATAGTCGGCAGAAGTTTCTTTGACTGAGAAACCTCTCTTCATGAGAAAGTACAAGCAATCTGCAAACAATTTTCCAGTTTTTGATATTCTTTGTTGATAGATGAAAAGTAGAACAAAGTGTTCTGATGGTCTTCATGTTTGCTGAAATTCTTCAAAGTAATATTTCCAGCACATTTCAAGCCCTGGAAAAGGCACTATCAATTTTCCAGGACCTGTATGCACCTTGGTTTTTGAAGTAATGAAAATTACAAATCAGCTTTTCTCCAATTAGGCAGTTAAAGTGAGGTCAGATGACAAATCAGATGCCAAGCTCTGCTCATCTTGATTTCTGGAGGTGTCTCTATACACTGTGTTATCACATGTATAGGAATCATTCCATCAAATCCAACAGGTCTGTAATTGCGGTTTTCAAATTTTGACCATCTTTTTTTCTTTTCTACTTCTACAAGAAAGCTATTTACTGAAAATTTCAGTTTCATAGTTTGAATGTTCTCATTTTATGCTTTGTTAAAAAACTTCCAGTTTAAAAATAAAGGAGGAGAGGAAGAAAGAAAGCACGAACGTTTTTATTACATAGAGCTTGAAATTATTACATGCTGAAAATCTTGAAGGGGTGAAAATTGTCAACAGGTAAGAAATTAGAGGTCTATCCAATTTTTAGACCCCTCCCCCATAATTATGGATAAATGCATTGCAATTCAACTATTGCAAGACCCTTTCCATTTTCATGAGGGCTAAAAATGGAAAAAACTGAAAAATTGTTGAAATTGTGTTATTTCCAAACCTTAAACCTTATCAACTTACTTCAAACCATTCATTATGTTTAACTACACTGGTGAGCTGTAATACAGTGAAACAGATCTGTCTGTGGATGACATATAGTCCTATTTTAACAAAAATGATGTTTATAAATTCAAATGCCAATGTGAAGTGGTGTACATAGGATGAACTAATCTGAGGTTCATGAGTAGCGCAGCACGTCCCCACAAATGTATGTTCGGGTAGTCCTAGATGGTCTTTTAGAAACCAATGTTCAAGAATCGTCCATTGGACAACATTTACTTGATAATCAAGACTATACCTCTAGGTATGAGGACATTTGGTTTTCTGTCTTGCATAGTGCTCACTTGGTCCATCATTTATGTGTTTTGGAGGCTGTTTATTTGAAGATCCATCAGACTAGTCTGTGCAGACAGAAGGAGCATTTCATTCGCCTCTTACGATTGTTGGAGGGATTGTGAGTTATTCTTTTTCTATTTTATTACTATTTTGGAACTGTGTGTTTACACCCCTCCTTACATTTAAAATTTTTTTTTTTTTTAAATTAAAATTATACTTTTAAACGAGTTCCAACTTTCCCTTCTGTAAGTAATTTTCATGCTTTGTCTATCATTAACAATAACGCCAATGAGCATCTTTGATAACATGTTGGCTGAAAGGATCCTAAAGGTTTACATGACGTCTACTTTATATAAGGAAGGTTAACTTGCATGTAAATAATTAGTGAAGAACAATTAAAATTTCCCCAAACAAATTTAGAGATTTTACAAAATCCTTCTGCAAGCAAAGAGAAGGTTCCCGTAATGATATAGAGACCGATTCCAAAATCTGTAAGGTGGTATGCCCCCACATAACCAGCAACGCACTGTGGCCATTAAATTCATAAACCAAATTACTCAATTTGATGTACAGAAAACTATCTTTATGAAATGATGGAAACACAGACCTGGTATGAAAAATACAACGCAGAGCAACAGCTGGAAAACAATTACAAACCGACTTATTGATCTGTTTAACTAATCTTTGGCTCTTATCCCTAATCCAAGGAACCTTTATATACACTGGACACTTAAAAGGCCTCATAACTCTAGGAGAATACAATTCTCTTGTTTTCTTTTTGTCTTCTGGATAGCCATTACACAAGAAAATCTCTGATATTCTCTAATTTAGAGTCTAGTCTTGTATGGGAACAAATTTTGAGCACTATGTACCAAGGTTTAAATAAGGCTAATTTTCCTTGATGTAGGTGCAAATGCACACCAATTCATGTACAGACCAGTAAAGGTGGATTTATGATAGATACTCATAAGGAAACACCCTCTACTATGCTTAACAACAACATCCAAAAAGGGTAAGCAATTATCTTTTTCAACTTTCATAGTGAGTTAAGATTATTAAAAAAAGCTCAAGGCCTCACTTTCAGTAGAAAACATGTCATCAATGTACCTAAAATAAATAGAAGGTTTAGACACTTTGCCAAAAAACGATGACTCATAGTAACCCACAAAAATATCAGTCAATGCAGAGCCAAGGGGACCGCCCATCTGGATCCCACTTGTTCTCTTGCAGGTCCAGATGGGTAGTCTCCTTTCCTTACAAGTACCTATCGTAAACCCACCTTTACTGGCTTGTACATGAGGATTATTCAGCATGTGCCTTTAAAAAATATGACTTGGCAAAATAAATACCATGCGTTACCTTCCCTCTACAAATATGGAATTGGCTCATGCTCTAGAGAATATAGCATATGCTAAGTTTTATAAGAGTGGGTTAGAGCTGGTTCCAATAATCATTTAAAGATTTTGGAATCAGTCTCTATATCATTACAGAAACCCCTGCCAGCAGAAGGATTTTGTAAAGTAAATTTGTTGGGGAGATATTGTAAATTGTTCCTCGCTAGTTATTTACACTTGATTTCCCCTTCCCTTGAGATATAGATATATTTCTTTGTTTCCCCACTTTTCTTTTGCTCTTCATTTTTGTTGTTACTGCTCTTTTTGTTCCAGGGAACCAGAAAATCCATGTGACAATGAGAAAATTTCTTTAAACCTAATTGCTTTTTAAGATTGATGCTTTAAAAAGACCAGTGATTGAAAAAGGGATTTCTATGAGAAAATCCTCCACAAGCAAAACTTGTGACATGTAGCACGGGCAAAATCACATTTGAAAATGATTTGATGCTGACCTATTATTAACGAAGTTTGATTCATTCTTGAGAAAAAATGAATTAAATGAAATTTTTTTTTTCTTTGAATAGAAAATACCTTTCTCATAGGAGTAAACAAATAGTGGGGGGGAAAAAAAAAACAAAAAAAAAAAAAAAACAGCATAGTATGAAGGAAAAATCCCCAAACTAAATAAAAACAAAGTTTTATTGGCAAAATGTTTATATTATCATTAACAGGTTCAAAGCATTTTTTAAAATTATTTCTAACACATTTTAAATTTTTGTAGAAAATCTTTTTTCTTCTTACGTCAGAGCGAGACCTAAATTGATGTATAGTTTATGATGTTAAAAAAAAAAAAAAAAAAAAAAAAAGTAATATCACGCAATGCACTTTTTTGACCGTTAAAAACATGTTAATTTGGAAATTCTTGCAAAAATCAAATAATGGTAGGATTTTTATGAAAATTCCAGGACTTATTCATAATTGACTGAAATCAATTTTGAAATAATTATATTTTTTTATAAAATATTGGTAAAAATATATATATTTTTTACATGTGTTACCCCCAACCAATAAATTTCCAGATATGCTTAAAAATTGGAAATTGGGCCCCAATAAACCTAATAATTAAATTCAGGAGTCATTGGGGAATGTTAAACAACTGTTTTTTTCCTCTCCAATAGTCCCCAATTTTCTAAAAAGTAGGTCTGAATTGCGAAAAATGCAATAACTATGCCAATTTTTATTTGGATAAACTTTTGATTGCTTTTATGAACAACATTAATTAAGCATATCATTGTCTGAAAAAAATCAATAATGAATTCACAATTTGTGGAGGTACCTAAAAAGAATATGAAAAATAGATATTACAAATAAAAATTAATAAATGCCATAAAATTTAATAAATTATGCCATTATTTTCATTCTGTTATTAAATTGTACAATTTTTTTTTTAAAAGAAAGTTTTATATTATTTTAATGTTTATAAAACACCTAACGTAAAGCTAAACTAACAAAAATTCCATAAACTATTGGATAATTGCTGAAAACTGAATTCTTGTTTCAAGTGAACTTAAGGTAACTTCAAAGTCGGTAATTTGAATAAAATAATGTGTCAGCGAGGTTTATTTTATTTTTGTAAGATTTTTTAAAACTTAAAACGGCTTCTGTTTACAATCGATGAAAAATGGCGGAATATTTTAAATTTTAACAACTATTTTTTTTTTTTAAATCTACAAAATTTTTTATTCTGATCAATATAATTTCGATTTGAAATACACAAGGGTATTTTGCTTACTGTAATTAGTAAATTTAATTTCTTGGTTTTCAATTAAAGCTAAAATTCAACCTTCAAAAAAACTATTTTTTAAAAATTCAATTTAAATTGAGGTATCGAAAATGAGTGGAGTACCTATATAAAGCACAAAGAGTAGTGAGTAGTGAGCATTATGGGATGCCTGCATTGATGTAACAGGCTTCAGAAGCCTGGACATGGACAATGATCTGATAGGAAGAAAATCTAAGGAGATAGCTTTTTGAATAGGTATTTCCACTAAATTGCTGGAGAGGGGAGAGGGGGGAGGCTAAACTTAGAAAAACTTTTCCTATCAAAATATTTTATTAAGCATTTTTTTTTTTTAAATTTTTAATTCTTTCTAACATGCTAAAATTTTAGTAAGAAATCTGGTTTTGATTTTTGTGAGCAGAGTGGGTGGAGAGAGGAAGAGAGAAAGGCCAGAAAGATCAACATTCTGTGATTAAAACAAGTAATACTTGTGCAAATCACATTGTTTTAACTTTAAATTTGCTAATTTTCTAAAAATAACAAGTCACAGATATATATTTCATTTTTGCAAGATTTTTAAAGCTGAGAATTAACTTATGTGTTGGTTGCTCAAAAATGTCTGAAAAAATTGAAACATTCTCAAAATTTTAGATTCCAATCAATATAATTTCTGTTTTAAATACACTAGAGCATTTTGCTTGCAAAAAATAGTAAATTTAATCATTTAGCTTTCAATTAAAACTAAAATGTTTCAAAGAAACTTTATTTTTCAAAATTCAATTTAAAAGTTAGGCATTGAAAATGAGTGGAGGCATCTAATTTTGACATTAATTTATTATCTAGTTCCTCACTGATTCTGTGTTATGACAGCACATCAGCAGTGGACCAAGAAGAGAAAAATCCATATTTCTTGTTTGCCTTTGCTGGTGACACTAAGGAGACTGATGGTTTGATATTGCAACGGGGATGAATGCTCATTAACATAAAGAGATAAAGAGATAGAGATACAAATTGCAGTCATAAATTGAAAATCAGAGGCAAGAGAGAAAGATTAGCGAGTTTACAAAACCATGATTCACCACCATAAATGATACAGCATTTACACCCAAATGTTAAAAGTTAAATCTCAAGTTACCAATACCAAACCATAAATCTATGCAGTGCTTTGCTTAGATCTAAAGAGTAGACTATTATCGCCCGGTCTCACACTCCACCCACTTCTTTTGAATAGGAGTAGCAGTGATTGTCTTGGTTCTTGTTTAGGAAGGGGTTCCCAGTTCATCTCCTTCTTCAGTCTAAGTGTTAGTTCAGCTGGAAGCTCTTTGCAGTTACTGAGTATGGTGGCAACGTCTTTTTTCATTCTGAGGGTACTGGGTTGGCAGTTTCCTGGTTGCTGCTTCCGACTGGTAGTTAGGAGCACAAACACTTGCATAGCGTCTTGAGAGGCTGCTCTGATCAACAGTTGAATAATACAGGGGTTCTTGTAGTGCCATATTGCGCATGGACGAGCGTCCCTGCATGAACCTCCGGTGGGCAACCCCAAGGCCACATTATGTTGCAGGATGCACTAGTCTCCATCCTTCACATGCTGCAAACAAGTGACCGACTGATTCTACTCTAGACCTCTCCTTAACTAAATCACTATGAAAAAAAAGCAAACATAATTGCAAAACTAAATCAGCTAGTCAGAAAACACCCAAACCCATCTGCATCTCTTTCACAAATATATGAGGTATCCACACTAACTTTCACAGCGTAGAATCATTCCTTCACACTAACTCACCTGATATCTTAGCCCTATGTGAAACTAGCCTTGACTCTTCTATCCCCTCTTCTGAGTATTATGTTCCTGGTTACCTTCCCCTCTTCAGGAAGGACTCCAATGTCCATATGCATGGGCTTGGTGATTATGTTGGCGAACACCTCTACCTAGTAAGGTGACATCTCTTGAATCCCTGGATCATTCTTTCATGTGCTTTCGTCTCACTTCTAAGCTCAGTTAGCTATCTCTTCCTTCTTTCTCTATCTCTCCCCTTCCTCCACTGACTGTTCGGTATTTGACAGTATCTCTGACAATATCGACAAGGCCATTTCTTCTCATCCATCTGCCCATATATTTGTGTTTAACGCCCACCACACCAAGTGGCTGGAGAACTGTCACCGACCTTGCTGGTGTTCACACCATGAATTTTTCAATCACCCAATCCCTTACGCAAATGGTGGACTTCTTCACGCATTTCTCCAACAACCCTAACGGAAGGGACTCACTACTAGACCCATGCTTCACTTCCAACCCAAACTCTTGCACTACCAGACAGCTCTGCCCTCTCAGAAACTGACCACACTGTAGTTTCCGTCAACATTTCATTCCACTCCCACTCTACCCAAGTAACCCAGACCAGTAGAATATCCTACTGCTACCAAAGAGCAGACTGGGATTCATTCCGAGACTTCCTCTGTGTGATGTCCCTAGGAACAACATTTTTAGTCTCCCCGCCAAAGGCTGTGCATCCGAGATCTCCTCCTGGGTTAAGACTGGCATCGATGCTTTCATCCCTGCCAGGAAATTTCAGCTTAAATCTCATTACGTCTCCATGGCTTTCGCCCGCCATTGCCCACCGGAATCATTTCTTCCGGCTCTATTGTAGCTCCATGTCAGACCAAAACAGGCGCCCTTTTGCCTCAGCTTGTAATAAGTGTGAAAAGATACTTAATGAAGCTAAGATTTTGTTTGCTGCCAGAACGAAGCAACACATAGCATCTTCTAAGTTTGGTGCTAAAGACTACTGGTGACTCTGTAAAAGAGTGCTTAACAAGAGCAAGTCCTCAATACCCCCACTAATCAATAAATTTGAGGTCCTCACCTCCTCTGCAGACAAGGCTGAATGCTTTGCTCACAGATTCTTGACTAATTCGAGACTGGATTTGTCTGGAGTTTCTACACCCGACTTCCCACCTAGAACTGAGGCTCAACTGAATGACGTCCACATTACACCCTCGCTGGTTTCTAACAATCTCAAAACTTGACCCTCACAAAGCGAGCGGAGGGGATGGAATCCCAATCATAGTTTTAAAAAAATGTGCCCCTGAACTCTCCTCTGTCCTCTCTAAGCTCTACAACTTCTACCTATCTACTTCCTGCCTGTTGGAAGTCTTCCTCTGTAGTTCCTATATTTAAGAACACGGGAGAACCCTCGGACCCCACAAATTACCGCCCTATCAGCTTTCTCCCGATCTTTGGCAAAGTGTTCGAAGCCATTATCAACATCAAGGTGGTTCAGCATCTCACAACCCACAGGCTCCTCTCGGACAAGCAGTATGGTTTCCGCTTCACCAGGTCTACTGCTGGTATGCTAACGACCATCACTGAATACCAGGCTTTCGACAAGAATGGCAAAGCCCAAACCATTGCCTTGAATCATGCTGGCCTTCTACGCAAACTGTGGAGCTATGGTATAACTGGACCTAATCCAATCTTTCCTCTCTAACCACACGTTGAAGGTGGCATTAAATGGACATGCCTCCCAGAACTACCATACGAACGCGGGTGTCCCTCAAGTCTCTATCCTAGGTCCTACGCTCTTTCTGATCTACGTTAATGATCTCCCTGATACCATAAGATCCCAAGTAGGTATGTATGCCGATGACACCACAGTTTACTCTCGCCTTGATCAAAAATCTGGTGTGGACGACAAAGCGAGCCTTGCAGCCGAGCTTGAAAAGGACCTCCAATCCGTAGTGGAGTGGGGTAAGAAATGGCTCGTAAATTTTAATGCTTCTAAAACGAAGCTGCTATCAATTAACTATCATAGACAATTGCACCTACCTTTCATTAGCATGGAACAGGCTTGCCTCCCAGAGAGGGAAACACAATGCCTCCTTGGTCTCACACTATCAGTGGACCTCAAGTGGAATGACTATTGAATCCATTGCTAAATCTGCTGCTATGAAAGTAGGTTCTCTGTGCAGGGCCTGGAAGTTTTTTTTCCGTCTGAATCTATCCTGCACATATATAACTCTACCACCCGCCTGTGCATTGAATACTGCCGCCACATCTGGTCAGGTGCCCTGCTATTCTCCTTGGGCTTCTCGACAAGGTACAGCGGAGGGTCTGTAATGTGATCAGTACCGACTTGGCAGACCGCCTGCAGTCTCTCTCTCACTGGCGCGACGTGGCTTCCCTGTGTCTCTTCTATAAATACTTTCACGGCTTCTGCTCCGATGAACTTAGATCACTGGTGCCCCCTAGGTACGAATTTGCACGATACTAGATTAGCAACTAGGTCCCACCCTTTTACAGTGAAACCGATAAAATGTAACCGCAATTTCTACTCCAACAGATTTTCTCGCACTTCCCGACTGTGGAATTCTCTTCCACATGATTGCTTTCCCAACAGCTACAATCTCCAGGAGTTTAAATGTAAGGTCAATAGACACCTCCTAACACACTAACATCCATTCTCTCACTCTTCCCATCTGCCCAACCTTCAGCCTTGGTATCCTTACCCGTCTATCACTCCCCTTCTGACACTTCCTATATCTAATCACTCTTTCTCTTTACCTTCCCCATGTAACCCCTTGCACAGTGGAATGCCTTGCTTGAGGTGAAATGATAAAAAAAAAAAAAAAAAAAAAAAAAAGAAACTTTTGAAATGAAGTTTATAAGTTAATGTTAAACTATTTGACTTAAAAGAAAAGTTTATATAAACAGTGGACAAAATTGAATATATGCATATGATCAATTTGAGTACCATCAGGTTAAATGACTAGCTAAAATTGATTACATTCACATATAATTTGATATAATCGATTTCAGTCATTTCCTTATTAAAAAACTAATCAATCATAAAAATCAAAGAAACAATTTCAATCAAGGACAGATAAATAAGAATTTATAACTAGAATGACAGTGAAAATAAAAAAATGCTTGTTTAAATGCAAAGTTCTTAGTTGTGCTATCTAAGTCTGCAATACAGTATGTATGTAATTATCAGTTTTAAGTAGATAATGAATTAAGGAAGTATGCACATACAAAAAAAGGGCATAACTGGAAGATGCATTTTCCTCACTAGATTTAGTTAATCTAAAAGATCTATTATTGCTGGACACAATAACACAAGATAAACTAATTGTAAGAAGACAATGTATAGTCATTAGCAAGAGAGACAGACCAAGATGTGAGCTACAAATTAGAGATGTGAAAATCAACCAAGTACAGAAAATTAAGTGTTAATTAAATAGTAAATGATAAATCTGGAATTGGAATATAGTAAAAGATGCCTTCCAAAACCTAAACAAAATATTAAGAAATATCATTTTTTTGTTAGAATCAAAGAGTGCTGAAAAATGCAGTCAGATTTTTTTTGTTTCAAGTTTTTGTTAATTCAGTTTCAGGTAATTATGCCCCTCACCCCAATTTTCAGTATAGAATTCTGTTTTTGCTTCATTATAATACTTAGTGAGAAAAGTGTAACAATATATAAATGTTATTGAAATGAGAAAATAAATTTTACTAGCTGGAATATTCACCCATTGGATAGCTTTATAGGGTTTGTATCTCATACATCAGCCCTTAATCTAACTTTATGTAAAAATATATTAAGTTCAAATATATTTAAGTAAAAAATATCAACTGCTCAAACAGTTTTTTTTTCTTCATACCCAAAATTTAAGCCTGTAGTGGTAGTGATATAAATTGAAATTTATTTACTCTATGAAAACAAAAATCACATTAAACTGCAATCAGCAAGGATTAAAATCTTTTCTCCAAATCTCCATTAAAGTACAGCATTATAAGCAGTTTGGTATTTCCCAAGTTCGACCTCCACATCTGTCACTGAGCAAATGTTTATACTGAGAAAATAAATGTTCAATATCAACACTAGTAATCCTAAATCTTCTTTTAGGTTGTACAAAATACATGCAAGTGGTGATTTGGGCTCTTCTGAGCTTTTTATTAAACAAATACATTTCTCATTGATGAAATGCAGATCAAGACACATAATGGTATGATGGAGTTTACTGTCATGCACTACATGGCATTATCAAAAAATAAGTGATGGCTATAGTAAATTTAAAGTCATCACCCATCATTTTCCTAAATTATGTTTTTAACAAAAAGTCTCCGTAGAAATCTGTCAACACCTTTTCTTTCAGTACTTGTTATGTGATTGAGGAGTGATAATATTGCCTTTTTACAATATGAATCAGTTACACATGCAGTAATATCATCAGATGCAATGTCAACATGAATAACAGCTCAGATGCATGCCTGACTTACAGTTTGATGATTGCATTCTTTCATGGTGACAACCAACATCAATAAGAAATGGCTACCTTGAAAAGCTTGCAATCACATTCAAAATGCTGCAGTCAGTTGTTTCATCTGCTATGATACTTATGGTTTAGTTGGCAAACTTCTTTTTAGGGAAGAAAATGACTATCAAACAATTTTGGTAGATATAGTTGCCTAATGCATTTAGGACTAGGAATAGCACCACCTTCCTTACAATACTTTAACAAAAGTGGCTGCATCTTAATTTTATTGACATGTCACACATAAATAAAAAAGTGAGCAACAGAGACATTTTACGGACAATAGAAAAAGGACACTTTTGGTCAGGATCAGAAGGTGTTGAAATTTTTGTGACATATGAGGAAAGCGGGCATAAAATTTGATATTTGCAGGATATATTGAAGACAAGGAAGACAAAGGGAAACAGCAAGTAGCCTACCTAACAAGCTTGTGCAAATAGATGGTAGAACAGGGATTATAGGAACAGTAAGAAAACAAACATTACTTCAAGATACAAAGGATAGAAAATTCAATGGGTCCTAAAGAGCATTTAGCAAACTTAGAGAATATTGCAATCTAAAATATTCCACAGATATATTAGGTTTTTACAAAAATAATGGCCGATTTCAGAAATATGTTTAATTGTAGAAATGTTGAAATTAGTCAAAATACGAGCCTTGAGCATCTATGTACTTCTGCCATCAATCGATGAGATTATTTATTCCTTGTTGATAAAAAAGTTATTGGCTGTGATGCAACAAAATCTTTGAAAGTTGGTTCCACCTCTTGTTTCAACCTAAAAGTTTTACCATTTTTAAATGTGCTAAAGTACTAAAATATGATAATTAGTGAGTGAAAGATCAGGAGAATATGGAGGACATGGCAAACTCTCGTATCCAAAGTCTGTGAGTTTTTGCAATCTCATTCTTGTAACACGTGGCCACAGATCATTGTAGAACAGAATTAGACCATGACAATTCACCAATGCAGGTCTTATTTTCAGCAAGTTGATTACAGTAAAGCTCTGCATTAATGCCCTGATTGGCTTCCAGAAACCTGTAGTAGATAACACTAATTGCAAACCACTAGATAGGCACCATAATATTTTGCTGATGCAACTTTGGCTTTGGGAAAATATCTGGGCGGGACTCATCACAATCAAGCCATTGTCCTGATTGTTTACAGTTATCATAAAGGATTCACTTTTCATCACAAGTGACTATCACAAAGGGATCACTGGTGTTACACAGAAAAAGCATCAAGCACACTTCAAAATGATAAAAGTTTTTGATTTTTATTGAGATCATGAGAAATCCATTCATCAAGCTTTTTCACCTTGCCAATACTCTGTAAATAGCATGAGACTGTTGCAGTGTTGACACCAAGTGTTTAGACACTTCTCAAACACTTTGACATGGGTTTTGCTCAACAACTGCTTGTTGTCAAGACTGCATGACCATCCTAAAGGCTCTCATCACCAGTATGGAATTTCTGAAACCCCAATCACTTGAGGACCCCTTTTTCTAGGCTCTGTTGATATTGGCAGAAGTTTGAAAGGCACAATGCTCAAATTTGATCTCATGCAAAAAAAAGTAAATGTTTTATGTTCATAATTAAGGGCTTCTATACTTTAAGAATATTTTTGTCTGAAACTGAAACTAAGTTAAAAATTATTTAATAGCACACATTATGTATACCAAAATTCCCCTAATATATACCATTAATATTATGTTAAAATAGCTTTTCAAAATACAACACTTTAAGTGGCCATTATTTTTGTAACAACCAAATAGTAACAGATTTGTTAGAAGTCAAGAAGTCTACCTAAACTTGAAATTTACAACAATTGCTGAGAGAGAGAAAGAGAGAGAAAAAAAAAAAAAAAAAATACAAAAACACATGTCCATGCAAAATGGTCTATATTTCTCGAGGTTCATGACGTGCATTATCAAAGAGAAGATGGCCAAGGTACTTGAAAGTACCTTTATGATTTTTTTAAAAGCTCCAAGTTGATGACCTCTCATAAAATGTAAAGGTTTATTTTGCAACATTGCTGGTAGTGAGAGTACAGCTGTTCCCACCTTTGTCAGGAACATCTTATTGCTTCACTACTTAAAAACATGAAATAGTCAAGAGAAGCATATTAAACCCATACATTTTTTTTTAATTATCTACATTTCAGCAGTTTTTAGGGTGCTTTGTTAGCATTTTGGAGATTGACATTTTAAAATGTCATAAAGCCCCAAAACATAGATTATCTAAAAGATAATTAAAGATAAAGAACTATGAAACATTTTTCAAAAGATATGCACAAAAAAGTTTGAATAGTAGTAATCACTCAATCTTTCATGAATATCGTAATCGCCCGGTTCACACTCCACCCACGTTTATTGAATGGGTGAAGAGGCTCATCCCTTGTTTCCTGCTTAGGATGTGGTTTCCGGATTTCTCTTTTCCAATCTTTTCACTCTTACGTAGCCCCCTGCACATCAGTGGCGTTACCGCCTTGCTCGGGGTGATATGATTAAAAAAAAAAAAATCATTTTGTTCGAAAATAATACCATCTTTTTGAACCAAGTACTCAAAGATTTGAATTAATGTGAAAATGTCAATATTGAAACCCTACTGAACAATTTAAACAAGTTTCTTTTTTCTTTTACCAACACTAAATATTTCAGTAAGCTCCTCAATTTGCTTTCTGATCCATCATATAAGTGCAAACTTCAGTATTGGTTATATTGTCATTATCAGAAACTTTAAAGCATTCTCTTCTGAAGACAATATTATTAGAATTAGCAAGGGCTTGCTTGAAGATTTTCCAAAAATTCTTTAAAGATACACAGTAATAGGAAATTTAAATAGAGATAGAATTTCCTAATGATGTTACTAACCAAAAGACTTATCTTTAGCCTCAAAATTAACCCACTTCACAGATAATGCATGAATTAAAGAAAGTAATTACACATAGGCAGTGTTAAAACATTAAAAAATTCCACTGCAATATGAGAGATATCTAAATTATCCCCAGATGCTAAATAGCAGACACTCACAAAACAGTAAAAAGTAAATGTGGACAATATAGTACTTATAAAAATAGGTGTGTATATTGAAAAACATTTCAATTTTTTAAAAATCTTCTGAGAATGAGAGAGAGAGAAAAAAAAAAGAGAAGAGGTTAAGATGTGGGTAGGTACACAAACAATTTTTGGGGTTTTGACATTTTTAAATTGTTTATCTTCAAAATAGAGTATGAATATAAGCCTAATGACCACCTTATAACTTTGATTGTCTCTAGTAAACCCACTGTAAGGTAGCTGAGAACCATGGTGGCTCATGCTTTGAAAGGGCAAAGCTTATAAAGCATTCATTAACTAGCAGTTTGATTAGGAGCTATAAACATTTACCATGTAAACTAGCATTTCTTCAATGCAATGCTCTTAAATATATTTAATATTAAACTTATACTGTAACATTGTATAATTTTTTATGCTGGTCTCAGATTCTGAATTCAGATTAGTACTTTCATTTTTGCTAGTTTGATTACATTTCTGCCAATACCTTTCTTCAGCTTTGATTAAATGTATATTTCTAAATCTAGGAGTCAGATTCCTCTAAGCAGTATTAATTCCTAATATTTTGCATATCCAGGTAAAATATTCTATACAAGATACAAGTTTTTCTTTCTGCCACAAACATCAATGAACCTATGACCCTACTTAGTGAAATAGCAAGGCAATGTATGAGGAATAGATTCACAAATCAGTCATCCTTTTTGAAATTCTCAATGTTTAATAGTGAAAACTCACAAACCAAAGTAAGTTGATCCATACCTGATTATCTACATATTTTATTGGACTACAAAGTCTCTTCCTTCTCACAAATTTCAAGTTCAGCATTACAAATTTTATCAAAAGCAATTTTACACCAATAACTATAGCAAATTCATGAAATGAAAATAATGAGGTATTATTAAAAGCTCAGATTTTTTTCCTTAAAATTTCTAAACAAAGAAACACAAGATTCCTTCTGTTTAAATTCTAATGTAACAGGAAAATTGTACTGTATAAAATTTCTTACATTACAAAAATAGCATGGCAGCAATGAAAAAGAAAAATATTAATGCTTCTTTGTTTAAGAAATTTCAAGTGAAAAAGATGTAAATTTTACAAAATTATATTTAACAATAAGTGAGTTCTTTTTATTACAGATTAGTACAGTAAGCTCTTGAAGACTGCACTAGGCAATAGAAATTATGCATGTTTTATACTAAATTAAATTATGCCAATTTGGAATTTGCATATCAAGACATTTAGAAATTGTGTGCATAATTAGGAAAGCCTTGTTCCATATTAATTTCACCAAACAATAACATACACTCAAAATTGCCCTAGCATGTTAGGTTTTTGTGAGGCAACCCACTTTTTACAAATACACTCCACTGTCACTGCTATTGAAATACATTACCCACTGTGTGTTTATAACTAGTTTGGTCTGTGTACATATTCAGCAAGCATTGATGAATGTTAATGAGTACAATCCCTACCCAACATGAAGGAATTCAATGACACATCTCTACCTCATACATAATTTTATACTGGATGCTATTCAATTTTCTTTATCAATATGCTCACATCTACCAACTCTAAATAGGACCTCCCTATGCTCCAAATGTTGTAAATGTTTATACTTATGTCCAAATGACAAGTGATTCTTCCAAATGCTTCAAGCACACACAAATTAGAAAATTCTAAAATATTCTGATAACATGCAGCTAATATCTAGATATTAACTTTTGGGAGATTAAATAAAAGATTACAAGACAAACTCAAGAATAATGCATACAGGTGCCATGCAGAAAAAAAATTTTCTTTTTAAAATTTAGCCCCTGTCATTGCATAATATATCAATTTGGCTTTGTTGATTCTCTCTATACTTTGCTGCAATCAATTATAAATTTTTTTTTTTTGACCAGAATATTCTGATTATTTCAAGTGATTGTTGAAAATGTCACTAATTACTTTTACATTCAAATTTTTAAGAAATAGCATTGATTCACTTGTTTAAACAGTTAAAACTGAAAACATTCTGCAAAGCATTGCATGGAGATTCACAAAGATAACAGTTTGAAGCAAATATAACATTAGCAAAGGGGAAAAATATACTTACAGTGACAGCAACTTGGGTACGTGTGGTATATGCATATTGAGGTGCAGCATGAGCGGTCTGGTAGCTATCATAAGCTGACTGTCCTGCTCTTGGTGCAGCTGTAGCATAAGCGGCTTGAGGAGCAGCAGCAACATAAGCAGTTTGGGCAGCTGGATATGCTGTTGCTGTTTGTGCATTTGGTAGTGGATAGATAAACTGTGCCATCTTTACTATAGGCTGAAACAAAAATAGAATAAGCTTAATAAACACAAAAACTCTGGTATGCTTCATTTTTGTATTGTTACTAGCTTTACTTCAGCAAATTACATTTGAACTTAATCTGAATCCTTTTTGGCGAACATACAAGAATTTAAAATTTGGTACAACAGAAGAGAGACTAATGAACTAACGTGCATCAAATATATTGTGAAAAGTACAAGGTTATTTTTCAAACTTGTTTCACAAGATTTTGCTATATAGTACATTTGAAATTCAAAGTTTACAAAATATTTTCACTAATAAAATAAAGCTGAATTTCAAATACAAGAAAGTGTTTCTTTAAATGCATAGTATGTCGTATTTGTTACAATTTTCTTAGAAACTACTAAATATTGCAGCATAGTATGAATTTGCATGATATACAAGGTGCATTTTAGAAGTTTTGAAACTTTTTAAGAGAGAATTATAAATGTCCTAGATTATTGTAATATATTATCGAAAAAGCTAACTTGCCAACTTTTGTAATGGAATCATTGGGTCAAATCAACAAAAGTCTGACCATCACCAACACTTATCAAAAAGGTGATCTATTTATTTTTTGTTTAAAAGACCAAATAAAATAATTTGACCGTTATTTTCTCAAAAAGCATATCTTCAAAAAAAAAAAAAAAAAAAAAAAAAATTTTTTTTTTTTTTTTTTTTTTAAACTTGACAAATTTGTTATCCTTATAACAAAATATGTACAAAATTTTGTAGTGGATTTTGGACTGTAGTTTGAGTTACAATGCTTTTACTCAGTTGGGCCTAATCCAATATGGCAGATTTTATTTGTCACTATATAGAAACATATTCATATCTCCCAATATGATCAAGTTACACATCTTTCGAAAGTTTCTAAAACGCTGATTAATATTCACATAAGAACTATGATCATAAAATCAACAGAATTTGTTTATTTGTGGTTAAATGTCAACTAATTTGCTGGGAAAGTTTTGTTCACATTTTTATCATACAAAAATTTTTATATGAAAAAATTACAATAAAAATAATTATTGAAGAAAGTGTATTTAAGAAAATGAATTAATGTTATGTTTTATATAAAATATGAAAGAAATGATTTTAATGCTTAAAAAATTTTTTTTTATTGACATGATACACTAAATGCATGAAAATCAACTTTTCAGGGTGTTTTTTTTTTTATATCTAAAAAGAATTTTTGTTAAAAAAAAAAAAAAAGAAAAAAGTTTCTTAACATTGACAAAGAGATTAACAAGGAAATATGTTTTTCTGCTTGCTGGAATACGTTAAAATATAAAATAAAAATTTGGATATGCAAACCACTTACTTTCACTCAAATTTTTTTTTTAAAGATTACTTCAAGAAATTCTTTCCTAAAATATTTAAAGCATTTTCCATATCAACTTTTTAAAATTTATAAGTTCTTCCAATGTCAGTTATTGTATCAGCTAAACTAAGAATATCAGAATAATTTAAAATCAACATATCCAGATGTAATGAATAACAGATGGGAAGGGACCTTTCAGTTGTAAAAAAAAAAAAAAAAAAAAAAAGAAAAAGGTCAATTTCACCTCTTCATTTGGATAAGCACACATCCTAACCACCAATCCCTATCATAAATTGCTATAACAAATCCCTTCAAGCTTTAAGCTCTATAATGTCCTGTTATATAAATTTAACTGATTTTCCTTCATCCTGAATTGACACCGTGTTTCTACCTTTTCCTGAGACACAGGAATAAAACTATATAGTTTTTGAGTTCCTGTAATTGTTGAAGAATTTCTGTATCTACTTTTAAAGATTAATTAATTTATTTGTTGAAGAATACAAAAGATTTAAACCAGAAATGTTTTTCTTGCATAATCAAACAACTGTGTTGGTGTTTATTATTAAGTTGCTGGAGGAATGCCTTTTCTGCTAATCTCTTGGTAGTGTCATCTAACCTATCACATGGTTCTTTTCCATGAGGTATAGCAAAAAAGTATCACTCTACATCAATACCAACATCAGCCATATGGTTGCACTAATTTCTAATATTTTTTTTAATATAAAATTAATTTTTTTCAGAATTTCTGCAAGTTTTCTTTTGGGGGGGAAAAAAAAATGGACAGCTACTGTCATACAATATTAATATGCTCTAGCTTTATCATTTCTGTAATACAAGACAAATCGATGTAATATAGCTTCTTTGAAAGCCTGTACAAAAATTCTGTCGATTGTGATACAGTCTGATTTTATCAGTTGATTAAATTTTTAATTAAACTTCCTTTATTAAATTCTTATTTATATAACAAAATCCTCCCTCAAATGGCTACAAGTTGAGCACTCACCCAGGTTGCAGCTAGATGTGGCTTCATTGCATGTGACAGCAGATATGCATTAGTGGTAATCTGTTACATGATATTTTTCATATTAGGTCAGTGTATGAAAATGAGCCCCCACAATCATTAGATTCATATTTTGATGTATTGTGCAAATACAGTGTTCCAGCAACACTTGCTATATGTTCTTTGGTTCTGAGCTCAGCAAAGTTTGAAAAACTAATTCTGTTTGGATTTTTTTTCAATTTAAATAATTGGTAATACTGTTTTGATTTTTTTTTTGTATTGGTGAATAATCCCAAGTACTATGAAAAGCCACCAATACTTAAGTGACTGGTTTCAGAGGACCATGTTTAAGGTGCCATTTCAAAGTTATGTTGAGATCAGTCCCCCCCCACACACACACAGACTTAAAAGTAATAAATTTTATTTTATTAAAACCAGCACATATTTTGATTTACCAAGTTAAAAAGAAACAAAGTAATCATGGTTTAGATATTAGACAGAATCTTCATTATTACTTTCATTATATCACTTTTTCAAATAAAAATTTGTTGCATAATAAAAATGTGAACAAAACCAAAAACAAGGTTATTTTCCAGCAAACCAGTCAACATTTAACCACAAATGATCAGATTCTGTTGATTTATGATCATAGTTCTTATTTGAATATTAATCAGCATTTAAATAGTTTTCTAAAGATATACAACTTGACCATATTGGGAGATATGCAAATCTTAGCATACAGTGGCAAATAGCAAAATCCACCATTTTAAATCTAGCCCAACTGGATAAAACTCTTGTAACTCAGATCAGAGTCAAAAGTCTACCACAAAATTTTGTACATATCTTGCTTTAGGGTTAGACAAATTTGTTGTTAAATAAATTCAAGATCTATTTTTTGAGAAATTTAAAGGTTAAAAGATTAGAATAAAATCATCTTATTTGACCTTAAAAAGGAAAAGAAAAAAAGATTACCATTTAGATCTATCCAAGTCTTTTAAAATGATATATAATTTAGCTTTATGGGTAGACGAAAAAAAAAAAAAAAAAACCCACCGCCACAAACAGCAGAGTTATTGATATTTAAACTTTGATTATTTTCTAAAATTCCTCTTTTTAGGAAGGGCCATATCTCAGAAACCCCTTTGACCATAAGATGTTAAATAGGTACCATTCAATTTACATATGGAAGCTTTATAAGTATACCAGGAAAAAAAAAAATAGTTATGTTGATTAAACACTTGCTCTTTAAACACACCCCCAGTAAACTGTGTCATGGCATAAAGACAATTTGATGCAATAAAGTTTTGTGTTCAGAGATCAACATCAAAACTCAATCTCACCCTTCCTAGACCTAGCTTCCCTGTGACTTTTTAGTGGTTTCCCAAGCTAAAAGAGAATCTCAGTTGTTTTAAAAACCTTAAGATGAAGGAAGCTGTGACAAGGTTCCTGGACACACTCTCTATAGAGGACTGACATGGGGCTTCTTGAAGTGTTCAAATGTATTGATCCTACTTGAAAGAAATTAAGTTTTGTACTGTTTTGAAATTAATAAAATGTATCAAAACTTCTGGAATGCACCTTATAATATTATAGACCAAATAGCAAGTGATCTATGAAAAACCTATTTAAAGAGGAGTAGTTCTTGCATATCACCTATCAAATTCCTATAAATTATATAATAGTGCTAAACACAACATTTTACACAAGAATACTTTTATGAAAGTATAAAAAATTTTATTAGTTACACCCAAATATAATAATTTTTAAAAGACAAGTCTGAAAGAGACAGGAAATTACCTAATTTCAAACTAGGAATCAACTAAAATTAGCAAAATATCTATTTTATAAGTTTAAAATGCTTAACTCATTTTATTTTGCAATAAAATCCCCAGTGACACCAGGAATAAATATCAATGAGGAAGCTTATGCCAAGGTTATTTTGAGATATCAAGTCATACTAGTCATTTCCTCAAACTACACCAACATAAAAATCACTGACAATTTATAGGCTGCTCTAACATAACAAAGATTATGGTATAATTACAGATATGATCACTCTTAATCTAAAACAGAGGAAAGGAATGAGACATCATAGAGCAAATGTTTACTGCTAGAATATTAAGCTAAAAAATAAATAAATGCTGATCTAAAAGTTTTCAAGGCACTAAAAATATCTGTAAATAGCAAAATCAATTTTTGTATATTCAACAATTCAATAGAATACAAAAAAGTTTTTAAATAAAATTTTAGTATTTTCATGATTTCTAATACAATACTATAGATTAAAAATGTAGATAAGTTACCATCTAGATATTTAGTAACATTGATATAAAATCTAAGTTTGCTAACCTGTTCAGTCAGCAAAGAAAAAAAAAAGCAATTAATTTTTACTATAAACAAAATTCTATTTTATTGTCTTAAAATAGCTTTCCAATATTTTTTAATCTTAACATTTTCAAATACCTTGTTTCTTAAGGTTAAGAATAATAAAAAATAATTACAACCAAATATCATTTTGAAAGAAGATAATATTTTAACTAAAAATTAAATAAATGTTAATAAATTGTGTTATCCAGATTAAATCTATAGAGCAGTCTGGTTTAGCATTTGCAGAATAATGTGTACAGTGCATTGATTGCTTTAGAATAATCTTACATTAAAAAAGCAAGACAGAAATATCTAAGATATTATTGTAACTTATTAAAAGACTTGCACCACACTAAAAAAATAAAAGAAAAGAAAAAGCTCTTCTGATTCTTGCATTAGTGCAGGTAAACTCAGAGGATTCTTAAAATATTACACTAAACAAGTCATGGACAATTATAGTAAATCCCTAAAAGTTGTGTTTATTATGTGAGCATGTTTGGCTGATTCAGCCAATATACTATCTTTTTAGTTGGTCTAGTGACTAGTTTTAGTTAATATTAAAATTTGGAAAAATTAAAACTTGTTACATGAACTTTTTAACTACTTAAAAAATAAATAAATAAATAAATAAAAATTAATTTATATTAAAGTTTGATTATATACGAAATAACACTACTACTCCAATAAAAAAATAACCATTTTAAAAAACAGTGGTTACATGATTATACTTTTTTTTTAAGAGGTTTACAAATAAATGTTATTTGATAAAATTTGTAGGTGTCTATACCACAGATACAATTAAGATTTACAGTTGGATGATTAAAATTATAAAGTTTTGTTTAATTTTGTTTTTCCTCAAGTCAATGGCTCATATCTGATAAAGACTTTTCTCTTACAAGGCAAATGGAAATAAACAGTTTACAGTAAGTACCTCCAAAAATTCACACACGTACACACACAATAAAAAGTTGTTAAAATATTATTAAGGAAGACCAAGTATTTTTTGATGATTTTATTAAATTTAAAAAAAAATTGTTAAAATTTGTTTTTTCTTTAGTCAACAGGTAAGTCAAAGATTACAATGGGAAATGTAGTCCCCCCCACTACCACCCCAAGTAAAAAAACATTTTTGAGATTCTTGAAAAAAAAAATTTTTTTGAATTAAATTTTCCAAGGCTTATTCACAAATGAATGAATTTATTTATAAGTTCTGAAAATGTAATTAAAATCTGAGAATTATCTGATCTTTGCAAGAATTTACAAAATAATGTTTTAATTAAAAAAAAAAAAAAAAATCTTGAAACTTAGTTGTTAAAGCATGCTAGAAGGGATTCAAAATTTTAATAAACAACTGAAAAATACTTTGGTCTTATTCCTGCATAATTATTTTGATGATAAAAATCATGTTTGGGGTCTATTTTCATCATGGTATGCTCTTTACTGAAAAAATTTTTAAGGTACCTAAATAAAACATTAGATTATGGAGAATATTTTAAATTTCCAAGATTATAAAATGTATGTTTTTGTTTTTTTTAAAATTTTCAGCTATTGACAGAGTTGGAAAATTATTGCTAAAATAAAATATACATCTGTGGCACATTTTCGGAAAATTAATTTGATTTATACAAGTATTGCTTATTTATAGCATGAAATTTAGAATGAAACTATTCTAGTTTCCACCATAATTGAAAGGTGTTGACAAATGCAAGCTAAGTGTATAGCAATCACAAGTGCCATAATTGTACAACTATTTTTTGGTAAGGGGAAGAAACCCTGAAACATAACTTTTTAATGTACACAGAATTTTTTTTTTTTTTTTAAATACAATGGCTAAATGATTTCCATTAAACTTTTCAATTTTCGATTAGTAAATATAGTCTTCACCACATAAACTGCCAATCTACAAGTCTTGGAAATATCTTTAGAATATTTTTGAAACTTTAAATTATAATAATAAAAAAAAAAAAAAAAAGATACCTCTGCTAATTTTTGATGCCTAAGGTTAAAGGATGTGCATTGTGGATATTGGCGAGGCAAGTTCGAATTCCAGTTGAATTCATTGCATTCACTTACGCGTAAATACCTTTGGGAAAGGTAATCCGTCTTCTCTCCAGTTATGGCAGGACAGATTGGGTTCTATAGCCTTGGCTGTTAACCAGTCTACCGCAGAAAGTAATGGCAACCTACTGCGGGATAATCTCCTGCCCAGTTAGTCATGTCTCTTTCGAGGCATGATCGCCCAAGCGTGTCTCACATATGGCACTTAACTGACTGAAGGTTAAAATAAAATCAATTTAAAAAAAAAAAATGAAAAACATTCTTGAAGGTTTCTTTTTAGCTAAACGATTAAATTTAAATGTTCAATAAGTATACTTGGTGTAGGTACCCGCACTGCCCACTAAATCGCTGAAAAAAAAAAAAAAAAAAAAAAAAAAAAAAAAAATGCCCCAAACAAAACCGAACCATCAAAATATTTACGTTATGAAGCGGAAAGAAAGATCAAAATATTTTTGAAAGTTTTTAATCCTTTCTAACATGTTCATTTTTTTTTCTCAATTGGAGTAAATAGACTAAACTATCGCCCGGTTCAAAATCCACCCACGTCTATTGTACAGGTGTAGAGGCTCATGAGCCGCTCATCCCTTGTTCCCTGTTCAGCATGTGGTTTCCGGCTTTCTTTTTTCCAATCTTTTCACTCTTACGTAGCCCCCTGCACATCAGTGGCGTTACCGCCTTGCTCGGGGTAATATGATTAAAAAAAAAAAAAATTTTTGGTAAAACAAATCTAGTTTTGATTTTCGTTACCGGATAACCAAACCGTTACGAGAGTTTAAAACAAAACATATAAGACAAAAAAGTAAAACAATTTAAAATGTCATTAAAATTAATAGGTAACAGATGTGTCTAAAAAAACTGAAATTATTTTCATTTATTTGTGAGTCAGTCCTGGGAGTTTCATTAAAATCCGATAATTATTTGATTTTTGCAAGAATTTCTAAATTTATTTTTCACCGCGAAAACAACAATTTCTTACCAATTGCAAAAATATATGCTGTTCAGTGTTCAATAAAGAGTTTTACGAATAACAAACAATGGTTACGTAAAAAAAAAACCCCAAAAAAACCGACGATTTCATTTACGAATAATAAAAATAAATAAAAAAAAGCAATAAAATCTCATGCTAATCCAACAAAATTGTTTTTAAAGGGCGTTTTTTTTCAGATTTCATATCGATGGTCACAAAAATTACCCGAAAAATTCGCAACAGTACTACTAATAATAACGGTAATAACGGTGGCCAACTGAACCTGAAAATATGAATAATGTTAGATTTTTAAAAAAAATGTTGGTATGATTTAATATCAATAATTAAGAAATATATATAACATAAGAAAATTATTAATAAAATTAACAAGTAAAACTAAATTTAAGTCTTAAAGTGTACTCCGTATTCTGAGGTGTAGAGAAGAGGAAGTTAAAAATGCACTCATCAGACGAAGATAAAAAAAATAATCAAGCTTCATTACTTATTCATTTAAGATATACACGAAAATAAAGCAAGTACACCCAAATTGATTATCTGTTTTTAAAACTACGACGTAAAAAATAAATGCAGACAAGTTAACAACCATTTTGTCGATAAATAATAGAATAGGATTTCATGGTGTACATACTAAATTCAAAAACAGCGTTTACGCCGTTTAGGTTATCGTTTTTTGTATCACTGTTTTTCCTATTTCAATGTTATTGTTAGGTGTTAATGTTTGACAATAACGCATGAATTACTTCAAAACACTTATTTAAGTTATTCAATTTCTAGTTTAAATAAAGAAAGCGAACAGGCAATTTTAATATTTTTAAATCTTAAAATGACACGTGGAGAATTTCATTCGGTGCTCAAGTGTGAATATGCACGTGATTTAAAAGGTCAGTAGAACTGTTCTTTTAGCACTGATAATTACAAGTGAGGTCGTGGTAAATATTTGATAAATTTAGTTACTAAAATTTTTTACCTAAATTAAATGTATATTTTTGTAAATGCTTTGATTTTGACGTATTCCCACTGACTCATTTCTTCGGAATAATTTTCATTGTTATTTAATCCGAGAAAAATCTATGGTTAGGATATACGTCCTTTTACTGAAAAATTCAACTTTTTCATTCAAAATATTTTCCTGTAAAAAAAAAAAAAAATTACACATTAGTAAAAACTAAAAGGATTTAAAAATAGCAAGTTAAACTGTGGAATTAACTGCAAGCAACTTCTGAAATCATTGTTCTTAAACGAACACAAAGGACACTTTTTTTTCTGTTTGCATCTTTTCTATAGAGAGCTAATAGCTTACATTTTCAAACTTAATTTTTCTCAAAAATGAAGAATTAAAAAAAAAAATTCTATTGTTATTACAAATACAGAAAAATATACTTTCCTGCAAAAGTACACTGAAACCGAACCTACAGGCGATAAAAAAAAACAAACAAAAAAACCTCAAGTTAACAACTTCCGTCATTTCACTATGGAGGTCAGACAGTTAAAATTTTTCTAAATGTATTAATTTAAAAAAGTAATTTGATTGCAATTATCAACGATTATAATCTTGTTCGATAAAATTATCAATGTTTTTAAGTTAAGGGAAAAATGCATTTAACAATTTGAATTTATATAGCAGAAAATTTAGAAAGTGTGAAAGAATTATCTTTAACATGCTGATATTTTATTTACACAAGTTTAAATCAGTTGAACGAGTTCAAATATCAAGTCCGTATTCATTTAATTTACCTTATTTCAAATTCCCATAAGGAAATCGAACATAGAGAAATTTGCCTTTCGTAAACTGACAAGCATTGTATCAATCTTCAAAAATACATCTTTAAACATCGATTAATTTCATATTTTTGAATCGGGGAAAATCAAATAAAATAACGAAATATTCTTAAATTGTGGGTGGTAAGAGAAAGAGAGAGAAATAGTAGTAGTAGTAGCCGATGAGACTCATAGGTTGACGAGAAAGCCTCATCTAATTAATACCACTAGCAGGTTTTACCAGGCATCAATCAATTAAATAAAGCAAATAGTTAAGTTTTTAAAAATTCACAAATATTGATTTGAATAGAGTCAGGAAATATTTCATGTAAATTTGAAAATAACTATATTATCAAAAGTTTGTCGTTTAAATTAATTTTAGATATATGAAACATTTGTATATAATAGAAATAAGAAATATTAGCACAATTATCTTAAGACTTTAAAATAAATAACGGGTTTTTTTTTAGGTTCGCAATTGGCACGCGCGCGCCCACTTTCATGAATTCATAACGGTTTGGAATTGGATGAAAATTTGGAAACAATTAAAAAACTGCATGTGCGTATGCGAGTATTATAGTGAAAAAAAAAAAGCACAAGCATGCACAGTTTACAAAATTATTTAACTCAAAGGTCGTTTAGTTGTGTTAGCGTCTTTCGATGAAAGAAAAACGCAAGTAGAATAATTAAGATCAGATATTTCAGTTAATAAATCTAGTAGAAAACGATCCTCCACATTATACTCTACTACACTACAGTGAGATTGCATTTTACAAGTGTGTCATTTTTAATTTATTCTTTACGAATCCTGCAAGTTAAAAATAAAATTAATTATAATCATGAAATAATTATCTAAAGAATATTGAATTAAAGAAAATCCCCCAGTACAATTTCGATAAACACGAACAGAAAATAAAAATAAATAAATAAAAATAATCTAGGAGAATGAAGTCTAGTATCTTTTGGTAGTGCCATAAAGCCGCCGCCATCATCTCGACTAACCTAACAACACTCGTGTAATCGCAATAACTGAAAGCATCATTTTCAAACACTCACGCTAAAAACAAACATTTTAAAATTAACAAAGCCAATCAAAAGTATATCCACAATTTAAAATATATAGATATATACACGCAAACAGAAAAAAATAGAACTCACCCACAGCTTGAAAGTATTACTTTTATAAAAAGTATACCTGTGCCACTGTAAAGAACGAGTAAATTTACATCAGAAATGTTCATGAGCATCCGGGTACTCTCGTTCTCTTTGCACATGTACAATTAGCGTCACATAAGTCTTCTTTTTTTTAATAAATCCACTTTTTTAAGTTATGTTAAAGTTTTGATATAAAAAGTTGACATAAGAAAAAATAAAATATATTTTAATTTTGTTTATTCTATTTAGAGTTATTTTAATTTACAAAAAATATCGGGAACGAGATTTTCTCCCTTAAAGCTAGCAAAATTGATTATGATAATTCAATGGAAGGAGGAGGGTAAGTTTAGAGACTATTAATGAAGAAAGTATGTTAATCGTTTATGTCCGATTCTATTCGGTAGTTTCCGTTAAATTAAAACTCAACAATACGAACAACTGTCTTATTCTCACCGGTGATTTATACAGCTTTATAAGCAATGAAGAATCGTTTGATTAATAAATAATCGAAAATCTAATCTAAATGAAAAATATCCAAGTTATAAATGACTGTTTTCCAAAGTCATGTATTTCGGTGTATGACGTATGTGGAAAGAAAAAGCAGATGAGAGGTCAAACGTCTGGTGTCATGTTGAAGGTTATTACTAACAACAACAACAACAAAAAACAAAAAATAACTATTTCCCGCTCGCTTTCTTAAATAATAGTTCTGAATTCACGCATCAAGCTGCTGTAATATTTGTGACAATCAAAGTATAACACAGTTAAAAGTAAAATATTTTGTAAATATTTTCCATTTCACATTGAAAGATGTTTACTTTATTTTTATTTTTTTACTGTAGGACATTGTCTTGGTATTTTTATTTTTCATACCCAATGAAACCTGAAAGGAAAATTAAAAACCGAATGGTGGAGTTTAAACAATAAACATGAAAGTTGATTATACTCTTTTTCAGGGTTTACAAATGATTCACAACGACGGCTGCTACTTAGTAGTAGTCGAGAGTACATACTGCTGATTTTTTAGGAAGTTCTTTTTAGAAAAAAAATTGAATGACGTCTTTAAATACCTTTAAGATAATTATAAAATTTATAAAAAGAAATAGTATATTTTTTCAAACCCGTAGTATTCAAGTTCACTGCATTTATGTCCAGCCAGTCGAAATACCTGGTCTCAGTCTCTAGAAACATCTGTTCTTTCATATTTAAAAGAAAATTACCAAAATAAAATAAAAAAATGTTGGATAAGGGTTTTTTTTTAAATAAATTGTTTATAATAAACATAAAAGTAAAAATTATGTGAGATTTTTTTCATGTGTTTTATGAAAGCAGTAATCTTCATATTTCTTTTTAATTTCTATGGGAACTCATTTTATGACAATGAAAAAAATATAGAAATATTATGTACCCAAATGATAAATTCATTTTTGGAACCTATGTTGGTAAGTAATACCAAAATAAATAATATTGATCTTTTATTAGCAAGTCTTCGTGTTACCTTAGGGCCTTCATACATACATTAACAGTCAAGAAGAGAAAGCCACTACTAGATCCTTCAGGTCTTTTTATGAATAGCGTCCTGATGATTCTTACTTCTTTCTAGATAAGGATCAGTTTAGTACTTACAAAATATAAGAAAGTATTTCTTTTTGGATAAAAATGTTGACACATTAAAGTGTTTATCTTTCTGTTAAAAGGTGAGTGAAAATAAGAATTGCTGTAAATATCTAGTAAAAACTCACAATAACATTTCAGAAAAATCATCTGGATATTTTTAACACCAGAACTGATTTAGGAATTTTTAATTTTCCTAATTTTTTTTAAAAAGATTTAATTTGAAAATATTTCATACTTAGCAAAATTAAAAATAAAAATCTAAATGATGTCAGGAAGAATTAAATCATGAATTGAACTCAACAAACATTAGAGAAGTAAAAATATTTGCTGAGTTATTTGTACAGAAAATAGATGTACACACTTAATTTTTTTCCCCCAAAGTAAGGCAATAAAGCCACTTACATGCAAGGGGTTACTGAGTGTTAGAAAATATGAGAAAAAATACAATTAAAGAGTGAAAACAATAATAGAAACAAATTCTATCTACAATCTACAAAGGTAGGAAACAAATTCTATCTCTTGTATCCCCTTTATTGTGAATCACATACATGTTGACTTTTTCACACAAACACACATATAACAACATTCCATGGTTCATCACATATATACACATACAATTTATATTCTATTTCAGAACTTTATTAGCCGAAACAAAAAGAAATTACTTTCTAGTCAATAATCAACTGCTTGTATTCTTGCTGTTACATTAAATCAATGGTTATTTGTTGAAACTATGTTATCTTTTTCTGTTGGATTTTATTCTTTTGAAAAAATTGTGGGATTATACTAAACAGCTGAATTACGAGCAATCCTTCAACAATATCTTCTTATGTTATTGTAGCAAATGCTGACACACTGAATTTTGACATTCCATGAAAAATTCAGTGGAAGGATTCCTACAAATGGTGACCATGTGAAAACACCAAAGTTGACAAATAAAATACACAAATTATGTATCTTAAAAAAAATCAAGTAACAAAACACAAATAGTACAGAAGTTTCAGTGACAACAGTCACTCTGAATATACATGCATATAAGCTCAACAATATAAAGTCATTGTTTATACAAATGCAGGCCATAGTCAATGCAAAGAACATTATTTTGCAAAGAGTCTTTTAGTTGAAAAACTACCAGCAGAAGTCATAGAAAATGTTATGGATTTACTCAAAACAATGCCAAAGGAAAGCCCCTATGATAAATTGAAAATGACCATTATTAAATGAACTGGAATTTCAAACGAGTAATCTATTTTGAATCTACAACATCAAACAACAACAATGAACTCCTTCTGAAATGAGTAGACCTAAGTACAGACAAAGAAGTAACAGCAGGAGTTTCAGATAGATGAAGATGAAAATTTGACATCTGCTACTACCATTATAAATTTGGTACAGAGACAAGAAGCTGTTTGAAATCTTGTACCTTTGTAAACATACTATTAGAAAACTTAAATTCCAGCCAGTAGAGACAATGGCTGTTGCTGGACTCTTATAAATAGGTTGTCTGTTCTATATTCTTGATAGAATTCATAAATATAATTTTTTAATAGACACTGGAGCCAAAGTGAGTGTTTTACCACTGGATCCAAAATAAAATTCAAAAGCAGGCCTTTACAAACTTCAAGCTGCTAATGGTACAGAAATAGATACCTTTGGCGAGAAAGCAGTTACCATGCGACGAAACTTTCTGTGAGTTATCATCTAAGCCAATGTTACCACATCAATATTAGGTGCAGAATTCTAGCTAAATTTAATTTATTGGTTAATATAACTTGTAGACAATCTGACAAAACTTTCTGTGAGAGGAATTTGCTCCTGATACCAGTCAACTGGAATTGATACTGCCCTACCACAAGCTAAGGGTATTAAGGAATTAATACAAAGATATGAAGAAAATACTCAACCTTATAAAACATGAACACAATTAAACATAAAGCCAAACACTACATTAAAACAACAGGAAAACCAGTACATTCTATGCTGATGTGATTAAAACCTGACAAATATAAACTAGCCAAGGAAGAATTCCAGTAAATGATTTAGTTGGGTATCATGCACCCATCCAAGAGCACATGGTCGTCACCATTGCAGATGGTCCAAATATCCAACACAACAGCATCTTGTCCATATCACAACCTCCGTAGATTAAACACCAAAACCATGCCTGACAGATACCCAAATCCACATATTTCCAATTTTGTAATGGGTCTCCAGGGTGCTGGCATTTTCCCAAAAGCTAAACCTAGTGAAGGCATTTAACCAAGTACCAGTTGCCAAAGAGGACATCCACAAAACTTCTCTGACGACACCATTCATATTATACAAGTTTGTGAGAATGCCTTTTGGATTATGCAATGCAGCTCAGACCTTCCAGAGACTAAGTGACAAGGTATTTAGAGGTTTACCTTTTGTATACGCCTACATAGATGATGTTTTAATCACCAGCAAAAACTGGGAAGAACACAAACTGCATTTGGAACAAGTTTTTCAAAGACTTTCACATTTTGGACTCAAAGTCAATGTCCACAAATATATTTTGGAGAAACAAAACTAAATTTCCTTAAACATGAAGTTGACCAAGAAGTTATTTCACCATTACCAGACAAAATTAAAAGCAATTACCAATTTCTGCAACCAACATCACTAAGGTAAATGTGAAGACTTATAGGTATTATCAATTATTACAGGATATTTATATCAAATTGCTCAGCAGTACTATCATCATCTACTGAAGAACAAGAACAAAAAGATTATGTTAAAGGGAGATACTCTAGAAGCATTCAATAATGTCAAAACATCTTTAGCTAACTTTACTAAGCTGAATTACATCAAGGATATTGAGGAAATTAAACTTACCCTTAGAACAGATGCTTCATCAACAGCTGTGGATGCAGTTATACACCAAACCTTAGACAAACAAATCACACCTATATTTTTTCTCTGCTAAACTAAATAAGGCACAAACTAAGTACAGCCCATTTTCTAGAGAGCTCTTAGCAATATACCTTTCAATCAAATATTTTCAGCACCTCAAAGATGGCAGAGATTTCACCATATATACAGACCATGAACCATTAATATATGCATTACACACACATATTAACAAATATAATCCATGTGAAATCAGACACCTGGATTACAATTCCCAATTCTCTTCAGATATTGAATATGTAACAGGTCAAGAAAATATTGTGGCAGATGCACTATCACATGCTACAATTGCTTCTTTAGATTCTAGTTCTTTGAACCTCAAATTAATTTCTAAATAACAAACCACAGATACTTCATTACAAGAAATACAACACACCACTGAAATTTGTTGAACTACTTGTTCTATTCAGTGAGACAAAATTTTATTGTAACATTTCATAAACTCAACCATGCCTTTACATACCACCAAATTTGATACAGCAAGTATTCCAAAACATTCATAAATTATCTCACCCAGGAAAAATCAATTACTGAATGTTTAATTATCTCACCCAGGAAAAATCAATTATTGAATGTTTTGTCTGGTCAGTTATGTCAACCAACATAAGAAATTGAACAAAATCTTATCATGCCAGAAGAACAAGATAAATAAGCACACCAAATTACCAGCAGGTGAATTCAACACACCTGATGCAAGATTCAAAAATATACACATTGATATTGTAGGACCCTTACCTTGTTCACAAGACTATCCATATATCCTTACTATCATAGACAGGTTTACTCATTGGCCTGCTGCACTAACAATCAAAGATATCACAGCCAAAAAAAAACAAAAGTACCTTACTGAATGGATTGCAGTATTTAGAGTACCTTCAGTACTCAACAGACAGAGGAGCTCAGTTCCAGTCTACATTATTTAGAGAGTTCAATCACCTACTTGAATTTTGACACATAAAAACAACAACCATCATCCTTGTGAAAACAAAATGGTATAATGTTTCCACAGACAGTTGAAGGCAGCTCTAGCAATGAAACAAAACAAAACTAATTAGTTAAAAAATTTACCACAGGTACTTTTATCAATCAGAAACATTGTAAAAGAGAATTTGGGTGGCACACCAGCTGAAAGGGTTTTTGGTACATCATTGACTCTCCCTGATCAATACTGTGATGACAACATGAACATTTTACCAACAACAACGTTTGTACAGGAATTGAAACGCAGAATGACATCATTAACCTTTACACCTACTCAAAAAGCAAACAAAAATATATACCTACCAAATAAACTTTACATTTGCACATACATATTTATAACAAATGACAAGATAAAAAAACCTTTGTGTTCAAAGTACTCAGGTTCATAGCAAGTTCTCAACAGAAAGAAAAATGGAAAACATGATAATATTGCAATCAATATTATTAAACCTGCTTATGTCAATAACCAATTCTCACAAAAAAAGCACATCTAGATTCAAATATCGCTCAAAAAGGAGAATAAACAAACATTCAACAAAACAAATGACACCACACCAGAGACAATAACACAGAAGGATGTTACAACAAGATCTATGAGACATGTGCATTGGCCAAAACATTACAAAACATACCTGAGGTATTAAATTATTGTTTCTTATATATCAATAGAAATAAATTTCTAATAATCTGTAAGGCTCCTTTTGTTGTGTCCACTAAAATATCAAATACAATATTTATAAACCAATCACACTCAATAAAGTGATTACATTGTAAAACACATCAATAAAACCATGAAATACAAATCAGAAAGTTTTTATTAGTCACTATGATTTAGGTAGATACTGCAAAAATATCATGCAAACCAAGTAGAAGATGTATCACATGACTTAGAAATAAATAAATAATTTAATTCTGGAGCTGATTTTCTCATTAAAACATGTATAGAACATATAAAACCTGGCTCCAAAGGACAGAGCAACCATCACCAAGGTCCATGTTACTCTTGTTTATGATCTTCACAACCTCATCCACACCTACATGCTAAAAGTGGCAGTGCTGACAAATTTTAAATAGACCATTTCAGATTACAGTAACAGAGTCCACAATAGGAAATAAATTCTCTCTTGTATCTCCTTTATTGTGAATCACATACGTGTTGACTTTTTCACACAAACAGACATATAACAACATTCCATGGTTCCTCACATATATATACATACAATTTATATTCAATTTCAAAACTTTATTAACTGAAACTAGTCTATAATCAACTGCTTGTATTCTTGTCATTATATTAAATCAATATTTATTTCTTGAAACTACGTTGTCTTCTTTTTCTGTTGGATTTCATTCTTTTGAAAAAATTGTGGGATTATTTTAAACAACCGAATTACAAGCAGTCCCTCAATAATATCTTATGTTATTGTATTGAATACCAACACTCCAAATTTTATTAATTTCATAAAAACCAGAAAAGGATTGCTACATAGGTTTTTATTTTGTTTACAAACTAAGTGTAACAAAATGTTTATTTATAAATAAATCCAAACATACATAGCATAAAAATATATATCTAATTCACACAATAATTTATATACCTGAAGAAATTATTTTACATAAGCTACTTGACATTCTATATCCTACATTAATCTTTCTACTATTAATTTTTTAAATTGTTCTGGTGTTTTGACTGTAACATTACTTGAAACAACTTATTATTGCTTCCCAGATATTATCTTTGCTTGAATATACTTTTTCATTCTCATAGACATCTTTTCTTGTGTTGTATAAATAAATAAATACAATTAATTCCAATAATAATATTTATAGAGACCAATCTATTTCAATAAAGCATAGTGCCTGTGGCTACTAGTAGTCAGAGTTGATCACACAATGGGTTGCTACCAAGTTGAGCATTAAGGTTAAGGATTGCCTTGCTTGTTACAGATAAGCACACAGTAGATTATGAATGAATCATTCACTTTTACACATGGTTGTCCTGCAGGGCATAACATTAACATAATACATAACACTTTTCTATTGGGTTAATAGCTATAAAAATGTGGGTCATTCAAGGTGAATCCAAAGAAAGGCCTGGAAAACCAGCAGAGCTTTCTCTTGACTGTAAGAAAATTGATAGCAAAAGTTTGTTAGTGGAAATGGCTTAAGCAATTTAGTCTTTTTGAAAAGAAATCTTTATCACTTACTCTCGGATTTACTAAAGTTTATCTTCTTGTCACAGTAGTAAGTTTCAAGTTCATTTATTTTATTTTCTTTGAATTGTAGTATTTTATTTTTATTTAAAAATGTTTTGGTGTGAAATTCACAAAAAAGTGTTATTATTAAGAATTTTATGACATTTTATCTGGTTAGTTTAATATTATTCTCCATGATATTCTTTATAACAATGAATATATTGATTATATAATTTAATTTTATGATTAATTGGTATTCATCTTTCTAATAAGTATTTAAAAAAGTATGGGAATTTTAATGTTACTATCTTTTATAAATACAGAATGAAATGTAGCTTTTGCATTGTGAAAATCAATGAAAGATCTCATTTATTAAGAACATCCATATGAATAGTTAATGTTATAATTAAGTTCAGTAAATTTAATATTTCACAGCTGTTCTTAAGAATATGCTGCAAAAATGTAAAAGAATAGACAATATATTTCTATGGTATCATTGAAATTGTAGGAATTACCTGGTTTTGTCTGGAAGAATGTCCACAAGGTGATGTTCACTCCAAGATGATACAAGTAACAGACATAAATCCTTTTCTCCTCTCTTTTTTGTAATGCAATGTAGCAGCAACATGGTATATTTCCCCTCAGGAGAGACTTCTTAGTCCCTGGAAAACTGAGTAGTTAATTTCAAACAAATCACATGAACATTGCATCACATATGCACACACATTTTCTAACAGCAAAGCCTGAAAATGTTTTTCTTTTTTTTCAGCAATCTGTGTACACAAAAGTATCAAGGATCATTTTTTAGAGCAGCTGCCAATATGATATTATCAAACCACTCAGACTTACTATTAAGACAGGAGTAACTAGTTGCCATCAGTATAGTTAACAAGTTGAGAACTAGTGACATCAAAAAGGTCATTGATGAAAATTTAGAGCAACATAAGTCTGAAGATAGAGCTCCGGGAGACACCTGTATATGAGTAGAACTTGATAGCTGATCTTTCCTTTGGTTTAGCTCTAACAGCTCTATAGAGGGAAAAACTGGCTGGTCACATTCAATGCCTCGAAAAGCCAACCAGTGACTGAACCCAGAATGTTCACCATTCCCAAATGGAGTACTACTGCCATATATCAACAGGAGCTGCCCAGTCTTCACTTTTCACTCTCAATAGTTTCAAAAGTGTCTCTACATCCCTGTGGGTAACAAATTATTTTCCACCCTACAACTACTTTCTCACAGATGAGACATTGCAAGCCTTCTGCTCTATTGCTAATTTTATGTAAAGTATTCAGATGAACTACTCTACTTAGTTCCACTAATTTTAACTTTTACGACTAAGACCTGCTTGCCACACACTTTGTAACAAACCACCTTCATTCCCTTCATATTTCTTTAGTGAAATGTAAGTTCCACTCGAGTAGCTTCTCACTAACTGCTGCCTTGTGAAACTGATTCTCAAGGAGATGCTTTCATAATCACTACACTCTTAACCTGTTCAAGTCTCGGGTTAACAGTTATCTTCTACAAATATCTGCATAAGTTGTGCCTCTTACTCTGTAACCCTTTATCTTGAGTGATCCTGAGGCCTTGTACAGGGTGAACACTATTGTAAAAAAAATCCAAAAGGATCTAGCAGCATAGTCATCAAGGTAACTTTCATTTCACAATTTGATAAGAAAAACTGGATCAGTTCAAGAATTCATCTAAAGATTCTATAAAAATTTAACCTGTGAAGAAAACCAAACCCTGTCAAATGCCTTCAAGATACCCAAAACAATAACCTGAGCTTCACCCTTCTTATCTAAAGCTTGGCAGACTCTTTCAGCAATAATCATTAATATATCGCAGTTGACCTAAAGAAGTGAAATCCATATTGCTTCTCTGAATGAAGACACTGTGAGGTGAGATGCTTAACCAATTCAGAGTTGATTAGAGACTTTAGTACTTTGCCAAAAAAAAGTAAAAGTCTAATAGGCTAATAGAAGCCTCAGATAGTTTGCTTGAGTTCTTAAAGACTGGAACTACAGAAGAGGATTTTCCAACAAGCAGGAAAGCAAGAACCAACAAGGTATTTATTTTAGAGTTGAGAAACAGGGGCCAGTTCAGGAGAAACAGGGGCCAGCACATTTCTTAAGGACTACTGCAGGAATACCATCAAGTTCACATGTTTTGTATGGATCCAGTTTAGAGATGATAGTAGAAACTATATATAGATTGATATGCATATCACTCAATAGAGACTCAGTTCTAAGTGGAAAGTCAGGCAAACATATTGTAGATGTTAAGAATAGAATTTGAAGAGAATTTATGAGCAAAACATTGTTTTATCAAAAGAAAATGTTAACACTTAAAATTGAGTGAAGAGAAGGTAGATAGAAAATTTACTCTTATTTAACACACTATTACAGAGCCACTTGTAGTCACAAGAACCAAACTTGGCTATACAGTACCTCATTCTATCAGCAAACAAAGACTTATCCCCTCTGAGAACACATTTACAATTATTATGAGCAGAAACAAATAGGCCTCTGTTTTGATTAGAGCTATCATGCTGATATGCCTGAAAAATGGATTACTGTTGGTTATAGTGACTGGACAGGCTGGTGTGTATTAAGGAGAATATTTTATTTTCATCTGGTATTTCTCAAGAAAGTGAAAAAGCAGTGACACCAGCTTTAACCCATAAAGAAACTTCTGCAGTATAGAATAATAGAAAGGTTAAGAATAACAATCATAAGAGTATCAAGGTGTCTTTAAAAAATTATAAAATTAATCCTAATCAGTGTGCTGGTAACTAAGAGAAGCCTTGTGAATTAGTTGTTTCTTTCTAATAGTCAACTCAGAATAAATATCAACAAATACCACAGCGTGATCCAAACGGCCAAGAGGATAGTTGTGATGCTTGACTAGAACTAGGAGAGAAGGTAAGGAATAAATCAAGTAAAGAAGAATGTTGATCAGATTTATTACAGAAATGTGTAGAGAAATCTACTACTTGACTGAAAGATTGAGCAATGTAAAAATTGAAAGACTAAATACCAGCAATATCAGTAACATTAGAATGCTTAAACCACTTGACATGATGAGCATTAAAATCACCAAACACAAAAATGCTTGCAGATCAATGTATAGAGAGAGCCATTTCAATATTATTAGAAATTTTGTTTAATATATTACAATTATGAGAAGAAGGAAAGTGATAAAGGAAAAAAATATCTAATAGAGCAATAGTGAAAGTTGAAAGCACATGAAAGAATCTTCTCTTGCAATTGGGAGATTTTTCCAGGTATAAACACCAAGTCCATGCATAGACATTCAAGAATCTTTTTGACAAAGAGGAAGATAGCCTGGAACAGAGAATTCATTGGTAGCAATAGAAGAATTTAAATTAGTTCAAACTTAGAATTTAGATAAGATTTTAAACTGGAATGAATATTATGAATATTGGAGAAAGAAAGGTTGAGAAGGGTAGGTGATTTTTCGTTTACTGGTTTACTCATATTTCTTTTCATTGTATTAGTCATAAGAAGATTTTATTTAAAAAGAAAAAGACCCAAATAATTATTATTACCTATCATCTATGGCAATACAAACGGGCTAGGCAGTGGCTAAGACTAAAGTATAATGTGGCCTCAGGGTTGCCTACCAAAAATATATGCAGGGACATCTAGCCATGCATGACATGGTACTTCAAATGCTCTAATATTATTCAACTATTGAGCAGAGCAGTCTCTTTAAGCACTATCAAAGAGTTTAGGTTTCTTACTACTAGTCAAAAGCAGGAACCAGAAAACTGCTAACCCAATAACCTCAAAATGAAAAGCTGCAGTCAGATCACCAAACAGTTAAGGCAGTTAAAGCATTATGGGCAGGGAAGGAAAAAAAAGGTAAACCATATTCTAAACAGGAAAGAAAAGATAAACCTCTGATTCTGTTCAATTAACATAGAAGTAGTGCTATTCAGACAATAAGTGAACCTATCTACTCCTATTAAACTGTTTACAGTACAGAAGGCTGGACACTTTTATTAAGACACCAACTCTAGGAAAAGTTGCCAAATAAGTCTCTAGATCTCTTCCAGGTCAAGGCAGAAGTACTAAATTATTAGAATTTCATTGAAATCCCTAGAGTTCAAATCAAAGTAATATTAAGATAAATTTTAAATACATGCACATATGCACATATATATTGTACACTGAACATCAGAATAAAAACTTTCTTGACAAAGGGACCAATTATTCTTATTATTGTCATAATATTTGTTTAAATGATGAATAATAGAAGTTAATTAATAAATATGAAAAGAATGTGTATAAGATTATGAAATAAATATAAAAGCATTTTCAGTATGTTGTTAAAACTTATTGAATGATAAATAATGGGGGAAATTGCCTATAAAAAATAATAGTTAAAAATAAACAAAAAGAAATAAACTTAATGACTCAAAACGCTTTCCTTAATTCCCGTATTTGTTGAGTTATTTTTGGTAAGGTTCAGGATGAATATTTTTTCTAAATAACAACTTTAGGGATTTTTTTAATCATAAAAAAACAAATGTTTAGGAACACCTCACCTCCAAATTTAAAAGTGTTCATGGTATATAAAAATGGAGGGTCAAACTGATCTTCAAAAATATAAAGTTAAATTGAAATTATAAAAAGCCATTGGAATAAAGCCAGATGGTTTAAAATTTGTGTGGTAAAAATGATGTTGTCAAATACCAGCTAAATTTGAACTGAAAATGGGTGTGATTAGATAATGACTCTAACCAATGGGGATAAAAAGATGTTGGTTGATGTGCCAGCTTAGAGCTCCTGCTCGCTATACAAAAGAGGAAATTTTGACTGTCAAAGCTGAAGAGATTAGACCTCACCTAGGCATGTAAAATCTGTGATCTGGGCAGAAAGAAACAGATCACCTATGCTGAGAAAGGATTGAATATCTCAGTGTGTTAAGTTAACTGCTGCTGCTGAGAAAGAAATCTGGTGAGAAAGCGGTGAGTTGTAACCTGGAACAATATAAACTTGCTGCTGCTATTATCACTGTTGCTGTTGAAGAAAAAGAAGAATCTTCTAAAATTGATATGTGAATGTTTTTTAAACATATAAAGTTTATCTCATATATGAATATATTATAAACCTGTGAGAGTTTATCTCATATTGAGGATGTTTGTTCCAAAAATCTGAATATTTGTCAAAAGAACCCATAAAAGCAGCTTCAGTAGGTGAACATATTCTCAACCTCTTCAGACTTCAACTTTCAACCATTAAACCTTTGTCCTTTTGAACTGTGAACATTTCAAAGTTAGTAAATTTTTTTTGTTGCTAAGAATTTTTTATGAACTCAAAAAGAAGCTGTTCAAATCTCTTTGTTGTTAAGGAAAAACACATTTTTCATGAACTGTTGTTTTCTAAGAAAAACAGATTTGTATTTTGAAAAAACTATTAATCTGCTTTGAATTTCATAAGGGATAGTTTATTCAAGGCCAATATTGTGATTTGTACAATTTGTATTTTGTTATTTTTAATAAATATTTTTTTCTTTGCAAATTTCACTCAGTCTTCTTGTCTTTTTCATAAGTATTGCTAAAATTACTTATAAAGAGAGGGATAAGACATTTAAAACCTGCTTCTTCTTTTCTTCTTTAGGGTTTGTGCTGAACACTTTTATTATGTGTATTAAAATGGTGTTTTTCTTGCTTTTTGGCATGATCTTCATTATGGCATGAAACAAATAATAGAAAAACTTGTGAAGTCCCTGGACTCCACAAGACTTTCTATTATTTATAATGCGCATTTTGAGAAATTATTATTTGCACTATCATGGAGGAAATTTATTTGAGTTTGCTGAAAATACTAAGGGATCAGCAAAACAATATTGGATATCATAGTAAAATGTTTAAATGGTGCAACAAATTGTTTACTTAAGATGATTCCAGTTGCCAAATTTGAGCAACATTTTTTATATGAAAAGTTTCATAAATTGTGGACACAGTTAATCAATTAAATAGTCAAGAAATTGCAGTTGTATGTGATGATAACAAGAATTTAAGAAAAAAATTTAAAAAATTGACACTTTTTCTGAGCAGTCTTGGGTAACTAAAAATGGATTATACTTACAATTTGATTATATTCAATTCTTTAAAAATATTAAAAATATTTAGATTATTAAGGTTTCTTCCAAATTTATGTTTTACTCAAATAAAAAATATGACAGCAAAATGGGAAATTGTGAAGGATCTTTTTAAGTATGGAAAAACTCAATTTGTTAAGCTGTCAAAATTAACTGATATAGTAGTTTACACAAAACTTGGTAGATAAAAGCTTTCTCACTGTTTAAAAAGGGTTTTGTGATCAAACTGTAGGTACAATTAAAACTCACCAATTATTAAATATACTGGATGCTGTAAAAATAGTTCATTTCTTTGAAAAGTTTTGTAAATTTTGAAAATTTTTAGTGTCAAAAAAGTCAGTGTTGATGTTAAGAAAAATGAACCACTAAAAAAATTGCTGTCAGATTTAAATGATAAACATCTGACATTTTTTTCTAAGTTTGAAAAAATGGCAAAAAATAATGGGAGTAAAGTAAGGAAAAAAGTTAAATCATTTATAAAAAACACTAATTTAGCCATTGAACATACATGTAATTATTTAATTGATGTTTGTAGATATTTGCTATGTAGTGGATTTATTTTTTTATGCTTGTTGTATTTCCCCACAAACTATATAAAAAATTATTTTAGAAAATTAAGGTAAGATTCTGGTAGTGCATATTTTATTGACAGTGCAAAATATTATAAAGAAATGTTAATCTATATACATTTTATATATATATATTGTGACCATTTTGCTTAAAATTCATATTTTATAACATTTAATTGGAATTTTCACTTTCGAAATAGTTTATAATTATAGTTTAGGTACATGGAAAAAAGTATGGGTTAAAACTGACAGGAGGATATGGGTCACTAAAAAGATGAGGTTAGGGTTCATTTGTAAAAATAATAATATAGATGTATAAACTCATTTAAATAAATAAATAATATTTAACACAAAAAGACAAAATAAAATTTAAAATTGATCAAAAATTGTTTTGATTGAAAGTGTTATAAAACATGAGGGCACAAGAGAGAAGACTATCAAGAGAATATTGATATACCCAAATGGAATCACAAAGAATCATTGACACAGTAACATTTTAGGCATTAGCAGCTGAGTTTAAAATAAGGGAATTTCTGATCTGTGTACTTGCATGATATGCAAGAAAGATGATAATACAATAAAAAATTTCAAGTTAAATAATGCTGTTTCATTCAGATGCAAACAAAATTGATTTCTGCCAGATGATTTTTCCTTCCTCCTTAAGCTGGAAGCATTTCTCTTGCAATGATTGCTAAAAAATCTTAATCACCATACTAAAATTACTTTTCCACATTAGAAGTTGGCATAACTTTTTCAGTGGATTTATCTTTTAGTTACATGTTCTTATAGAACATTATAATGCACATTTATCACTGTCATACGTCTTCCTCGATGATAACCATTAAGATGATTACACGTCGATTCAGAAATATTACATTTCCACATCTATGGACATATACGAGTTATCTCTCCTAGATCATGACAAATCGACAATAATAAACAAAGATAAGAAAATAAGATCACTGTTCGATTGATATAATCGAACTGCAATCTTCCCAGGTCTGCTTCAATATCAACACCTGCGCTGACCGATAATTCAAGGATGAACAACAAGGCAAAATGGTTTTGATATAAAATTTTAATAAGTAACAAAATATTAAAATAAAAAAAGATATAAGAGTGAGAATGTCCAATGACCTGAATCTCAAAACTTATGTTTGGATATCCAACTTAGTCGAAATAACAATTTGCGACAAATGTTAATGACTATGAATGAATACTGGCAAATACAAATGCAAGAGATTAACACAAAATAAAAATGGGGAGAATTCATGTAATATTATTAGCACATGTGGTGTGTTGTTTGTGGCAACATAATATTTGTGAAAATGTACGTATTTTCTAGTAAGTAGAACCTGAATTAAATATCTCACTAAAATTAGATCTATCTATATACTATTGTATACCTTCCTATGTACAGGAATGGAATGTTCCTATCCTTTTAAATACATAGACACTATTGGAGTAGAGGAGAGTGATTATACTGACTAGCAGTTCATTAGCAGTGTATTTACTTAATTCAGCGTATGAGTCTTGTACTTGTTGATATTCTATTACTCCCAACTTCCATTTTGGTGATTACTCACACAGTAATCTTTTAGGATTACAATATATACAAAGATAATTAACTCAGTTTGGTCTGACAAAAGGCTACTTCACATATATACATATATAACTTTTTAACTGCTTGGTAGCTAAAATAATAATGACTTCATCATTGCTTTTAGCAATCAACATTAACAGAAAATTAAATAGTTTCCATTTCTTATGCAAAGTATTTTGTATGTGATATAAATACATGCAAGAAAACAATTTGCATATTGTAGTGGATTGGTAAATAGGATTATGGCTATTTGCATATTTAAGTAGAAGAGATATAAAGTGTATAGTAAATTAAGAGATGAGCACAAGTTGACTACTGATAAGTGTAGCTGCTGTGAGAAGCTAACAAGTTGATACTTAATTGTCTTTCTTCTAGAAGTTGACCAGTAAGAGACCACTTTTTATCTGTTAGTGTCAAACTAGTTTTGAATAATATCAAAAGACCTGTAAATGATATTTTTGTCTCTATTTTGTCTGTTTTGTTAAGTTTTTTCAAGAAATGACATTGATCTGATTTTTAATTTTTATTTTCAGTTTTTATATCTCCCCACTACCAAAGTTTCTTGGTTGTCAGATGAATTCTTCCTTTATTTTGTATAATGTTTAGTTACACCTTACTATCGTTTTTCTTTAAACATTTCTTTTTTATTTTATTCAGCATTTTTTGCTTCTATTTCGCATAGTACTAAAGTTTTTGTTCTAGGGCAAACTTATATTCTTTTGTAAAGTTCTTTTTATACCATTTCTGTTTTTCTTTATTCTACTTGTTCTTTTTTTATTTTTGAAATTATTTATCTTTCTATTCATTTTATTTAGAACCTTTCTAAATCATTCTTTGTTTTTTGTTTTTATTTTTTGGTCAGACTTTCTAAGTCCAATTCTTTGTTTGGTATAACCAGCATTTAAAATTTTGCTTTTGTGTATTATTTTCTTTGCATTAATTTTATTTTAATTGTTTCAGTATGTTATTGGTTGGTTTTGAATGTCTACTTTTTGTTCATACAAATTCATGAAAGTCACTTCTGAAATGTATTATCAACATTGCAGAGTTCTTGGAGCAGGCCAGATTAAAAATGATGGACTTCTGGTGAACTCTGAAAAATTGCAAAAAGTTGAAACAAGAATTGTGTTGGTCTTCATTGTTGACAAATGTTTGCACAAGATTTGTCATTCCTTAAAAGACATTGTTTTAAAAACATTGACATCTTTGGGAGTTAAGACCCAAAGAATAATAAAGGACAAGGGTTATTTCATATGGGACATAGTGTTGCTATCACTAGAAGATTGCTTGGTCACAGCAGCTCAAACTGATAATGAAGGATTTAATCATCTGAATTGAATATCAAGATTACAGTATTCAAGGTCACTCTTCAAGTGTTAGGGAAGCACCTATTGGCCTACTTTGAGGATTACAGGGAGTTATTGGGTGCTTCTCTTGACAACTTGAATGGAGGCTGGAGCATTGATGCAATGTTTAATCATGACGTCTTCTCCGCCATCTTCAACTGTCTGGATGTAGCAGGCCAGAATATGCTAGTCATTTTGACTAGCCATAAACCAACTTGCTGAACATGTGGAGAGACTGATCACCTCTCCTGTTCCTGTGCATAGAAGAAAGCCCTGGAGTTCTGGTCTGAATTGACCAAAATTCCTCCTTGTCTAAGTTTATTAAATCTGTCTCACATGCTGATGCGATCAAACTCATTGAGTCTTGTTCCACATTTACTGCCACTTGTGCATTTGTGGAGTAGAAAGAAGGAAGATGACTGGTTATTTGCAAGGGTAGAGAGATGCACCAGACACAAGGGCCTCAGTCCCTTGAAGCTTCCAAAGGGAGAAACACAAACTGTCCTACTACCTCTACCACTTTTAAGGGTGATGTTCCAGTCACAACTTCAATTTACCAAGTGCAAAATCAATATGAGTATTCATTCTTTCAGAAAGAAAAACTCCTGAAGCTGAAAGAACAGCTTCAAGCCAAACTAAAGAAATCTTTGCAGCTGTACGTGAGGAGCCCCTAATCCTCTGCTTTGTCTTCCCCAACATTAGAACAGTATTTGCCATGCCACCTCCACCAAAGTCAGTCACTTACACACCACCCAAACAAAAAATATATCCAAAACATTCCCTTGCCATTACCCTTTAAAACTACACCCAAAACAACAATATAATCTACAGTGACTTCCACAATTTCTCAATCACACAAAATATGGAGCTGACAAAAAGAAATAGAAGCCCAGTGGCTATGTCACAATTAGAAAAAAAAAATAGTCAAGCCTCCATACCTTCCTGAGGAAGATGTTTGCCATGTCTCCAGGGAACAAGTCAAAAGGGTTTTTGTCCAAAGTTGCAATCTCAGAAGCCTAATATTCCTATGGAGCTTTAGACAAATAAATGGCAAGGATGTTGAAGTTCTAGAGAGCTAAAAAGATGCTTATAGTTGTGCCATAAGGCTCAGTCACTTGCAGGCAATAACTTGAGGGCAGTATTGGCCTCCTCAATAGGAGGCCAATACTGTCCTCAAGTTATTGCCCCCAGTTGCCTAGAAGGGAGATGATGAGATGACTAAATTAAAACAATTTTGTAAAGGGAAGCTCCCTATTTTTGTTCATCCCTCTTTATATAGGGCTCTTAAACCCTATTGTCCATTAGCTCTATTAAGAGTGAGATGGGTCAAGGTTCAATGGCACACATTGTCGGTGTCTATATCCCGGCTATGTTCAATGCAGAGAAGCAACCCTAAATGAACTGATAATGTATCTGGTTAGCTAGTGTGAATGCCCAGGGCCTGAGGTCAGAGTTTTGCAAAAAGAAAGGTAAATACAAAAAGAAATACAAAAAAGAGAGGAAGAAAGGATGAGAAAAAGGTAAAGAAAAAAAGTGAGAAAGAAGGAAGAAGAACCATTTCCAATTTTGTAAATTCTCTCAGCTAAAATTGCTTGTCTTTTGTTATTTTTTTGTTATTTGTACCTTAAGTTCTCCAAGCCTTTGAATAACACCTCATATACAGCAAAATTATTTAACACATTGTTTTTTGATAAATTTTACAATAAAAAATTGTTCAATTTGAATGATACTTATTTCAAATATTTTAATGAACATTGTCTAACAAAACAGAGAAAAATTGAGAAACATTCTTTTTATGTATTTTGCTGCCAATTTTTGAATTTGACTGTGTGCAAAATTATTTAATATCTATACAAATAATACGATACAAAGGGTACTTTAAAACTATTTTCAATTATTTCGATATGGTTTGTACTTCAGCCAATAACAGCTTCTCTTCAATATGTATTAACCAAGCATGTCACTCAATTAGCACATAGTGATAACAAGTCTGATACACTACAAATTGTACACCTATCTAAACTTATTAAAATGGTTAAAACAAAAGAATTGTCAAACAATATGCAACAGAAGATTATAAAGCTGCACAAAGATGGTAAGGGGTATCAAAAAATTGCTTAAGATTTGAATTCTTTGTGTGTACAATAGGTGCTGTTGTTTGAAAATGGAAAAAATATGATACTACTGAAAATATTCCAAAAGATAGTTGTGTGCATAAATTAAACAAGGCTACTGAATGATATATAGCTTGGAATGTGAAGAAACAACCATTTTTTAATCAAAGAGAAATTCAGAACGATCTGAAAAATGCTGAAATTGAAGTAAGTAAAGATACAATTAAGAAATCACTGAATCATGCAGGCCTGTATTCTAAATTACCAAGAAAGTCTCCACATTAAAGCATAAACATGTGCAAGACTGAAATTTTGTTAGAAAGTATGAACATAAATCAGATGAATTCTGAAAGAAAATTATTTGGTTAGATGAAACAAAAATTGAACTTTTCAGGAGAAATGTGCACCCAAGTATGGGGAAAAAAGGAACCAAATACAACCTAATAAACATCATCTCAGCAGTCTAATATGGTGGGGGTAGAAGTGTAATAGTTTGGGGTTGTTTTTCATATACCAGAGTAGAAAAAATGGAAGTCATTGAAGGAAGAATGAATGCAGCAAAACACAAGCAAATCTTATCAACCCATCTATTAAAAAGTGCAACGGTTTTCAGACTTGACTGAGAATTTGTATTCCATCAAGAAAATGATCCAAAACACAGTTCTAAAACAACTCAACGCTGGTTCAATGAAAATGGAATTGATGTTCTGGAATGGCCTAGTCAGTTACTGAATCTCAATCCAATAGAAAATTTATGGCAAAACCTGAAGTTGAGAGTGATTCATAAAATATCAAGAAATTGAAAAAGTCTGTGAAAAAGAATGGGTGAAACTGCAAAAATCTTTATGCAAGAAGCTTTTTGAAATCTACAGAAAATGACTAGAAGCTGAAAGGCAGAAAAGAGGATATGCTACTAAATATAAACAAATCATTTTAAATACTTTTGCACACAGCCAAATTAAAAAATTGACAATAAAAGTACATAAAACAATATTTCTTAATTTTACTATATGTTCAGTTAGATTGAATGATTTGTTTTGTTGAAATTTATACAATGTGTTAAATACTTTTGCTGCCCACTGTTTATGCACTTGCATTGTGTGTGTGTGTGTGTGTGTGTGTGTGTGTGTGTGTTCATTATTGTGATTGAATAAAGACAGTGATGGAATAAATTGTTCAATGCTTGCTAAAATAGGCAGCAGGGCCACTATATAATTACTTAAAAAAACAAGAACATTCAAATCCATAATAAAATGCAACTTTAAGTTTCATGGGCCCAAGTGATCATCAGGTGTTATAATATCTTCTTCAAATCATGCAAAGACCTACTTAAATGATTTCTAGATCAACTAACCACTAACCTGGAGGCAAGTAGTGTAGCAGATACTAATATTAATATGGTTGCATTGAAACAGTAATTAATTTTAACAATAATTAACAGTGTGTCATTCTGACCAGCCATCATGGATAAACAACTCCTTCTGAACACACATTTCAAGACCACCACAAGACTGTGCTTCTTGAGATCACCAGATCAATTCCATCATTTCTCTCAACTCCTACATATATCAAACATTGTATCTCTTACTTGGCTTCCCAAAGATCTGAACAAAGATCTGACTATTACATCTGCTCCTCCAAGGACTTTCAGCTGCCTAAATGCAACACATAACCAAAAAACTTAATCAATGTAACTATAGGAAGAGCTGGAACTAGCACTACTTGCAGGAAGCATCACTCCACTGTGCTTTTCCATCCTCTTGACTTCAGTATCCCTGTAGCAACAAACTAATTCAAAGTTGCTTCTACCAAATAACTTGTGCAATTCACCAGCTAAAAATACCCACCAACCAAGATGAAGAAAGCCTTCTCTAAGTCAAGTCTCCACCACCAGACAAGATAAAAAACCAAATGAATTGATTTATTAGTCATAAATTCATAAATTCATTGACTTTTGTTATTTGACATCTACTTAATGGCTTTCTTTCATATTTTATATCATCAATTTGTTTTGTTCAATTTTATTTTTTATTCATAACTTTCTTAGACAAGAGGTAGTTTTTTTTTGTTTTCCAGAGTATGTGTATAAATGTCAATATACTGAATACCAAGTTCCATTTTTGACTTTGTAATCAGATTTTGATAATCTTCAGCTAGTTTTTAAAATTTTTTTGTTCTTTGTTACAAAATTTTTCAAAAGTTTTTAGATTTTTCATTTTTTTGTTTCAAAATTGTCTGATGAGTTATATAATTCATTTGAAATAATGTCTCTACATTTCTTGCTGAATAATATTAAATCATCTTGTTTATCAATTGTCAACCTTGAAATATATTTGAATAATTTTATTAAATATGTTTAGTATGAAATGTATACAGGTAAACTAAAATGTATCTTGCCAATTAATGAAAAAAGCTGTTATGGTTTATAAAATGGCGAGTGTTCTAAAAATAGAAAAAGATAGACACACTGATGCCAAGAATTCAAAATTGGGTGGCAAAATAAGGAACCGTTTCTTTTGGTAAGAGTAGGAGTAAGAAGTAGGAGTTAAGGACAGTAGTTTTGTGTAGGAGATTTGAAAAGGGGAAGAGGCTAGTCAGTTGACCACTAGAGTCCAGAAGGTATAGGCTCGTTTACTACTATCATTCCACAGTGAAGAGAATTTAGCTAGTCTGCTCCTGTATCCACACAAAATTTAAAGGTTGTAACTTGATGTAAAACCTAAAGTTTTATACCAAAAATAAACATCATTAATTCAAGTTTGTGTTATCTTCTAATTATACCAAAACGAAGCAACACAACAGTGGTGACCACGGCATACGAACAGAAAGCAACCTCATATACAAAATATATATATACACATATAAAAGGATAAATGGAGCAGACAGGAGAGGAAACGACTCATCAAGTCAATATCAAGACACCGGAATTCATGGAAACTGCTGTAAATGGATGATTTACGATATTAGAAGCCCAGTTTCACTTGCGAAATATGACAGCGTCGAAAACAAAGTTTTATACAGTAATATCGTCGTTACCAGCCGAAGAAGTGGGTAAACTACCAAATGTTACCCTCGCATCACAAGACTACGAGGAATTAAAACGGACTCTGATAGAAGCTCACGAACAAACAAAACCGGAGCTTTTAGAAAAAATAATGTCAGCTACGACTATTTCAGGACGACCGTCGACATATTTGCTCGAAATGCTATCCGAAGATAAACGGATAGGTATTAGCGACGACATTGTGAGACACAAATTCCTGCAGGCATTACCGTCAACAATAGCTCCAGTAATAGCCTCGCAAAAAGATTTAAACCATACCCAACTTGGCAGGTTAGCAGATGAACTGATGCCATTATTGAATAACGATAAGGCATTTTTTGTTCAGCGACCCTTATCTACTAAGAATAACTCACAAACAAATTATAAAGGAAAATACAGCCAAGACACTTCAGTGCCACTAAATGTCAAGCCGTATCGGAATAACCAACGGACAAAAATTTGCAGAGCACATATTTATTTCGCCAATGAAGCAAGAACATGTAAACCTTGGTGTAAATGGCCCAAAAATAACAATCTACAAATGTTGTCTAGTTCTTGACCAGCAACACCTACGGGAAGTGATTCGGAAAACTAATAGGGCGAACAATTTCAGTCCCACGAGTTTCGCCGCTATTAGAAATTACCGCAAAATTAGGGGCTACTAAATTAAAATTTATTGTACATACTGGCGCAAGTATCTCAATATTACCAACTTCTGCAGTAAATGGTATTACATTAAAACTGACTCCCATATCACTATCCACTGCAAATGGGGAGAAAATAAAATGCTACGGACAAGCGAGTTTGGAAATTGGAATACCCAGTTTAAGGAGATCTTTTACTTGGACATTCGTGATCACTGATATCACCAACACACTCCTTGGACTGGATTTCCTCAACAAGTTTGGTCTAATAGTAGACTGCAATAACAAAACCATTTAAGATCCTACAACAACCCAGAGAAAGAGTTTAAAAATATCTGCAACAACGGTAAATCTAGTCGTAAATGAAACGGAGTTCCCGTCATTCATAAGGAACATGATTAAAGAAAAATATCCGAAACTAATCACACCACATAAGAACAGTAACAAAAAACACTGCGGCGTCTACCACAGAATTGACACAGGAAGCCATACGCCAGTATTTGCAAAACCCAGGCGGCTTAATGTAGAAAAACTGGAAGCCGCGCGTAGCGAATTTAAAATCCTACAAAAAGACGGAGTGATCTCCCTTTCCAAAAGCGAGTGGTCTAGCCCACTACATATAGTATCTAAACAAAGTGGAGGATTTAGATGTTGTGGAGACTATCGTTCTCTCAATAGCATAGCCAAGACTGACAGGTACCCTATACCAAATATAAACTCTTTTTCAGCAAAACTTGCGAACAAACAACGATTCTCCAAAATCGATTTGATTTCAGCCTACCACCAAATTAAAATGCATCCGGACGATGTAGCAAAAACTGCTCTCACCACCCCATTTGGTCTTTATGAATATAATTATATGCCGTTTGGATTAAAAAATGCGTCAGCTACATTTCAACGGTATATGGATAAAATTTTTGAAGACATTGTGTTTTTATATATACTGATGACATTTTCATTTTCAGCAATGATGAGATTTCTCATAAAAAAAGACATTGAAACTGTTTTTAATATTTTAAATAAAAACAATTTAAAAATTTCAGCCACAAAATCTGTTTTCAATGTGATTTCCATAGATTTTTTGGGCTTTCATATTAGCGTTGTTGGGACGCCCGCGCCTATTCGGCTATAATGGACTATTCCATTACTATGTAAAGTAATGGTGGCATCTACGTAGGAGAGTGTGCCGAACAGCCATAGCTAAGGAGGCCGTGGAACGGTCGAATAGCGATCGTTACATGGGCCAGGTAGTTAGACATAAGTTAAGCAAGATGTCTTCCGAAGCTGTGAACATGGGCGCAGAACTGCGCAAGGAAGAAATTCGCCGCGGAGGCGACCGGTACATTCGAGAGGTTCGCAACCCGGAGGGACACACTCTGCGGTCGACTGACGACATGTGCGAGGCGTTTCGGCGGCATTTCGAGATCCTGTTTACCAAGGAGCCTGGTCTCCGTGATGAGGAGTTTCGCAGCTATTTGGCTGACTTCCCCCGGCTTTTGCCGGCTGATGCAGCTAGCTGCGAGGGAGAGATTACGGAGGGCGAAGTCTACGCGGCGCTGAAGAAGGTCGGCAGTGGCAAATCGCCGGGTCTCGATGGTTTGCCCTATGAATTGTACTTGAGGCTGTCGCACATCTTTGTCCCGATTTTGACTGTCGTGTTCAACAACTGGTTCTGGCAGGGGTCCATCCCCAACCGGTTCACCAGGGGTGTGATCACGCTGTTGAGAAAAGGCAAGGATGTGGGGATGGAGCTAGAGGGTTACCGGCCCATAACTCTGCTAAACACAGAGTTAAAGATTTTGGCCAAGATCTTGCAAAATCGTTTGCAATTAGTTGCCGAGTCTTTGTTGGGACCTGAGCAGACTTGTGCTGTGAAGGGCCGAACAATTCAGAGCAACCTGCATCTGATACGCACGATCATAGAGGGGATAAAAGACGACGACGAAGCCGCGCTGATCCATTTAGATCAGTCCAAGGCATTTGATAGGGTTGACCATCGTTACCTGGCGGCTGTCTTGCAGGCAGCTGGATTCGAAACCAACTTCCGCCGCTGGATTAGCCTCCTGCATCAATCCCCGACGGCTGTGGTACAGGTGAACGGAAAGTTGTCGGGCGTTCTGGCGCTGTCTAGGTCGGTCCGACAGGGTTGTCCACTGTCGCCCCTACTTTATGCTTTGGCGTTGGAGCCCCTCCTTCGCCGGCTAAGGGACAGGGCGTGCAGTCCGGCCCTACGTGGAATTGCTGTCCCTGGTGGTGCTCGAGCCAGGGTTTCCGCGTACGCCGATGACGTCACTACTTTCGTGTCCTCCCGCAGGGACATCGAGGTGGTACAGAAGGCGCTTGAACGGTACGAACAGGTGACAGGGGCCAAGATTAACCGCAACAAGTCGTCCGGCTTGCGGTTAGGCGCCTGGAAGGGTCTGACCCTCCCGGGGCCCTTCGACTGGACGGACGGCCCGGTCTGCATTCTTGGAGTGTGGTTCGGGCCCGACCTACAGTTGGAGAAAAATTGGTCTGAAGTACTGGCAAAGGTAGGCGCGTCGGCCAAGATTTGGCGCCGAAGGAATTTGTCCTTAAAGGGTATGGCTGAGGCGTGTGCTACATACGTCTTTCCCATTATCCTTTACCAGTTGTCAGTACTTCCACTTTGTAAACGACATAGGAAGGCGATCGAGCGTTTGCTATTCTCCATTCTATGGAGAGGACGCAAACACTATGTCGACAAACGTGTCTGTTACCAACGTCCGTGTCATGGGGGTCTGGGAATGCCATACCTGATGGGCCATAAGGTTGCGTCAAGGTTGGTTTTTCTCAGGCGAGCGATTTCCGAAGACTCATTGCTTAGGGGGGATAGTGAGGGACATGTTCCCTAGACTTACTATCACTCCCCCCATCTTGAGGCGGTGTCGTAAGCCTCGAGAGCGATCGAGTTTTCTCCTCGAATGTCTGGCGGCCCTGCGGGCCATTCCACGGTCCAGTGACCTTTCACGGCCTAGGAGAGTCTTCTATCGTGGGTTAGTGGAGGGCGTCGCCAAGGATTCACTACGTGATGTGCTGCGCTTGTCGGAGGACGAGTTTCGCTCGTTCTGGTCTTGGGCGCCAGGGAGTGATTATCTCAACAACTCTGAGTTTTCGTTCACCTGGCGATTAGCTCGGAATCGCTTGCCTCTCAATGACAAGGCCTTCATATGGGGCCTGGCGGATTTGCCAGACTGTGAACGCTGCAACCTTGGCTTGGAAGAAACGGCTTCGCACGCCTTCTACCATTGTTCGCGGGTTCGCCCTCTATGGGACCGGGTCGGCGAGTTGACTGCTCGTATCGCGCCTGTGATAATGTGTCGCATTCGCCTGTGATAATGTGTCGCCCCCGTTTTCTGGGATGAAGCGTATGGTGTTTCTGTCGCTGCTAGCCACGGCTCGAATGGTGATTTGGACGACGCGAATGGAGGAAGTCTTGCGAGGTCAGCGTCTTTCACATCAGGATCTGATCTGTTATTTTGAGCATCAGCTCAAAATAAAGATTAGAACTGATTGGAAACGTTTGACTTCGACAGACTTCAGCAAAAGGTGGGTAAATGTGGCGAGCCTGGTTCGCTTGAACGGGGCTAATCTTGATTTTCTCTTTTAGAAATCTTGATTTTCTTAATCTTGATTTTCTCTTCTGGTTACATCGGGGCGGATTCCTCTGGAACCCTCCCCTGGTTAAGCTAGTTCTCTTTTGTGTACCTAGTTAAAGTGAATGAATGTGTTCCTAGCCTGTACCCGGTTTTCTCTTTTGTTACGATCCATGTCGAGATTCCCAATCTCCCCAGTTTGTTTTGGTCTCCTTTTATCTCGGCTGGTTCAGCCTTTTATTGTCCCATTCCGCTAATTTTTTACCCCCTCCTCACTCCCTTAGCGAGTGTGCTTCTTGATTTCGCCGTTTGGCGGAATACAGCGGAATACAGCGGCCACTCTGTTTTTTCTGGATGGACGGTTCTTACTAACATTGATTATTATTTTAGTTCAAAAATTTGTTGTATTTTTAGTTGATTTTTGGGTTCATTCCCCTCCCATCATTTCATTTTTCATTAAATATTTTATATCATATTGTACATATTGTATATATTATATTGTACATAAATACATTTTTATTGTCATGGGTTATTCTCCCTTTTTTTTTTTAGGTGTCCCTTGTAAGTTTCTGGCATTGTGGTGTACGAAGGATTGGGAGTAGATGGATGGGTTCTTTTGGTGACTGTGCAAAATGTAACGAGTGAATGGGTCGTGATAGTGTTTAGCTAGGTATAGGATAGTTAAGTGAGAACCAACCTCTCCCCCCCCCCCCTTTTAGGCCTTGTGCCATAATTTTGAATATAATACAAAATAAATACAGTGTGCCGAACAGCCGATCGACAAGTCAGTCGTAGACTTCCGGTGACTACCCGAAAGTACCCATTGCTCATACTACGTCTTACGACGGTTGAGACGATAGTACTTTTTCGCAAAATACTATCTGGTCAACCATCGAAAGTTTTACATATAATCCGGACGAGGATAAAACGTTCGAGAGATATTATCATCGGTACCAGGATTTCTATGAAATTGATTGCAAGTCCTGGTCTTCTGAAAAAAAGATTAGACTGCTCATCAGAAAACTAGGGACATATGAACACAATAAGTTCACAGATTTTATTCTACCAAGAAAAACAAGAGACCTGGAATTTAACGAAGCAGTAGGTCTGCTGAAAGAATTATTTAGTCCAAGGTTGTCCTTGTTTCACAAAAGGTGGAAGTGCTTAAATTTACAAAAAAACGAGGACGAAGACTATACAACGTTCGCCTCGGTTGTCAACAAAAACTGTGATGATTTTAGGCTTTCGGAACTATCAGCAGATAATTTTAAATGCCTAATTTTTGTGCAAGGCCTAGTGTCGGGGAAAGACAGTGAAATGAAGAGGAGAATTTTAACAAAGCTGGAAAGCGAGCAGGATATCTCACACCAAAAGTTGGCGGATTTTTGTCAAAAATGCGTAAGCATAAAGGAAGACGCCAAGAAAATTCAGGAATCTGCAGTAGCAAGCGTTAAAAATGTAAAACGGAAGTCACGTTTTCGGTCTCTGTCTCCGAGACAAAAGAATCACTCGCCTATGGTGGGTGGGACAAAATTTGAAAAAAGACCCCCTCCAAAAGCTTGTTATGGCTGTGGCGAATGGCACTGGTATAGCGACTGCCCGTTTAGACGTAAAACTTGCAGAAACTGTAACAGGCAAGGTCATAAAAAGGCCAAATGTTGATTTAGAACTAAAACGCAAGTAAAAATAGCAAGATTGGATGAGCAAAATCACGGTATTAGGACATTTTTAGAGGTAAAAATACTCAAACAGACAGTAAAAATGCAGCTCGATAGTGGATCTGACATAAGTATAATAAACACAAAAACGTGGCGAAAGCTGAATAAACCAATCTTGAGGAAGGCGAATAAAGTTGCGAAAACAGTTACAGGAAAGAAAATCAAATTCGAGAGTGAATTGATTCTCAATGTCAACTTTAATAACCAAACTAAAAAATTAAAAATGTTCGTCATGAATGGAACAAACAATTTGTTTGGGACAGATTGGATTAATGAGTTTGATTTGTGGGATCTGCCCATAAGTGCTTATTGCAAGAATATAAAAGAAGATACGGCTGACGATATAAAAGTACTGAAGGCTGAATTAAAGAAAGATTTCCCCGAAGTATTTGCAGAAGGATTAGGCAGGTGTACTAAAACAGCTGCAAGAATTAAATTAAAAGAAGACGTGACACCTGTATTCAAGAAGAAAAGAAATGTGCCTTATGCGGCTATCAGCAAAATTGACGCTGAATTGGAGAGATTAGAAAAATTAGGCGTATTGTCAAAAATCGAATATAGTGACTGGGCCGCGCCAGCAGACTACCATTATCCTCTACCGAGCCCAGAGAAAGTATTTTCTAGGTTAAATGGCGGGAAATTTTTCACAAAGATCGACCTCAGTGAGGCATATCTTCAAATCCCGGTTGAAAATGAAAGTTCTAAGTTATTGTGTATAAATACCCATAAGGGATTATACAAATACGAACGGTTGGCGTTTGGGATAAAAACGGTTCCAGCGGTTTTCCAACAGACTATGGACAATATGTTAGCTGGACTAGACTTCGCTATTGCATACCTCGATGATATTTTAATCAAAAGTGTAACGGTCGAGGAACACAAAGATCATCTGCGTGAAGTATTCAAGAGAATACGCAATTATGGTTTTAAAGTCAAGGAGAGTAAATGTGATTTTTTGTTAAAAGAAATCAAATACCTAGGCCATATTGTGAATAAAGATGGTAAAATCCAGATCCTAATCGCTCTTATGCGATTCGGAACATGCCGGAATCAAAAGACGTGAAAACTCTACAAAGCTTCTTGGGTTTGGTGAGTTATTATCAAGATTTCATCCCGAATCTACATAAGTTGCGTGCGCCGTTGAATGGATTACAGAAAAAAGACAAAGTATGGTGCTGGTCAAAGGAATGCAAGCAAGCGTTTGAAGAAATCAAAGATAAATTAACATCAGATTTATTTTTGACTCATTACGATCCTAAGTTAGAAATCGTAATAGCTTGCGACGCCAGCACATACGGGATTGGCGCATGTATTTTTTACATAGGTGGAAGGACGGAGAAATGAAGCCGATCGCACATGCGAGCAGATCACTACTGCCGGCTGAACGTAGCTATTCGCAAATTGAAAAGGAAGCATTGGCAATAATTTTCGCGGTTACCAAATTCCATAGATATATTCATGGGAGACATTTTACACTTCAGACGGATCATAAACCGCTGTTAACCATTTACGGTTCCAAAAAAGTTGTTGAGATGGGGTACCTTACTATTAAATTACAACTTCAACTTACAATACCTACCATCAGGCAAGATTGGGCACGCAGATGGGTTGTCTAGGCTCATTCCAAAATCTAGCGAACTTTTGGAGGACACGGTAATAGCGGCACTTAGATCTGAAGTAGAAGTAAAAAATACGCTTACGGAAACTATCACAGAATTACCTGTGTCATTATCAGACATCAAGAAGGAAGAATTAAAGGATGAATACAGCAAGGATGTAAAAACAAAGCTAACGGAAAAGGACCAGCGAATTTCAGAAACATTCTCAATCTGTGACAATGTATTATTATATAGTGAAAGAGTAGTGATACCCAAGGTATTACAGAGGAGAATTCTAAAAGACTTTCATACGGGACATCCAGGAGTGAACCGGATGAAGAGCCTGATGTGGTCTTACGTATACTGGTCGGGCATGGACTCAGACATCGCGTCCATGGTTGGTAAATGTGAAGGTTGCGCTCTTGCGGCGAAATCGCCGCAGGTATTACAGAAACCCTGGCCTAAAACAGACAGACCATGGTCAAGAGTACATATTGATTTTGCCGGTCCGATTGGGAAAATATATTATTTAATAATAGTAGATAGCTATAGCAAGTGACCTGAGGTTTTCCAAATGAAGCGACCCACGGCGGAAAACACTATAAGCAGACTACACGAGCTATTTGCGAGATTTGGTGTCGTGGACACAATTGTGACCGATAACGGAACGCAATTCACGTCGAAGGATTTCAAAGAGTTTTGCGAAACGTTTCAAGTGGAACACATAAAAACCCCACCTTATCACCCACGTTCGAACGGATTAGCGGAAAGGTTCGTGGACACCCTGAAAAGAGCACTAAGAAAAGCAACAGGGACACCCACGAAAAAGGCTTTGCAGTTATTTTTGCAAATGTATAGAATTACACCGAACAAAGCTGCGCCGTCAGCACTGTCGCCGGCCGAACTGATGTTCGCGAGAAAGGTGCGATTTGTTTTCGACAAATTAATTCCGACGAAGAAAGTGGATACACTCATCGTGAGCACACAAAAAAGAAGATTCATGATAAATGAAAAAGTTTATTTCAGGAATTACAAAAATAATACTGCTTCCTGGATGCCAGGGAAAATAAAAGAACGCTTAGGAAACATGCTTTATATGGTTCAAGGGCCAAAATTTGTACACAAAAGGCATGTGAATCAAATAAAGAAAAGACTTTCGGAGGAAACAACTGTCGCGTCTCAAAGGTGGGACGAAAATGTGGAAGATCTGTATGACACATTTCAGCTACAGATGCCTCAGGGGCAAGAAGTAAATAGTAGAAAATCCACCAGAAAAAGGAAAGCGACGCACCAGTTAACAGAGGGTCCGAAAAAGAAAAAGTATGACTGACAGCAAAAGTCTTAGGAGTGGGGTGTTGGGACGCCCGCGCCTATTCGGCTATAATGGACTATTCCATTACTATGTAAAGTAATGGTGACATCTACGTAGGAGAGTGTGCCGAGCAGCCGATCGACAAGTCAGTCGTAGACTTCCGGTGACGACCCGGAAGTACCCATTGCTCATACTACATCTTACGACGGTTGAGACGATTAACCCTTATTCTTGTATTGGATACTAATAACCTTTGTAAATACTATTTTCACGGAATACAACAATTAACCTATTCCTGTTGTTGAGTTATTTATTCTTACTCACGAGTTGTTTAGTGAAGTAGCAAAATCAATTAGCCTTTATAGACTATGTACGACAGCTTATCATCCTCAATGTAATGGTTTGATTGAGAGAATGCACAGGACCATTAAAACTGCTATTATAGCACGAAAAGAGTCCTGGCTCTCAGCTCTTCCAATAGTACTTCTTGAGATTCGCAGTATGCCCAATAGCTCTGATTTTTCTCCTTTTTATGCTGTTACAGGCACACAATGTTTGCTACCACAGCTACTAATAGATAGCACAAGTGAGGAGGATATAACTCAAAAGTTCACAAGAGATTTACATAAAACCATGTCACAAATTGATGTGAGAGACTTCACCAAAAGAGTTAATAAGTCCGCAAAATCTTATGTCCCAGAGAAACTTCAAACTTGTGATAAAGTTTGAATTAGAGTGGATCGTGTTCGAGAGACCATTGGAGGCACCCTATTCAGGTCCCTACATAGTCTTTCAGCGAATACCTAAATATTTTCTGGTGAAGATAAATAATGATATGGATACTCAAGTTTCTCTGGACAGGTTGAAACCATATATAGAAGTACAAAAACAAATAGTAGAGAAACAAGTAGAAGAAAAGATGAATAAAAACAAAATGCTTAGTGATTCAGAACAAGAAATAAATACAAGAAATAAAAAAGGAGATTCTCCCATGATAAATACAAAATCTTGTTCAGATTGAAAAATTTCCTGGAAGAAATATAACGAGTACTATTATTATTATTACACTCCGTTCTAAAGGGGGAACTTCTGTTATGGTTTATAAAATGGCGAATGTTCTAAAAATAGAAAAAGATAGACACACTGACACCAAAAATTCAAAATTGGGTGACAAAATAAGGAACCATTTCTTTTGGTAGGAATAGGAGTAAGAGTAGGAGTAAGAAGTAGGAGTTAAGGACAGTAGTTTTGTGTAGGAGATTTGAAAAGGGGAAGAGGCTAGTCAGTTGACCACTAGAGTCCAGAAGGGATAGGCTCGTTTACTACTATCATTCCACAGTGAAGAGAATTTAGCTAGTCTGCCCCTGTATCCACACAAAATTTAAAGGTTGATGTAAAAACCTAAAGTTTTATACCAAAAATAAACATCATTAATTCAAGTTTGTGTTATCTTCTAATTATACCAAAACGAAGCAACACAACAAAGCCTTTTGTGCAGCAAATTTAATTTTCAACATTAATTTCTTTCTTGTCAATGCACTTAAACCAACTTCTCATAGATCAAACATTATAACTATAGAAATTTCAAGTCAAAATTCAAGTAATAATTGTATCAGATCATGAACTCATCGATTCACACTCATGAACAATGAAATTTTCATAGACATACATATATGATCATATATTCAAGTAGCTGTAGTATTTTTAAATCTCTTATCCTAATTAAGTTTTAAATTCTTAAAGAACTAATAAACTCACATTATACAAAACTATCTTCAAATTCCTATTATGACTTAATAATACTAATTGTTTGATATGAAGGCAGAATCTTGAGACAAGTATAACTTTTTCAACAGATGATCATGGTAAGTTTTTAGAATATTGCACAACAAATGTGGATAAAAATATTTTTGATGCATGTTTCTACATTTTTGCACTAAAGCTGATTCTTTACTCATGTTTAGAATATTTGAATTAGTTTTGATTTCCTTATCATGTATTTTTAACTGCAAAGCAACAACTCTATTAATTGAATACCTTTGTGTTTTGAGCAAGTATAGCTTTAGCTGACAGTAAAGTAAAATGTAATGTAAAAAAATGAAACCTATATCAGAATTGAAAATAATTCTAAGAAGATTCTTTTAACAATTACCAAATTTTAAAGTTATGATGATAATAATTTCTTGATATATAATATATTCTTGATTATAATATGATCAGTGTTCTGAATTTTTTTTCTTTATCTCAACATATGTTATACATGGTCTGTGTAAAATTTTTCCAGTCATTTTGAAAATTTTGAAATGTTTTAAATTAGCAACAAATCAAAGGAGACTTTACTGTGCAGGCATTGGTATCTTTCAGAGTCACTCATTTGGCAGCATGGTACTTTTGGGTGAGTCTGTGTACTGTGTGACTGTCACAATCGCAAGGATTGAATGAGTTGATTATTATATACCTTCTGCATGATTTTCTTTAGTCAGTCAATGTTACAAAATCTAGGTTTAGCTCCACCTTGATTTGATGATTTCAAAAGATGACTTTATAGTCTGTTTTGAAAAATGTAGAGGGCACTATGATAACTATGTGAGGTCCCAGTGGGAGAACTTTGATGAGGACTAAGGCATCAATATCTTAGTAGTTAGAATATTTTTTGTTAATATTAAGACTTCATACATAGTAAATTTGCTTTGAAATATGGAAAATAGTTTAATATTGTTGAGAATAAATATGAAGAACAGACCAGTTATGCACTCTACTTTGGAAAAAAATCAAATTTGACTTGAGTGTCATTCTGATATTTCATTATACAAATATGTATTTATCGCCACAGTTCAGTAAGTTAAGTAAGTTACACAGTTATACATACTATCTTAACAATTAAGGAAACTGCATGCAAGGTCAAATAAAAAATATCAGAACTGGTGCTATAAAAGGGAAACTACAGCAAATATCAATTCAGCATTTAATCTTTTTCAAAGTAGTTTGCTTCTGAAGACTCACTTTCAGTATTGTTTCCATTAATAGAAGCATTCCTGGAACTCTTTTTTGGGATAGTGAGCAGCTGTCTTATCACATTCTCTTGGATTTCCTCAATGTCTTGTAACCTTAGTTCTTTCAAGTGGGATTTGATTTCTGGAAAAGGGAAAATATCACAAGAGAGTATAAACTGATTGATTATAGGGAATGTTGTGTTTGACCAAAATGTGCTGCACACACTACATTGAATGAGCAGGTACATTGTCATTGTAGACTTGTCATTCACCATACTCTTGCAATTTACTCCTTTTCCGATGAACAGCATCCTACAAGCACTGCAACATGTCACAGTAGTATGTGCTCCTTGTTTACTGTCTGACCAGGTGGAGCATACGCATGATGAACAATGCTCTTGCATTTGAAGAACACTATCAACAGTATCTTCACATTACTTTGACTCATTTGTGCTTACTTTTTTTTCAGACAGGTTGGGGGTCTTCTACTTCAAAGACTGAGGTTTGGTCTCAGTCTCATATCCAAATCTTAAGTGAGAATGGACTGAAACGAACCATAACTAATGTTCACATCCTTCAACAATTTACACACAGATGTTATTCAAGGCTCTTTCTGAACAACTGCACACATCTATGATGTTTTAATCAGTTCTAATGGTTGCAGGTCTCCCAGAACACGTATCTGTTGGCATTTTGTTGGCTATTTTGGAAATGTTTGAACTATGCGTACACTGATGTTCTCATGCATTCCACTCTATAAACATTCTGCAACTTTGTGTAGGTCTCTGTGAAGGTATCACCAAGCTTCTGACAAAATTTGATATACATTTTCTTCTTAATTTTCTTTGCCATGATCAGTGAGCAAACCGCTGTGGTATGGTGAGATGACCAAACTCTACACACTTTCCTTCCAAGAACTGTACGTAGGTGAAAATGTTATAACTTAGTGTGCAAGCATTCAAGGTCAATCTGTAACAAATGACTTCACTCTGCATACTTTAGCTTCATTACCATAGCAACAGTCCCAATATTTTTTGAACAGATCTTGTATTCATGAAAATATATTGTTTTCAAAAGTATTAATTTCTATTTGATCATAACATTTTTAAAAATTTTGCAAAGTGCTATTTTATGAAAAAAATATTTCTTAAGTTTTTCCATAAAAGTTAAACTAAAGGCAGCATTTAATGAAATATTTGTATTATAATTAAGAGCAGTTTTAGAAATAATAGAATAAATATTTTGTATTAATATACAGTGATAAAAATATTTCATTCCACAATGTGTATTTTGTGGGAAAATATAAAGTATAAATTGTCAATCACCTTAATGAAATGTGACTTTATGTCTTGCTTGAATGCTTTTGTTCATCTTTCTATATTAGAATTAGAAAGAGATGCTAAAGTTTTCATCCTAATCAAGAAACCCTTCTTTCTCTAAAATTGGATGTTTGGGTTAGGATGAGAACCTTTCATCACCTCCTCATATATACTGTCTGCTTTTGGACAGACAAAATAATATTCTAAATAAAATTATCTTAAAGTTAAAGATTTAGTGAACTTTTCTAGTTTAGTATTCAGCATATTTAAGTGCATTTTTCATGTAATTATGAAAATGAAATCATTATTCTAATAAATATCTGAATTCTTTGAATATCTAATTCAGTCACACAGATAATTAACTTTTTAGAAACTAGTTAATTTTGTTTTTTGTTTCAATTTAAAGATCTTGAAATTAGATTTTTTCACTTGCTTATTCTTGTCACTAAGTGTGTGTGTGTGTGTGTGTGGGAGAGAGAGAGAGAGAGAGAGAGAGAGAAATTCTTTGAAAAATTAATAGGATATTTTCAATAAATTGTATACAATGTACCCATTGACTAAATAAGAAGAATCATAAAAATAATTGGATTATTTTGAAAAATCAATGTGAAACCTTCTTGTAACATTTAAACCCTAAATACATGATTAACTGAATAGAAGTATAGAAAGAGTAAACATTGTTCTGCAAACATTGAAATCTTACTGTAGTTATTAACCTTAAATTTTGTCTTTTTTTTTTTACATTATATTTGATTTTAATCCATTTAGATATTTCCAACAGTAAATACCAATAAAAGTTAATTCTCTTGTTACATATTTTATTTTCTGAATGAACACAATAAATAAGTTTACATTCTTGATAGCATCTATGAATTAATGCTCTTTGTTTTGGCCTAATGATGAGCAAGTGGATCTTGAAGATCATTATTACTGACCATTAAGTTTGATCCTCATTGGGTGCCCCATATTTGTTGCTTTGTACCCAAACAAGAAATGATCACTCCTCTAGATCTTATTGTACTAATGCAGATATTCCTCAGGGCTCTATCCTTGGACCTACTTTCAGCAGTGACCTTCCTGATGACATCATATCTCTACTGATGACACAACCATTTACTCCTGTTTCAATAGTAAGTCTGATCCGTTCAATAAGGACAAATTGAAAGCTAATCTAAAAAATGACCTACAGTCTGTTGTTAACTAGAGCAAAGAATAGCTTGTTAATTTTAATATCTCCAAAACAAAACTTTTATTAATCTCTTGAAAGATCAATTTCTGTTTGTCATCAACACTGATGATACCAATCTCCATTATAGGGACTCATTGTACTTCCTCAGGCTAACATTCTAGGCTGATAATAAGATTTTATTGAATCCATTGCTAGGTCTGTTGCTAAGAAAGTTGGCTCACTGTATCGTGCAAGAAAATTTTTCTCACCAGAGTCTATTTTAAATATTTATAAGTCTACTATTCATCATTGCTTTGAATGTTGCTACTACATATGGTTCAGTGCCTGTGTTTAGAGATTCTTGATAAAATCCAAAGAAGAATCAGCAATATTATTAGTCCTGACTGGTGTCTTGACTTCAGCCACATTCCTGCTGCTGCAATGCAGCTTTCCTTCATCTTTTCTATAAACACTTTCATGGTAATTGTTCAGATGAACTCTTTACTATGGTACCTAGAGTTTATGAATTTATATGCAGTACTAGGTTGGTGAAAGATATTTACAGTTGAGTCAACTAGATGTAATGCTAAGTTCTAGGCTAACAGTTTCTTTTCCCATACTTCTGCCTTGTGGAAATCTCTTCTGGTTCCATGGTTTTCAACCAACTTTGGTCTTCAAAAATTTAAATGCAATGTAAAACATTATTGACTGTTTTCTTGATTACTCTTTTATCATTCTTACTCCTTAATAATGTTTTCATTTTTTCTTATTCTTTCACACTCAGTAACCCACTTGTGTCTTAGTAGCTTTACTGCCTTGCATGAGTGGATATGATTAAAAAAGGCCTAATAAATATATTTAATGTACATACCCACTCATATAACTATAAGGTCAATATAATTTACTTACATAATAACTACTTTCATTTTCTTCCAATATATCAAGGATATATACTTCAAGGTTCTAGTAAGCATTGTTTCATAGCTAGATATTTGTCACCAATGAGAGTGGTTAGTATTCAAACCTGGGCAGAGGTCAATATTATTGAAGCAAGGAAGATTATTTCAATCTTCTTGAAATCCCTAAGATAAGCTTAGAAAATATTTTACTCACATTTACTCACTAGCATACACATATGTATACATATACATGTATATAATTTTATGCTTTTCACTTATCAGAGATTTTATAGAAAGTGTTGATCTATAATTTGGATTGGCTTCTTGTGAAGATAAAAACAAAACAAAACAAACTGTCACAAAAGCATGACAATATAATCATTGTTTGGAAAATGTTTGATTTAAAGTAACAAAATTAATGAAATATGTTAGCCCTTCATTCTATATCATTTGATTAGAAGGTAATACATAAAGAAATATCATTAGTTTATGCTGAAGAAAGAGAAATAGTTAATTTTTATTAATCTCACTCACTCACTCACTTACAATAGTTATGTCTATTATGGCCTATTCATATGCTACAATTTATAAATGACTTTTTTATGCATTCATTTAAGTCTCATGAGTTTAATTTTTTCTATTTGGTTATTATCAATCTCACATTGTATGCATTTTTCATGCACATGATCTATCAAGTAATTTATAGCTTTACATAACTGTATATTCCATTTTTCTCAAGATGTGTATACATGGTGTGATACTTTTTATATTATGCAACAGTTTCTCTGTCTCTTTCTCTGTCTCTCTCTCTCTCTCTATATATATATATATATTGAATACTAAAAGAGGTATTACTTATGTATGTCATTTACAGCTGTTGCCAAGTGTATTTATAGTAAACAATAAAATTTGACTTTATTCAAATATCTAACAATTGCCTTAGTTGAGTGAATATTATATCTTAAATTCAATGCATTTCAAAAGAACTGACTTCTAGAAGAACTTATATTTTGTTCAGCTAAATCCATGAATTTCTCTTAGATTTTAAAAAATGAGTATACTTAAAAGGGAATATGTTAAATGCTCAATCAAAAATGAATTCAAGAAGGGACACAAACTAAAATAACACTGGATAAGATACTAAGTGGTATTGATTCAAGGATCCATTGAAAACAAGAAAAGAATCACTTAAACTTTGATTAAGAAATAAATCAGTTTAAGCTGAATTAAGATTCAGATATAAATAAAAAGTTAGAAAAAAAGAACCATTAACATTTGATCAGAAAGAAATTGTAAACAAGAAATTATCAGAAATAGGGTTTTGATAGAAAGTGGTTTAATCCTGGCCCAGTTGTCAATGGCAAAAAAAGAGGGAACATTAACTTTGGTTGAAAAAAGGGGTGATCAAGCAAAATTAATAAAACTTAGAAATATAAATGAGCAGAGTGAACTTGGATAAAAATAGGTAAATACAATATATTATGAACATTTGATTTATTGTGTTAATATATGCTTTTTATCTGAAGAGGCCATTTAGTAAATACAGTCACTGCAATAAGCCAGAGAAGTGAAATTGGGCACTGAGAAACAATATTCAATTACATTAGGCTGGAACCAAGGTTTCTTAATGGTTATATTTTTAATGCTTTGAAACTTCCAAATGTTTAGTTAATAACAATAATTGTTTTTGCTCTCTGGTTCAGTAAAACTTGTTGCTTTAGATTGGATCATATTGTTTAACTTATGTTAATTACCGGTAAATGCTTTCTGTAACAAAGTTAACATCATAGAGAACGATAAGACAAAGAAAACAGAAAGATTTATTACGGATTTGAAAAGCGAATTCCCTCGCGTCTTTTCAGAAGAACTAGGTCTGTGCACAATGACAGAAGTCAACTTTGAATTGAAAAAAAAAAAGGTTAAATCAATTTTTAGATCAAAGAAAAAAGTACCATTTTCGGCACTAGACACAATAAATGAGGAATTAGAAAGGTTGAAGAAAAGTGGCGTAATTTCAAAAGTTGATTATTTGAATTGGGCATCTTCAAACGTATATATAAAAAAGAAAAATTATAAAATCAGAGTATGTGTTGACTTTTTGACAGAAGCCTGTCAAAAAGTCAACACATACTCTGATTTTATAATTGAAAGACCATGCGTACCTTCTACTATCTCTGGAGGATATATTCACTAAATTAAACGGAGGTAGAGTGTTTTCAAAGTTGGACAATACAAAAGTTAATGAAGGTGTTTAAAGTACCTGACAATAAACACGCATAATGGGATTTTTAAACTAAATCGTCTTCCATTTGGATTGAAGGTAGTTCCAAGCCTATTCTAGCAAATAATGGACACAATGTTGGCTAGTATGGAGTATGCAAGTGCATATTTAGATGATATTTTGATTAAAAGTGAAAACGAAGCCCAACACAAAATGTATGTTAGAGCAGTATGTCAGAGAATTGAGGAATACGGGTTCAAGCTAAGTGCTGAAAAATGCGAGATTCTCTTATTTTACGGCAGATCATTGACAGTAAAAGAAGAAAACAGGATCCAGAAAAGGCTGAAGCTGTAAAAAGTACGCCAGCCCCTGATAATGTGGCTAAACTCCAGGCGTTCTTGGGATTAGTAAGTTACTATATCATTTATATCCTGAAAATATATGATATGAAAGCTCCTTTAAATAAGTTGGTGAAAAGGGCCTCAAAGTGGATATGGTCGAAAGTATACGAACATGCTTTTAAAAAAATAAAAAGCTGTCTGTTAACAGACCTATCGTTAGTGCATTTCGACTCGAACAGGAAAATTATTACAGCAGCAGATGCCAGTAATGAGGGACTAGGTGCCGTATTGCTTCATAAATTCGAGGACGTATCTATGAAGCCAATAGCACAGCTGAACGAAGTTACAGTCAAATTGAAAAAGAGAGTTTAGCAATAATCTACGCTATGAATAAATTTCACAGGTTTCTGTACGGAAGAGAGTTTATTCTGTAAAACAGACCAGAAACCGCTGTTAACAATATTTGGGAAAAAATGGTATACCAACTCATACGGCAAATCGACTAGAGTGTTGGGGTGTAATTCTATTGAATTATAATTTCAAAATAGAATATGTGTCTTCAAAGAAGCTAGGACACGCCGATGGGTTATCAAGATTGATACCTGAATATACGGAACCATTGGAAGAAACAGTAATAGCGGCGCTAAGAGACGAAAGTGAATTGTCGAGTCTGTTATGCAACACTATTAGAGAACTACCGGTTACGCTAGAAGATGTGAAAATAGCAGTGGAGAATGATGATTTCATTTAAAAAAATCAAAAAGCAAATCTTGTTGATCGAGAAAACTAAAAAAGGAATTAGTGTGTCATCGTTTTCAATCTGCGAACAGGTATTACTATAGGCAGATAGAGTTGTAAAGCCGGGTACTCTGCAAAAGAAAATTCTGAAAGAGTTTCACACTGGCCATCCAGGGATTTCAAGAATGAAATCTCTAATGAGAAGCTATGCTTATTGGCCGAGGATGGACCAAGACATAGAAAATCTGGTAGAACAGTGCAGAGGATGTCAACTGGCAGCAAGGGATCCACCGGTAAAGATTCAACCATGGCCAAAGACAGATGTCCCATTGACTCAATTGCATATCAACTATGCAGTGCCCATAAATGGATCTTATTACCTAATTATTGTGGACAGTTTCACTAAGTGGCCAGAAATTGTTAAGTGTGACTGCAACAAATACCATAAACGCACTTAATGAAATTTTTAGTCACTTTGGTCTTCCTAAAACCTTAGTCAGTGACACAGGAACGCAGTTTATGGAAAGAGAATTCAAGGAATTCTGTTCATCATTGTCCATTGATCATGTGACAATGCCAGTATATCATCCAAGATCAAATAGACAGGCAGAAAAATTCATGGACACCTTTAAACGAGCATTGAAGAAAAGTCAAGGCGTGGACACAAATGAAAGAAGTATTCAGAAATTTTTAGCTATATACAGAATCATGCCAAATCTGAATATGACATCAGGGTTATTGCCAGCAGAGTTAATGTTTGCAAGAAAAATACGCTCTGTGTTCGACAGGCTGTTGCATAGTTTGGCGAAGAAAACTGCTAAAAAAGAAAACCAGATGACTAAAGCCAGGTGACAAAGTTTTTTTTCAAGAACTTTAGAACTGAAAAATGTATTTGGAAGAAGGAATGATAACCAAAAGAATTGGACAGGTCATATATGACATAAAAGGGAAAAGGTTTTGATGAAAAAGACATTGGAATCAATTGAGACCCAGACACACTATAAACATCACAGAAAATACCAAAGAAATTCCAATGGAAGTCCTGTATGACGCATTTGAAATTCCCATTCCAGCAAGTCAACATTCGCCAATGGAGGTATTCCCAACCTCAAGGCCAGTCATACCAATGTGTCAAACGCCCCCATGGCAGTGAGGATTGAGGCAAAAAAGACATGAAAAAAATCAATTGATTATATCCAGACCCTAAAAAGAGAAAATATTGAAGCTAAATTTCATGGGAAAATTTATCTCAGGGAGAAGTGATGTAATGAATATGCATACACCTTGGTTCCCCCCTCACAGTAACATGATTAGCTGGTGTCAGTCATAAATACAGACTAAAGGGGGATGCCTAGAACTACGCCTATTGGAACGCTTATTGACTATGCCTATTGCTTAAGCTTACGCCTAAGCATACTGCAACTATAACGAGTACCAGTCCATTACAGCTACTTACTAGATAGTTCTACCCAGTTACATTTTAAAACCACTTAGCTACTTCGAATAATATATATATCCCTTTCTGGGACATAGTAGATAGCAAGACTAAATGACATGATTGAATTAAAAAACTACTTATCACTAGACACATGTTAACTAGTTACATATTATGAATCACATGAGAAAATAAATACCGGGAGAGAGCTCAAAATAACCAGAATTATGTTTATTTGTCCCTAATCACAACTTTAATAAATGGAAACTATGAGTCATTTCAGACTCATTTCTGTAAATCATGGTATACATTTAAATGAGTGATTTATTCTGGCAGAAACATATTTCATTTACAAATCATTTATCAACATTCACTGGCATTAACACCAAACAAACTCATCACCTCAGATCTCTAATTAATGGCCAGATCATCATTGATTGTATAGAAAATGTTTTAAAGATTTTTGTCATTTTAACTTGTTGAAATTTGGCCAGATCATAGATGACCTTTAAGTAACATCTTACCACATTTTAAAAGTGAAAATCACTTGTATACTAGTTTCTATCGTAAAGCTTATTTCTTAAAAGCTTTTTTTAAAGAATTACAGCAGCAGGAAACAAAACTTCATGCACCTTTTCTATATTTTTATTTATTTATCAAATTCAAATTACAAATTGTTGACACTCAAATTACTCAAATTAATTAATCATGTTCAGATATTCATTTTTTTCAGTTGGTTTGTATTGCAAAATAGAATGAATTATGGTTTCTACTCATTTAGAATTAAAATGCAAATAAGTTATCAGAATTTTTTTCCCAGATGACAAAACTTACATACTTTTATAACTTTCAAAGAGATGCTTCATATTCTTACCCTTGTATGGGTAGCATTATTTGATATTTTCAATTTAAAATATATTATCAAACTTTGGCATTTATAAATTGAAGGAATATAAAAGGAATCAATTAAAAATATCTGTTAAGCTTCAATTTCATACATTTTTTTGCCATTACTAAGTCAAGACTTAAAGCATTATAAAGAAATAAATAGCATATTGATAATCACTATTATCCTTTAGAATAATATCCAGATTTTAGAAATAATATTCCAATTTTCTTTTACCAGATGCAAACTTGCTACTACCTCAACTACCAAAAAGATGACTGAATCTATACATGTAAAAAGATATAGAGTATAGTGTCCATGGAAACAGTTTTTAAAATGAAGAATTCTATTAGTGAAATTTAGAATCAATAAAATATTTACTTCATGTTCTTTAAAAAGATTATTTTTTTCTAGTATTGTAGTTTTTAAATTTTTTCATTATGATTTGAACCTAGAAAGAAGGTAAATGACTGAAAAAACATAATTCAAATCATTTTTTTGTCCTATATTTGGTTGATTGTGAATTGTAGTATCAGGCCTTTTTTTTATAGTTCACTCTATACAAGGTTGAAGAGTGACTCAAGATAAAGGACTACTGTAGGTAGTTGTTTTGGAAGCAATAAGAGTAATGGATGCAGTTTATATGGGTATGTGAGAAAGATAATAGTTAAACCAAGACTTGAAGAGGTTAAAATTGTAGTGGTCAGGAAAGCATTCTCTTGGGATTCTGTTCCATTAAACAGAATTTCTTGGTAAGAAGCTCTTTGAGTTGTACTTACTCCTTACTTCTTACTAAAGGGATACAAAGAGAATGTAAGGGTGGTTTGTCCCAAGGTACCAGTGTTGAAGGTCTTAGCTGGGAAGTTAAGAGTTGAGGAAACTAAGGAATGTAGGTTGTTTTTAACATTTTCAGTGAAAGTAGCGGAAAAGTAGTGAAAGGCTATTGAGGCTTATAAGTGAAGACTGGGTAGAGAAGTTAAGTACTTACTAAAGTAGTACAGGTAACTGACTTTATTTTCAACATCTTTAGCAACAGATTGCATATATGAGTCCCATTAGTGTTTTGGAACAAGCTTATGTCCAAATAGGCATTCATTTGAAGGACTGGTCTTTAACAACTACCTTCATGGACTTACCTAGTAGGAAGGATTTGATAAATGAAAAAAAAATTTTAGTGATTCCATAGTTGGAGAGCTTATGTAGCAAACCCTTGTCAAAGGACTCCAATATATCAAATATAATCATCCTTGTGATGTGTCTATTGTATAATGCGTTGCTGATTCTGTAAATAATGACAGACTATCAGTGATGGACTGAGCATATGGAAATCTGTATTGTTTGTTGCTCAAGAAGTTGTACCTATTGAGGTGCTTTCCAACTTGTTGATCATTATCTCAAAGAATTTACTAATGACACCGAGAAAGCTGATAGGAAGATATTGAGATGGGGATGAGTGCTCACACATGTTCTTAAAAATTAGGTATAGCTTGACACTTTCTACAGCCTTGGGAAGGATTGATTTTTAAGACAACAATTCAGGGAGATAGTTCAGGGCTAAGATTTTAAAGACAACCACTTATGTCAGTATTGGCCTAATACAACAAACAATTCTATTCAATTTTTACCCTTTTCTACTATAGTTAATAAAATAAGCTGACAGTTGTAAAAGAAGACATAGAAAATAATTGGATAATTAGATTGAAAGAAGCTTGTAATCTTTGTGCATGTAGATAAACCAATAAGTATAATTATTTTTCAGTGTAATCTCTTTCCTTTTCAATGTACTTAAACCAAAATTTTTTTCAATAATTCTATGTCCAACATTAACACAGAAAAAATTTCAGACAAAAATTCAGTTAATAATTGTATCAGCCTTTGGCTTTATTGATCTACCATTTTACTCATGACAATACAATACAAATACTGTGCAGTTAACAAAATCAAAAACAAACACACAGATGCAAAATTAAAAATATAAAATAGCGACAATTTACTCATCGCATCCTGTATTTTATCAGTCCAGTGGTAATCGTTTATTTTGCCTACTGAGAGCTACTCTATCATTACTGCTTGGCCATTTATATAGTTTATGCCTTAGCTATGCTAATTAGTTAGTCATTTACATAGCACTAAAGTTATGATGAAGAGAAAGGTAATAATGAATATGAAATGATTATACTGAACACAAATTGATTGAACCCCACTTTTATATGACTACATTTCATTCTCAGTAATGCTTATCCAACAAAAAACACCAATCATTTCAATATTTTCACCTGATTAGTCTGCTTTGGATTTTAAAACCACAAAAGTTTACTGAATATTAATGAAAATTTATAGTATGAGTATCATCATTGACAGCAATTTTAATGATCTACATTTTGGTTACTTAAAAACTGCATTAGTTAAGTCAAGTGAAGGAAAATAATTTGAAAAGAATAATTTGCAGATGTACAGCAACCATGATTACTACACTTTCCATGCTGTAAGGATAACATGCATTAAGAAAAACAGATATTTTATAATAACACCCAATCTTATGTTAACAAAATCTTTTTAAAATAATGTATATTTAGAAGAAATATAAAGAAAAAGCATCACTCAAATGAAACAAAACATTTTGAAAACCATTTCAATGATTTAATATTTACCAAATATTTACAAAAATATCTGAACTTTAAAGAATACAGTTAAAACTTCATCATCAACAGAAAGTGGTCAATAATTTTTGTTATTGTTCATCTTTATAAGTTCATGAATGACAATGAAATTAGTTGAAAGTGAAACTGTTGATATGTATTGCTAGTTTTTATGTATCCAATGTTAAACATAATTTTAGGTGAATTTACATACAGAAAATTGTGAAGTTAAAGTGGAATATTGCTATAAAAATATTTCAAAGTATGGCTGAGTATCTAGATAGCAGTTGATAGGTAAAGATTAATCTATTATTAATACGAACTACTGAAGAATGGAAAACTAGAGGTGTCCAGCATTTGGCATAGACTTGAAATGAAAATAAATCACTACTTGACCTTGATAGACTGTGGGCCAGCATGATTTGCTATCTGGCAACCATTATACCAATATAATTTTGTGAATGTGATGCAGCAGCTAAAGGCTATATTCCTAGAGAAGAGAACTTGTCGCAGACTACTGCTCCCACTTATGAATTTTAACAAAAAGAGTGGTCTTGACTTCGCATGCAAAATCAGCAGGTAGGAGATGTTGCTGACTACTTAACATCATTATCAGTGTCACTTTCCTGTGGGGAAGAAGGGTAATTCCTGATTGATGGGCAGGATCAAAGTGTAGTATCTGTTCTGAGATACTCACAGCCTGTTCACTGGTCACCTGCAGCATTCATCACCTGGTTGTGGTTGGGCAGGTTTGAAAGCAATGACTAGCTAAGACTAGCTTTGTACCTAGTTACTCAGTCAGTGCAGGCTGGGTAATCTTTGACCATTGGCCTAAGCATACATGCTCAAGTTTCCTATGTTAAAAACCAAACTTGTGTCACAACTCACTCCAGTAGGGGAGTAGGGTAAATCCCGACTAGCTTTTGACCAGCTTTGGCAAGCAATGACCAGTTAAGATTAGCTATGACCAGCTAAAACAAGCTTCATACCCAGTTACCACAGGGGCTGGGCGATCTTTAACCAGTAATCTGAGCGTTTGTATCCAGTGTTCTGACTTTAAAAAATTCCACCTTGTGTCACATCTTGCCTCAGTAGGTGAGGATTGGTAAATACCCTTCCACAGCTTGTTGGGCAGGATCAAAGTGTAATATCTGTTCTGAGATAACCACTCCTGCTTGCTGGCCACCTGGAAGAAATGAATAGCTTTTGACCAGCTTTGACAAGCGATTACCAGTTAAGACTAGCAACGACCAGCTAAGACAAGCTTCATACCCAGTTACTGCATAGGCAGGGGGCTGAGTAATCTTTGACCAGAAACTTGAATGTTCATGCCTGGGGTCCCCACTTTAAAAAATCCGACTTTGTGTCACATGTCGCCTCAGTGGGTAAAGAACCCTTCTGCGGTCTGGCGAGGAGAATCAAAGTATAGTATCAATTCTCAGAGGCATACTGCCTGCTCACTGGTTGCCATCAGCACTAGATACTTGGTGACAGGTGGGTAGGTTTCGAAGCAATAACCAGCCTTGACAAGACTTGACCTGCTAAGACTAGCCTTTACCAGCTAAGACTAGTTTTGTACCCAGTTATCCCGTTTGCAGGTGTTAGATAATCTTTGACCAATTAGCCGAGTGTTCGCGCCTTGGGTCCACACCTTAGAAAGTTTGACCTTGTGTCACATCTCACCTTAGTGGTGGAGGACTGGTAAATACCCTTCCACTGCCTGTTGGGCAGGATCAAAGTATAGTATCAGTTTTAAGATACTCACTTCCTGCTGCCGGCTACCTGCAGCACTTGTCACCTGATGGTGGATGGGCAGGTTTGGAAGCAATGACCAGCTAAGACTAGCTTTTGACCAGTTTTGACAAGCAATAACCAGCTAAGACTAGCTATGACCAACTAAGAAAAGCTCTTTGTACCCAGTTACGGCATAGGTAACTGAGTACAAAGTAACCCAAGCATTTGCGTCTGGGGTCCCCACTTTAAAAAATCCAACCTTGTGACACATCCCACCTTAATGGGTGAGGATGGGTAAATACCCTTCCGTGGCTCGTTGGCTCAAAGTGTTGTATCTGTTCTAAGATACTCACGTTCTGCTCTCTGGCCAACTCCAGCTAGGCGTACACTTTCTTTGTGATTCCTGGAGTGCATTATGTTTTAATTAGCAATTGGTCTCACTTTAGGTTTGACTCTGCTTTGGAGGTAGAATGGTCTAGTCCGCATGAGATCCTGTTGACTGTGGTTTACCTGGCAAATGAGATGACAACTGTTCAACTCTAATTGCCATGGCTTTTGCAAATGCTAGCTTGCGGTGATCCTGTTTAACTGTGGTGAAATCCTGCAAAAGGAAGCAAAACATGAGACAGCTCACAGCCACAGTGTATAAGTGCTAGCTCACCCACCTGCCTGGGTGTGTACATGTGCTAGGCTGTAACTGAATCTGTCCCTCTCAGACTACATTCAGTTGCAGCTGAGACTTGAGACTGAAATGTACATGTAACGTTCCAGCCTGCATCGATTCTGCCAGATGCTGACGATTTTCAGCCTTTACTTTTCATACCAGATGCTGATGATGTTCTTGTCGCCCAGTAACAACTATCCTGCTTGTGCTATTCATGCCACATGCTGATGACATAACTGGTGATATTCTGGCCTGAACTGTTCATGCCAGACGCTGATGACACTCCTGCTGACTGATGATGATGTTCCAGCCTGTGTTGATCCTGCCAGATATCAATGACTTTCCAGCCTGTGCCTTTCATACTAGATGCTGATGCTGTTCCTGTCAACTAGCAATGACTGTCTCACTAGTGCTGTTCATGCCACACACTGATGGTATTCTGGCCTGAGCCATTTATGCAGATGCTGACAATATTCTTGCCAACCGACGATGATGTAACTGCCAGCCGATGACAATGTTCCAGCCTGTGCCTTTCATGCTGATGGCATTCCCACCAACTGATGATAACGTTCCAGCCTGAGCTGATCCTGCCAACCACTGATGACATTCCAGTCTATTCTAGTTTCCTACTGTTTGCTATCACTATAAAATTGAAATTGAAGCTCAGCATCTTTACTTCAGTCTTCTAATAGTCTTTGCTGTTTTCACATATACAAAAGTTTGTGGGGTCGAAACCCATTCCTATACTTGGCATCCACAACAAACTTGTGAAGGTATTCAGATGGATAATGATACAGCATTCTCCAGTAATACCTTCAGAACTTTTTATGACAAATGAAAAACATAATTACACTTTTGATGTGCATATGCACCATCTGGAATTGATATCATTGAACAGTCACACAGAAATGTAAAGTGAATTGCTGCTAGTAAGCAGTGTTCTGTTAGGGAGGTGCAATTGCTCCTGCTAATGCACTCTACTCATAAAAGATATGAATGAAGACTATTGACAAAAAAACTCTCACTAAAACCCAAACTAGAGCATGAAACCTACAATAATTGGGATACTGTGCTAGTGAGAAATTTACCAAACAAGTGTATGACTAGAAATTTTAATGGGATAGGTCAACAGAGACTTAAGTACTCAGGTGGTCTTGGTCAAAGAATTGTTGCATCATCTAAAAGATCTCTGTCCTCTTCTCTACTTGAGTAAGTCAATGGATGATGAGGCAACAGCATCACCATCAACTGAAGATGAAATCTGCTTCCCTTACCCAATGATGACAGTGATAACCATTCAGGTGATGATGATGACTACAATCTCTTATGAACACTCCAGAAAGTTAGTCTCCTATACATCCATTTTAGAGAAATACTCAGCAGGATGTGTATTGTGGTGCAGTGGATATCGGCTTGGAACAAGAAATTGGTGAGCTGAGTTTATACGCAAATACCCTTGGGAAAGGTATTAATCCATCTCTTCTCTCTAATTATCCATCTCTTTCCTCTACAGGACAGATTGGGTTCTATAGCCTATCTATCTACTGTGGGATAATTTTCTGCCCAATCAGTTATGTCTCATTTGAGACATGATTGCCCAAGCATGTATCCCGTATGGCACTTAACTGACTGACCCAGCAGAAAGAACCACTCCCAACCTGTTCAGGAGACTAAGAGGTGTATAGAACTGAAAAACAGACATGATTAGCATGTATTTATTACAATGGGCAGCAGAAATAATTGTTAACAAGTATTCAGCAGCATAGCTACCTATTCAAATAATTTTATGTTATTTAAGCTAAGCACCAGACAGTTCCTCAGTTCACTTGTGGGCTCTTAAGAGTGGCAAGTGTATTCACAATATGATTTGTGTATTCACAAATTTTGTGTTTAGCAACATTAGTATGTTGTCATTTTTTTTGGCAACCATTGATGTGTTGGTGAACCTGCACTAATTCTTCATTTTTGATACAAGATGTTGGAGTTTAAATAAAAGGTTTGTATTTATGTACATGAATAAGAAAGTGGATTTACACAGAAAGGGAGAGAGAGGAACCCATTAAAGTTTTAGTTGTATCCTTGGTCATAAGATTGTCAGTTAAAGTAGGTAGAGAAACTGTGACAATTCTTTTGAAGTTGATAGATGCATCTATTGACATGTGGGTTGCTGACTTTTCTTATATTTTTTTCTAGAGGTTCTGAGTTTAAGACTTTGGAGAACCAAAAAATAGAACAATTCATTTGCTCAATTATTTTTCCTCTTTGTCAAGTGGTTTGGTTCTTAACTATGTTTGTATGCAATGATAGCCCTAGGATTGCTGGCACCCTGGGAAAGCTGAACTTTAGCATCCTTACAAGTGTAATTTTAAAAAGTTATCACAAGAAGAAAAATTGAAAATGCAGAATAACAAGTTTATTACAATATACAACTTAATACAAGCTAAAGGAAACATTCTAAATCTGGCCTAAAACATTTTTTTAGCCTTTAGATCTGCAAATTTTTTCATGGCGCATTCTGCACCTATCTTCTTTACAAGGTTATTTTCTATTGATAAAATAGTGAAAGAATGTAATCTGTCTTGAGTCGTGGATAAGATTAAATATTATTATAAGCTTTAGTTTTAGAAGATTCTCTACACATGACATGGTGGCATGATAGTGCTCTCAGCCTTGATGGCACCCACAGATTGCCAGTATCTTGAGCTGGCCCTGTTTGTATGGAACGAGTCAGTGAAATTTACAAAATTACAGGCACAAGCATTATTTTTTGTATGGAATGTTGCCCACAGATATATAAGATTTTAGTAAAGCTTTTGTATACTTTGTCATTCATTAAAGTTTCATATTCTTACTGTTAACTCAAACTGGAGTTTTTCTTTATTGAAAAGCTTTTACATACACCAGTTCTAGTGTATTCCCAAATATTTTGCCATTATTTACTAGTTAATCATTACAAGTGTTTTAAATGATTATATAATTCCAATGTATGCTCTTTAAATACAAGAGAAGAGAAAGTCAATGTAAAAAAAGGTCATTGTTAATAATAGGCTTTAAATCTTTTATTCAAAATAGTTTTGGCAGTAATTTTATTTTTTATAAATTTATGCTTTATTTTTTCACCTTTGTGTCTTATATTTAAAGGAGGATTTCTATAAAATGTTTTAATATTTGCTTATTTTCATCTGTTTTCTTTTTAGTTTTTGATTGGGGATAGATTTTTCTGTCTTAGTCTGAGTAAAAAGAAAGAATTGCAATCTTGTAATTGTTTATAGCTATTTCCAAGCTAAAGTTCCATTTTAAGTGATTATTATAGAAGTAAATGCATTGTCATTCTGAGTTTTAAGATATCTATAATTCCTAAGAGGACACAAACTAAACTAAATCATATTCATTGCAATAATTTTCTGAGTCATATTATTATAATAGAACAATGATATATAATATAACAGATTTACTGTATCTAATGTTCTCAGGTAACATTCAAGTAATATCAACCATCTGAAATGAATTAAAAAAAGAAGGTACACAATTTAGTTGTTGAACAGAATATACATGAAGAGATGCTGAAAAATTCTTGACCTGACCCACTTCTTAAAATCTGGCCAAAAGATAAAACATTATCCTCATTGTTTAAATGTAAGTTTGCTATTCTTTATTTATTTTTGCTATTCTTTCATTTTCACCTGAAAGAGAAATTATGCTACAGAGTTACATCTGCTGAGAAAAATTATATAATTTTGGAGGGGTTACCAAATGCAGGCTATTCTTAATTTTACTTGCCAGTTAAGAAATTCTTATACTAGAAACCTTAACAGAGAAAATAACTGCCATGATATACTAGAATTGTATATTAAATTTCTGTTTTATCCAATTATATCACAATACATAAACAGAAGAGTGAAATGTTAAGGACTATTTGACATAAATCTTGGCAAAAAAGTGGATCATAGTACAAGAAGATTTAGATTTTAACATTCTTTTTTCTGATCAACTAGAAGATAATTAACCAATCAGCAAAAAGGCAATTTAAACACATCTTAGTCAATAAAAATCTAAAGTATCTGTTAAAAGTGATCATATTGAGTCATTCTGACTAATTTTCTTGATCACCAAGAAGAAATGATGAGCATGTCTTATCTATTACAATTTTTTAGTTCAGCCTACCTTTTTTAAAATGCTAAAAATGTTCAAAATACAATATTTTTCAAATACTAATCTTTGCAAGATTAGTATTTGAAAGAAATTGTATTATAAACTTCAATCATGAGAAAATTTCAATGAAAGTTGGTTTATTATTTTTCTCTCATTTCAAACATGGTGTTACTCAGTTGTTTGAGAATATGTCTTTTAATAACTAACTTTTTTCTGACTTGTTTTTCTAACTTTTAGAGATAACTTGTTCTAATTACCATTTATTTTCAGATAAATGATTACAAACATCAAGCTGACTCAGCAAATAAAAAAGGCACACTGTAAGCCTTGCCTTAAAGGTAGAATATAGTGGTATACAAGGATATCTGCAATGATTTCAACTGGAATTTGGAGAGCCAATTTTGAATTCCAGTCAAATTCGTGGCATTCACTTACACACAAATACTCTTGGAAAAGGTATTAATCCACCACTTCTCCCTGAATGTAGAATGTGGCTTCAAAAAATAGCAGGACAGATTAGGTTTTATGTCTTTGATTGGCAACCAGTCTACTGCAGAAAGTTATGGTAACCTACTATGGGAAAATCTGCCCAATCAGTCATGTTTCTTTCTTGACTGACTGATAGTGACTTAGAGAGTGTTCACTTCCTGAAAGTTCACATAGTTGATTGTTGCCAAAATTCACAAAGGACTGGAAGCTATTGAAGGGGATTCTACATCAGTAGTCAAACATGGAATGCCTGCTAAGTATCCTAATACCATCAAAACACTCAAAAAAATTATATAAAATTATCAATAATAATGCTATGAAACTAATGCCATTTTAAAGAAGCTTTAGATTTCAAAGCATTCTATTGGAACATTTGTACAAGAGGATGTTCAATACTAGTCAATAGATAAAAGTCATATGTGATGCAAAGAGGCCAATTCATTTCTGCAAAGACAAGATATAACTGTCTGGTCCATGCAAAGTGCATATTGAGCAAGATGAAACATCACAAACTTGAAATGTTTTATTTTCTTCTGATGAGAAAATCTTTGATCAGAAACAAAATGTCACCCAAAGGAATGACAGAGGGTTAGGCAGAGACCCTAAAGAAGTTCCAATAGTCATGCACACAAAGTATTTGGCAACTATGATGGTTCTGGGAGTTATGAACAACAAGGGTGATGTCATGCCTTTTCACTTCTTTCCTCAGGACATAAAAGTCAATGCTACTGACTATAAGGAGGCTTTGGAGTGGGGTGAGGTTTTGGGTAGAGGTCATGAGCAAAAGAAGATCATACATTTACTAAAAAGCCTCAAGAATGGATGAGTTACAATTTCAATGATCATTTGAAATGCACTGGTCATACTGAAGTCAAGAGAGGCAAAGGAAAACAGCAAGTAACCTTTGTAATGATTGTGTGTAAATAGATGGCCAAACAAGAACTGAGAGAGATACTAAGGATAAAAACATTGTTCAGAGCTACCAAAGATAAAACATTGTGGAGTGCCATGAAGGGACACATAAAAGATTTTTATAAGTTTTAGTTTGAGTTTGTTTAATGACATATCAGCCTCTGTGGGTTATTTAATGCCAAAAAAGGTAGGGTTTTAAGGTGTTTTTTTAAATGTTTGGTTATAGTGAGAAAGTTGATTTAGTCAGATTTTGATGAATTTTTTTTAAAGTAAAAAAACTGAAGATGTCTTCTATTTTTGCATTCAAAAATGTATTGGAGGTAATAATTTTTTTCCTTCAAAAACATATTATGACACTATTTTTTTTCCTTTAAAAATGTGTTATGGTAATAACATTTTCTTTCAAAAATGTATTGTTGGTAATATTTTTTCTTCAAAAATGTATATTTTTCTATAAAAGTCTTTTTTTATGTATATATTTCTATAAAAGTCTATTTTTATGCTTTCACAGTGTTTTGACCCCAGTTTGGGGGTGGTTAACTATTTGCTCATAGCTGGGACCCTAACAGGTGTTACCACTCCGGGTCAGGGTGGACCTGGCAACAACAGCAACTAAGAGGTGTTTCCATGCTCCTCACAACCTCCCAATCAGAGGCTTTGCTGCCAGATGCAGTTTTACTGTCATACCCAGAACCAGATTTTTATATGTCTCAATATAATTCAAACACTTTCTTTTCATATGCATTTATAACTGCAAAGTTGCCTCAAACAATTATAATTAAATAAAAAATATGTCCAATATAAAGCAAGTAAATTAAAAAAATAACCAAAGATTAGAATTTTCCCTTGCCATATTCCAACAGTTATGTAAAATAATGTAGAATGTGGCTTCAAAAAAAGATTTAACAGTGACTTATGTATAGGCATCTACTGTGTTTCATTTTTTGATGATACACTGAAGTGAACCTGGTCCATGGTGATTCCGACAGGGCACCACTTTCTTAAAGAGTAGAGTCATGGTATGCCCTGATGCCTTTTGTAGTACTGACTTTGGCAATTTTTACCTCTACTAGTGTAGGCCCCATTAAATAAATTTTGTTAAATATTAGGGAGGTGAATAAATTCTGGGTTAATATAGTTGAAACATTTTAAAATATTATTAGAAGAAATATAATTAATGGATATAGACAAGTTTAGCATTAAATTATGAGCTTATTTCTTGTGTACTTTTCAAACTTGAAGTTCATAAGTTTACTAAATTAAGACTTAATGTCATTCTGATAAAGGTATTTGTGAGCAAGCAGCAAGTGATTATAAAAGAAGTGAGATGTTTTTCCTTCTTAATCAAATATTGATTATCAGCTAGTATGTTTTTAGCTACTTTAATCCTTGTTCATTTAAAATTATTTGATTAGTTATGTTTTAATTCTGTTTTGTAAAAGCTTACAAAATGGGATATAGCTGGCTGATACAAGGATTTAAATGAATTTAAAAGTCTTGTAAATCAGTATGTGCATATGATACAAAGGAAGGATGAGAAAAAGAGAACAGTATATTTAGATGGAAAGAAAGGAAAATAATCTATGAAGAAAAATGAAATTGTCTTTTTACTTGTTTCTGTAAATAAACATTCATATTTGGTTGCAAGTGAAAATTCTTCAAAATGCACTAAATAAGTAGAGCTGTAGTGTAGGTATCTGGTTAATTTTTCTTTGATTCGGCCTTGTGTCAGACATAATCAAACTCCCTACAGCTTACAAGTTTTATTCAGAATTATCATCATCAGAATTATCAGAAGCTTGGTTGTCGGCAGAATGGGATGTGTGGAATAGTGTGGAATAGAGTAAGAATAAAATATACATTTTTATGTCAAAATAGAAATTTATTAAAAGGAGGAATAACAAGAATTCGTAGAAATTAATGTTCAATGAGAAAGTTAAGGGTATCAAAGAGTTTGTGCAAAATGTTTGTAGTTTTAATTGTTGAAAGAGATAAGGGGAAAGAAAAAGAGGACAATGTCCAAGTCGCTTAAGTTGAAGTTACATTTTAGATGTTTCATCTTGCAGCTCCCATCTGACTCTCTGCCTGACTGATGCTGATGAAGTCCTTTTATTGTAAGCTAGATTTTTTTCACTTACTCGCGAAGTCCCTTATGCATGGATATATATATATATATAACATTATTTGTTTGAACAATATTTTGGATCAATACTCATATTTAAGTAGATATTCTGTTTATAATCAAACAGTATTATATATTTATTTCTACCGGCCTGAATCTTTACAATAAATTTTTGTTACAAAAATGTGTCATTCGGCAGGATTCAAACCTGCGACCCCTATCCATATAGGGGAAGCCATCAACTGATCTGATGTGTTTTAGACCTCTTGAGCACGAATGACCAACAGTTTAAATGACGTCAAATCAAGCCTATATAACACTACTTTCAATTCATTGCAATAACCATATCTGCTCTGAAATGTATTGTAATGTCAACAAATGTAAACATGTTACAAAAATTAACAAAGGTTAATGAAATGGTTATAAACAAACCGACAATTTGAAATTTTTTGTTTGAACATTACTTTTGATCAATACTCATATTTAAGTAGATATTCTGTATATAATCAAACACTATTATATATTTATTTCTACCAGCCTGATTATTTGTGTTAAATTTTTGTTACGAAAATGTGTGTCATTTGGCAGGATTTGAACTTGCAACCCCTATCCATATAGGTTTGAATTGAATCTTTCTGCACAAATTCCAAGCAGTTCAGCATGCTGTTTCTGAATTTCTGTTGGAGTGAATAGTGTCATGGTATTCTTTTTCTGACAGACTGTGCCCAACTGAACATACTATACTGTGCAGTTGACAAAATTAAAACAAACAACATGCATGCACAAAATAAAAAATAAAAAATGGTGACAATTTAACCATCGTACTCTGTATATATATATATATATATATATATACACACACATGTATATACATCTATATACTCTTGTGCAAATTAATTGAAACAACTGCTTTTGTTTCCTTTCTCTTACCATATAGTCAGTTTTAGACCCACTTTAGTGATGGGGTGTAATTGATTTTCATTTTTTCCTCAGATTAGGTCATTTTCTGTGGTGTGCAGTAAGATGAATCTATTATTGGAGTGTAAAATGAAATTTGTTTGATCTTGAAAAATATTGCATCATCTATGATTGCATAAGATGTTTATCATGCCTAGACACTATTGTTTTGACTCTCAATTGTCTTATGACCATTGTCTGCAATGGACATTACCCTAAGGAAGCATACAAAAATTGTAATGCTGCACAAACACCCTGGCAAACATTACAGATAGATTGGGGATATTGTAGTTGTCAGTCTTCAACTGTCAGTCATGTCATCAAGGCGAACGAAGAAACAAAACGTAAATGTGGCCAGAAGAGAGGAACAATGCCAAGAGATGATGTATATGTGATCAGGGAAAAGTGTGAAAGATCCTAGGAAAACATTATTTGTTTTGTTTCAAATAATTTGCACAAGGGTGTGCATACATACATTTATATATATATATATATATATATATATAAAATGTGCGAGAAGCTGTGAAGGTTTTGTTTAAAGTGTAGATTTATTGTTATTATTATTATTTATATTACTTGCTTCTTGTATGATACATTAAGTGTCCGAAATGGTATTTGTGATGCTACACGTGTTTTGAGTCTAAAGTTAACTCACTTCAGGCAAATAAACTTGTGACTTCACATATAAGAATCCATTTTCTTTTCTGATGGGCAAGGTATTATGTAGAAATAGATAAGTCAGTGTGTGGGGTTGGGTTTTTTTTCTTTTTTCACGCACACGTTAAATTTCTTCTGGTGCCTTCTTTATCTGTGAGGAATTTAAAATTGTTTTCTATGGATCATCTAGTTCTTTTTATTGCTTTGGGGATACTATTAGAATTTGGTGTGTGTGTGTGTGTGTGTGTGTGTGTGTGTGTGTGTGTGTGTGTGTTTGTGCATACAGATAGAAAATGAATTCAGTAAATATGCAAAAACAGAAAAGGGTGTAAGGCAAGAATGTGTCTTCACACAAGATTTATTCAACTTATATAGTGAGGTAATTCTGAAAGAATTAGAAGTACTACCAAGATTCATTATTGGAGGCAACAATTTTAACAACACAAGATATGTAGATGACACATTGTTGATAACAGACACAGGAAGAAAACTTTAAGAACTCTTACAGAAAGTAGTGAAGGAAACCAAGAAGAAAGGACTAAATATCAACTGTAAGAATATGGAATGCATAGTTGTTAGCAAAAGGAACAGCCCAACATGCAAATTACAAACTGGAGACAAGACTTAAATATCTGGGAATTGTTTTAACAGAAGATGAAACTGTGATGCTGGGGTTGGAAGGTCAGTCAGTCAGTTAAGTGCCATACGTGATACACGCTTGGGCGATCATGTCCCGAAAGAGACATGACTGACTGGGCAGAAGATTATCCCGCAGTAGGTTGCCATTGCTTTCTGCGGTAGACTGGTTGCCGACCAAGGCTATAGAACCCAATCTGTCCTGTTATTTAACCCATAACTGGAAGGAATAGACGGATTAATACCTTTCCCAAGGGTATTTGCGTGTAAGTGAATACAATGGATTCAACTGGAATTTGAACTCGGCTCCCCGGCTTCTCGTTCCGAGCCGATATCCACTGTGTTTTCCAAATGTGAAGTAATATATTAAAAAACAGGAATATTTCATTAAAAACAAAGAAAAAGTACTGAACTGTTATATAATATCAGATCTACTATATGACAGTGAATGCTGGACAATCTTCTCACAGATAAAGAAAAACTTAATGCAGTAGAAATGTGGTTCTACAGAAATATACTGAGAATATCATGTATTGAACATTTGAGCAACAGTGAAGTTTTAGAGAATGTGTAAACAAAAATAACACTTATACTTAATCTTAGAAAGAGAGAGTTAAAATTTGTAGGATGCATAATGAGGAAAAGGGGCTTGAAAAATTTCATACTCACAGGACATATTGAAGGAACAGAGGAAAACACCCCATGACCTACTTAGTGAACTTATGTAAATGGATGGCAAAACAGGTTACAAGTAATATAAATAATAACAATAACAACAATAAATCTACAAAAAGACAAAATTTAGAGCTGCAATGTACAGAAAATTGTGAAAAGCTATGACCCCCTAATGTCTGGAAAGGACACATTGCATAGAGGAAGAAGAATATGTTCCATGACCTTTTTGTCTGACACTTACATTTATGACTTTTGAAATTATAATCGTATCTACAACTAATAGATCTTATCCAATAAAAAATCTTATCCAGTAAAAAATCTTATCCAATAATGATTTTCTTGATTACATGATAGTTTCTTTTTATTGAATGCATGATTGAATTTAATGATTACATTGTTTTAAATGAAAAAATAACATGAGTAAACATCCTGATATTTTTCTTCAAAAAGAAAAGTACTAAACTTCTATATAACCAAGGACACTTATACTTTGAATCAAAAAGAAAGACTTGAAATTTTCAGAACTCATAATGAAGAAAATGGGCTTCGAGAATTTGATGCTCACACGACATGCTGAAGCAAGTAGAGAAAAAGGAAACAATGAATAACCTACCTAATGAATTTGTGTAGTTCAGGGATTAGAAAGGATATTAAAAGAACAAACATTGCTTAGAGCTATAAAGGATAGGAAAATGTTGAGGACCATGATTTTGCATGTTCTGAAGAGACATACCTCATAAAAGATTATGTACAACAATAAGTAATAAATTTTCAAACAAGTGAAAATAAATATTCAAGATTTCAATTTGTAAAACTCAAGAAGTTCTAAACTAGATTTCTATTTGTGAGAAATTCAATAAAAGGCAAAATGTTTTAAAATATTAAGCATTCTGAATAATTATGCAGATCAAATAAATTGTGAGTCATACTAATGTAATTAAAGTTTTTGTTTTTATATGTGCATACACCGTTTTTTTTATCTATTTATCTACTTCTTGGTATTATTGACAAAAAACATATCTTTTCTGTCCTAGCATACATTAAATATTTACTTTGCTTAGTTAAATATACACACACGCATAATCATAAAGTCACATACATGCATTACACACAAAAGTAAAACTTTTAAAGAAACTATATAAAAAATTTATGTCAAAGTGTTCAAGATGAGGAGTTATCATTATTACAAGTATTTACATTTAGACAAATACTCATTTTAGCCATTGTTCTCTCCAGCCATGTTCAAATGGCTGTTGTACTTGGTAACATTCTCAGAATTTTCAGCCAAACTTTTTATTCATTCCACTGGGCTAGATTGTTTTTGTTTTGCTTTCCAAGCATAGTGGGCTTCTGTATTGGTTAATAATCACCAATCTACTCACTTTTTTGTCACTTGTCTGTTTCCTCCACTGAACTATAATATATAACTTTCTGCACTACAAAAACCAGGGATTGTACTTACAACTGAACCTGATGTGTTTTATTTAATGACTTGGTGGTGTAAAGCATTGGTTAAAATATATTCAAGAGTAAATAATAGAGAATTTATTAAAAATGTAAGACATAAAAAGAAAACAATATAAGCATAAAAGTTTGTTCTTCCCTGAAAGACATGCATGAAAAAGTGAAAGAAATTTAGGTCAGATGAAGTGAAATCAAGTTAAACACATGACAAGACAATTCATCATGCAGCTTATTGCTTGAGGCAATTGCAAATATATCTTCTATCTAGTGATTCAATACATCTGCCATTTTTGAGACTACTGCTGCTATTACAAATGATCTTGCTGGTTTTCAAACAAATAAATTGGGTTTATCTATTTTATTATCCATAATCTTTTGTTTAGATCTGTCTGGCTGTTGTGGACAAATACAGTCTCTAAAAATGAATGAAAAATTCTCCATTCTGTTCTAAGAAAAATAGGAAGTAAAAGTCATTGGAAATCAGAAGTTTTGCTGACAATAAGATAAAAGAAAATTTTGTTGGAGTTGAATAAATTGTAGTTGAATTTTTTTGTTAGCTTCTTGGCAAAAATGAAATAAAATTTCAATTAAAGTTCAATGAAAGTTTCAATTACAAATAAAAAATACTATAGCACATACAAACACACACAAACAAACATGCACACACACACACACACAGAGACACACACACACACACCATTTTAAAAATTTCTTGTCTCTAATATCTTTTGGAATTTGAGATTTACTTAAAGTATTTTTGTCTCCATTAAATTCTGAGCATACAAAACAAGATTCAGCAGAAAAAAAAATCATTGATCCTTTATGGTATGTTAATGTTTCTATAGAGATTCAATGTTAAGTTTATTTAATTGTAAATAATGGTAGCATAAACAAAATAAAGTAAAGAAGAATTAAGCAAACATTGTCGAGTACTTTTCTAAATAGTTATTTTTGTCATTTTTTATTTAGTCTAGACAGTGTATATATATATATATATATATATATTGTTAAGAACCCGTTTGAGTTGGCAACACGTAAAAATACAATTTTAGTTGGAATAATGTTGAAGAGAGTGAATTAAACTATAACACAAGATAATTTTACACGGAAAGGAAATTTATTATAACACACAAAATTAAAATATTCAGCAAAAACACAGGAATATGGTGACAGAACTATAATATACTGGGCACTAGAACGGGTTCAACTTTGTACTAGTTTCACACAATATTCAGTGGAAAATAAGATGTGAGTCTAACGAACAAGATATTTGGAGGAAGTTTAGGTGGAATGGAAAAAGGTCATTCAACTCAGCTAAAGATATATATATATATATATATATATATATATATATAACTATACACAGCTAGGGTTTGGTCAGAGTGATTAACAAAACAATCTTTGGCTGGTAGCTTGGTGGAAAGTTTTTTCAACCTCTTGAACAAATAGCCGGAGAGAGATCTACGCCTGGCCGGTAGCCAAACACTCTCTGGGGTTTTCTACTATTTCTTCCTTTTTATATAGAACCAGGGGCCTATATTCATTTGCCCTCTCTTTCTCTGGTCTTTTCCTTCTTTTCACTGTAACCATAGTTACCAGGCTATTTAATCTCTTTTTGGGAAGAGTAGAACCAGATCCAGTGACCTAATTCATATTACTCTCCTTTCTGGAGTGGCAGAACCCTGACCGAATGACCAGTTACTACTACTGTTACTAAGGTGACTATTTTAGTCATGACCCAAGGCTTTTGGAGTGAAAATCGCTTCTAACTTCCTTGTTACAATATATATATATATATATTGATCAGGTTCTAGATATTAAACTAACAATTTTCTAGTCATACACCCCAATGAAGGCAACTTTTGTGTAAATACTTATCAATTAACCAGTCATTCATCTGAAGAAAAAATACAATAAAAAATTGTTTATGTAAGTGATACCAGTTCTAACCTTTCCTGTAATTGCAGGAACAAAGCAGTTGTCATTTGGATGAAAAATGTATATATACATAGTATGGTTTATCAAGCAACAGTCAGAAAAGAAAGTTTTCTGGACATGCACTATATTAGGCAAAGGAGATATAGATACAATAATCATTTCTTCTTTTAATATAAAAGAGTTTCAAGTAAGACTACACTATCAGAATATATACTCAAGTTGAAGGATCAGAGTAAGAGTGATCAAGTAGAGTATATTGAGAATGGCACATGTTTGGGGTGCAAAGTTTGGAAAATGTATACTGTATTTACAGGAAAAACTGATCTATCTGAACAAACAAAAAAAGCTCCTTAATAGAAAATCTTACTGAAATGGCAACATGTAAGTAAGTATCTTTGTGTTACATACCTTCAAACTGTTGACTTGTTAATTGGCAAGAAGTACTTAATTAAGACTTACCTTTATATTGGCTGAGGTGTAGCCAAATGGTTAAAATGTTCAACATAGTTGATGTGTTCATTAAGATGACTTCTTGGTGTTATCAATCTCTGGAGGCAATCCCTGCATGTGAAAACTTTTAAAAGCACCTGAAAACTACACTATGGGTTGCCCCAAGGCTTGTGAGTGAAAATGAGTAGATGGAAGCATTAAAAAGCTGTTGATGACTTTACTAGCATGATATCACCAGTCATTGTGCCTGAGTGTTTAAGCATACTGATCTTCTTCAAGAAATTGATCACACCAGATTAGGCTTTCTCTCCTGGAAATTGTAACTAAAGTCTACTCAGCATAGTTGCAGTATAAATCATAAATTTGCTCTGGGAATTGAGCAGACATCTTCAATAGGGTTTGGCTAGCCACTCACATTGGAAATGATTAGTATGTGACCATATTAACTTGAAATGGGGATTTCCTTCAATTATTTTTGTGTTTGCAAGCTTCTTGGCAAAATAGAATAAAATACATCTTTCTGTGGTTACCTTACCTTTATAAATGTGTTGTCTAATCACAAGATTTATTATTTAAAATGAAATTACCATCCATATGTTTTGGCATTAACCAACAGAACATTGCTTTTTTGAAGACTGGCGATTCCTGTGCTCTTGGGATATAATATACTTTGAAGTGACTATGCAGTTCTCTTGCATTGTTATTGTAAGTTAAGTTATTGTAAGTGTATTTATCTATTATATGCCAAACCTAAGTGAAATAATTGGTGTTTATGTCACATGTGTGAGTATGCATGGATGTGTGTGTATGTAACTGTTGTAATGGGAAGGCTTGGTAGAAAGATTTTATTCTCCCCAACTTTTCTCCCATTAATGAACATTGTTATATCAGACTAAGCTCACAGACAGGATAGAACAGAAAGGGAAAAAAATGACAAACACTTGTTCTCAGAGAGACTTTTATATACTATGACGTACACCAATTATACACATATACAAGTGTTCAATCATGGAGAAATACATATCACATATATCTACCACAAAGCAAAGTATAAGGAGGAACAAAAGGAAAGGTTTACATATATAGTTTGAAGATACTTCTGATCTGGAAAAGCCATTATTATGACTCCAGATTTAAAAGGGCGAGATACATTTATATCCCAAAGGGATACAGCAGAACTCATCATTTATAAGGCAACATTAATCTAGATCCCAACTAAATAAAGCAGGATTCTTCTATGTCCCAATGGCATGGCACCATGTGCTTGTAAGTTGGAATATGGCAATATGTGCCTGCAAGCTTCTGCTGTAGGCAAATTTAGCCTGGGCTAGAAAGCAAAGGCAGAAAGAAAACAACGCTCATGTCTGGTTGCTGTCCACAAACTATGTAAAGCACTTGGGTAAGTATCCAGAATTATGTCACAAAGCAGCTATCATGTGACTCACATGACTTACTTGACCAAAAGGAGATTAGCATCTTTTGTATTCCAACACTGTGATTTAGTTTTTGTTATCTCTTTTTGATGATTTTCTCTCTAAAAAAATCACATAACTAATAAGTAGATTTAAAGTTATGTCTTACATCTGAATAAACAGACTAATTTCTCTTTAAAAACTTTTATTTTTCAGACCCTGGACAAATACCTTTCAGGTTTATTTCATTGCAAACATTGGCTGAAGCATTATGCATTATACAAGTGTTTTACAAATTGCTTTTGTGTTTCTGGTTTTCTCTCTCTGAATTAGAATTATATTTAGATTTGAAGAGACAATTCAATTATCTCCTGGTTTTAGTTCATAAATGTGCTTAAAATAAATGAAAGCAAATCAGTTATATCTTTTCATTTTTTAGTTTAAAATGATTAACATTAAATACATTTCTTTTAATTCCTTATCTTAAGTAACATTTCTATTTTCTTTTGATTGATTTGCATTTTCTCATTAACTTACAGAATCTAGACTGATTACATTTTCTTGTGATTTTCATATCTTCATTTGTGCTCACATATACACATACATATGTGAAAATGGAATAACATGTGGATATAGATTGGCATATAATATGCACTGAAATATTAACTGATAGATACACATCCACTCATATACAAGTACTCACACAACTATATATATATATATATATATATATATATATATATATATATATATGATGATTGTGTCTAGTTTTTTCAATGTTTGGCTTGCTGATGCTTGTGACACCCTTAACATGAAGTCTGATGTTATTTAGAGATGGATAATTCTTTCTTAAAAGTGTACAATAGGATATTTGAACAAAGGATTCATGATCACAAGCTCCTGCTGATTCCTCTAATGGTTATCATAACAATGGATATAAGTTCTTGTAATATTTAGTAACATAACTGATTACAAATATTACACACTAAATCAAGAAAGACATATTACAAATTGACTGGATCTTGTTTTCAAAGATAATGTTTTAATTTCTTGTGAACACTCTGGTTCATTTGAAATATTTTAATTCTATCTTTTACTGCATATTATCAGCCATAACAAGAGTTTCTTAACCTTTATAGAATACTGAACAGTCTGTAACAGGAGTTTTATATATTTCTTAGCTTAGAGACAGTATATTAGATTTCAATTTCCTACAGAGCAATTATTTTAGAATTTGATCAGACATTCTTATTTAACTGTCCTAGGCCTACTCTCTATAAAATGATTGGTTTTGAATCAGATTTTTCCAATACTTTATTGCAATACTTTGTCAACAAGTCTTTCCTTATATCCTGAATACACTTAATATAATTTCTGTATATTGTCCATGGTTTATAAGAAACTAAGAAAGTTGATCAACAGTAATATTCAATCTTATTAGACACCTATTTACCATTTGCATTTTAAAAAAAATCATTTCATCCCAAATTTTTTAATCATTTCACCCCAAGCAAAGCAGTACTACCACTAGTGCACTCAGGGCTACATAAGAGGAGAGTGAAGGGTTGCATATAAGGAGATCAAAGAAAAAGAGGAACCAAAGAGGAACCGGTTACAGAGGGTATCAAAGAATGGGAGTAAGGTGATAATGCCACTAAAATTAAAGTGAGTTAATGAGAGTGAAAGGAAATAAGAAAATATTAGTGAGGAGAAAAAATAATAAAAGAAAAGGGTCCAGAAAGACAAAAGATAGCAATTGATGATGCAATTTTTAAGATCTTAGATGACAGAGAAGCAAGAAGAGAGTTTCACAAGAAAAAAGTGCAAGAAAAGAAATTATTAGAATAGAACTTATGGCTGCATCTAACTATTTCAACAGTTAAACAATGAGACCTAATTGCAAATTTAGTATTACACTTAAATTCATTTGGTTATGGTACCAAGGAGGAAAGCTCATCAGAATAATTGAGATGAAAATATTTACAGAAAAGACAGAGGGAAGTCTGATGGGAAAGTAACAGAAGCAGAGATGGCAAGTCAGGATTGATAATATTATAGACCCTCATTTGGATTTTGTTTCAAATATTGGGATATATAGTAATACCACCAGACTAGGTATGTTAACAATGTACAATGCATAAGTGAATAGTCAATTTATAAACAAGTAAGGTGAGAAAAATTCTGGCAAAACACAGTGAAACAACATTCCTAACAGCAGACCTAGTTGATTCAATATATTCATTTCACTTCATGTCAGTGGACAATGTGAGATTGAGAAAGTGCAATGAGTTGCTTTCCTGAAGGTTAGCTTCAGCCATGCTGATGTAAGGCACAACTGATTCTCTAAGATAACAAGAAGAAGATAGCAGTTTTATTTTGGAGGTGCTCAAATTTACAAGGTATTTCTATCAAAATATTCTTATGTTCCAGCAAGCAATATACAATGAATATCTCGTTTTTATTTTGAGTTATTATAACAAAAATATAAATGATAAATTAGGAAAGTTAAATTTGAATCTCCTATATAATAAATCAATATATATGTTGGGTGGAAAACTAAAAGCAAAAATTTAAAAAAATTGACTGACAAAGTTTCTCAAGGCAAATCACAAATTTACTGCTTAGAAGAAATTGAAAGAGCTTATATTGAGCTCCAGATATGAGCCCATCCTAAATTGCATGGGTAACAAGCCTCATGCTGCTAATTAGAATCTGTTGGGAGGTTGTACTGATGATACATTTGCTTTGTTCTTATATATATATATATATATATATATATATATATATATATATATTTTTCATTTGGAAATGAGTTATTTCCACAACTTAGTTTTCAACATTTCAGTATCTTCAGGCAGTTTACAATAAGTGATTTAAACTAGAAAACCTCAAATATTGTACCAAACTGCCTATTTACCTGTGGAAATTAAAACTGAAATATGAAAAATATCCTCATATAAATTGGAGTATAGTGAAAATAGCCAAACCATACAACGGTGACAAATTGTATGCAGATTGTGCCAGGAGAAAAAATTAGCTATTATACTGTTCCCAGGAAGAAAAAATTTACTAAATGAAAAATCAGAAATTATGCCCAGATATAATAATATCCATAAATACTTACTAGGATCATACAAACATGGATGAAAGTGTTCTAAGATCCTTAAATAACTCTTCCCTAATTTTGAAAATTTTTTCAGGTTTTTGAAAATTCCAGTTGCGCGTTTATAAAAAATCCCTGTTCAAGCATTTGAAAAAAGATAAAATCAGTTATTGTAAATTGCCATACCAAAACCTAGGTTGCAGAAATAACTCATTTCCAAATGAAAAATATTTAAAAGTTCTGAAATATAACTGTATTGAACACTTTTTAATACAACTGTGTACTGGTCTAATTTTATTATGACCGAAAACTACTTATATATATATATATATATATATATATATATATATATGTATATATTTACTATAAATTATATTTTAGAAGATGTACATAATTATTTTATGTGTAACCTCTCCTTTCAGCATTGAAACTTCAATGCATCATCAGGAGGTGTATAAAGAACTGGAAATCCTTTTTCTTTATATTTATTTAGTTTTGTTCGAGGTGTTGGTAGGGGTTAGTGATAGTGGGTTAGGTCTTTGACCAATTTTTGGAGAGAGTGTTTTGTTAGAGGTGTTGGTGGGGGTTAAGTGATGTGACCATTGAAATATTTTGGGTGGGTGTTTCTTAAGTGGTTGATTAATGAGAGTCTTTGATTGTAGACAGTTGTAAGTTTTAATTATCTATTGGCTAGACTATATCTTTATGGATTTCTTAGAAGAGCCGATAATAGTTGGCTGGATATTTTTTTAATTTATTTTTATTTAAGCAGAGTCTTTATAATTAATGTAAGTTTGCATGTTTAATCTTAACTTTGGATTTAGGGGATATGATTTTTGCATTAAAAAGCCGATAATAGTTGGCATGGATATCTTTTTATTTATTTTTATTTAAGCAGAGTCTTTATAATTAATATAAGATTGCATGTTTAATCTTAACTTTGGATTTAGGGAATATGTTTTTGTATTAAATTTTAAATTTTTGGTTTTTAATTAGATCATAGTTTGGAAACCGTTTTCGCTATTAAATTTTTAAATTTTAAATTTCTATTCTTACATCTAGTCAATATATGATTCATCTAATTATGGTTATGGTTATAGTTATTAACCTTACTCTAATAATGGTTATGTTTATTAACCATACTCTAATTATGGTTATGGCTATTAACCTTACTCTAATTATGGTTATTAACCTTACTTTATAATTACTATTAGTTAATACTAATTATGGTTATTAACCTTACCTTTATTTAATTAATTAATTAAATTAAACCTTACTTTAGAATTTTGTAATTCGATATTATTATAGAATTTATATGTTCTGGCTCTTGTAGTATTTTTTTTTTTTTTTTTAGCATGATTGTAATGTTAGCTCTCTGATGTGCTTGCAGTTTATTGTGGTTTCATGCCTTTGTTTTAAAAGCTTGTTACTGTTCATATATTTAAGGATCTCAATTTTTTCTTGAAGACAGTGGAAACATGGTTCCTTTATAGATTTAGCTGTTCTTGCTTGTTTAAGGATTTTCCATTTAACTTTAGGCGTTTTATTTTCGTCTTTTAAGTTCCAAAAGTATTTGGAGAGAGATGTCATGTTTTGTTTTTCTTTGCTATTGAAGGATAAGAGGTGATTGTAAAATCGCTTTTTAAATATGTTCATGGTATTTCCGATATACATTTTTTCATCCTTAGGATTCTCCATGGATGAGATCGAACACATATATCAGGGATTTTGTTAGACATTTATTGGTCATGGGGCATTGGTTAGGGTTTACAGTTACAGAGGTTGTAATTATGGGCCGGACTGGTATTAGTGTTGGAGTTTTTTTTATTTTTGTTGTGTGCTTTTAATATTTTGTTGTTGTGTATTTTAATTATTTTTTCTAGATTATTGGAGCAGCTATAGCTTAGTTTAATTGTATTTTTATTGAATATTTTATTTAGAGGGTTATTTTTGGGGAAATGCTTATCTATTAGTTGAAGAAATTTATGTGCCAGCTTGAAGTTAATTGATTGGTTAAAAGGATATATATAGATATATATATTGTGTGTATTTAGGCAGCATTTTTTCATTAATGCATGTTTCATTAAGTAATATAGACAAGTTTTGTCTATTTATTTTATGTAAATATTTTCATATATTTTTCTTCTGATAAGCTTAATAGCATTATCATTAAATGAAGAAAGAAAATTACAATAATGATTTATAATTTTTTTAATAAACTAATATAAGCTTTCGGTTTACATAAGCCATTTTCAAAGATGTCAAATTACATTATATATTATAAACATGGACAAACCATAATGACAAACTGTTTTTGTTTACATGGAAGATTTCCAAGCAACAACAAATTTGTGCATTTAAGACGCTGGAAGCGAATATTGCATCACAGCTCGTGACGTGACACATGACCAAGTGAGAGTGAAAACAAAAAATATTAAGTCTGGGAAGCCATTGGAATAAACCAATGGCTTCTGTTATTAATTATAGGCATTTCAGAATATTTGTGGAGATTTCATAGTTTATCTTGTTCAGGTTAGGTTTCAACTGTTTTATGCATATAGCTTTGAGGATTTTTAGTTTTTGTTTATTGTTTTCATATTTACATAAAATAAATAAAAATTTACATAAAATAGACAAAACTTGTCTATATTATTTAATGAAATATGCATCAATATATATATATATATATATATATATAATCTCACAAATTGTGGTATATACACCAAGCTACCCGGGTTTCAACTGTTAGGTATCAACAGGCACAGGTGCAGAAATTCCAAAAGTACACCACTGCCAAAATACACTAACACCAGAAGAATTGGAGGAAGGGAAGAAGGAGGAGAAAAAGGAGGATGAAAAACTGACATTGGTGGCAGAAACTGAACTTGTTCTTTATCAAAGAGAGGCAGGAGATTGACAAAAAATAGAAATTCATCTGGGTTTGTATGTACCAAGGAATTCCTTTTTAAGATACCTACATCTTGACATTACTTTGCCCATTCAACAATTGGTTTTTGGTTTTGTATGTTATTATGGCCAATCTATAACTAATATCTTCACAATTCTTTCTGGCTTTGACCTTCCTTAAGATGCTCCACTTCACGCACAGATTTCTCCCATAAATTTTTAAAGCTTCTATACACAGTCTGGCAGACTTGTATCACTTCTGTGGCTTTCTAACCTGAACAAAGAGGTATGGTCATAAAAGCGCTTTTTAAATCACCCCTCAGTACAGCCAATATACACCTTCTTGAAATTACTTCTTTTGTTGCTGACCTCAGTTGTGTATACAATGCTTTCAGTGTAACATTTACCATTCAATAGACAATTATTCACATTCCTACAATTACATGTTCTTCTGGTTCTATCTCCTCTTTTCATATTCTGGCATTATTAGAGTTAGATCTTTCTAAACTTCTAGAGCAGCTGTAATTTATTCTTACTGAATATCTTAGCTAACTGAATTTACTAGAAAATGCTTTTCCAGGATTTTGACATACATTTTACCACTTTTTGTTTGTAATTGTTGGTTAAATGGTGGATTAAACCAGATTACATTCCTACTCTGTGAACACCAAACTTGCTGTGTGTTCCTTCTATTTTAGTGCTTTTTCATAAGTTACTTTCTTGTGATTAAATATTTTATTCATGGATGAATTATTTGAGATTCTACACTGTACTCCTTTCAGAATTTACTTGATTATTTATTTAGTATGGTTCAACTTGGTGTTAATGTATCTGATAACTGTATTTGGCTTTATATAAGGCAAAAGTTTGCCATCGTTGAGGTTAAATTCTTCAGCCAGATATTGGGAAATTTTTGCACCCACTTTAACTATAATACTAAATCCTAATTCTTTAAAAGTTTTAAGACTTTTACAGATAATATCATTAGCCCTTTTTATAACAGGAACCACCATTAGGCCATCATCGCTGTATAATTCATGATTATCTATGTGGACCACTTTATTTAACTTGCTCAATATATAAATATCTACAAGCTCTGAAACTTCAGCTCTGTCAAGGGATCCTTGGGGGGCATCAAAATTACTGCCACTTGATTTAATCCATACTTCACCTCTATGAATTAACACTGACCATCTGCAGTGAAATATTATCTAGATCCAATCTGGCTGGATATTGATGAACTGTTTGGCAAAATCAAATGCTTCTTTTAAGTAATAGATTGGTAGAAGTTAGAAATATTGTATTTTATAAATACTGAATACTTTTTATTCTCAATATTTTTATACCAAAATATGCACTCATTGGTACCTTGCTGCTAATTCACCTGAGTATAGTAAATCACAAATATTTTGCAAAATGCTGTGGCTGATGATATTGAGTTCCATTTTAGTAGGGTTAATGTTGGAAAGAAGGACAATGAAAGAAATCTTCTTAATTTATAAATGACTCTTTTCTGCTGAGAATCTTGATCTTGTCACTGACATCCTTCTTATTGGCAAATATTCCTTACCTAACTGATAGTGTTATTAAAATATGAGGGAGGTTCCTTTTTATAAAACTTAGTGATTTCATTAGCCACTTTGCTTCTATAATTATCAGGGTTCATGAGGTAAATTTTCCTTGTTTTGTCTCCCAACACCAATATTTTCTTTTTACTCTTGATTTCTTTGATTTTCTCAAATATTTCTTCTTGAAAACCATTTTTTTAATTGTCTGAACTTTAAATTGTTCACTATACGCAACATATCTTTTTAAAATTTGGACAACTCTTCTACTACAGGTGGATATCTACTGCTTTTCAGGTGGTAAATACTCTCATTATCACCTTTATTCATATATTTATTAAGCGTAAATAGAGCTTTTCACCTCGTTCTGGCAAGAAAAGACTTCAATTTTATTCAACAGAACAAGTTTGTATTCATGAATACTAGCTACAGGGATGTTTCTAAGCAAATGCTTTATATTGAATTTCTGCATGACCCCAGGCATAGATGTTAAACAAGGCAGGATATATAGATGTTTCAAGTTGGAATAAAAAAAAACAAAATGCAGGGAACAGGTACAAAATTATTGCACATTAGAAAGTCCTCGATCAATATAGAGAGTGACGACAACAATATATCAATGGAAGGCAGTAAATAACTGCCTCTGAAAGGCATAAAACAACAAAAAAGTGCTCAATACATTCATGAGAAAGTAGAGCAAAAATAAACTCACAAATTGTGGAATGTACACGAAGCTACCTGGGTTTCAACTGTTAGGTATCTTTAGGCACAGTTGCATAAATTCCAAAAAGTCACTCCAAAAATACACCAACATTGGAAGAGTGAAAGGAAAGGAAGAGGAGGAGAAAAAGGAGGATAAAAAAACCCATATTGGAGGCAGAAACTGAACTCATTCTTTACCAAAGAGGGGCAGAAGCTTGACAAAAAATAGAAACTCATCCGGGTTCGTATGTACCCAGGATTTTCTTTTTATGATGTCTTCATCCTGACATTACTTCATTTCATCAATTCAACAGTATGTATATATATATATATATATATATATATATATATATATATATATTGTCCTATCTAAATTGCATGACTCAAAATTTCATGCATTATGCAATTATCAGTTGCATTTTTCAAACTGACAATTTAATAGATTTGTATATCAGTTCATCTGATTTTCATGGGAGTTAAATCTTATAAGATTCAAAAATAAAAAAATAATTTTAATTAATTTAATAAATTTGGTATTTATGTTTTATATCCATCAATACCTAAAAAACTTCTAACTGCAACCTTAAATTTGGTTCAAAATTTCTGCCCCATCAAAAGTCAAGACAACATCATTAAACAGATTGCAAAATCTATCTTATTTTATGAAGAATGCCTATGCACTAGAAAAACAACCCTGATTACTGAATTTCTATAGGGGAATATGATTCTGGAGAGGCTTGTGATTTGACCAGACTTTTTATTGCTCTGGAATCTTAGGCACATCTTTGATTTATGTAATACTGCACTTTACCAAGATGATGGACTGATAATCCTCCATAAAACTAGTCCACAAAAAAAAATGGATAAATTAAGAAAGGATCTAATCAAATTTAATATTACCAGTTCCACTAACACTAAAGTTGTAAATTTCTTAGATGTTACCTTTGATCAGAGCAATGGTCTGTACAAACTCTACACTAAGAATTCACATAATCATATACACATTGTCACATACCTGTCTCGACGATAACCATTAAGAAGTTTACACGTCGATTTGAGTATATTGCATTTTCACATCTACGGACAGATAAGGATTATTTGCCCCAGATCATGACAAATGGACAATGATAAAAAAAAATAAAATAAGATTGCTGTTCAATTGATACAATCGAACAGCAACCTTCCCAGGTCTGCTTCAATATATCAACACGGGTGCTGACCAGCAATTCAAGGATGAATATCAAGACGAGAGGATTTTAATATAAAATTTTAATAAGTAATAACGAATCAAAATAAAAAAATATTTAAGTATGAATTAGAATGTTCAATGACCTGAACCTCAAAATTATATTCAGATACCCAACATAGTTGAAATAGCCATTAACAATACACAACAGCAAATATGAATGAATACAGGTGACTATGAATGCAAGAGATTAACACAAGATAAAATGGGGAGAACTATATTTATAAACACGTGGTATGGTGTATGTGGTAACATAATATTCGTGGAAGTGCATGCGTGTTCTAACATGGGTCTAAGAACATAATAACTTATCTTTATATCAGTTCCTTCTCTCTTTCTTTTTACTGTCTTTTATTTTCTCTCTTCCTCTTGTTTCTTTATACACTTGAAATGTATGTAATTACGACTGTCTCTGTTTCTTTCAGTTGACTATTATATTTTCAGCATACAAATATTCTGAAATATTTCTTTATGCTTTTCTTCAACCAGCGTCGTATTTTCTGTATTCAAACAATTCTGCTTTGTTCTTTATCTTCAAAATATTTTCCTTTATATGTTGACTTTTCGGCATCGTTATCTCTCTTTTCTTTCTTTTCTTGATAAACCACTTGGCTTCGCTTTCTTTTCCTTCTTTGAATAAACTGGAAGCGTATGAATTATATTACAGCTTTTCTTCTTATCTTTGTCACTATCTTTCTTTCTTCCTTGATAAAACGATTTGGCCTTGCTTTCTTCTTCTTCCTTCAACAAGTAGGAGTCAGCATACAAATACAGCTTCTTTCATCTTCGTAGCTATATTTCTTTCTTTCTTGATAAACAGCTCGGTTCCTCTTTCTTTATCTTGTTTTAATGAATAAGAATTTATAAGTTCGTTTTTTTTCTTATCCGGATTGGCTTAAGATGAATTGGTTAAATTATGCTATTATCTCAAATGTGTTTTCCCTTCATTCATCATTTATCAGCGCTCAGCAAATATGACTTGTTCTGTTGAGATTCGACCTGCAAATGACTTCAAACTTTTGCTTTCTACATGATTTGTTTTGGCATGAATTCTAACTCCTGCTGCTTTGTGACCTGCAACTGACTTCCTTGTCTAGCTTATTTCCTGTCTAGACATTTGTTACTAAGGATATCTGGGTCAACTATCCTTGACCTGCTATTCCAAAGCTGACTCTCGTCTCCCACGTGATCATCTTGTTACCACGCAGAGACCATTCTCAATATATGTGTGTAGGTGTGTGTGCAGCTATCTATATCCGTAACAACATCAAAAGGGAATCAAATCACCCCCAGAGAATCATCAACAACCTACATAAATCCATCCAATTTTGTTTAAGTACCAATTCTAGCAATAAAGAAATTTTTGACAATTCTAAAATTAAATATATTAAAGCTTTAGAAAAAAGTAAACTCAACACTAGCTTCAGTCAATTAGGTGCCATGTGTGATACACATTTTGGGTGATCATGTCTCGAAAGAGACATGACTGACTGGGCAGAAGATTATCTCGCAGTAGGTTGCCATTGTTTTCTGCGGTAGAACCCAATCTGTCCTGTTATTTAACCCATAACTGGAGAGAAGAGATGGATTAATACCTTTCCCAAAGGTATTTGCGCACAAGTGAATACAAGGAATCCAACTGGAATATGAACTCGACACCCTGATTTGTCGTTCTGAGTTGATATCCACTGTACCACAATGCACATCATAACACTACACTATTAAAAACAAGATAGGTAGAGATAAGCATAACATTATTTGGTTTAACTCACCCTTCAGTCAAAACAAACATTGGTAAATTCTTCCTAAATTTAATTCACAAATATTCCTATCATTCACACACTGTAAAAATTCTCAACAAAAATTATAATTATGTTAAGACCATAGATAAATATATTTCACAACATAATAATATACTATCAAATAAATACCTAGCCCACCTGAATAATATCAGTTTCCCTACTCCTAACAATAATGACCTTCAAAAAATAATTGCAACTGCTGAAAAATAAAACCTTCCTATTAAATGGCCAATGTATGCCCAAAAATATTGTTTATAGAGTTTGGATTAATTCAGAAGATGATGATGCTAGATTTTACTTTGGAAGCAATAAAAAGAACCCAATTATTACTTGGATTTTCATTGTTAAATTCAAATCTTACAAAAGAGGAGATAGGTATAACATGTATTTTAGAAAAACTTTTAATGTAAAACCATATAAATAACCCTAATTTACTCAACAAAAAAGTGATTTAGTGACCACATGCTGTTATAGAAAAAAATACTTACTTAAATTCTTAAACCCTGACTGATGCAGATTCATCTGTACATTTGCCTCTTTCTTTCTTTTTCTCTTTCTTTCTCACTTCTTTCTTTCTTTCTTTTACAAATATTATCTACTTCACTTTGATTTCATCACCTTGCATTTGAATATTTTTGAATATTTTTGAATTTTAAATTTTAATTAGAATTTTAATTTTAATTTTTTATCTGCATGTAATCTTAGAATATTTAAATTTTTACTCTTCTTATTAAAAAATAGTAACATAACTTTATAAGCTTGAACACCCATGAACATCAAATGAACCTAAATTCAAATCTATTAAACTGTCAGTTTGAAAAATGCACCTGATGATTACATAATGCATGAAACTCTGAGTCGTTCTATCAACATAGGACAATATGTATATTTATTAATATATATATATATATGTGTGTGTGTGTGTGTGTGTGTGTGTGTGTGTGTGTGTATTTTTGTTTGAGAGTTAAAAAAACATAATCTCCATAACATAAATAAATTACAAACAAATCATATCAAAGATAAAACACAATAAGTGTAAGAAAAAATGATAAAAGGTTTTTGTTTACCTTTCAGAGCACATTGTATATTCTAAAGAATATATATGTATATAGAGATAAAAAGTTTATGCTTATCTGTTTGGTAGCACATGGTCTGTCAGAGCACTGTCCCTGGACATCTGCTTCATTTGCTGTTTGAAAGTGAAGAGAGAAAAAATTTGATTTCTGTTTCAATTGGTAGCAAAAACACCTGTTCCAGTGGATGATGGCAGTTTTCATATTTATTGAATTATTTCTTTTTATAATCTACCTTTTTCTTTATTTATTGCTATCATTCTTATCTCTGTTTTAAAGTAATTTTATTACTTAACTTTTATCTTTTCTTTTATTATTAATTATTTATTATTTTGGTTTCATACTTCAACATAGTTTAATACTAATTATTATAGGTTATTTTGTAATTTATTTGTTGCTATCACTACAAATCTAACACAATCTCTTTTTTTTGTTTCCAGCATTACTCACTACTAATTACAGCTTGTAATCTTTCTGTAGGTGCCGCTCTTTCAGAAAGGCAATCAGCCAAATGATTTGAAGAATCAATCCATATGTCTTTATGTATTTCACCTCTCTCACTCATGCTAAATCAATCTTCTTGTCTTCTACATTTTATTTGATTGCAAGGTTCTCATTGTCAATATAATAATTTATATTTAAACTACCCAGAAAGTTGTGACAAACATGTTCTATAGATATATTGCAGTTTCTGCACACTCAAGCAGCACCAAGGTCTTGGCGGTCAAAGCTGACTTGCCTATTGGCCAGATCTTTCTTGACTGCCAATATATTGGACATCTGTCACATCTAGAAAAATTAAAAAAGATTATGAAATCTCCCAGTGAAGCACTGGTGAAGATATCTGAGAAACATTCAACATGACAATCTTCAAGTTGCTGTATTTTTGGATAATATAACTTTAAATTGTTAGTTTTTACTTGATGATTGACTTTATTTAGCCTAAGTAGATCATCAATTGTAGTATTATTACATGATATGCTCAACTTATAGGTATCAAATGTAATATCTGATTTGATGCTCGTTCAAATCCAGCTGAGCCATCCCACTAGAGCTTGGTATTTAGATTTTGTTTTTCATAACTCATTTGATTTTAGATAGGAACATTGGCAGTTGACAAGAATTAGTCTCAGTGAAAAATCATATCAGAACTGATCTATAATGAGACATTCATCACTACCAAAATTAATATTCAGGCAGGGTATTTGAAATCTTTTGAAGCAGAGTTACCTACATGAAACATTTTACTTACTTTATTATCATTCTCTCAAATTCCTTTGCATTTGCCCAAAGAAAATCATCCACATGCATGCACACCATACCATCAACTGTACCACCATTATACAATGAGAAAAGTGCTGGATCAGATGTTGACATGGTAACATCTAATTTGAGTAAATCATCGCTCATATCCAAGCTGAATCACAAAGACCACATACCATTTCTTTTAACTTTCATATTTTACTGTTGTCAACCTGATGAGGGTTTCAAAAATAAATCATATTGTATAGCATTATATTATATTACATTATAGCAAGAAGCAGTTTAATGGCTTACTTAGAGAATGTAGATGAATCTTTATAAAAATCATCAATTTGTTTTTCCAATTGTTTAGCAACAAGTTGTGCTTTTGGTACAGGCTTTCTATCTTTCATGTTTTCATTTATGATTCAACACACAGTTATTGTTTCTTGACTGATCTTTTCCACTTCTTCATGAATTGCATTTTTTATGCCAGCTTTTTATTTCATCTTCTGCATCCATTACCTCATTGCTCTTAATAAAAGACCAACATTTTAACATTATGATTTACTACATCAGACTTACTAAAATACTTTTCCTTTATGTCAGCACAACTTATAGTGGCATCTTTATCTTTCTGGAAATTATACAAATTCTTATATTTACCTGCTAATTTACCAGCTCAGCTTGTGATTTTCCCAGATATCATTTCATCACTATTTTTAAATAAACCTCTTAGTCTCTGTCCAACATTTACATGTGTTTTTGTCATCTTGGGTATATGACAGTAAACTACATCCAGCAGCAAGGCCTCTAATTGAGAAGTTTTGAGAAGTATGGAACCACCTCTTTATTGTTGTTGTTTCCAGGTCCAACCTGACCTGGAGTGGTAGCACCTGTTAGGTTCCCAGCAATGGGTAAATAGTGAATCCACAAACTGAGGTCAAAACATGAAAATATAAAAATACATTAGAAAATATTGCCAGCAATAAATTTTCATATTTAAAAAGGTAAAAAACATAGCAGCTATACATTAGGAAAAATTGCCAGTAAAATATTTTTAAGAAAAAATTACCAAATTTCACAAGAAAATAAAATTTTGGTATTAAATGACCCATAAGTTAAACAGACAAACTAAACCAAAACTCACTGTTGGATTCCTTTTCACAGGAATCATTATTGGGAGCTCTTTGAGGCATATTTCCTGTTATCATTCTAGCTTGGTTCATAAATCATTTCAACTTTAAATCATGTCAGATTGGTTCACACATGTAAACACCTCAATGCCTCACTAAGAATTGTTTTCCATTGTAGCCTAGTACTGTACTTGATCCATGCCACTGGTAACTTGTTTCTTTTGTAAAATAATGCATCACCACTCTAAATATTGTTACTCTCACTGGGATGGGTATAGTATCTATGTCAGTGAGAGTAAAAATACAGAGAGCTTGTTTAAGTTGTTCACAAGATTCAACTCCAAAGAATCCTTGCCAAGTTCATTGCCTACAGACTGTTTCTCATTATTTTTTAAGCCAATGTTGTTGTTGATTACAATGCTGGAAGGTCATTTATCAAAACATTTCAGCAACAATGCCATATATTCTTAACCAACATTTGAGGGACATGTTTAAAAAATATTCTTTAAAATTTCAACATGGAATTTAATGTTGTTATAGTGTTGCTCTTGAAATTCAACAACATTTTTATTTTTTCAATTTCTTACTCAATAAGATCATGATCATACAATTCACATCAGCTGTAATAATTGCAGTTTATATTTCTCTAATGTAGTAAGGTAAAGTAACTCTTCAATAATTTTACACTGGAGTCGTCACCAAAAGTAAAAGTTGAGAATGAGTTTATCTCTTTTGTTACTGACCATTCAAAGTTATCTAATTCTTTTAAATAATCCATTAGTCAATCTAAGCCACATGCTATTGAATATCATCACCATTAATATCAGTTAGAAATGGTGCATCACTATGAGATAGTGTCTGCCCATAATTATTTTGGTATTCATTCAAAGTCACCACTGATATTAACTCCTTCAAAGTCTCTATACTGTTATCAAAACTAATATCACTAGCACAAGAGTAGCTATGATCCCAGTTTTTCTGACTGAGTTGTTTTTTACAGTTTATCAACTACTTGTGGCTTACATTGTTTACATTGTTTGGACTGTTGTCATCATCTTTATTGCCATATTCATCATGTTTTGGCCAGTCTATGCTCCAGCCTTCTTCAGGTGATTGAAATTTCAAATATGGCAATAAAAATAAGGAAAGCAGTCTGAACAATGTAAATAATGTAAATACTACCTCATTTCAGTAGTATAGACAAACACTTGTGGCTTATTTTCAAGCCAAAATATCTAAGTACTAACTGGGCTTGATATTGCTTAACAATTTTGATCAAATATGAACTGGCATTTTCAGTTTGATTCTACTATAGGTCCATTGTTTTTGAAAAATGTAAATGAAGCATTGATTAATCTTTGCATCTGTGACACTAAGATCATCAGAGGTTGACCAAACAAAAAGAAAAAGAAAGAAAGAAAGAAAGAAAATAAAAGAGTGTATTAAATGAATGATAATTGTTGAAATTTGCAGGAAGATGGATTGAAAAGTTGAGAAGAAAATTGAAATGCATGAAAAAATCATGTTTTAAAATAATTCCAAGGAAATCAAACCCAAATTTAACTAGATAGAATTCAGTAAGATTTAGCAAAACCAAGACTACCCATTCTTTCTTTGAATCAGCAACCCAGAAGAAAAGTTTTATATCCAACATTAATTTGGATTCTTTGGATACAAGGGATAAAGAAGAATTAATTACTATTTTGAAGTGACCAAAAAAAGCTGTGTGGTCCCTGTTTGTCATAAAAACAGAGAAAAGATAGACTTTTGAGATTAGGAATAATTTTCTTTCTTACCCATGACAATTCTTGGGTGGTTGAGTGAACCAAGAAACAACCAGCATGGGACAAACTGATAGCGAAACATTAAAGACTGAAAATCCCTTTTGTTTCTACCTACCCCATCTAACAGCTGGATTCATCACAAAGACTTAGATGCTGTGAAAGTGAGAGAAGAAACAGAGAGATAAGGACCGCCTATGTGGAGCAATCTCAAATTTGGACAATCTCAAATTTGGAAAACCACTTGAACAAATATATTTTGAAAATATGGAATTTTAGAAAAAGGTTGATACACACAGAGAGTCCCCAGGATACTGTAACTGCAATCCATATCGTTTGCTGAAACCTGCTGACCAAAACCTAAGTTACTATTAACACAAGCTCCATACTCCAAAGGAGATCTCAGTATCATTTGATTATAACAGTAACAAATCATATATAAACAATGTTACATCTTTAACCCAAGTTAATTCTCTTTTCCAAAGGATTCTTTTTTGTGTAACTCATAAACTGTTGAACAGTCATCATTTCACTTTACTTCATCAGTGATCTTCTCCCCCACTGAGATCAAAAGACACAATGTAGCAATGAAATGTAGCAGTAAAATAGACAAAATGTTGTGAATAGACAAATGCCAGCTAAATTGAGTGAAACCATTCCCACCATCACAATAACAGTGACAAATGAACCACACATTAATGAGTGAGGAGTCAGTTAGATGGTGATCTGAAGGAACTTGAAGACAAATACGGGGCATCAGACTACATTATTGTTTATCATTGATGAGGATCGACACATGGGGTGACATTATTGGTTACTGTTAATCAGGATTGATACGTTGTGGGTACATTATTAGCTACAGTAGACCAGGATTGATGCATTGAGGGTACATTACCCTTAGGATTGTTTTTACTTTCATGTGTATTTTCACACAGATTCCAGTACTTTTCATGTGTTCTGTATTGCTCACCAATATGTCTGTTGTATAATGCTTCATCTTCAATATCTGAATCATCCTTTATAGGGATCCATACAGTTTCATTATCTGGATCATAAAATGTTCCACCATTTTCTGGAAATAAGGTTTTTTTAATGTGTGTCTTGTATATGCAAATGTCAGTTTTAGTGTGATTGATAGAGGAAGCTAATCTTACTTAATTAATGAATTTTCAACAAAAATGGCACCTGGTAGCTCAATTTCCATCTCACTAAGGGTATGCACTCTGCTTTCAAAGGTACTGTTAGTAACTGATACTTCTGTCTGGTTCCTGTTGTAAATTTTCAAAGGACATATATGCATTGAAACTGCACCAGATATACTTTTGGAATAGCCAATTTTGTTTAACTAGAACCATTTTATATCCATTATAATTTCTCATCTCTTATACAGACAACTCAGCTGTAGCTAATCTGACTACTGATTTGAGCTAAATTTAAATGCATAACTGTGGCTCATTTTCTTTTAAGCAAGTCAGTGTAGAGATTTTTCAACTTTTATATTCCATTTTGTTTCCATACTTAATTTGTAATTGAGTATTATATGCTCTCTCAAAGACAGAATTGCTTTTCAAACAAAGAGAAAATTGAGGGAAAATAAGGTTCTTTATTTCTTTGTTCAATGACTTCATAAGTTGTATGATGTGACACTAGAAACATTAGGTAACATGACAGTTGAGCGGGTTGATCAAATCAATTTGTTAAAGTACCTGGATTATATCTATCTATCTATCTATCTATCTATCTATCTATATGAGAATGAGAGAGATAGAGAGAGACAAACTGCAAAGAGTCAGAGATATATAAATATATATATGTAGGCATATATCTATAAGCATATTCACTGGTATACTAATAAATTGACACACACATGCAATCATATAATAGAATAAGACATGCAAATACACAGGTATACCCATACATACACAGAATTAGTCATGTAGAAATGTAGACAATGGCATATGAACACACATGTATAAATATATACTTACACAATTACAAGTTTTTACCTAAGATTGCAAACCATTTTTGTTCTGATGTTTAGGTTTATATGTTTGTGTTAGGGGTTAACTGCATTATCAATCATTAATTGTGTGTGTGTGTGTGTGTGTGTGTGTGTGTGTGTGTGTGTGTGTGTGTGTGTGTGTGTGGCGCGTGTGTGTGTGCGCGTGTGCGCGTGTGCGCGCGCGTGTGTGTGTGTGTGAAAATTACTTATGCGCATTTATAATTAGTCACTAATCACCAATTAATGGCATAACAATCAAGGATAGACCATATTTGATTTCCTTAATGTTGGATGAGAAAGAAGTTAGTTTAAAGGTAAAGACTAATAGAAACTGTGTTTATTTTACAATATTTGATGAGTGAGGTTTGTATCAAAAGTGAAGAATTTAGAAATCAGTCTAGATTAAAACATTTACAACATATGTTAGAATATGGTCAAAGAAAATTGAACTGCAGATTGAATGCTATAACACAACTACTGTAATAAATTGAACCTGTATAGATGAAAATCTTGATGCATTTATCAGAAAGTAATTTTTATTTCAATATTTCTATCATATAAAACAGTGTGCCATTATGTATTTATTGGTCACAAAGTTTTATCTCCTCTACATATTAATGAGATATTTTGTTGTTATGATAACATAATGCATTACTCAATACCAATAAGCAAACATACCTCTGGTTACTATAACAATGTAATATCTCTTTATTAAGTAGTGATAAGTTGTAAATACATTGCTTTTGTTTTCTTTTGATATTTTTACTTTTAATGATTTAAATAATAGAATCTGACAATCCTCAAACTAGTTATTATTAATATTTTCAATAAGAATACATATAAGAATTTAGACACAATATATTGATGATATAAATATAAATATGCCCTGAAAGTTTTATCAATGTCAGCTGCTTCATACCAATTTGATTGGGAAGACATTGACTTTCATAATAAACTCAAACTCTGTCTTTCACATCAGAATATTATTAATATTATTATCATAACTATTTCATGGGAAAATTATGATTTATAAGCACAACAATTAAGGTTTGTATTTAACTGTGAATAGATAGGAAATATATATACTGGTTAATCATTTTGGAAAGGAACTGAGAATTTAGTATTAGGAAATGACTTTTTGTATTGATATTAGGTCTGAAAGAAACTCAGTTGTCAAAGTTAAGAGAACCATTGTATAAATTATGGAAAAAAAAACTTCAGTTATTGTTTAATTTATGATAGCCTATTTCCACAAGAATGACTGAAATTTTTCATTGAATATCACATCTTTAATTCATTTTCAATAGTTAAAATCATTTGAAAAATTGTTAGAAGTATAAATAAAAGAACATTTCATTAATTGCTAAATCAAAATCTTATTCAGTTATGTGCTGTTATAAGAATAGCATATAAATAGCTAATTTAATTTACCAAAGTGTATGTACATTTCTTGAGGAGACATTTTATTTTTTCCTTAAACAATCTCTTTGAATTTACCAGTTAAATAATGGCCATTCAAAATAAAAAGTGAACTTTTCATACAATTCTTGTTTTTTCTGTAAATCATAGAGTAAAAATATCAGATGAAAATTTGGCTCAAATAATAAATTTCAATGTTTTAGTCTGGATTGTTTTTTTCTGATAAATATTCAAATAGTTTCTGCTTTTGAAATAAAAAATAATATTGAAATATACAAGAAAATATTTAAATTGTGTCAGCAGTATGTAACTCAACTGGATATTCATCATATTTATGAAGAGTTAACTTTTTTAGAGAAAAATATGAAACTAATGTGTTGTATCAAAAGTACTCAATATCAAAATCATTCCTTTGTTATGAAATGGAATAGTCTTAATAGATGTTGTCTAACCTATATAAACAAGTGGACTAATGTACCATGTGTACAAGTGTGAACAAAGTTTAATAAAGCTTACCTTTAAATTTTTCTGGTTTCTGTTTTCATTACATAATGTTACTGAGAATAAGAATTAAATGAGAATAGGAAATATTACTTGTATATGCAGGTATTGAATAAAAGCTCGAGGTTTAATTGTGTTGTGGATCATGACCTATAGATTATGAGTGAAATTATACTGCAAATGATGTGTGTTCATTTTTTACTATTGTTCACCCAATACAATGCCCAAGAACAACTCAAGATAGAGGGTTACTGAATGAGGTTGTTATAAATGCATACAGGCAGAAAGCAAGAAGTGCATATTGTGAGGATATGTAGGATAGAAAATGGTTGAGCCTCAACTTGAAGAAGTTAAGATTGTAGCATTCATGGATGTGTTTACTCGAGAGTCTATTCTACAATAAGAAAGTTCTGGAGAAGAATCTGTTTCAGTGGAACTTCCTCATTATCAATGGAATATGATGGAAATGAGGATGAGTTTACTCTGTGTATGTAATATGGCATAGCTATAAAGGTCTAAACTGGTGGAACTAAGGAATGTAATTCATCTGATTACCTGCCATGAAAATAGCAACAAAATAGTGAGAGGTTAGCAATGCTTTGGTTGTGAGAAAGAGGTTGTAGGATGAAAAATGATTGATCGCCCACAAATCTGTGAAAATAATTTTGAACACTGTTAATGCAGAAAAGTGAGGATTGGGCAGCTCCAGCCCAGATGTGGCAGTAATAATCTATTTATGGTCTAACTTTATGCATATAAAGATAGAGGATGTTGAAGTATTTCTGGATTAGTATAGGAAATTGACAATCTTTTGTGATGGATTATATCTGGGGTGAACTTGATATCCGAGGTGAACTTGAGTCCCAATGGACAAGGCAAGGAGCTACAGTCAGTGATTGAAAAAATCACTGGGTCTTTTCTGTGATGATGAAGGTTTTAGAGGCATTGAAAGTTAAAAGCCAGTCACCACTCTATTGAGCTGTATTAATAAAGTCAGAGGAGAGATATGCTGCCTGATACTGGTCATCTAGCTTTTTGGTGGTGTTTCTATAAATGGTGGTATCATCTGCATATATATTTACTAGTGATCTGAGAATGTTCAAAGGCAGATTGTTAATATATAACAGAAAAAGAGTAGTACTGAGAAGAGAGCCTTGAAAGACACTTGCATTGATTTTGTAGATTTCAGGAAGACTCTTCCATAAATAACATAACTGGGGAGTTTGGGTAGCATCCCACTACACTACACCTTGGTAAAAGTCTTTGAGAAATCTAAGATGATTGCTCTCAAGATAGATTTATTAATGATAGTTAAAACATCAACATTAGATCTAGTGAAGTGAAATCTATAGTGTTTGTCACTCAGGAAGTTACTTATATTGAAGTGATTGACAATATTCTTGTTGATGATAACCTCAAAAAGTTAGCTGATAAAACTAAGGCAGTTGATGGGCTGATATTGTAAAAATGATGAGTGCTCATCCATATTCTTGTTAACTAGGTATACAACTGACACCTATAAACAAGAGAAAAATTTCTTATTCAGGTGTTGGTTAAATAATTTTGACAAAATTGAGGATAGTTCTGAACTAAGAACAACTACAGAAATTGTATCCAAACCAGTAGCTTTTTCTAAGTCTTTAAAATTCCTGAACTGAAACAGAGATATCACAAAGTTTATGTTCTGTGAGAAAGGAGAAATCAGATAAGTGGTGAAGTTGCAGGCAAAGTTCATTGCAAAGACGTTATTATTACCTGACATGGACAAGATAAACTAAGGGCTATTTATGATGGAAAGCACTTATCTTATTTGTAATTTTCCAGAATTTGTGGATGTCAAGTTTTTGCTTTCAACTTTGGCTAGGACTTCTTGTGCATAGCTGCTCTTGGCATTTTTCAGCATTTTCTTGCATTGATTGTGGGTAGTTCTGAAAACAGTAAGTGTTTCTGTTACACTGCTCCTTTTAATAGAGATGATAGCATTAGTTAAGGTGAGCTATGGCTGCCTCACATTTGAGCATGAATCAAGGCTGGCTATTCAATCCTTGTTGGTACTTTTTGTGGAAGATGAGACTTTCTATGCCTGAAAGAACTCATTCAGAAAAGAAGGATGTTGTTTTGGAAGATTTATTTCTGAAGACAGTTCAAAAAGAAGCTTTGGCAATTTATGATCTGCAGCTATTCCAGTTAACTTTGGTATATTGGTAGATGTTCCTATGAACTGATTCATTAGAGGAAGCCTACAGTTTAGCATCAACTTTGACATTAACCAGTGAGTGGTCAGACTTTCCTAAGGGTGTTAAAACTCCAGTGAAGCATTATCAGGACAGGATGTAAGAAAGAGGTTTAGGAGGTTAACATAATGCCTAGCTATATTGTGAACAGAAATATGCATATCCACAACCTGGGTCAGTTTGTTCAGAGAGTGAATATTGAAATCTTCACAAATATGAATGCGAGTTGATGAATGATCAGAGAGGATGTCATCAATATTGTCAGCTAATCTATTACATCCTGAATATGAACAAGAAGAAGACAAAAATGCAGAAATGAGAATTCAGGGTCCTTTGTCACAAAGAAATTCAACCTTGACATATGATGTTTCATCAAATATATGACATTTCATTAAATTTTGTAATTAAATTGTCTTTGTTTACATTTGTTTACATTAGGATACAAAAACAGAGCAGGTATGAATATTACTTAAAATTAGGAAATTGTGGGTTTAAAGGCTTAATTTGAGCTTTGTCTAACTGCAAATCTTTTGTGGTTGTGCAGTCTAAGACACATCAGATCAACTGGCGATTTCCCCTAGGGGATGTAGGATCAAATCCTGGTATATATATATATATATATATATATATATATATATATATATATATATATACAAAATTATATAAAAAACAGAGTATGTACTCAAATATTTTATTACATTCATGCTTATATGTATATATATATATATATATATATATATATATATATATATATAGCTACTCTGGCATGTACGCATCGCTCATTCAATAATGAATTAGAGCACTCTGGCTATTGGGCATGTATAATGGTAATATACACACTAAAAAGTCTGCCTTCTTCTACTGAGTGCCCATAACCCAGAGGTAGAATTGCCAACTGACGCCAATTTGGTTTGGGTTACAATCCTGGGTTAAAGAGCAATCGGAGTTTAACCGTACTGATGAGCTGTAACACAGCGAAACAGATCTGTCTGCGGATGACTATATATGTATATATATATATATATATAGTAATATGTTGATTGCAAGTGTTTATAATAAAAACATAGTTTACTGCAACACAAGAGCTGTTGTGTTTTGGTACTACTTGTTAATATCTCATCAGGTAGTGAAATATTTTTCTGTTAGGAATTGATATATATAGAAATTTAAAAACTAGTTGTTACTATATTTAGTCAATTAAGGGGAGGTTGTGGAATTCAAAGGGTTAGATTAGGTTAACCAATAGAAAGTAAGACAATGATGGATAGGGGAATGAGTTAAGAGAGTAGAGGTGGGGAGAGAATTAAAATGTCATGAAAAGCAAGATTTTTTATCAAATGTGCACGTGGGATGATTACGAATTTATTAATATTATTATAAGTTTTTGATCACTTAAAGGGGTGTTGTTATTATTAAAAATAAAAATGTATTGAAATATAATGTCTGTCAAACATATGTAGATGACATAGTAGGTAATATATCAGTTAATTGAAGCAGAGTAATAATCAGAGGATGAGAGAATCAATATATTAATGCAAACAGTAACATTTTGATTGTGGTATCTAGTCATGTTATAGTAATAAATAAATTAACAGCCTTGTCTGGGGAAAAATAGACAAGTGCTCAACTCTGCCTTGTGCAGGGTTGATGGGAAATTTTTGTCCAGGCCTAAGGGCCCGGGATTCACACAATAAAATTGCCTTGTGCTGCATCCAGCTTCAGTGTGAAGGTTAGGAGATACCTAGAGTTTTGAGAGAGTTCTGATAGAGCGGCCATTAGAGTACTGTTGAAGTCAGGTGAGACATAATATTATAACTGTTAGTAGCGAGTTATAACAACAATATATATATATATATATATATATATATATATATATATATATATATATATATTTGGGTATTTAGACAGCACATTTTCTTTTAAACATGTCAGCTTAAATAAACTGCAAACATTGTGTCTTTTTATTTTTAATAAAATCCGTTTTTACCTTTCACATATAATAACTGGTTGGAGGTCATTTCACTGTGGATGTGATATATCAGTAATGCTTTGATGCTGTCAACAGTAGTCAAATAAACATTCCTAAACTCATTACAAACATCATCCTCCAGGTTATCTTTGTTATAAACTTATGTTTTGACTTTTTTTTAATATCATTCTAATTTACTAAATATAAATGAAAATCATTAGAAATTATTCCTATGGATTTTTACATGAATGAAAATCTTAGTTTCATCCTTTTCTGAAAAGTATTAGCATAAATTAACTCTAGTGACCAGACAGTAAAAATTAAACATCAACCATTTTACTATGAATATTCTTGAACTTCTTAAATGTATTGTTTACATTTTTAAGTATAAAGTTGTTGCAAGAATAAAATTTGGTGTTTCTAATCATTTATTATATGTTTTTCTGACAGAAGAAAGAAAACCTCAAAAAGTTGGCATTTGTCTTGTAGTTCCTTTACATCTAGATTCTGCCCCTATAACAGCAAAGGATGAAGGAAAATACAGGAAATATTCAAATGTATAAACTTCAAAAAGTTGATGATACAATTATAATTGGCCAAGTTTACTATTCAAAATTAAAGAATAAAAAATAGATTTGTAACAGTTTTATTAGGAAAATATTAATAGTTAATACTTATTGTGGCCACATGAGATTTTTTCAAGCAGGAGATACTGCATTGTTTTGTATGTAACACATGGTTTGTCTAAGTGATGAGGAAATGAAACCGGATTATGGAATCCTGTGGTTGAAGAGAGAAAAACTGAAAGATGGTTTGAGTCTTTTCTTTCACACTACTTTCTAAAATGCCACCTAGGGAGCATTAAGGAAAGTCTCCTGGGATACAAGGTAGGGTAACCCCACATTTTTATTTAATTCTTTGAAACCTACTTCACATATGGAGAAAGAAACACTTAAAACATGAATGTAATAAAAGGGAAATATGTATGTAGGTTTTGTTGATTATTCAATTAATCTTCACACTGGTATTTTTATTATAATAACCTTTCATTTGTTAAATTCTCAACTTCTTTTATTAACCAACTGAATGTAATAAAAGCAACAGAAATGAGAATACCAATTTGAAAAAAGAAAGTTGTTGAAGGGCACAACAGAAAATTTCAAACAAGTAATTTATTGTTAATTTTCTGAAGCTTTACTGTTAATTTTTTATATGGAGAAGCTGATCCATTATAAAATTAGTCAAATGTATTGGATACTTTACAGAAATAAACATGAAACAAGTTGAATTAACATGCATCTTAATCTAACTCTTTTTCTTGACATCACTGACTGAATTAGTTTTGGCTGTAATCTGAAATGTAAACATTCTTTTTACAACATGTTAAAAAAATATTAAGTTTTTAAGAGCTCTCTGACTTGTTTTTCATTTTCTAAAAGTTCTCAGATACCTGGTGTAATCTTTCAATATAGGGCTATATGCCATTTGTATGTAGTTTAAGGAATCTATTGAGGGTCTTGGAATACATTCCCTGTAGATAAGGGACACCTACTGTGATACAATATCATTTAATCTAATGATGGTTGGAAATTATTTTGAGAGATATAATAGAAATTATATACAATGGCAAATATTTTCATCATTAAGTTGATATCTTCTTCTTCTATGTGCCCTGTCCTTTCAGGACATAGATGATCATGGCTTTCCACATCTCTCTATTCCTGGTGGCTCTTAGCACACTTTCTCCTGTTACACCATGCAACCCTCGTTCCATCATCCACCTGATCAGGTCCTTCAAATATGTTATCCACTGTATTTCCTTGTCTCTTTTTTCCTCTATCTGGCCTGTTAGTATCAGGTTCTCCAAGCCCTTCTTCCTCATTTCATGTCCCAGGAACTTTAGCTGTCTCTTCTTGATGCTCAGTATTAATTTTTTTTGTTTCCATCCTTTCCAAAACCTCATCATTGCTCACATGCTCAATCCATGATATTTGTAGCATCCTTCTGTAGAACCACATTTCAATTGCTTCAAGTTTTTCCTTCATCTTCGATGATATTGTCCAGCATTCACTGCCATACTGAATAACTGACATCACATAGCAATCCAGTACTCTTTTCTTTTTTTCTAGCAAAATTGTCTTGTTTCTTAATACTTCTGAAATGCTTCCTTCACCATGCCAATTCACATTCAGATCTCTGTGTTGCACTCTCCATCATCTGTTAGAACACTTCCCAGGTATTTAAATCTTTGTACCTGACTGATTTTAGTATCCCCCACCTGTATTTGGCATTTTGGGCTGCTCTTTTTGCTGATGACCATGAATTCAGTTTTCTTGCAGTATATTTGTAGTCTTTTCTTTTCACTCTCTTCAGCTACCTTCTGTAGGAGGTCTTGTAGTTTCCTTTCCATGGCTGCTATCAGCACTGTATCATCTGCGTACCTTATGTTGTTTAAATTGTGGCCTTCGATGATGAATCCTGGCATAACTTCTAGGTCCTCAGAATAGTCTCTCTGTACAAGTTGAATAGATCTGGTGAAAAGACACATCCTTGTCTTATGTCCCTTTCTAATTCTGTATTTCTGCTGAATTCGTTACCTGTCCATATGCAGGTGATTTGCTGCCAGTAGAGATTCTTGATTACTCTTAGGTCTTTCCCAAATATGACGAGGCTGCTAATCATAAATATGGCATTCCTTGTTCCAGTGTCTTTGATGAACCTACACTGTTCTCGTCCTATCTTTGGCCTTATTCTGCTTCTCGCTCTATTCATCAAGATTCGGACGATCAGTTTTGTTACATGGCTCATTAAACTGATCGTTCTGTGAAGTTTGCACTCATTTGCACTTGGCTTCTTAGGCAGTGCTATGAAGATTGACTTGCTGAGGTCATCTGGTATTACACTACTATTATAAATTTAATTTATTATTTCTGTAATTTTCTCTTTGCTGAATTCTTCCAGGGCTATCAGCAGCTTTAGTACAATGCTTTCTATTCCAGCTGGTTTGTTTCTATTCAGTTTGGCTATTGCAGATGCCACTTCAGACTTTACTATATCCAGTCTGTCCTTATCTTTGTGTATTATTTGTTGCTCTCTCTTGACATGGAAAAGATCTTTTATATATTCTTCCCATCGTCGGAGTATTTTCTATGTCTCCAATATAATTGTTCCATTCTTGGATTTTATACATCCTGTTGAAGAGGAGGTTTTTTGTCCTGTCAGTTCTTTTATTTCTTTATGCATGTCTGATTTATTATTCCTGCTCAGTCTCTCTACTTCTGCACATTTGTCATTGAGCCATTCCTCTTTAGCCTGTCTACATTTTCTTCTTATTTCCTTGTGTAGTTCCCTGTACTCCATTCCATGTCTTGGCATCATTTTCTGTCTCCTTTGCATCATGTCAAGAATCTCTTCAGTCATCCACTTGTTTTTTCTTCTGCGTCTGATTTTCTTTGCTGATGTCACTATCACTTCCTGTAGTGAGTCCCGTTTTGAGTGTCCTTTTCCAATTTGTTCTTTGTATTTGATTGTCACACTGTTTGTGTATTCTTTCTGCAGGTTGAGGTCATTCACAAGCATGTTGTATTTCAGTTTTGGTGCTGCACTAGGCTTCTTCAATCTCCAGAGTTTCACCTTTAGTTTGCAGATTACTGGGATGCAGTCGCTTCCACAGTCGGTACCTGGATAGGTTTTGCATTGAACCACTGCATTTCTAATTCTCCTGTTTATGGTTATGTAGTCTATCTGGTTTTTCATGTTGCCTCCTGGGCTTATCTATGTTGATAGATGTCGTGGGTGTTTTTAAAACCAGATGTTAGTTATTACCTGGTCATTTGCTGTGTACCATTGGACCCATTTTTCTCCTCATTCATTGTGGATTGCTAATCCAAAGTTGCCAATTGTCATACCTTCCCTCTTGGGATTGCCTAGAGTGAAGTAAAAAGATTATATTTCTTCCTCAGTGCTTTGCATTGTTGGTGCATAGATGACTACAATTGCTATGTTGAACGGTCTCCCTTTCAGTTTGACCAGGAGAACTCTTTCAGAGAACTGGCAGTATCCCAGAACACATTTCTTCATTTTTTGTCCAGTATTAAGCTGACTCATTTTTCGTTATTTTTTCCTCCTGCATATATTATCCTGTGTTTGTTGCTGCTGAAGTCTCCATTGTTTGGCCATCTGGTTTTGCATATTCCCAGAATACTGATATTCAGTCTGTTCATCTCCTGCTTGACATTCTCTAGTTGTTCGCAGTTGTTGAGCGTCCTGACGTTTCATGCCCCCAAGGTAATCCTTTCTTTGTTGCGCAGAGTCACAGGGTAACGGTCCAGAGACACCTGTCACTCATGTCATTCCTTCCTGGGTGAGGGACAAATTTTGGGAAAAAGTGTCCTCTTTATGCTTTTGGAGCTAACAGTTGCTGGATGACGGTCAGGCAACACTTGTTGCCCATGTCAATCCTTACCTGGTGAGGAGTTGCTTCCTTTGGAAGCAACCCCCTTCACGCTGTTAGGTTTCATATATTTATGTTGTAAAGCCATGATTATGCGCAGGATAGATAGATAGTGGAGTGGTATCCTGTTACCTTCTCGATGATGGTTTATTGAGACACAACCTCTAGTTAGCTAGCTGTTGACAACATAAGAGTTCTTCCACTCTTTGTAGGTTTCATTTTTATCCTACCAGGTTATTAACATTTTCTTTAACTTTTAATAATTTCTCAAAGACAAAACCTTTACTGTCTTTTTTTGGATAACTTTGAACTATCTTTAGTTTAAGAGACCCAAAGAAACACAGGAAAGCAGAGCAATGGGGGAGGGAATAGAACGCTATGCAATATTTGACATTAAAAAAAAAATCAATAAAAAATACTCATTTACATTTTAAACTAAACATTAATCTATAGAAACAGAAAAAAAAATCTGAAAGTGAAACATTAAGAAAATTGAACATAGGTGAAATGAAAAATTTCTTTTTTTTTAAAGTTAGTCCTAACTAGCAAAAGATAAAGAACATCTGCAAAACTAAAGATGAGCATTTCATTAACAGCAGACAGAAAAAGCTGGAAATGTTCTTTGACTTTTTGTAATTTCTCAAAGACAAACCTTTACTGTCTTTTCTTGATATATCTTATCCAAATATAACTTGGCACAAATTCTGAATAGTATTCTTACATATGACTCCAGAACAAGGAAATTATGCTCCTTTGTTCTGGAAATATTCCAGTAAGCATTCTTCTTCATCCTGCATAACTGGTACTAATCTTTTAATTAGGCTAGCAACAGATAGATTTATTCAGCCTCATATGGTGGTGGTCTAAACCTGTGTGCCATGTCAAACACTAATGTTGAAATACATACTTGCTCATCTTCTGGTTCCTTTCTATTTCCAAATGAGTGATTTACTCTTGTACATGTGGACATAATGATTTTGCTCCTCCCCTGTGAGTGACATACTTATTTGTTGAGATGTGTCAACCATTTTTTCCACTGGTCTGAAGTTCTTCCCATGTCAGACACTATTGCAAAAACTTTTATCTCCATATCGCTATCCTATTTTGGTGTATCAGCTGTTATTGTCAAAAACAAGGATCAACAATTTTAGTCCAATCTATTCAACCAATTGATGAAAATTGATGATGACCATGGTATATTATCTAAAGGCCAGTGGCTTGGTAAAAAGGCTTCACTGAACATTAAAATTAGCCATAAAAACTTTGACAGAGTTGTCAACATGGCTGGAATATCTACCTGAAGTTGTACAGAAACTCTGTACAGCAGTGAAAAATGTAATTCAATGATTTTGCTATGAATTTGTGTATGGCACCACACTTAGACTCCCAGGACAATTTTACCTTCAGCTTTTACAAAAAGTATTGAACATCACAGTCCTTTACACTATTTATATTTGGAATATCGCCAAATTTTGTTGTTGTTTTCACAAAAACAGCCACTGTTCCTTCTGGCTTTCATCAGGTATATATTGATCTGGATAACCTACAGGAAATTCTGATCTGAATCCTTTATTCAGAAGTAAACTGTTCTTGTTCTTAGGATATTGTCTAGTTCTTTTTTTTTAATACTGCTCAGTTATTCCACTGAGTCCAAGTACACACTGCTCAGTCCAGGGACTGAACTCACAATCATCATGTCACCAAACTTATAGTAATAACAAAAATTCTAATAACAAAAACAAGATGAGCATGATAATCTGAATATAAATAGTGCAAATAATGGTAACAAATCTCCTTTGTTGACTGGCTTATGGACAGATTAGCAAACATCACTTACAAACCACCTACATAGAGTAGAAATGCCACATATATATATACCTACACTTCTACAATCATTCATATAATTTCTGTGCACAACTCAGTTAAATCACATGCATCTTACAAATCTTGAAAAGACATAAATTTTTATTGAGCACATTAACTACAGTCTAGAATATTTGTTTAGATAGGCATATTGAATGCTATATAGGTGAATGTAGACACTTCAGTTACCCACCCCCACCTCTACCAGCACCAGATTTGTCAAATGGTGACCAGGTCTAGGTGTCATGTTAGATGTCTCAGACATTTCTTAACTGGCTTTCTCTCTTTGCAGGACATTTTTTTACATGGACTGTTGCATGATTACAATATAGTAAGAACTTTTCTCTACTAGTGAATAGATATTATTAAAACATTCTAGTAATCATTAATATATATTCTTTACATGCATATTCCTTTTCTACATTGTAGTTTTACAAATTTTTATCCTACTTCATCTTATCACTAGATGCTTACAGCTACATCACTTTGAAACACCGGTTTCCGTACGATCATCAAAGTTAAGCAATGTCAAGCCTGGTCAGTACCTAGATGAATGATGGCTTGGGAATAACAGATGTTGTAAGCTTGGATGTGTGGGTGGTGTAATGGATAATGGCTTGGAATTGTTAATCAGAGAGACGAGTTTCAATTCCCATTGTGTTTATTATATTTGCTTACATGCAATTATCCCTGGGAAAGGTATCTCTTCTCCTCCCAGTTAGAGGCTAATTAGTAAAACTTGTATCACTAAACCATTATTATCTAAAAATATTTTCTGCATCATTAAGCCATTATAATCTAAAAATATTTTCTGGTTTTAAATAACCTGTAAAGAGTACAGCTTTAGAAAACAAATTAATCAGTCCGTCAATAATATCATGAGAGGCAGGATAAAAGTAAGGGAGATAATCCTCTTTGCATCCTTACAGGTTGTAGGGCTCAGAGAGCAATTATTTCCCTTTTTGTAGGATTTGATTTGATTTGATTTGTTTTTATGGCTTATCAACCATTTGTAGGTTGTTTAATGTTGAAACATATTTTGGATTAGAATAATAATACATTTTTTTTAATTTAATATTACATTAACAGTTTTTTTTTAGATAACAATGATTTTTCCACATGCAAATGCTTTAACCCATAGCTGAGGGAGAAGAGATGGCTTTATACCTTTCTTAAGTGTATCTGCATTTAACTTAATATAATAAACTCAACTGCAATTTGAACTCAGCTCTGTGATCTCTCATTCTGGGCAACTACCCACTCATCCACTTTTTTGTAGGATAATTATATAAGGGTCACATGGTGAGTGATATTAATCAAAGAGTAATGACAGCCAGTGGGTGATGATAAGCAGTTGATGTGTAGACTTCTAGGAAAATAGATGTGATAGTCTGTGGCAGTAAGAAGAATGAAATCTGTGTGATTCAGTTATGGAACATAAAAGACATCAACTAAAGCCCACTTGATTTTCTACTTTTCATACTGCTTGTCTTATTCATATATGTTATAGTTTCTTGTGTGAAACTAATAATGACAAGTATATCCATATTTGTGCATAATTTCTTGTATGACATCTGTACATAAAAACTTTTCAGGCACAATGTGTATTTGGTATTCTTTTTTTAAAGATTCTTCTCCTTCCTTTCATTGAGTTAGATATATTCATGCCTAATATGGGCCTTGGAGAGTTGAGACAACCAAGATAATTCTGTTCTCTTTCAAAGATCAGATCTGGGGAATAGGGTAGAAGCAAAAGCAATTTGAAGTGCAGTTCATGTAGTTTTGCTATTATTGTGATTGATTTGTGGCTTGGTTCATTGTCTTGGTAAAAGATCACTTTTCTTCTTAATTTGTGGTCATTTTTTAGCAATTTCTTTTATCATATACACCAATAATGCAATGTAATATTTGCTATTGATGGTTCTTCCTTTCTCAAGGTAATCAATGACCAAAATACCTTGCACATCTCAAAATACAGAGGCCAAAACTTTGCCTGCTGATGTTTTCATCTTCACCTGCTGGTGTTCACTCAGCTGATTGCTTATTTGACTCCGGAGTGAAGTGGTTGAGCCATGCTTCATCCATTGTCACATATTTATGCAAAAACCCTTTGTTGCATTGAAACAGTTGCAAATAATGCTCTGAATCATTGATGTTGTTTTTGATCAACTGTAAGAAAATACAACACCAACTTTGAACACAGCTTTCTCATTGGCAAATGTTCATGCAAAAGGGTGAATACACTGCCTTCTGATGTGTTCAACTCCTTTGCTATCTCATGCAACTTCAATTTATGATCGGCCAAAAAGCGTTTGTGGAAATGTTTTGATGTTTTCCAACACAACTGCCAATTTTGAGCAACCTGAGCATTCAGCAACATTTGTGTCTGCATGACTGTGTTTAAAGTCTGTATACTAACTCTTAACTGTTGTTTCTGATGGAGCAGTGTTTGAATAACACTTATCAAGCCATTGCTTTGCTTGAACAGTATTTTTTCCATCAGTAGGCAATGCTTTATCAACATGCAAAATTCAGATTTTTCCATTGTTTTGAAAATTTGCAACAGTAGCTTCACTTAAATAACTGTAATTTGTAAAATAATAATCCAATTGGGCTCAAATTTTATCATGTGCCATTTGAAGATTAGTACTTTATAAAAATCATATGGACTTTTTTATTACTGGTGCCATCTATATGTCAGGCCAGGGCCTTATTGAGTGATATGTTAACTTAAATATGTTTACATAACCTATGATATAATAAATAAGATTTACTAAACAAATATGCAAAAAATTTAATTAATTATAAGATTATATATATATCATGACTTCCATTATTTCTTATTACAGGTCAATCTATATAATGTAGAACAGAAGTGCAATAGCCCTCATCAGATGCAAAAATCCTGTATTAACTTTAGTATATGAACAAAGATAGCAAATGTAATATTAATTAAAGAATGAACCTAAGCCTACTAATAGAAAACAGTATTCCTACTTCTCCCACACAAGGCTAATATGCAAACATTGAGAATGGATCCACTGATGGTAGACAGATTTCAGTATTATCTACCAAGTATTTCAAGAGATAAGATTGAAGATAAACCTTTCTAAAACAGAATCAATGATCTGGAATTAGAATGAAAGCATTGGTGGTACATGCTTTGAATCCTTTATAAAATTCAGGATGGAAAATTAGAAAATACTAAACACTTCAAATACCTCAGTGTATGGATCAATTATAATAATTTCAATATAAGAAATAAGGAAATTCAACATAGAATAGATTGTGCTAAGGGGTAGCAGAAATTCTATTTAGCATGTAACAGTCATGAGAGGAAGGGGAATGATAAAGGAAGAAGAAAAAGGTGACTTATTTTAGTAGTGAAAGTTGGAAGCATATGTATGAATAGTCCTGAGACTCAAGAGACAATTGCCCAACAATGCAAGCTACTACAAAAAAATAACAAAACCAAAAAAAACAAAAACAAAAACAACATTAACCTAAAGAATCAAGCCATGTTTTTAAATAAACTCATCAGATCAAGACTTTCATATAAATGCCATGCGTGGCACCAAACTCATTTAGAAATATCTGAACCATTTGCTTTGTACAACTGTTTTCTCAGGTCAATGATTACAAATGGCTTTGAGCATATGAAACATGTAAACGTCTGTGAGGACCATCCTTCATCAAATCTCAAGGACTGGCATTACAGAATTACAATGACATTATCAAATAACATAAACCACAACATTTGAGAACTTTCTAATTTAGATTGCACTTATAACTTGAAAAGAGAATAATGACATAATCAAGATGCTGATGTTCCACTCTAACCAAAACAAAAGGTAAGAAATAAAGACTGGAAAATGTATTAAAAGTAACTGGACTTGAGAAATCTATTTTCCTAAAAATTGTTTTAAGAGAAAAAATTTATAAGTTTTCAACCGAATGTAGCAAATCTAAATCCTCACTCAAGGAATGGTGAATGTTTTCTTATAAGGGAAATGCTAATAATACCATTACCATTAATATCTAACCCTAACTGCAAGCATATATAAAGAATATACTTAACCCTATCTCCAAGCCTAGGCATTCTTTGTTTTTACATAATTTGGTCCCAAGTAAGCAACAATAAAAGAAGAGGAATCAAGAAGACAGTAGATAATGATTGACATTGCATTTAAATTTTTGAAGATCAAATTTGACAGGTAAGCAAAAAGCTTGTGAGAAAAGGAATGTGAGAAATGAAGCTGTTAGCAAAAAAACATATGTTGTCAATTTAGCAATTCCAACTTGTAAAGAAGACCATTATGCCAAACTTTGTCCAACGGCTTTGGTATGTCCAAAGCAACAGTTCTAAAGTTTGATAGATTCTTTCAGTAACAATTATTAATACATATACAATTTACCAAGTGAAAGCCATATTGCTTATCTGAAAGAACCTGTAATGTGAGGGGATTAACCAGTTAAAAGTTGATTAGGGCCTTTAGCACTTTGCCAAAAAGAGGTAGAAGGCTCTACAGTAAAAGACAATTAAAAGTATCAGATGATTCACCTGAGTTCTTAAAAGATTTTCAACAATCAGGAAAGCAGAAAGCAGCCAGACATTTATTGTAAAATTTAGAAAGAACAGGCACCAATTATTGAGCCCTTTTCATATGGACTATTACAAGGATACTGTCAAGTCCACACGGTTTGTGGAGATCCACATTAGAGATGATAACAGAAACTAAAGAAGGAGTTCTATGTATCTCACTCAACCAAAACTTAGTTCTAAGTGGAAAGTCAGGCAAAGTTCTACAGATGAGTCAAGAGTAGAATTTGAAGAGAATTTATGAGCAAAACATTCTGCCTTATTAGCAGTAGATGTTAACACCTCAAAGTTATTATAGAAGACATACTCTTATCTAAGTTACTATTAGAGAGCCACAAGTAGTCATGATAGCCATAGTTATTAGATGCTAGATGTTGCATTATTTTATTAGCAAACAAAAACTTAGCCCCTTTGAGGATATGTTTACAATTATTATGAGTAAATGCAAATAGGCATTTGTTGTGATTAGAACAATCATGAACACCTGAAAAAAGTGATTCTTGTGGGCTATGGCAGCTGAGCAGGCCAGTGTGAACCATGGAGAAGATTGTGATTTCACCTGGTATTTCCAAGAAGGTGCAAAAAAATCAATGCCAGCTTTAACCTAAGAAGAAAGCTTTGTGGTGCAATTCTCAACAGTATGGTAAAGAATATCAATCCAATAGGCGTCTCTCTAATAGATGATTTATAAGAAATATTGCTACACAATGATCCAAATTAGCAAGAGGACAGAGTTGTGATGCTTGACAAGAGGTATGAGAGGTGGCAAGGAAAAAATCAAGTAGAGAAGCATGTTGATCAGATTTATTAGAGAAATGTGTCAGAAAAAGAAACTGAGTAATAGAAAAATTGAAAGTCTGAATACCAGCAATATCAGTATTAAAATGCTTAAGCCACTTGGCATGATGAACAATAAAATCCCTAAGCTCAAAAATGTTCATAGATGAATGTAGAGAGAGAGACCCTTTACTATACTGTCAGAAATTTTGTCTAATATATATCAGCCCTGAGAAGAAGAAGAAGAGTGATAAAGGAAAAAGAGATACCTAACAGAGTGCAATAATGAAAATGAAAATTAGCAGATATCTCTTGACTGGACTTTTACTAAGTTAAAACTTTGTAATCCACTGCCACGTTTTGTTTTTTTGTTTTTTTTTTCTGTTTTTTTTTTTCAATTGGAGTAGATAGATCTATCGGTTCACACTCCACCCATGTCTATTGAACAGGTTAAGAGGCTCATCCCTTGTTCCCTGTTTAGGATATGGTTTCCGGCTTTCTCTTTTCCGATCTTTTCACTATTACTTAGCCCCCTGCACATCAGTGGCGTTACTGCCTTGCTCGGGGTGATACGATTAAAAAAAAAAAAAAAAGAAAAGTACAGTATCATCTGAGGATTCAAGGGACAATACTCTTACCATTGGAAGATCAAATCACCATCCAACAATTTCATGCATATAAACCTTTAAACAGGGTCAGTGCCCTGTTACACATAAACCACATCACTTGAGAACTTTCAACAGCAGCAACAACTAAAATGAATAGCACATGTAAAGAGAGAGAATAATGACGTAATCAAGATTTTGACACTACACACTACTTCAAATAAAATGTTAATAATGACTCCACCATCAATACTGTAAAGAGCAATAAAAGTTGAAAAACCTATTTTCCTGAAAAATTGTTTTAAGAAAGATTTTGTAAATTTCAACTGAAAGTAGCACCAAATACTAATATTACCATTGCCATTACCATAATAGGCAATCTTATCTCGAACATTACATTTAAAAGATACTTACCAGTTAAACCTAACTCTAACCCTAAGTAAGAAATAAACCTAATAATTAACATGATCGGGTTAAATATTAGGCATAAAATATACCTAATATTTAACCCTAGTATAAAATACTCCTTGGCATAAAATACACCTAATTTTTAATACTAGCTTTCACTCTCAGCATAAATTTTAACTAATAGGTAAGCTTAGCTCTAACTAATAGTTAGAGCTAGTTTTACCCTAAAATATCAGAACTAATAAATGACATATTTTTTACTTATTTTTTAATATTATTTATTGTATTTTTATTTCTTATCAGTGTTTGGCTGTTGGTTAGACCTAAGGAAATTCCTGTTTGTTTTTGATAAGAAAAATGAAACTGGGTCCTTTGAGCTAAGGGCTAGTAAACTTACTTGTTACTTATCTTTTAATTCCTTCTTACAGCCAAAAGTAAAACAAAATAAGATATAAATTCTGCCATTTGTGTAGAGAAAAAAATAAAATAAATAAATAAATGATGAGGGGGTCAAAGAGTGCAGTGCGACTCTCTCTCTCTCTCTCTCTCTCTCTCTCTCTCTCTCTCTCTCTCTCTCTCTCTCTGGCAGGCCAGCTGTTTATCTTTGTTGGTGGCCTCAAGGAAATGGATTTCGAGTCTCTCTTTCTTGGCCGTTACACTGGGCAGTTGAAACAGACACCAACTAAGCAGCTCCTACTTCCTCTTCTTCAGTCTTACTGTCAATCTGCATCCGACTTTATCCCACATGCAGTCTGCTGAAAAAACCTCACACTGACAGTAGCACGTGTGCAAATATCATCTCGTTTTGGATGCGATATGCACGCATAAATTGTCTTCAATAGCGACCATCTTTTTTTTGTTATTATCTTGCAGGCAAGACATGTTCATGCTCTGTAGAATTAAACATAGATCATCCATACAAAAAGTAGACTACAAGTTCTCCATCTCCTACATAATACAACAGAGGTCCCCCAAACTTCCCATCCATATACTTACATTTGACTCTCATTTATAGTATGTCCTTTGTCTTCATTGTTCATCATCCTCAGTATGATGGTATTATTAATGTTAAACAAAAGAGCTAAGAAGATTTATGACATCTGTTCTGATCACTAGAATTTATATTTGTGATGATTTCAATAGAAGCCAAATGCTGTTATGAGCTGACCCAGATTGTAGATAAGCCTACTTGTCTTCCTGATATAGCTGGGTATCATGGTAATCTTCCAAAACTCTCCTTTATATCCTGTCTGGACTAATATTCCACTGAAGCTTTACCTCCCTTCAACATTTCAAACTACTCAGTAATTTATGTCAAAATTGATGCTAAGGTATCCTTCAATATCCCATTTCATAGGACAATCTATTAGTACACTAAAGCTGATTAGGATAACTTCAGATTATACATTGCAGCATTCTTCAAAAACAGAGCTTTCAGAACATCCTTCTTCATTTACGAATAGATTCTTTCTGACATGGAAAGTTTTATTTCACATAAATGCATGAACAATGGCCAAAAACTCAGCCTTAATTCATACCTAAATGTGCTGTGGCAATAGCTCACCATATCTAATTCTACCATATCTATCATAGGTAATGGTGCAGTAGAATTCTTGTTGTATTCAGAACAGAACTGTCTTTAACTAGTGTAAAAGTGTCCTGGAAAATGCAAAGAGCAGCTATGAACAAGCAGTTCAAGACAAATTTGAAAGCAAAAGACTTGGTTCCTGCAAGTTCTGGAGAATTGCAAACATGATTCACAATAGATTAAAACCATTAGTGTCTTCTATTATAAATGTGCCTGAGGTTATCTCATCCTTGTCAGATAATCTAAGCTCTTTGCAACAAACTTTGCTTCAAATCCAACATTAGATGACAAGGGCCATCCCCTGCCCAACTTTTTCCTCTCATAGAGTACAAGCTTTGTGTTATCTCTATCTTAGCTTGGGAGGTTGCCTTGATTACACAAAAGCTACTGGACTAGATAAATTCACTGTGTTTGTTCTTAAGAACCATAACCCAAGGGTATATCCTATCTTGGCAAAGTCACTGCTTGAAGGAGAAATGTTTTCTAAATATCTAGAAGGTATTAACTGTATAAATACTATAACTGGTATTGCCTTATTTTGTATGACTTTTTCACATTTTACCAATTTTTCATACAAATTTATTTCCAAGTAATTATTATTTCTTAAATTTTTATGCAAATATCTGCACTTGATTGTCATATTTTTTAAATTGTATGATTTCAAGGTGGGCTATGAAAGAAGAGAAATTGCAAAATGATAAATTACAATTTTTGAAACAATGCTGTAAATTAATAAATAGTAAAATTTTGGTTTCAAAGGTTTACAAGTGGAGATTTCATTTTGGAGAGGAGTGATTGGCCCAAATCCTTAACTGATGTTGATTTGAAGGCTGTGGTAGAAAATGGTCCCAAATCCTCAATCAAATAAAACCTGAAAAACCACCAAGTCGGAAACATTTAAAATCATTAAAATGTGATAAAAAAAAAAATTATAAATGGGCTTTAACTGAGTAAGAGCTAAATATGTAAATATCTGCATTCATCACATTCAGCAATATGAAATTGATTTGTATTTTAATCATACCATCACTTGTAATGAAAAGTAAATTTTGCATAATTATTATTTTTTAATGACTAGAGATGGCTGTGATACCAAAACACCATCTGAAATCATACTATTTGAAATAAAACTGAAAATCTGCAATGTGATTGTGAGTGTTTGATGGAACATAAATAGATTTGATACATTAGAGTTTGCTTCAAAGTGACTAAAGTATCATTTTATATAGATTAGATTAAAAAGTAGATTCACATTGCAAAGATGAATCTACTAAAATTGAAACAGTAAAAAAAAATAAAGAATTTAATACATTCTAATTATATTATTAAAATCTTTCTAATGAATTACTATTTACAAATAAGAGATCTAATGAACATAAAAAGGAAGTAACCCTCAATGATCTTTAAATTATTTTCAGGGAGATCTGATAACTATTTGCTATTATAGAAGCTGAACAGTACTTATTTGATTTTATAAATATTTTTTAATGAATTTATTCATTTATTTTGTTTATTTTGTTTATAAGCAATTTATGATGAAAAACCTAATATATATATAAATTAGCATTTTAGTCCTATTATAACCCTATTTTTAACTTATCTTTTTGTACTTTTATCTTGTTTTAAACATAGTAATTTTAGTAGAATAAACATTATTATATTATTATTATATTTATGTACTACAATCTTCATAGCATAAAGTTGTAGATTTTTGGTGTTGATATTATAATTCATCTATAATCAGTTTTATCTGATTATCATGTCACATCAAAAGACCCATAAGCAATTAAGATCATAGGGGCAGCATATGTGCTATTGCTATGAGAGTAGTTAATATCTAGGTTAAGGTAGCTCAATTGAGCCCATCTTGCCAAAGGCAGGGTTCAGTTTTTCTTTTCCTAGACTGGTTGCCACACAAGGCAAGAGAACAAAGCCTACCCTGCTATTTAACTCATAACTGGAGGAAGGTGGATTCATGCATTTTCTAAAGTTATTAGCAAGAGGTGATTGAAGCAGAATAAACCAGTATTTGAATTTATTTCACTGATTTCATTTTCTGCACTGATAACTATTACACAATTCCTACATTTGTGGAAGAACAGATATTGTATCTGATTATGACAGATTTTAAAGCATTAAAATAATAATTCTCTATTATTGATTTTTAAGTCATTTAATTTGAAGTCATAATTGAAATTTTTAGATAGTGCATTGAATATAAATGTATTATGTAAGGCTTACAACTTTATATATGAGATAATTGTATGCTGTTATTTAATTCAGCAATGTGTGTCTTCTAAATGAATTTATGCTTAGGGATATTTATGCAAACCACTAAAGTGCGCTGCTCTGCAAACACATTTTTTAAGGACAAATTTGCATCAACTGTCAGTTCTTTTTCTTTTTTTTTTTTAATACAGTTTGACCATTTTTCTTGTTTCCAGCAAAAACTGGAACATAATGAGAGAAATGAAATAGCCGCTATAATAGATAATTATACAAAAGAAACAAGTTGCATTAAATAAAATATATTTCACTACAGGAGATAGTGTTTTAAAGTGTGTATAAAATATTTAATCTATGTATAAAATAATAATTCATATAAAATATATGATACATTCAATTTTCCAGTGCACTCAAGCTCACTTATGCAATGCATATACAGTGCTTTGCATAAGTTACCACCTCCTTGAACCTTTCCACATTTTATAATGTTACCAACTGGAATTCCAATTGATTTAAAGGATCTTTTTAAAGGATCAACACTAAATGCACAGTGCTTTGAAGGTGAAAAATACATTTTATTATGACACAAATAATAGCTAGAACAACAAAAAATTTATCTGTTGGAAGTATTGGAATCTATTATTTATTGGAAGTATTCACCTCCCCAGAGAGTCAATACGTTATAAAACCGCCTTTTGTTGCAGTTAGAGCTGCAAATCTTCGGGGGGGGGGGGGTATGTCTTTAACTGGTTTTGCACATCTAGAGACTGAAATTTTAATCATAATCTTTATTGCAAAATATCTTTAGCTGAGTCAGATTGGATAGAAAGCATACGTGAATAGAAGTTTTCAAATCTTGTCACAGATTCTCAATTGAATTTAGATGAGTTTTGACTGGTCTGTTCTAACAGATTCTTCTTTAAGGATTACCCTGTATTTGGACCCATCCACCTTCCCATCAACTCTAATGATCTTCTCTGTTCCAGCTGAAGAAGAGAAAAACCTCTATAGTGAATGATGATGTCACTGCTATGTTTCATAGTGAGGTTGGTTTGGTCAGATTGATCTACAGTGATAGTTTTCTGCCACAAGTAGTGTTTTGCATTAAGGTGAAAAAGTTCACTTTTGGTCTCATCTGAACAGAGTATCTTCTTCCACATGTTTGCTGTGTCTCCCATATAGTTTGTGGCAAACTACAAATCGGGCTTCTTATGACTTTCTTTCAACAATGACTTTCTTCTTGCCACCTTTTTATAAAGACCAGATTTATAGAATGCATGATTAATAATTGTCCTGTGGACAGATTCTGACACCTGATCTGTGGATCTTTGCAGTTCTACTAGAATAACGATGAGCCTCTTGGTTGCTTCTTTGATTAATACTCTCTTTGCCACACCTGTCAGTTTAGGTAAATGGCCTTGTCTTGGTAGGTTTGCAGTTGCTCCAAACCTTTTCTAATTTTGGATTATTGGTTTAATAGTGCTCTATGAGATGTTCAAAAAATGGGATACATTTTTTATAACTTGACCCTATGTGGTAATAAAATAAGCACATTTCATCTCCCTCTTTCTTGTAATCATCCAGTGAAATGAAATAATTTTTTTCAGCAATAAAGCAGAATTAGCCAAATAAAGCTTCATATGCTTCTACTTAAAGTTGTTGCTACATTTGCAGGGACATTAATATTATCATTAATAAATGAAAATAAAAATATAAAATAATAATAATAATGAATATCATAAATAGAATAAAATAAAACAAATAACATTAAAACTTTGTTAAAAAAATTTAAAAAAAACAAAATAATAAAAGTTTTCCCAGAATGCAACAGAAACTGTTCCTTCTTGAAAACGGACTTCATGCCAAAAAATGCTGAACTCATTCTCTTTGTTATCAACGCCCATTTCTTCTCCTCAGAACATTGCTTGTTATAAGATGGTGATATTGTTTTATTTTTATCACACGTAAACTTAAAACACATGTAAGTAAAAGTACATGCACACTAGTACACCTAAAAAATAAAATTGTATGAATTTACATCTTAACATGTTTTTAGTGTCATTTTTGGGTATATTGTTATGCCTGTGAATATGAGGATATGATGTGAGTGACCCAATATCATTTGGTGACTCATGACATGTACTAAAAAAACAGACACACCATTTAGTGACAACTTCAACATGTACAAAAAATACTTACGTGTATTAAAAAGCATCCTATGCACCACATCATTTGGAAAAAAACATGTAAAAGAAACCAACCAAAATAAAAAAAAACATCACTGGAATTCCAGTTATAAAAAATACATTACATCAGCAACCATAACACATGACAACCACAAAAACTGCAACTATTGTCAACATCATAGATAACTCAATGCTGGAGAAGGAGATCCTCTACCATACCTACAAGATAATTTAAATGGAAACAACCATTGGTGTCTGGTCAGTAAAAGAAAATGTCAGAAAAAAACAAGAAATGAATTAAGAAAGCATTTCTTTTATACACTCCAAATCCCTACAGACACCCTTGACATGGGACAAAACTGTATACTAGCTTCAATTTCTATTAAGATTTTTAAATTCATGTGAACAGCTTTGAATGGCTGGCTCACAATATGTGAAATCCAATTTGCTTTCTGTTTATTACCAGCTCCAAAAATAAATTCTACCATGTGCTATCTTGTCTACTCCCAGGTATTATATCCAAATGACAAATTTCCACACTTTCTTCAAAGAAGTACAAAGTACTCGAGGAAGCAGTAATTCAGATTCAGGAGAGAACAAAGCAAGAAATGTTTGCTAATCTTAATTCAAGCACAAAAATGAGGGGCAAACCTTCAGACTATCTTTGAGAATTACTTTCTACAGCAACAAAAGTAGGAGTTGGTGATGAACTTGTTTGCCATCGTTTCATACAAGTGTTACCACAAACTATTACTCTAGCTGCTGCCACACAAAGTCTTTCATTATCTTGATGCAATGACAGATGAAATAATTCCATTCATAAAAATGAAATTAATCCAAAATACAAGTTCTGCAATTCTGCAGGGAGTGAGAATTATTTAATAATAAAATCAGAACATTTACAAAAATATGAATATTCAATACAAATAATCTCTAAACAAATCAATTAAAAACATATCAGATTTAATTCATTTCTTATATATATATATATATATATATATATATATATATATATATATATATATGATTTATAATATCATTACAAAATGGCTACTTTTGGAGTGATATTATAACATATTTATGCTATATAAATAATATTAGCTCTATTTTGTATTAAGCACTTTTTTAAGAATAGTGTTTCTTTGGGTGCACAATATTATTCTATTTATACCTACCCTATATTTGTGTGTGTGTGTGTGTGTGTGTGTGTGTGTGTGTGTGTGTGTGTATATATATATATTCATTCATTCATTTTAATATAAATATCAATAAATTATACAATTTTTGAACATCACTGACAATAAGGTCAAATTTCATGTTTAGGGTCACCTAAGGTCACTAGAGGTATAATTATTTGTTAACCTTTATGATTTGTAGAGCAGTTAATTACATTTTAGGGGATCAATTATTAGATGAGAGTAACTAGGGTAGTAAAACATTATTGATAGGTCATGCTGACCTATAAGATCATTGGAGATCATCAGAAATCAGAAATGTTTTCACACAAAAATGATAATTTTTTCTTGTGTTGAAATTATTTTTTCCTGAGTAATGCTAGATACTTTTTCTGGTCAGTGAGTGCATACACCACTCTCTCTTTCTCTCTCCCACTCTCTCTACAATATATATACATATATAGGCAACCCCCAATGAATACACATACAATTAATGCACTTTTGATTAGTGCACTAAAATTTTTATATACCAAAATTCAATTAATGGGGTAAAACATTCTTCAGCTTAACCATAGTAATAAAAAAAAATCTGTGTGTGTGTGTGTGTGTGTGTGTGTGTGTGTGTGTGTGTGTGTGTGTGTGTGTGTGTGTGTGTGGATACATGCATGTATATTTATGTTTACCTTGTTTACTTATGAATGCAAGAAATGAAAATAATATTTATGTGAGTATTGTAAGAGTCTATGTAATATGGTTGCATTTCAATTTTTGGTAGCACAAACCAGTTGTTAGCATAAAGTTTTTCTTTTTCTTTTCACTGCGCAGTCAAATGACCTGTAAAGTGTCTTGCTGCACAGTCAGTTACTCTAGTCCAGTGACAGGTGGCTTTAACTTTTTTTCTCTTTCTAACAAGTGCAATTTGCCAGTGAAAAACACAGAACAGTCTGACCCCAATTTTTTAGCTGTGTAGTCAACTTCATCTAGAAAATTTTGCAAAGAGAGAGGAAAGTTTCAAATGAGAAAGATAAGCAGTTTCAGTGAAATTACATAAAGCATGTGTCATTAACTGTTGAACAAAGTGAGTGTGCAAACTGGTGCAAAGAGGTTGCATATGTCTGTTCTCTGCATAATTACATACATTATCCCCCCCACACACATATATATGTACATATGAACACACACATACACATATTTTATGACAGTTTTATTACTGAATCTGAATAATTTTAGACATGATCTTTATAAAAGAACAAATACATTTTTTATATAAAGTGTATATCAAACTTCATTTTGAGCGTGAAGAGGGATTTTATCATAATACTTAGCAATAATAAAGTAGAACAACAATAAACAGGATATTCTTTTTTATGTTTAATAACACGAATAAAAATAATTAGAAGAACAGTTACAGGACATTCTATAATACATTTTTAGAAAGAATTTATCATAAAAATTAGGGAAAATAAAAAGCAAAAAATAAGAATATAGTTGAATAATACAGGTTGAGAAATAAGATTTCCTTATATTATTTCCTGTTAGTATTAATCAACTCAAATTCATATGATTTATTTGCAAAAATACTAATGTGATAAAGTTTCATTGATAAGCAAGGCTGGAATATGCCCCTCTTTAATTTACTTACACATGTCTTGATTATTTTGACTTGTGATATACATTAGCAATATTTACATAGATTGAACTAAACTTAAATAAACTAGAATGACTACTTTTTGTTTGTCAATAAAAATATTCTTGAAGAAATACCACTGTTTTACTATTTATTGTGAACTAAATTAGCACATAATTCAAGACAACCATAATAAATGTAATTTTTATAACCAACATTATAACAATAAAACAATCAAATAAATGAGTTTTTCATATTGTTATAAATTCAGTTTATGAAACTATTTATAACTTATAACATCTAGAAAATTAAAATTACTATTTTATAAAATAACTTGTTATCTACTTAAAGCACAATGACACAAAGTAAAACATTCTTTTCCTTACTTTGATTCCTGCAAATTCAAATAAATATGAGTTTATTATTTGTCTATATTTCTGAGATGAGGTAGTATTTACACTATTTACATTATTTGGATTACTGTCCTCATCTTTCTTGCCATTTGTACAGTGTTTTGGCTGTTGTATGCTCTGGCCTTCTTCAGATGCCTCTTCTGGAAGTCATGAGTTATTTCCCTTTAACCCTGTAAGTTACTTGTTCACCACTGCTGTAGCCTGGTATTGAACTCTTTGGGTTAAGTCACAGGAACTAACTGACATCTCTATCCACTGAGCCATGTATCCTTAAGGACCAGAACAACTGGACTTTGGGACTTATAAACCTAATGTCCAGTAACTATTTTTTACCAGAGTTCATATTGCAACCTGATGGAGATGCTGACTTTCTACACACAAACAACACACTTCGGGATCAGACATATATTGGCAGAGTGAAGGCTTAGCAATGAGCTCTCCATTATAGCCATCACTGGCTAACATATACATGGAATACTTTGAAGAGATGGCATTAGAATCCACAGTTCTAAAGCTAACTTTATGACTGAGATACATTGATGACTCCTTCATACTCTGGTCACACCAGGAGGAGGTCCAGACGCTATTCGACCATGTGAACTTATCCATACAGTTCACCATGGAAAAAGAGAGTGACAACAAACTGGCATTTCTGGATGTGCTAATAAGTCAAACAGAAGTGGGGTTTAAGACATCTGTATACTGCAAACCAGCATTCACTGGACAATACCTCAACTTCAACTCCCACCACCCATACAATGTAAAGAAAGGGATCGTTCATTGCCTTCAACATTAAGCAAAAATCATAAGTGGCAACCCAGAGTCATATGAACAGGAAATGATCAGTATAAGCAGTACCCTACAACAAAACAATTATCCAGGGTACATGACAACAACTCCAACATATATGAAAGTGAGGGTGCATGAGGATAACAACTCTCAGAAAACAGCCTCAGTCTGTCTACTCTATGTGAAGGGGTTATTGGAAAAAACACAAAGGATCTGTGGTCCATATAATATCAGGACAATATTCAGAAGTGGTTCTACACTTTACAGGTATCTCTCCAGAGTAATATCCCCAACAGAAAAGGACATGACTAAGGACTGTGTGTATGCCCTTCCATGTAGTTGTGGAAAGAAATATAAAGGAGAAACAGGCCGCCCCCTTAAGGTAAGTCTACAAGAACATCACAAGGCCGTAACATGAGGGGAGATAGAAAAATCAGGCGTAGCTGACCGCATATGGAGGGAAAAAGGTGATCACCACCCCCTATGGGATGAAGTTGAAATAATAGATCAAGAATGCCTCTGGAAACTACGTAAACTTAAGGAATCAGCACATATGCTAGTCTTCAAAAATTTCCTAAGCCAACCAAACATACAGATGAACACAATATGGGAACCAGTAATACGGAGTGCCAGAGAAAATATGAGCTCTGGTAAAAAAAAACGAGAGAAAACCATTAACATCAAAAAATTGCAATATGAACTCTGGTAAAAAAGGGTTACTCGACATTAGGTTTATAAGTCCCAAAAATTCAATTGTTCTTGTCCTTAAAGACACATGGTCCAGTAGATAGAGATGTTGGTTAGTTCCTGTGACTTGACCCAAAGAGTTGTGAGTTCAGTACCAGCAGTGGTGAACAAGTAACTTACAGGGTTAGAGGGAAATAATCCATAACTTCCAGAAGAGGCATCAGGCAAGAAATAGAGTTCATATACCCCAGTGATTGTAATAAAGGGTTTGGTTTGAAGAAACATCGTACAAATGGCAAGAAAGATGCATTTATTATATTCATAGAAGATATAACATCTAGATTAAATTAAAATCATTGCTTAAAAAAGCTTGAGCAGCCCTAATCTGCAGTCTAAAGAATAATCTGACCCTGGTGGTAAGACAGTAACAAGATTTTTCCTCAAATTAGATTTTACTTACTCGTTTTTCTTTTTGCATCATTCTTAGTTATTGTTTTCAGATTTTATTAATAACTTTTATATGCTCTTTGATAAAGTTAAAATGTTCCGCTTGCTTCTATTCTATGTTTCCTTATTCTTTAACATAATAAAAATTCCAGTTTCAATTTTAAAGACAGGTTCCTAAATAAGTTTCTGTTTTGCCCAAAACTGAAAAAGAATAAAATGTAATTAAGGTTAAATAAGAAGATAAATTTTTAACTATGCACATGAAAACCAGATATTATGTAATAAAAGTTCATAAAACTATTGAAGTTTATTTTTTGACTGGATGTACAAGCTAATTAGATTTTAAGTTTTACTTGAATATATCATCTAAATCAAATTTCTTATTGTCAGATGCTAATTCTCAGCTTGAACTACATAAAAACAATATATATATATATATATATATATACATATAAATCTCATTAATTTATGCATTACATTTTGTGGATATATATATTTGAGTAGATGACCCTATTTTTTAACGACTTTGTGTCTACTTACCTCTGCATTCAAGAGTCTTAATAACAAAAATGTGACTTCAGGTAGGGTTTGAACCTGTGTTCTCCTTTTAAGAGAAACCATCATTAAGACTGGCATTCTTTTAGACTGCTCAGCAACAGAAAGAGTTTCACAGTTAAAATGAACTGAACTTTACACTTTATTTTATATATACAAATATTGTTGTGGATAATTGAACTTTGCTTGGTTATATATATCTGTGTGTGTGTGTGTGTGTGTGTGTGTGTGTGTGTGTGTTGCATCTGTCAGTCTTGAGAGGCAAGGCTGTGGATCTGCATCCAAAGAATTATACTTCAGTTGCTGATCATCTGTTATAGCATTAGAGGCCCTCATGAGAGTAACAGTCATGACTGCAAGGAATGCATGTCGAGCAGACTTCTCCCTGGTGGCAAGCTTGTGTTTCTCCTCTCCTAACTCCAGTCTCCAGCATGAGTGATCATTGGCAATGTCCCAACACTGCTCAATGTTCATGTTCATTGCTCCCATATCCTTTTTGCAAATGTCTTTGAAGTAAAGATGAGGTTGCGCTCATACCCTCTTGCTGGTGACCAGTACAGATGGACTTTCAGAATCCTTCCATCTGGCATAGAGTGTGCATGTCCAAACCAACAGAGCTGGTACTGTTGGAGAAGCTTGTATAAGTTGGATAAATGTGCATGAGTGAGAACTACAACACTGGTAACCCAGCAGGACAAATTGATGCCCAGAATGCGTTTCAGACAGTGAACATGAAAGAGGCTGAAGTATTGCTCCTGTCTGGAGTAGTTGCTCCAAGTCTTGCTGCCACAGAGCAACATGCTGATGATGTATGCTCACCATGGTGCAGGCCTGGGTGGAGTTTTATGAGAGATTGGCAGGTGCCAATGCAGCATGTCTTCCATCTCCAAACAATTGCTGTTATCCAAGGGAAAAGTAGCAGCCGATATAGCTTGGTACCGGCATCATCACTGGAGTTGCCAAAACAAAGGTGAACATAATATTGGACTATCTTAGCAACTCAGGCTCTGGATTTATCTTCAGAGTTTACTTCCAGAGCTTTCTCCATGACTGGGTATGGCCACAAAGCAGAATTTAGTTATCCTTCTTTTAGATGGACTACCCTCCTGGACTGACAAGTTGTATCTACCTATTTCTACTATTATTTATCTTTGAAATATTTTTAACAAAAAATTTTCTGTAATATTTGATGATAATTTATACTTTTATTCTTTTCTTATTTATTTATTAATGTCTATTATTATCATTTAAAATGTAATAATATTTCTTAAAGGGGTTTAATTGATCATAAACTGTTCACTCTGACATCCAGTGTAATATATATTTATGTGAAAATATATATATATATATATATATATATATATATATATATATATATATATATATTGTTTGATTGTTTACCAAATAGCTCAGAACTAAACAAAATTTTCAATAGAAATACAATCAAGCTTAAGTTATAGATGTACTAGTAATTTAGAAAGTTTCATAAAAAAGCAGAGTGTCAGAAATTTAAATAGCATTGTACAAAACAAGATCACTAATAAAGAATGGATCTGCTGAGACAAAAATAAATGCCCACTTCAAGGACTTTGTAAGACTAAAGAAGTCATTTACAAAGCAAAAGTACATGACTTAAATGGTCAAAACAAAATATATTTGGGATCAACCAAAGATACCTTTAAGACCAGGTGAGTAAATCACAAGTCTACATTTAAAACAGAAAATTTTTAAAAATGTACAAAATTGGCTAGCCACATGTGGAAATTGAAATTAAAATATGGAAAAGACCCAGACATAATGTAGAGCATAGTGAAAACAGCCAAGCCTTAAAACTGTGGCAAAATATGTAAACTGTGCCAGGAAGAAAAGTTAGTGATTATGCTATTCCCAAACAAAAATGAATTATTAAATAAAAGAACAGAAATTATGACTAAGTGTAACCATACCAAAAATTACCTATTAGGTTCATACAACCATGGATGAAAATGTCATAATTTCTTGTAATTTAAAAAATTGCGTGTTCAAAAAATTCACTGCTACATGGGCATTAAAAAAAATCACCATTACATGAGCGTTTATAACAAAAAGGTAAACAGTAAAATCAGTTATTGTAAATTGCCTGAAGACACCATCTGGTAGAAACCTAGGTCACGTAATAATTCATTTACAAATGAAGAACATATATATATATATATATATATATATATATATATATATATATTATAAATTATAGTTTAGAACATGTACGAATTATCATCTACTACAAAGTGTACATTTTGTTTCAACATTGAAAGGACAATGTTTCATCAGGTAGTGTGAAGGGAGATGGAAAATTTGTTACCTTATATTGGTAAATTTTGTGTGAGAGGTAAGTGGACTAAAAACTCAATGGATAATTTTGATTTATCTATGGGAGCTCTGGATTCTGCAGAGTCTTTGGATTTATTTCTTCTGTACAACCTTATGGTGTATAAAGAAATTGATATAAAAAATATAGGACTTTATAGAGATGACAAACTTGTGATAGTAAATAAATCTGCTGGAGATAAGGTTGATAGACTTAGAAAATTAATTCATAGACCTTTTAAATGTTTTGGTCTTAGCATAATAATTAAGCCTAATATAAAACAAGTTGATATAACATAAGACTTAGTTTCTAACACCTTTCAACCCTACATGAAAAATAATGCTAAATCAATCTATATAAACCCTAGCTCTAATCACCCACTATCTGTTATCAAACATATTCCATCATCAGTTGAACGCTGCATAAGCATACACTTCTCAAATAAAGAAATATTTGATAAACACAAAACAATTTACAATAAAATTCTTAGAGACAGCGGTTATCAATCTTCCAAGATCAACTTTTTGGAAAAATTTAGTAGCTCAAAAAGGAAAAATAGAAACAGGAAAATCATATGGTAAAACCCTCCATTTCAGTTAGTTAATTTTAAACTGGGACGTAAATTTCCTAAGTTAATAGATAAACATTTCCCCAAAATAACACTTTAAGCAAAATTTTCAACAATTTAGAAAAAATAATTAAATTACATGACAATAAAATATTGAAATCATACAACAAAAATAACTCTAACACTCACGTCTGTTTGCCCCATAATAATAACTATTGTAATTGTAGAAACCTGAACCAATGCCCCATACCTAATAAATGCTGAACAAAATCCCTGGTATATATGTGTTTGATTTCATCCATGGAGAATCCTAAGGATGCTAAAATTTATATTAGAAATACTATGAACGTTTTTAAAAAGTGCTTTTACAATCACCTCTCATCCTTCAATAACAAGGACAAACAAAATATGACATCACTTTCTAAATATTTTTGGAATTTAAAAAATGACAATAAAACACTAAAAGTTAAATGGAAAATCCTCAAACAGACTAGAACATCTTACTCAGTAAATGAACCATGTTTCCTTTGTCTACAAGAAAAAATGGAAATAATTAAATACATGAGGAGCAACATATTACTAAGCCAAAGGCATGAAACCACAGTAAATTGCAAACACATTAAAGAACTAACCTTACAATCATGCTAAAATTACAAAATCTAAAGTTTGGATCTCTAGAAACAATAAACCTTTATAGTATTAATCTTAGTACTATGATATTCACTTTTAACTGTATGATCTCTCCCCTTATATATTTTTATCTCTAATTTTACCTTTATTTCATTCTACAAATTGAGTTTTTTCATAAAAAAAATTCCTTAAATTTTAAATTAAGTTTAAATATAAAAAAAAAACCTATAATAACTTTTAAGCCTATGTATAGGTTTTCACCATCCTTCCAAGAATCATAAAAAAAATTTGTAGCTTTATACTTCACTAATACAGATATGTTTATCCACTAACTACCAATTCCTCTCTCTCTTCTTAGCCCATCCTCTCCTACTCCCTCCCACTCCATATACATTTTCTTACTTCTTCCTCTTTGTTAAACTCAAAGGCCTGGTCATAAAAGGCTGTAAAAGACCATACTTTATCTTCCACTGTTAAACCTGTCTCTAACCTTTTCAACATGTTCATTAATCACCTTTCTTCTTCTCCCCCATTTTCCTTTTTTTGTTCAAATTCTAATTTACAAGTCCCAATTCTAATTTCTCATTTTCTCTACCCAACTTACCTCTCACACAAAATTTACCAATATAAGGTAACGAATTTTCCATCTCCCTTCACATTACCTGTTGAGACATTGTTCTTTCAATGTTGAAACAAAATGTACACATTGTAGTAGATGATAATTTGTACATGTTCTAAACTATAATTCATAATAATTATTCATAGTTCTATTTTTATATTGAGCACTGTTTGAAATTAATGTTGTTAATATTTTCTTCATTCTTTATTCACTTTGATATATATATATATATATATATATATATATAAACATCAATTTCATATTTCAATGAGGTTTTAAGACAAATCCTACTTGGTCTGAAGATTGCATTAATTGATTGATTTGTTAATTTTCTGATTGAATGCTTATTAACATTGTTACTTAAAACCAGAAAATAATTTTATATTGTAAGAATTTGTTTGGCAATAATAATGATTTAATAATACAAGTCTTACTAATTAACTGGTAGATTGGGGTAAAATAAGTGGATTCATACCTTTCTAAAGGATATTTGCATATGTAAGTGAAAACAACAAACTCAACTGAAATTGAAACTCAGTTCTCTACTTAAACATTCTGAGCCATTATCTATAACATCACCTTACACCCAAGCTTAAAGCACCTATTCTCAAGTGGTTACCCATCTAGATACTGACCAGATTCAATGTTGCTTAACTTTGATGATCATACGATAACCAGTTTTTCAATAAGGTATAGCTGTAAGCCAAGATTACTTGGAGATGAATAACTGACAGTCATCATCAGTGTCGATTCCTCTGTCAACACACACTCTCTCTCTCTCTCTCTCTCTCTCTGACTATATATATATATATATATAGTATCTTTTAATATTAGAGAATGAAATCTAAAAACAAAAATGCCCAGTTCTACAGTTTCACCTATAGTAAAAACTATGCATTCAGCATACAAAAGAAACAAGGAAACTTTTTTGGTTGTTAGTAAAGTTTTTGGATAGAAGTATGTGAGAATAGCGAAATGTGTGTTTGTGTGCATAGTAGTAACATGGATGAAGGAGATAGGTAGAATTTAGTTCTTACTGTGGATAGTCGTATCATAGTCTGAGGTGGTCTTTTTCTAGTTTAGTCAGTGCTTATTTGAGTTTTGATTTTGCATGTTGATGTTAATTGGGTCTTGAATATCAGCAGCTAGAGTGACATAGACCTTGGTGACATTTGTGAATCTCTTTCATGACTTCATGACATTCACACCTTTTTTTCTACAGAATTATATTATTTTATTTAATCTTAATTGGCCCTAAAATACCACTTCATATGTCTACTACTATGTCAATGCAATATTTTTTGGTGATATCTACCTAAATTATGACAACCAATAAAATAATGTGTGTGTATGTGCTCATACATATATATATGTATGTATATATAATTTAAAAAATGAAAGAATTCAATAAACTTTGATGATCTGCATAAAGTAAGGTAAATTTTCTCTGAGAATATTCAACATTTCTGATTGTTAGTACATAACAGTTTCTATCAAATAACTAATTCCAGTACATTACAATGATTCATTTAATTAAAATGAGCAGATTATTTGTTTATATTTTTGAGATGATGTATTGTAACTGTTTACATGGTTTGGACTGTTGACCTCACCTTTATTGCCATATTCATGACGTTTCAGCTGTTGCCCTCTTCAGGTGATATATGTTAGAATCTTGAACTAAATACCTTATTTAGTCCTTGGGGATTGTTTTTGCATGTTTTTTTTTTTGGAATATCTTGTATCTCAGCTAATTCTTTTTAGTAATTTGACTTTCCAACCTTTTGGACTATTCAACCAATCTATCCAGTAGGTCATGTGTCCTTTCCACTTTATTCTTGTATGTATTAGATTTGAAGATATTCTTAAAAATTATGCTATATTACCTGACACACTTTGCACTAATTATCAAATATTAGTGATGCTATCAGCTCTTACTATTTTTGTCTTTCCTTTCAGTTATTTTAAAACTTAGACAAAGTTTCAATAACCATTGTTCAGACTGGCTACATTTCAAACATTCAAAGAACAAGACTATTTATATCATTATGATAGTAAGTTACAGCTGGGCATCTTGCCATAGTTTAGTGATTAGCAAGTTATTGTGGAAGATATGTGAGTTTGAGCCTCACTGTCTGTTCTAGATGTTAAACTTACATATCAGTCAGTTAAGTGGCATACGTGATACACACTTGGGTGATCATGTCTTGAAAGAGACATGACTGACTGGGCAGATGATTATCTCGCAGAAGATTGCCATTACTTTCTGTGGTAGACTGGTTGCCAGACAATGCTATAGAACCCAATCTGTCCTGTTATTTAACCCATAACTGGAGGGAAGAGACATATTAATACCTTTCTCAAGGGTATTTGTGTATAAGTGAACGCAAGGAATTATAACTGGAATTCGAACTCGGCTTCCTGATTTCTTGTTTCGTACATATCAGTATGATGTAAAAAAAAGTTAGCTAATCTTTGTTGATATTAGTTGTTCTCCCTCCAATTCCAATTTTAATAAGCAGCAGGAGACTTGTCACACTTGCCAATTAAAATGAGCTCATTTAACTAGAACCATTTCAAATTCATTATTATAAAAAAACAAACTCATCCATGGAGATAAATATAAACTCTTTCAATTTTTCCTCAGAATGATTTTTGTTAGCTGCCTGGGGAACCCTTGTCAGTTTGAATAAAATGTTGCTTAAATGAGATTGGTTATTCCTAAAGTAAAATAATTGATGCCGTTTCAATGTAAATACAGGGTGCAATGGGTAAATTGTCACCATTTTATATCTTTAATTTCACGGATGCACATTGTTTGTCTTTGATTTTGTTGACTGCATGATACAGTAAGGCCAGTTGTCTATGAGAAAAAGAGCACCATAATACAATTTACTCTGTCAGAAATTTAGAAATGGCATGCTGTACTGCTTGGTATTTGCACTAGAAGCTTCATTTCAAAGTGATTGCATATCAATCTCAATCTGAAGATAGTGCAGAAGATTTGGAAAGAGTTGGATGAGTCTAATGGTGATTACCAAGGTACGGCAGCTCAAAAACTCACTTTGATTTTTGTGAAAAGAAAAGAAGTTCTGAATTTGTTGGTGAGGGCCTCACACTCAACATTGAGTCTTACATCAATTGCCTTGAGTGGGTAGTGCTGTCCTGGGTCAAGAGAGTGGCTGCTGGAAGATCCTATGTTTGGCAACAGGACTCTGCACTATGCCACATAAGCAGTAGAACCCAGTCATGGCTGTCAGATAATTTCTGTGACCACATCACCTAACTCATCAGACTGCAGCCCTCTTGATTGTTATGTGTGAGCATAGTTAAACAAGGGACCAAGAAAATTCTTTGTAATAACAAAGTATTATGTCAGCATTCACCACTTTAAACAAGGAGACTGTCAAGAAGAGTTACAGGAGATTACGAAGTTGTCTGGAAGCTGTGGTTGAAGCCAATGATGATTTTATTAAATAAATTTCCTCTCTAGTATTTCAAGATATTTTTGTGTGATTTTGTTAAAATGAGATGTCAGTGTTATTTTCTTTTTCTTACAGATGGTGATCAACTGACTCTACTATACTAACCAGTCAACAAAATCAAAAACAGTATTTAAAAATATTAAATGCTGAATTTTGAAATGAAATTTTCATTGCATATGATTGAATATGCAATGAACAGTAAATGCTTTTTTCCTCAGTATATAAAAATTTAGATGTATGAATAGAATAAATAAAGAAAAGGTAGAAAAACGTGTCTTTAATCTAACATGTTTCACATTAACAAGCTTCTTCAGAGATTTTTTAAAGACAAATGATTTAAAAAATTAAAATAAGAATTTTTTTTTAATTTAAGAAAAAGGCACAGAGGCAGTATGTTGATTGAGGTTTGATTTTATTGGTCAGATATGTGTCATGTGTAATAACGCAATGGATGAATATTTTAAATGTAGAGGAAAAACTTATGTCTGTATAAGTGTAATAAAAAACACTGGATGTTTATTATGAATGTAAGTATATGCACATGAAAATAATGCTTGTGTCAAGCATATTTAAACTACAGATGATCTAAGTGTGTAATGTTAGTATATGTGTGAATGACAAAATGAAATATGTTAATTTCCATTCAGAATTCTAACAAAATAATGTATACATTGTGTCAAATGATGGAACAATTAGCTTTTATAAATAAAATGAAAGAATCATGTATGAATGTATGTGTAAGAGAGAATCATGTATGAATATTTGTGTTTATGATTTGGTAAAGCAAGTATGTGTGTTCATGATAAAACAAGATACATTTCTGTTTAAAATTCTAGTGAAATAATGTATACAAGTATTAAGTGAATTTTTATAAATAAATTTTGAAAATAAGTTGTTAATGGTTAAAATTATTGCAAGAAACAAAAGTTGTCTTCCCTTGACTAAACTTCTAAAAAAAACTAAAAATAGATATTCATGGGAATAGGAACCGTTACATGATCTGACAATATATTGTTAGGTGGGAACATCAATCACCTTCTTTGTTCCCAGACAGCCAAAACAGAAAGTCATACATATTCAAACTCGTGGAAATTATCATAAGATAGGTACTAAACTTTATATTTTATTTCAGAGAGCAAGTCCCTTGTGAACATTTTCATATAAGTAAACATATATGTATATTTCAAGTGTTTTGATATAAAGACTTTTGTGGCTTATTGAACTTTTTTATAAGTTTATGTTGTGAATTATTTGTTTGGTGAATAAAACCAACAATATATATATATTCATGCACAACAGAATCTTTCAATAAAATAATATGTATTAAGATGCTAAACATCTATATATCAAAGTTAATACAACATCATAATTAATTAATATAATTAGAAATATTAAAACATACATATAAAATTAATGATAGGCATTAAAATACCATATTATATGATTCCAATATTACAATTAAGCAATATAAATAGCATACAATAATATATAATAGTATATAATAAATGGGAGAAAAATATAATAATATAAATATACTACTACTACTAATATTACCACTACTACTACTAATAATAATAGTAATAATAAACTATAATAATATACAATAATAGTGAGAAAAATATAGATAACAATAGGGAATAATAAGGAGAAAACATAATTGAATTAATTATGAAGTAAAATAGAATGTAGTTCATATAGACAAAACAATATTACAATGTTATAAATATAATGAAACTATCTTTAGATTATTTAATTATATCTATAAGTAGACATATTTTCAATTCATGGATTATAGATTTGTAGAAAAATGCAGAAGTAATGTAATGTTTTAATTGTGTGTTTACAGTTAGTAGCAATGCTTTTATTATGTTTTCAAAGTACTTCCTTCTTAAAAGGTTATGTTCTTTTTTAATTAAACTAGCATTTGATAAATCAAAATTGTGTCCTACATTATTTCAATGTAATACAAGAATTCCAATGTAAGTCTCTTTTATGTTTGTAGAGCTGTTCTTTTAGATTCCATGATGTTTCCCCTATATATATGTTATTGAACTGTAGACACTGTATTTTGTAAATACCGGTATTTAAATTGGTATTTGGTGTCTTTCTTTATCTGAAATATCACCAATAGTCTTGGAGGTGGTAGTAACGATTCTAGTGTTTGGGATAGCTAATTTATTTCTGAGTTCATATGAAAAGGTGCTGGAAGGTAGTATTGTGAAATTTGTGTGATTTTGGGGGGTATTCATTGTTTTGGTTTTGTGGATTTTATAAGTCTGTTTTTTGGCATTGAGGATGGAATGGTGTGGGTAGGAGAGAAGTTTAAATATTTGTTCAATATATATATATCTTTTTCAGATAAATAATTAGGGCTGCATATTATGAGGGCTCTAAGGTAGAAATCTATAATTAAACCAAATTTAATTCTTTGATTGTGGTGGAAATAGAAGTTAATAAAGTTGTTTTTGTTGGTAGGTTTACAGTAAATCTTAAATTCTAGTTTATCTTTATTATTTATCATTAAGATGTTATAGAAAAGTAAAGAATTGTTAGTTTCAAGTTCATATGTCAATTTGATGGTAGGTTTTACCTTATTGAGTTTAGTTATTAAGTTTAATAGGTTAGTGTAATAGGGTTAAAATAATAGGACATCATCTATATATATAGAATTAAGTAGAATTGTTAGATATAATATATTTAAAAGAACTGGATTGTAAGAACTCTAGAAATAGGCAAGCAAGAATACCACTGATAAGAGAACCTATAGAGGTTGCTTATCTTTTCCTTTTCTAGTTGTATTGGGAGTCCGTTCTAGTGAAGGGTAACTGTATACTGTTGTAGGTTAACGGAATTTGGCCTTATGGTAGATAGCCCACTATAAGTCATAAAATGATTATAAAATCAAGAAAGGCAATTAGAGTAGAAAAATAACATTTTTATATATACACATATCAATTAATGTTTTTATAATTATAATAATACTTGAATATATGTCCAACGGAGGTTAAATGTTCATGGCAAATAATATGCTGAAAGAGAATCAATGCTTAGGAATGTTGGGGGGGCGTGTAAATGCAGAATGTCTTTGATGTAGTTGCTCCTGAGGTCAGTAAGTAGTTTTGAGACAAGGAAGAAGGTAAGGAGAGGTGAAGGGAGGGGAACGTAGTAACCACATGACTTGGTCAAAGGAGATACTAATCACGCTCGTCTGTCTCTGTCGGTCTGCCTGCTGGGTGCTTTCTGTCTTGGCTTTTTATTTCGACTTTTTGGATCACAGCAGCTCGTTTGGGATTTCACACTTGTATTTAATTCTGGGCTTCCCATTGGCTGATAAATAAGATTTGTGTAGGCTCGCGAAATGGAAATTTAATATTTGTTTAATTTTTATTTTTTAACCGGAACATCTGCGCAGATCTACCTGTGCACAGATAACTTTTGGTCATTTGCTTTCTGGTTGTTATAGAGCAAATATCTGGTCCCTCGCTTTTGCTCGGTATCACCACAAACCCACAGGTAAGCCAAATTTTTGTTTATAAAGTGTTGTTAAAAACAAATAACAATTGTTAGTGATTAATGTACATATTTTTATAATTTCATGGATATGTAGGGGGAGCTTTACTTTGAATTTGTTTAGATGGTTTCTAAGAATGTTTAGACATTTTTTAATGAGTATGTTTAGTATAGCGTGATTTAATATCCAAACTTGCCATAGATAAGTTAGTCATATTAATGTTTTTAATTTTATGGAGTAAGTCACCTGAGTGTCTGATATGTGGAGTGGTAATGGTGCCTAGGAATGGTGCAATTATTTTAGTGATAGCTCTAGCTAATTTGTGAGGAGCACTATTAATAACAGATATAATAGGTCTAATTAGAATGTTTGGTTTATGAGCTTTGGGCAAGCTACATAGTGTGGGTATAGTGGGGTGTTATTCTTGTAATTTGGACCAAGATATCATTTCATTTTTTAATAGTTTTTACTGTTTTGTTGAAGTTTTTTATTTCAGTGTTTACTGCTTGTTCAGTGGCTTGTATATAGTTGTTGTCATTATTTAAAAAGAATTCTGATTTTTAGTGTAGACATCTGTGTCTATTATAACACAATTTTAAAATTTGGCATATTTATGAGATATACTTAGAATCTGGAATAGGGCATTTGTAAATATAGTGTGGTTATTGAATGGTTATCATCAGGCTGTTAATAACGATAAAAACTGACAGCCACCATGGAGCACTTACACACACACACACACACACACACACACACACACACACACACACACACACACACACACACAGAGAGGTGTGTGTGATATCAGAGAATGGAAGTTTAAGAAAAAGCATTCTAATTCTACAGATAGAAATTGCATTAAATATTCTTAAAAAGATGTTTGACGCCATGGTAAATTTGGATAAGGAAAGAAAATTGTTCATTACAAAAAAGCATACTGTCCAAAATTAGAACAAACTTTGTCATTTAAACTCAAGGGTGATTTCTAAAAATATGTAATAGTTGCCAACTAAATATAACAATGTTGCAGTTTAAGCAAATATTACTTATTTGTCTGCAGCATTGTTTTCTAAGTTATGAAGATGACAAATTGTTGAAAAAGGTTGTCATTGTAAAAACTTAAGGGACAATTTCTGCTATTGCAAAATAAGTAAATAAATATAAAAATGTAATTTCTAGAATATTAAATCTTTATTGTGGTGCTGTCTCCTTCAAATTACTTGAAATTTAATCTAATTTTTTTGCACATAGTATTTGTGAGTGTTGCTGGTTCACTACTTTGATTTTCCACCTTTGCATTCCTTAGGCTGCTTCAGAAAGTACTTGACTCCTCCTGTCATGATCTATCATTACAAGAGTCATATCAGATCAAAAATAGACTATTGTTGCTATATCTAGGCTGGAGCTAATCAATCTTACATTTTTCAATTCAAATGCATTTACACAGCCTTGTGGGTAATGAATTATTTTCAATCCTAAAACTCCTCCCACACAGACAAAATGCTGCCAACTTATTCCTATTTTCATGCCAATTGTTCAGACAAGCTACATCCTTATATCTACCAGGTTAGACTTTTCGGATGCATTATGCCACATATACAGCCTTGAATCCTCCTCATTTCTAATGTTTTGCATTGGTAAAAAGAAAGTTTGACTTACAGTTTCTTCTTGAGAATTGCTATTGTGTGGAACATCCTACTGAAAGGATGCTTCCCCAATCACTACAATCTGAACCTCTTCAATTCTAGGGACAACAATTTTTTATCTAGTATATCCTCATAATCTGCACTTAATTCCATACAACAACCTCATTCAGCAATACTCTACATTGAGTGACACTTGAGCCTTGTAATGGGTGAAAAACAAATCAGAGTAGTCATGTAACACAAGTTTTTGGGAGAATTGAGTGATTTAAAGACTTTCAGGATGGACTGTTTTGGGGTTGTTGTATATCAGGTAAACAAATAATGAAAGTTTCTTGGTAGACATTTACATAATTTTCTGAAACAGAATTGATATGTATTCTTTTACCTTTAAACTTTTTATCAACAACTTGTCTGGACTACTGAACATTGAGCAAGTGTGTTCTTCAGTGATGAAAGTAAATTTAATTTGGTTGGCTCTGATGAAAAGCAGTTTGTCAGATGGTATAAAGATGAGATATTACTTTCTAAAAGTGTGAAAAAATCACTTAAATTTGGAGGTGGTAGTGCATTGTGTATGGATGTTCTCTGGTGCTGGTATTGTCATTTAATCTAATTAGTGAGACAAAGTAAATGTTGCAAAATAAATGTTGCAGTATATAAGAATTTTATTGAAGGGCATGTTCTTCTGTCTCTGAAACTATATGCTGTCTCTGTGCTCTTTGTTATGCTGTAAACATAATTAACAGTTTTTTTCAAGATAAAACTTCAGGGTTATATATGGTCACTCTAAATCCAAGTCTCACTTCCTATTGAGAATCTTTAGAAGGTCATCAATAATATTGTTCAAGCCAACCAACAACAATGACAGAATTGTGGCAGACATTTAGACAAAAATGAGATAAAATCATACCATAATAATGCAACAAATTAGTAAAATCTTATATTCTTATAGGAAGAATTAAATCCTATGAACATTACTAATTTTGGCTGCTACCCTTTTTTTTATAATAAACAGTTTTTGTTCTAAATTTTCATTTTCCTTGATTTTACTTTTATACAAATTTACAATAGGGCTGAATGAGTGTTAAAAGAATTTTCTGCAATTTTTATCATAATTTAACATGCAGAATTGAAAATTTTAAATTTAGATTTTCATGATCTTAGTCTACTATAAGTTCATTATATTAGTCTACTATATAAAGAGAGATATTCAATACAGCATGGTGATGGTCCTTTGCCAAACTTTGATGTGATCTTCAGACTAAATGCTATTATTCCTGTAGGGGTTATGTATATAGGTCGCTAGAGAATTACAAGAAGAAACACTTGATTTGAAAATCACATTGTAGCATGAAATTGACAGTCATCATGCTGTGTTGATTCCTATATACATGTTGTCTGTATCTATAAGTGTATTATATACAGTACTTAGCACTCTTCCTCTATAAATATAGCAAATTTTGCACAACACACACACACACACACACATGCTTATATTTAATGGGCATAATGCACACTTAAATTAGGAAACTTACTTGAAGAACATATGCATGTGCATATATACATATATATCTTTAACTGTCTATCGTGTATTAAATAGATGCTTTTAGAGTCTTGTAGTAGTTTGATTTTCCCCCCAATAAACTGATATCCTTTCAAATATATAAATGTTCCTGTTGAGGCTTAGGCATTTTCACAAGGAAAATTATCATAAAATTTAACAGAGAACCTTATTGAGAAACCTAGAAATGAAATTGAAAACAACTTATTTTATAAATTATTTCAAATGCAGTCATGAAATTTAAAGCTAAGAACAAATACAAAATTTCAATTCATAGAATAAAAATACAATTGATTTTGTAATTTTTTAAAGTGAGAAGCTTAGCTTTTGTTAAAAACTGTTAACAAAGCAGTTTCTTTTGTTCATTTCTTGATTTCTCCTCTTCTTTAGTTTACATTTAACTGTTTAAATAATTTAACTAACAGGCATATTAAATATAGAGGAGGAAAAGAAAATTTAACTCAATTGTGATCCTGGAAAAATTAGACAATTTCAAAATTTTTTATAAAGTATTTGAAACTCAGCGTATTATTTTCTTTTAACTCATTTAAATTGTTATTTTTTCATTTTAATTATGTCTTTGTAATGTGTCAATCAACTATTTAATTACTGTATCACAAATTTTCCATCATTTGTGCTTATTTTTTAATAAAAGTATGCAGTGTGATCTTTTGATAAGTCTGATTACTAAAAAACTAATGATTTGTTTAAAATACTATGCAGATAAGAAATATGACTTAAAGCTAACTTTTAGAACTTTAACTAGCTTTTAAAAAAATCTTGCTGTCTATTCTAAAATGAAGCCATATTGGCTTCGTTAATTTTTGCACAAGAATTGTGATTAGCCAAAAATACTGGAAATAGATTTTGCTTATCTTGTATGCCAAGTTTCTGAAAAGGTCATAAAAGAATCCTCATAAGTTAGTTTGCAATCGTGCAAAAATAAGAATAATTTTAGAGAAACTGAAAAATGTTAATAATGAGTTGTAAAGCTAAAAATGTTAATCATACATTGTTAAGAATGTATAATGAGAGTAACTCTCTGACTAAAATCTTAAGAAATAAATTTGTCTATATATATATATATATATAGGAAGTAGTCGTAGTCCACGGTTTGTAATGATATACTTTATTAAGAGTGCTCAGTACTTAGTAAAGCATTATATATGCTAATATTTTTATAATAAGTTTATAATAAAAACATAATTTACTCCAACACAAGAACTGTTATATTTCGGTAGTATCTTATTAGCACCTCATCAGGTATAACAATATTTTGGAACAGCGATAATTAATTTTATTAATTAATTAATAATCAAAATCTTCTAATTGCTATTATAGATCATAAGAGAACATACTAAGAGAAATTTTCTTTATCCTCCAAATATGAACAAAGGAAAACAGAGGTGATTAATTTTATTAACCAATTATTAACTGTAGTTGGAAAATCTTTATCTTTAAAAAGAAAGCAGAGATGAAAAATAACATCTGGTATTTCTCTATTATTGTAAACCCGGAAAGAAGAGAAAGAAAAGAGAAATGGATTTGTTTTCAAGCCACAGAAACAATAGATATCAGTTTCAGTCACCACAAAGAAAGCTGACAGTCATTCTAAACATAAAGGAAAGATAAATTTATTTGTTATTGTTTCTTAGTAAAGGAAAGGGAAATTTCATTTTGGGTCTGAATGTCTGGCTGGCGTGAATCTCGTGAAAGAGTTAAAGATAACAAATGTTTTGATTGAGTCAAGTAATTTAGAGAAAAGGTATTTTCACTGACATCAGGGTAAAACTGATAAGGCATTCTTGTCACTTGAAAATATAGGTGACTCAGAGAATGGATATTAAAAACAGGTGCGTAAAAATTATTATTTAGGTAACGATGTCAATGGACCCTTGTCAACTTGTTTTGGGCAAAGATAGTTCAAAAAGGTTAATGCCTATTGTTTTAAGAATAAAAAATCCCCGAAATTGTTTTGCAAGAACAAAAAAATTTTGAGGAAGAAAATTCGGTTAAGTCCAGCCCAGAAAAGGGGGTATGGGGAGATGACGTCATAAGATCGAGAGAGATTACATTGGTCCGGTGACCAAGCCCTGAAAGGGGGAGATGACTAACAATTGACGTCATGGAAAGAAGACTAATCCCATTGGTTAAACCACAGGCAACAACAAGTAGCAGCTAACCTCAGGATTTTATTGGTTGCCGAGATGGGGGATTAGACACCTAGCAACCGTCGGCCCCACACCATGGCATGTGCATAAATACAGGGTCCCGAGGGACCAAAATCAGTTGGATTGGAGGAGAGTCCAGAGACGAGATGAGTTGGCGTTCAAGTTCAGTTCCAGTTACCGGCCTAAAAATGTAACGATGAAGATAGGCGCCATGTTGTTGGGCGCCAACCACAGAGCCTGCCAGCCAGCCAAAGTTACAGAAAGAAGAGAAGTGATTTCGCAGTCAAAGTTTTAAGTTGGAGTTGGAGTTGGATCGGAGGAGAGACCGAAGTTGGCCTCGAGTTGGCATCGAGTTGGCTCGGAGAAAGTCCCAAAAATGTAACGACGAAGATAGGCGCCATGTTGTTGGGCACCAACTGCAGAGCCTGCTGGCCAACCAGAGATAAAGACAGACAAGAGATTTTGCAGTTAAAGTTTTGAGTTGCAGAGAGCGACAGAGAAGTTGAAGTCGGAATGACAGAGATCGACAGAAGAGGCCTGATGCCGGCTAACCAGAGTTAAAGACAGAAGAGAACTTGCAGACAAAGTTTCGAGTGAAGTTGCAGAGATCGACAGAAGAGGCCTGATACCGGCTAACCAGTGTTAAAGCCAGAAGAGAACTTGCAGAAAAAGTTTTGAGTGAAGTTGCAGAGATCGACAGAAGAGGCCTGATGCCGGCTAACCAGAGTTAAAGACAGAACAGAATTTTTCAGAGTTGCAGCTCGAGTGGCAGAGAGTTCGATTTCCCGGTCCAGAAACATAATGACCAAAGACAGTTCCCAACCGAAGAAGTAAAGAGACAGAGATGATTGCCATGCCGTTGGGTGCTGACTGTAGAGAAGCCTGTCGCCAATCAACCAACCAGCATTAAGAGACAGACAAGAAGAGAATTTTCAGACAAGTCTGAAATTGCTAACTGAAAGAGAATAACCCAGCACTTCAGCAATTTCTGTAACATTCCGGAAAACAAGCAACAAGTTGACTAAACTTATATTACAAACTTCGGCTTCTGTTTGAAGCAGCGAGATGCGGCCAGCCAGATTCCTTGTTATTGCTTAGGAGAATATTTTGATTTATCTAAGAAACGTCCGTTCCGCTACCAGTTGATAGAAGAAGGGATGGGAAATTATCCCAGAAGAGTATATTTTGTATATTCCACTTATTTTTCCGGATGGTGGCATATTTGGTGCTGTTTAGACCAAGAGACTATTGTGTATAATCCGTATATAAAGATGTCTTTTACAACACTTTTCATCCGTCGGTCCACTTATTTTCCTTGGTGTTATAATTCTTTCTTTTATTACTTAATTGTGTGCACCCTTCCTGGCTTGGTTTAGTTCGGCAGAGAGACAGCTAGTGGAAACGCACGTGACTACCTTGTGATTAATCAACACAACGTGGGACAAGGGAGAAAACCGTGACAGAGTCAATCTACAACCAGCTGGCTGGATCGAAACCAACAGCGAGTGGTAGGGGAGGTGGCATACAGGCAGAGAAACATTTTTTTTCTGTTAAGAAGCTTAAAAACAACACAATTTTACCAAATCTAGACAATAATGTTGGGGAGATTTTCAAAGGGTTTGTCTCGATGAACCAATAAACCTTACCACAATAGCACATCACTTTCTACTTATTATTGGCAATTAAAAGATGCCAATAGAACCCCTACCATGAAATTGAAAATATTAAAAAAAAAACAGAGCTTGTAAATCTTTACATGAGCCAGCTATGTTTCCAGGAAGAAATTATACATTATGAAATTCCCAAAACTAATCTTGCTCAGTAAATGTAACGAAGTAACTTCCATTTGTCATCATTGTCTAAAATATGCCCTCAAGTGTAGTTTTTTTCCTAATATACTATAACTAGACATCTGTAATCTGTTTTCTTGCAAATGTTGATTGATTCTCCCATCTTATGGCTTAATGGATAGATAACCCACTAAGTCAACTCCATATGTTTGATGTGCAGTGTATTTAAAAAAAATAAAACTTACCTGTTTTTGTCTCTTGTTTACTACTTTAAGTTGCAATATAATTTAAAGAAGATCCTGTAACCATTTCCTGATGACATGCAATAATAACTTTCAGATTTGCTAAATGCTGCATATGTATCATTCAATTTATTTCATCACTGGCATAGAAAACGTCTGGGTTTCAAGTCATTTCAAGTCTCTATTCCCGTTTACCCTTACAATCAAATTTCTCTTATCCATTATGACCTGACTTTCTATTGGTTCATTGAGACAAGTCCTCTGAAAATCCCCCCACCATTATTGTCTGGATTTGGTAAAAACCACGTTGTTTTTAAGTTTCTATATATAATGATTCCTATCAGAAAAAATATTTCACTGCCTGACGAAGTGCTAATAAGATAGTACCAAAGCACAATGGCTCTTGTGTTACAGTAAACTATGTTTTTATTTTAAACTTATAATAAAGATATTAGCATATATATATATATAACATGACCCCTGGTTGCATCCACTCAACCACCCTGACCTTTGGCTGATTCTGTCCATGCTGTGTTGTTGATCTTGGATTAACCAATCAGGACCGCTTATTACCACTTGATGAGGATGGTCCAGATATGCGAGGGATTGGTATATGATGAAAACCAGATTTAAGATTGCCACAACATATAGTTTTATACATATTTATATATATCAAATAATTACAAGATTACAATCAAGTCATATTAAGTGACGGAAAATAAAAATTAGTTGGCTGGTATTTCAGTTGCATGATAATATTCATGGTGTATTATTTCTTTGGAATGATCAGTTATTCAACTTCCAGTTGGTTGAATTTATAATATCTCTCTCTGATCTTTTTCCTCTTATTTCTAGCAGCAGGTAAGCTTTCAGGCCAATCGTATTTCAAATCTCTTTCCAGTCTCTTCTTCCAAGATATGGAAACTGACAGACTAATCTTGCCTTGCATTCTAATTTTGTTAAACAAGCACCCCAACCAGGGTGGGAAAGAGGGGTGTAAGGTTTTCATTTCCCTCATTGTATAACTCTTGCCAGCTCAAAATGAAAACAATTACATTTAACCATGTTGACTGCCAGTAGAAGGAGAGAAACACACTCCCTCTATTTGTCTTCCTGCTCTTTGTCATCATCCTGTGACCTTGGCCAAGATAGAACTCACTACACCCCTCCAGTATTCCCTGTGCATTTGGAACACTGGCACAGTTTATAGCAAAATTCATAATTTTGTCAAATAGCTAAATACTTGATGCTTTGCCAGGGCTACCAAGGGTGTTTTTATTGTGACACCAACACTGGATGGGTTGCCTCCAGACCACATCCTGTTATTTAACTCATAACTGGAGGGAAGTGACAGATTAATAGCTTTGCCAAGGGTACCAGTGCTTAAGTGAATGCAGGGTACTCAACCTGAATTCGAACTCGGCTTACTGATTTCTCTTTCCAAGTCGACATCCACTGCACCACAACGCACATCCGTCACTGAACACTTACAGTGTCTGGACTTCCCCAAGTGATCACCCATCTAAGTACTGACCAGGCTCACGTTGCTTAACTTTGGTGATTGGACGAGAACCGGTGTATTCAATGTGATATGCCGTAAGCATATTTTCCTGCTCTTAACAACTGCCCTGGTAACTCAGTACACAGGAAATTGTCAAGGTCACATTTCGACCTAGGGTCACACATTGTCAAAACCCAATGACATGCCTTGTGAATAGAATCATTTTGATAAATTTGCTTAAAAATAATTTTGTAGTCAGTATACTTTGCAGCTGGATTTTTCTACTTGTTAGCATTTCAGTTACTTTCCTAACAAAATAATTATACTCTTCAATTTTAAAGAAATCTCTTCTCATATTGAAAATCACTTAAAATTCATACCAGCCATCTGAAAAAAAAGGTTTTATATATATATATATATTATACAAATTACTTTCATTAGATATTCCTAACAATGTATGATAACATTATTAGATTTACAACTCGTTATAAACATTTTTCAGTTTGTCTTTCTGGAATAGTCAGTTTGAAATATGCACCTGATGTTTACATAATGCATGAAACTCCAAGTCATGCTACTGACATAGGATAATATATATATATATATATATATATATATATATATATATATATATATATATATATACTGGCTAAGGTGGATAAATTGTCACCTAAATTATGCAAAAATAAAAATAAGTTTGACATCTCATTTTAACAGATGTATTCACCAAAATTATACAAAAAATATCTTGAAATATTAAGGAGGAAATTTATTTGATAAAATTGCGATTGTCTTCAACCATAGCCTCCACTCCAGTTTTCTTTCCTCACCTCAGGTTTTGATAGTGGTGTTGTAAGTTTATTGTAATGTGTCTAGATGGTAGCAATGTCTCTTCATACTGAGAATACCAGGTTGGCAGTTTCTTAGTTTCTACTTCTAACTAGTAGCTAGGAGACCAAACTCTTGTATAGCATCTTGAGAGGCTGTTCTGATCAGCAGCTGAATAATATCAGGGTTCTTGTAATGCCATGTTATGCATGGATGAATGTTCCTGAAAGTGTCTCCAGTGGACAACCCTGAGGCCACATTATGCTGCAGACTGCACCAATTTCCTTCCACTACATGTTGCATTTGATGACTGACTGATTCTACTACTCTCGGCCTCTCCTTACCAAAGAAATCTCTTATCATGATGAATCACAATCAAAAAAATAAAACTAAACCAGCTAAACAAATATCATCTAAACCTGTCAACATCTTTTCTTGAACATCTGCACCAAATTTTGCAGCTTTGAATCCTGCAAAACTCCCCTGACATCTTAGCTCTCTGTGAAACTAACATTGATCCTTCTATCTTTTCATCTGATTTCTATATCCCTGGTTACCTTTCCTTCTTTAGAAAGAACTCCATTGTCCATATGCATGATCTAGGCATTTATGCCAGCAAACTTCCAGCCAGAATGATTTCTCTTGAATCTCCAGACCATTCCTACATAAGTCTGTGTCTGTCTCTACTAAGCTCAGTTAGCTATCTTTTCTTTCTACCACTACCCTTCTTCTCCTGATAGCTCTGTACTAAACAGCATTTCAAACAACATACATAAGGCCATTTCCTCTCATTCATTTGCTAATATATTTATGTCCAGTGACTTTCATGCCCACCACCCCAAGTGGCTGAAAAACTCTGTCACAGATATTGCTGGTGTCTATACCATGAACTTTTCAATCACTTAATCTCTCATGCATTCCCCTAATAATTACAATGGACTTGGCTCATTGTTTGATCTCTGTTTCATTTTTATTCCTGACTCTTGCCATGCCATGCAGCTCTGCCTTCTTGGGTAGAGCTGCATGGCATCTAATCATATTGTAGTTTCTATTAATATTTACTTCTACTCCCTCTCTTTCCCGGAACCTCCTACCTGCAGAATATCTTACTGCTATGAAGAAGTGGACTGGAAGACATTTCGTGACTTCCTTTGTGATGTCCTTTGGAATAAAGTTTTGAGTCTCCCTATTGAAGGCTGTGTACCTGAGGTCTCCTCTTGGGTGAAAGCCAACATTGATGCTTTCATCCCATCCAGGAGGTTCTGACTCAAACCTCATTCTTTTTCTTGATTCTTTCCTGTTTGCTTGGCCACCTTTGCCCACAGGAGCCACTTCTTCTGGCTTTACTGAAGTGATGCGTCTGACCATGATAGGTGCCTTTTTGTCTCTGCATGCAATGAACTAAGTGAGTCCTAAATGATGCTAAGTTGTTGTTTGCTAATAGAATGAAGCAGCATATAGCATTCCACATGTTTGGCTTTAAGGACTACTGGTGGCTCTGCAAAAGTATACTAGACAACATCAAACCTTCCATCCCTCCTTTAATTAATAAATTTGAAGTCCTTACAGTTACAGCAGATAAAGCTAAGTGCTTTGCTTGCAGATTCTCAACCAACTCCACATTTGATTTGTGTGGAGTATCTACACCAGACTTCCAACTTAGGTTCAACTGAATGATGTTTACATTATCCCCTCACTGGACTCTAACATAATTTCAAATCTTGACACCCATAAGGTGAGTGGAGGTCATAGAATTGAAGTCATTGTCATTAAGAAATGTATTCCTGAACTCTCCTATGTTCTCTTGAAACTCTACAACTACTGCCTTTCTTCTTGCTTTCCTGCCTGCTGGAAGTTCTCTGTGGTTCCAGTTTTTTAAGAACTCTGGAGAACCTCTAATTATCACCCTATCAATCTCCTACCAATTTTTGGCAAAGTGTTCAAGGCTATTATCAATACTGAAGTGATTCAACATCTCACAGTCTACAGCCTATTTTCTGACAAACAGTATGGCTTCTGCTTTGTCAGCTCTACTGCTAATATGCTAACGACTATCACAGAGTAGATATACTAAGGTTTGATAACAACAGTGAGGCTCAAACTGTTGCCCTGGATATCTCACAAACATTTGACAGAGTCTGGCATGCTGGCCTTGTATGCAAGCTACAGGGCTATCGTATAACTGGGAAATTGTTTGATTTAATCCAATCATTGCTATCAAATCATGTAATTAAGCTCATATTGAACAAACCTGCTTCCGGATCCTATCATATAAATATGGGTGTTCCTCAAGGCTTTATCTTAGTTCCTATGATTTTTCTGTAATCATATCCCAAGTAGGTATATTTACACACACACACACACACACACACACACACACACACACACACACACACACACACACACATATATATAACTGTAAATAAGACTAAACTATCACCCGGTTTCACACTCCACCCACGTCTATTGAACAGGTGTAGAGGCTGGCTCATCCCTTGTTCCCTGTTTAGGATGTGGTTTCCGGCTTTCTCCTTTCCAATCTTTTCACTTTTCTATTTTGTTTATTTTTTTTCAATTGGAGTAGATAGACACTAAACTATCGCCCAGTTTCACACTCCACCCACGTCTATTGAACAGGTGAAGAGGCTCATCTGTTGTTCTCTGTTTAGGACGTGGTGTCCAGCTTTCTCTTTTCCAATCTTTTCACTTTTTTTCTGTTTATTTTTTTCAATAGGAGTAGATAGATTAAACTATCACCTGGTTAGCACTCCACCCACATCTATTGAGCAGGTGTAGAGGTCTCATCCCATGTTCCCTGTTTAGGATGTGGTTTCCGGCTTTCTCCTTTCCAATCTTTTCACTTTTCTTTTCTGTTTATTTTTTTCAATTGGAGTAGATAGACTAAACTATCACCCGGTTAACACTCCACCCATGTCTATTGAACAGATGTTGAGGCTCATCTCTTGTTCCCTGTTTAGGATGTGGTTTCCCCTGTTTCTCCTTTTCAATCTTTTCATTTTCCTTTTTTGCTTTTTTTAAATTTTTTTTCTCAATTGGAGTAGATAGACTAAACTATCACCTGGTTCACACTCCACCCACGTCTATTGAACGGGTGTAGAGGCTCATTCCTTGTTCCCTGTTTAGGACGTGGTTTCCGGCTTTCTCTTTTCCAATCTATTCACTCTTATGTAACCCCCTGCACACCAGTGGCCTTACCACCTTTGCTCGGGGTGATATGATTAAAAAAAACAAAAAAACATAAATAATGTTACAATGCCTTATCTCAGAAATATAGACATATTAAATTTCCCAAGTACAATTTTTTTAAAAATGTAATACACATATAATTTAGGATATCATATTCAGCAGAAGAATTTAATATGTCTATGTTTCTCAGATGAGGTATTGTATCTATTTATGTTATTTGGATTGGTGTCCTTATTTTTATCATCATCTTCACAATGTTTTGGTCGTTGTATACCACGGCCTTCTTCAGGTGATTATAATTTTGAACCAAACCATTTATCTTATCAACCAGGGTAGATTGTTCTAGTTTCAAATACCATACCTTATCCTGATAGCTCAGTTTTCAGATATTTTCCTTTAATAATTCAACGCTCTAAGTTTTTGTTCACCTCTGCTGTGGCCAAGTATTGAACTCATAACTGGATTACTTTAGCCAGTGCTTTTTTCCACTGACTCAGGTGCCCTTGGAGACAGCAGTGTATGAATATTTTGGACTTATAAACTAATGTCGCAGTAATAATCTTTTACCACATCTCATATTACAATTTGTTATTATTATTTTTCTCTAGCACCCAGTATTACAATACTAGTTCCCATATATGGATGGAAAAAATATATCACTCCCCACTGAAATAATAGATTAAGAACATCACTGAAAAATATGAAAACTTAAGTACTAAGTAATCAGTACATATGTTAAGCTACAAAAAATCTTTTAAGTCAGCAAACCATAGACATGAATAGAATATGGAAACTTGAAGTATCTAATTACACTATAACTACAACTGAAGTGATTTCTGTGTTCATGCACTGAAATTACTCAACACAAGTTCATTGTATGAAGAGCAACTTGAATATTTACTTTTATTGGTAGAATCTTTCAAAATAATGCAACACCCCAGGTTTTGGGTTTTTACAACCAATCTTTTTTTGTTTGTTTCTTTTAATACCTGTTGTCTTACCTGAAACTTTATTTATAAATTTAACTTATTCATAAATTCATGCAAATCATTTTCAATGTCTGATTTCAATATTTTGAATATCTTATATAACCTAAAGTTCATTTATATTAATAAACAAAAATACAGTAATGTTGTGATAATAACTTTAAATATTTTAGTGCATGTAAAGAAACTATTATATCCACTGCACCATGACGCACTAGGATGTGCATTGTGGTGCAGTGGATATCAGCTCGGAACGAGAAATCGGGGAGCCAAGTTCGAATTCCAGTTGAATTCATTGCATTCACTTATGTGCAAATACCTTTGGGAAGGGTATTAATTCGTCTCTTCCTTCCAGATATGGGTTAAATAACAGGACAGATTGGGTTCTATAGCTTTGGCTGGCAACCAGTCTACCGCAGAAAGCAACGGCAACCTACTGCGGGATAATCTTCTGTCCAGTCAGTCATGTCTCTTTTGAGACATGATCGCCCAAGCGTGTATCCCATATGGCACTTAACTGACTGAAAGAAACTATTAGACGAGATCATGCCATTACATCTAGCTAGTTCAACAGTAAAATAGTGAGACCTATTTGCAAATTTAGTAGTATGCTTAAATTCATGTAATGAAGGCATCAAGAAGGAAAGCTCATTAGGACAATTGTCATGAATATATTTTTAGGAAAGATAGAGGGAAGCCACATGACATTGGTGAAAAAGTAACTGAAATTTAGATGACAGGTCAAGACCAATTACAATAAACTTTTCTTTGAATTTTGTTGAGATATATAATAGAAGCATCAGACCAGATGTGGCAGCAATATTCAATTTATAAACAAATGGAAGATTTATATATGTGCATAATGGATTTCAACAAGAAAAATTAGAAAAATCAGGCAAAGATATTCATGATGAATTGACAGTGGAGTTGGAAGAGAATTTCTGAGCAAATCATTCTGCTTTATCTGCATTAATTGTCAACACTTCAAATTGACTGAAGAGAGGAGAGACTGCGAATTTGCTTGCTGTGGGGCCTCAATAAGGGAGTCGACCCTGCAAAATTTTGTATGCGTGAAAACAGCAAAGACTATGAGGAGACAGAAGCAAAGATGTAGAGTTTCATTGTCAGTTTTTATTGTGATAAAACAATGAGCAAGCAGTCAGAAATCAAAAAAGGGTGTAGGCTGGAATGTCAGCAATGACTGGCAGTATCAGCTCAGGCTGGAATAAATGTAGATGTAACTGAACGTAGTCCAAGGAGGATGGATTTGGCTACAGCCTAGCACATGTTCACTCCCAGGCAGGTCGGAGAGCTAGCATGTGTGTTTTACTTCCTTTTCAGGGTTCGATCAGAGTTAAACAGAATCACTGCTAGCTTGCATGTGTGAAGACATGGTAATTGGATTTGAACATTTGTCATCTCTTTTGCTGGATTGACTGTGGGTAACAGGATCTCAAGTGGACTAGATGGTTCCTGTTCTGAAGCAAGAGTCAAACTGGCTACCAACTAAAATGTAATCACTCCAAGAATCAGCCATGAGTAGCAGGATTGCTAACAAAGCGTATGCTTAGCTGAGGTGGCCGGAGAGCAGAAAGTGAGTATTTAAGTAGTGTACATATAGTGCACAAATACTACACTTTGATCCTACCATCTGGACCAAGGACTGTTTTTTTGTTTTTGCAAATGTGACATTGATTATAAGGGTTCAGCTGTTAACAACATCTCCTAGCTGCTGATTTTTGTGGGCAAGGTCAAGATCGCCCCTTTGTTAAAAATCATGACAAGTGGGAGCACTAGGCTGTGACATGCTCTTGTTCAGTATACTCTTACAAAGTTTCCAGTATTCTCTCAAATCAAACTTGCAAGAGGCTAACTGAAGTCTAATTTAAGTCAAGATTCTAAATTATGAAGTTGTAACAGTAAATTGAAAAATAGTAAATTAAAATCATTAGATATTTTTTGGATTATTCTTCATAATTTGAGCAGAAATTTGTTAGCCCAATCTGTGCAATTAGAATGAGTGAACATTTGTTTATTAGTTTTACTGGGCTGAACTGAATTTGTCCAAGCTAGCTTCAACAACTTTGTTCATAAAACATTATGATTATGGGCAGTAAATTTAAATCAACATTTAAAGTTATGAAGTTGAAATAAAGTCATAGTACTTAAAATGTAGTGAATTAAAACTATTTGGAATGATTTTACTCATAATAGTTTGGACCAAAATTTATCATCCTGAATCACAAATTATTAAAAGTCAAAAACAAAAAAAAATGTCTTTTGTGACATTGTCTGCTGAACTTGAGAGTTGGGTTACTCAGTTTGAGCCTAAATGCTAGAGTTGACACTGTACATGTTTATGTGAATATATGTGCACATATGTATATCTATATACGTACATGCATGTATGTGCATATGTGCAAGCATATAAATACAGGCATATGCAGATATTTTCTATCAATAATGAATAAACATTTAATTATAAACCAAACCTCCTAGAATTAATACTTAAGATACTACCAAAATAAATAAAAAAATGAAATAAAAGCCAAGTGAAAACATATAAAACTATTTATCATTTAAGCATTAATAACATTTATTCATGTAAAAAAACACTCAGAACATATGACTAGTGCATGATGAGTAAATGCTTTGATAAGGTTAATCTTCCTAGACTTAGAAGCAAAGGAATCTCAACTAAGATATAACCCAGTAAAAGTAGGTTTTCTGTATATGCTAGCAACGAAAGATATAGACGTTTTTTCACTAATACATATAAGAAAGGCAACATTCATTTTTCATCTCTATTGAAAATGGCAAAAAGGGCTGGAAATTATTTAGATATTGAAAAAATTTATTCTCATTGTTATGTGATGTAATAGATGCAAAGGTATCATCGACATGATGCATGTAATAGTATGGTTTAGGAACCTTATCAAAAAATGAAACCTTATCAAAATATTTGCCATAAGAGATTCAAGAGAACTACCTGTTGATACTCCATCAATCTTTTGATACATGATATTATTGAAACTGAATGAGACAGGCTTAGTAGCATCTCCATCAGCTCAACAAAAGCAATCTCAAGAAAGGATACAGGTTTTAAGGGGCCTCGATATAAATAGTTGCCACAAATGTCAGGAGGTTTAATAAGAGGAACTTTAGTTTCTAGATTAGAAATATAGAATGACACATGATAATAAGTGTCAGTGGAACACTGTAATTTACATATTTATGATGCAAACTGAAAGGTGTCTGGAATATAATAGTCTGAATAAAACTAGAACAGGATCAAGAATTTCAAGAAGCCATCTTGACAACTTGTGTTGGACAGAACCAACTATAGACAAAATGGGCCTGAGTGGAGTATTCAATACATAAATTTTACGTAGACCATACATCTTAGGATATTGGGAACCTACAGGTTAAATTCTATGTATATTTGTTTTGTGAAATTTAAGAAGCCTTTTTTGAAACTTAATTTTAGTCTTCACAGTGTCATCAAACAAAATATCACCTGCTTTCTGAAATTTGTTAGTGTTGTCTAATATAATCAATATTTTATTAACATAGAATAATTAAGAATAACCACCCCTGAACCATTATCTGGTCTGGTTATATAAATATATATCCTAAATTTTAACAATTCAACTGTCTGATAAGGATTCTTCTGCTAGAAGAACTCATTAAAATTAATAAACAGATTCATGAATCTATAAGCAAGATCTTTTAGGTGACTTTAAGATAACCTAAATTCTCATTGGAAGTGGGCAAATTCTCATTGGAAGTGGGCAAATTCTCCAATTGAGAATATAACAATTCAATTTATTGAAAAATTCAATTTTATCAATATTCCTAGCGGTGAAGGGGATACAGAATTCTAAACACCTAGACAAGACCAATTTATCAGTGTCATACAAACAATAATCAGACAAATTAAGAAAATGTTTATCTGATGCAATATGTGAACCAAATTTTCTTTTAATTAGAAAGTTTAAGTGCCCTAGATTTTTAGCATTGGTTCTATTACTAGTGAAAATATCACCTTTAGACAGATATTTTCAAAAACAAAATTTATCAACAAAAGAATAGATTAAGCCAGAGATTGCTATTGATACTTAATTTTGACAGAATTCAATATGTCGGAATAATACAGTATGAAATGTATAGACAGAGAGAACTCAAACAAAAATTGACATTATTTGGCAAATCATTAACTCTTTTTAGTTGAATATAATTATTTTTCTCTTTCCTCTCCCATCATGTCCATTTTAAAAATCTTATTTAAAGATATTTTCCCTTCAGTAATTTAATTCCAATGATTTATATGTTTCTGATAAAGAGTCGGACAAAAAGTAGCTTAAGTTTATGGCATTTGATTTTAGCTAAAATTATACTTTTGTATTTGATTTTGATCATAAAATTATGATCACCAATTTAAGACACATATATATATGTAAATATTCTCAGTAATACTTGTGTAATATATATATATATATAACACAAGTATTACTGAGAAGATTTACCTTTATGTCACTTGTCTATTTCTTCTACTGAATCACTGTATAGAGTTGAAGAATATTGATTAATCTGAAATATTCTCTAGACAAAAAAGCAGAATATGAATGAATATGAACAAAGAGTTTGGTTCAAAATTCTGAATATAGCAGATATTTGAAGAAGGCTAAAGAGTACAGTGGCTGAAAATTATGAATTGATGATGAGCATAACAGTCTCTGCAGAAAGATATATAATAAATCATCTAAAACATTCTAATATAAATAATAATTTGCTTTTAATTATCTAAGACACCAGAGGGAGAGAGAGAGAGAGAGAGAGAGAGAGAGAGAGAGAGAGAGAGAGAGAGAGATCAATTTAAAAAATTCTTTTAAGGAACTCTTGGTCAGTTAAGAACTTTTTGGCACACACACACTCACTCATGCACACTATATATATATATATATATATATATATATACTGTAATGGTTGTTACAATGTTTTTAAATTCATATTATCACTACACAAAAAATTTCTCATGTTTCGAAGCCAGCCCATTATGTTTTGGCTTCATCCTCAGGTGATTTTTTTAGAAAATCTAAATTCTAAAAAAATCACCTGAGGATGAAACCAAAACATAATGGGCTGGCTTCGAAACATGAGAAATTTTTTGTGTAGTGATACTATGAATTTAAAAACATTGTAACAAAAATTACAGTATAATGCTCTACATTTGTATCGAGCACTCTTTATAAAAGTAAATGCATGAACAAAAAGGTAAATAAACCTACGAGTTCAACAACTTGGTTACAATATATATATATTCGAATATTTTCGATGTTTCGAATTTGCACGAGATACTAGATTAGCAACTAGATCCCACCCTTTTACAGTGAAATCGATAAAATGCAGCCGTAACTTCTACTCCAACAGTTTCTTTCCTCGCACTTCCCGACTGTGGAATTCTCTTCCAAACGATTGCTTCCCCGACGGCTACAATCTCCAGGAGTTTAAATGTAAGGTCAATAGACACCTCCTAACACACTAACTTGCTCCCATTCGATCAAACACTCTTCACATCTGCCCGACACTCTTCACATCTGCCCGACACTCATCCTCGATATCCTTACTCATCTATCACCTTTCTCCTGACATTCCCTATGTCTATCCACTCCTTCTCTTTACCTTACCCTATGTAGCCCCATGCGCAATAGTGGCAGTGGAATGCCTTGCTTGGGGTGAGATGATTAAAAAAAAAAAAAAAAAAAAAAAAATATATATATATATAGCTGTAATGGCTTTGTTGCTGAGCCATTTAAAGCACACTGTATCATATGATGGTTTCCCCTACAAAAGTGGAACACAGGTTCAAACCCTATCAGAGCACACATTTTTTTAATTAAGTCTCTTGAATTTGTAAATTGGCATAATTCACACTTCAAAACAAATAAAAAAGGTGTCTTCTCAAATATGGCTATCTGCTAAAATGATGTTTAGAGTAATAAGATATATTGCTATTTTTAACCCAGTTATCATAAGATGAGATTTGTATGCTGTGCTCTTTTGATTTTCATTTTTATACATTTTGCAATTTAATTACTGATAAAAATGAAAGACAAAAGGACAAAAGAAATAAAAGTGTTCACTACTTTTATTTATTTTGTTCTTAAAGTCAAGAAATGAATGAAATAATCAGATTTGTATTCCAAAAAGAAAGTTACATTTCCAAAATGCAATTCTCACCTTTATTTAACAAGTCCACCAAAAAAACTATATACATGAGTATAAGATTATGATGTGCAAAAGATAATCTAAGAACTTATCTGTAATATTCTGTAACTGGTTCTATTGTAAAAGGTTAGCCTAGCCAGTCATCTTTCAGTTTTTCAAGTAGGAATTGGACAAGACAAAGGATTGAGCACATATTATCATGGGTTTTGATCAAATGAAACTTAAATTATTACTTCATTAGAAAAATAATGTGCAGGCAATTATCTGTCTGTCTAGACATCAACACTGTTTATATCTATGTATAGAAGTGGGTGAAAACAGTTACCATAATGTTTTGATTCCTATGTGCATTCTGTATAGAAATCAAACTAAATGAAATACTTCAAATTATGTACCAATTAACACTGGAAAGAAGCATTGTAAATAATGTAATTATGATCAAAGTATATACATGATCTTCATAGATATCACACTTTCATTTCTGGAGATCCTGTTCTCACCAACCAACCATCATGTTGTGTATTGCTCATTCTGTTTTTGATCTTCCAACTTCATTTATTTTAATTTTGTGCAATCATATATATTTGCGTATTAATATGTCTAATTATTGTTTTTAATATTTTCTAAGTTTGACTTAATAGCTTTATAATATTGTGATAATTTTTATGATAAATATTGTATCAGTGATTAATATTATTATGACAAATATTATATCAATAAATAATATTGTTATGATAAAATTATCTAAAAATCATAACTGGTTTTGAAATTATGCATTATGTCAAGTTTAAAAATTATTGATAAAATACATTTTAAAGGAAAACCTGTGAGTGTGTGCATATGTGTGAAATGTAATTTGTATTAGTATGTGAGTGTATTGTGCATTCCTACGTTCTGTATCTTCTTTAGTTTTCTATTAAGTAACACCTCAAGAATCACCTGAATATTAAAATCATATTAGTATTAGGCTTTGATATATTAAATCACTTTGAGTTCATGATAATAGCAAGTTGTACAGTCCAAGTAAATTTTTACTTATATAGGTGGGGTTACATGTGTTCATGCATAAATGCGTACATATTTACATGTTTCTGTGCTTGATTACCAATTAATACCATATTTATTTCTTGGTCTCTGTTAAAAAGATAATCCACTTTTTTCCCATCTGAAATCAATTATTGTTAGTTGCTCTTGTCTTCACCAAGTGTAAAGAAGGTAGTACTTTTCAAAAAAAAAAAAAAAAAATAGAGAAGTCAGAATGAATATAAATAGAAGACATACTCACTCTTAGATTTTGTCCCACATGAAAATCTGTAAACATGGTATTGGACCAGACTGGGTAGAGATCTAGAACCTTAAACTTGCAAAGCATTTCATATATCACCTCAAACACTTAAGTTATAAATAATCACATGTGGATAAATATTTTTGAAATATAACATGAATACACACATATAGACAAAAGCTAAACAATTTTCTTGAATTTAGTGACAGAAAAGAAAGAGATATTATAGCACAAACCTTGGTTAAGAATTCAACATAGGACCAGCCTTCATTTGGCAAAGTACTACTCCTCATAACTGATGCACACTTAATGCAGATTATTCATTGATGTTTCTCATCCTTATTTAACACATCTGAATTGTGCTTTACACACCAGGAAACTTTTGTTTGAAAATGTAAACTGTTGGCAGGCTTTAGTTGCAGATTTTGTAAAAGGAGAACAGACAGAAAATCACTGTGGATTCAATTGGAGCCTCAGAGTTGTTTTGTTAATTAAAAGCTTTTCAGTCAATTGAAAATAAATAAAAAAATCAAAGAACAGAAGCCAAGGTATGTTTCAAATACTGCAATGGATCACATAGATTCTAATGTATATGGTTACATAATCATTTGCAGAAGATGTTTATGCCACTGAGTTGATGTCTGTGAAAAGGCAACTGAATTTCAGCATGAAAAGAGACATAAAATATTTTTATCTAAAATTTTATCAATAATATTATAAGCAAAATTTATTGGAAAAAACAACTTTTACTTGATTCATGATTTCTTTCATTGACTGAATATTTGATGTCTGAAGTGAATTGAAAACTAGTTCTTTGGGTGTCTGGAGCAGGGATTCTCAAATGGGAGGCAGTTGGCTCCCACAAGAGGAATTTTAGTCAAGGTAGGAACTAGAGGAATTTCAGTTCTAAATCAAATATAATGGTGAAAATATTATTATATGTCAATTCAAAATTGGGAACAAACTGAAGAAACCTAGGATTGAACAGGAAGAGTGGGTCTTAGATTTATAGATTTTATTGTTTAAGATTTAAAAAACAAAAAACAAAATGAGTTCTTTTGCATAGAGTGAGTTCAAAATTAAGAGTTCCACTGAAAAACTATTTTTTAAAAAATTTAAACTAAATATTTCTTGGATATGTTTTATGGTTTATTGAACAACAGGCAGACTTTTTCTGTTACCTATAAATGTACATGCAATAAGTAACAAAAAAAATCAATTCTAAAACATTTAGACAGCTTTAAGTCATTTTTATATTAATTAGATTTAACCTGAGTGCATTTTTTTATTTAAATTTTGCAATTTTGCTTATTTGAAAGTGAATTTCAAGGAAGTAAATGAATGAATCTAATTTGGTTTTTAAAAACAGTTTTTGGGTAACTCAAATTCTCTTTCATTAAGACTAACACTTACCCTTGACCTTTTAAATGGTTCAGTTGAAAGATGTAGGGAGGAAAGAGATTCAGAAAAATTAATTATTACAGGATTAGTTGACTTATTTTGTAACAAATGACATTATATATAAACATGTTCAAACAGTTAATCATTTTCAAAAGAAAGACACTGCTACCTGGTGTTGTCAGTGTTGTTTTGTATAGTAGAATGTTACAGACATTACAAAATCTTACAAATACATCTGGCATATTATACATAGATACTTCTCTCATTTTGTGATTTTACAGATTCATTTTCTGTCTGTAAATGTCAGAACAATAAAATTTAATTCCTGTAAATGATAGAAAGATCATATTAGTGTCCATGTTTAAGAAATGTATATTTATTTTACAGGCAAGATGGCATCTTCAATAAATATCTGTAAAAAAATCAAATAAATATTAAAATATTTATTTTTTAGTCATCCATGAGTTTAAAATCAATAACAGTGGTCTTTGGTGACACTTTAATGATTATTAACTTCAGTTTAAAAATCTTAACTTAAACCAAATTTAAATCTTCATGAAAATTGCAGCTGAAAATCTTTTATATTGTCTGAAGAAAAACTTTAATCTTTTTTTGTATACTATCCTCTCACCATTAAAAGTTCTATTTAATACAAAATTAATAATGAATGCATTCTCATGCACTAGTTTTAAAATTGTGAAGTCTCCTTTCAAGATATAATACTACTAATATAATCATTATTTCTTTCCATTCAGGTAAGTATATTCGTGGCTGGTGGTTGATGGCATTGATTCAGTAGCTGGTTTTGAAGTTGATTTTTCCAACGGTGATCTCCCTTACCCATGTTGTGAACTTTGATTTCAAGGAAGTCACATGGAATTCTTGCTAGATCTCTCTCCGCCAAGTCAAACCTAGCTGGATGTGTGCGCACAATTGGGCAAACAAAATGGCACCAAAAATAATTAGAATGACGCCTGAATCAGTTGTAGAAAAAGAAAATAGAGCAGAGCAACCACCAATGGTCTTCTTCCCAAACCCTGTTTCTATCAAGCTGGCAATGGAATGAAAGTTTCGACCAATTTCTCTAAGTGGTAATTTACGAAGTGTTTTTCTTCTTATCATTAATTCAAGTCTCTGATTGGTGATATCACTTCACTCCAATCAAAGTTTAAGTTTATGGTGATTCAAAATGCTTTTGTTTCATTTTACATCAAAGCTTTACAGAAATTGTCGAAAGATTGTCTTTGAGTTTGGTGGGTAAGGCTGGCAACGGCAGTAAGATGTCTTTGGTTTTGTACTTTGGACTGGCTCTTCGATCTGAGCTGGGTCTCAACTAGCAATTTAGCTGCAAAATTACTTCTTGTTTGTCTTTAACTCTGGTTGGCTGTTTCAAACTTCAATAGCAAAATCACTTCTCATCTGTGTTTAACTCTGGTTGGCCATTTCAAACTTCAACTTCTTTTGGACGGTTAGTGACAGGCTTCTCTACGGGTGACGGGTACCCAATGTCTTGGTGCCTATCTTTGTCATTACATCTCTGGGCTGAGCTGACTGGAACTCTTGTGTGGCCCCCTTGGGGCTCTGTATTTATGCTTGTCCCTGCTTTACTGGTAGATTTACATAGACACTGGTTGTCTATGCAAATCTACTTTTTGGCCCTTGCAGCCAATGAAATCATTCTCACCCTCATCTTTGGGACCAAGTTACTTCTTTCTGTCTTCTTTCCCTTTGATCAACAAATCTAATCTTTGGCTCTTGTGGCCAATGAAATAACAGCTTCAGTTCAATCATCATTTGACACAGCCAATTGAGTAGCACTATTTTTATGATGTCTCTTCTCTTTGTCTTCTTTCCCTTTGTTTAACCAATGAAACCATTTTCTCTTTATCCGTTTTGGGTGGGACTTTTATGCCTCCAATTCCTTTCTCAGGGAAATCTCAGTTTAGTTATTTCTCATAACAAACAAACCTAACCTTTGCACTTGTCAAATATGTCTGAGTACACAAAATTCCCTTTTTCTGTGGTTGTGACAATCTTTTCTGACATTCCACAGTTGTGTTTTGGTTATATTCCACATAAGTTTGTTAGAAAAATGCAAAAACAATGAAATTTTCACTTTTATCAGTTGTGTCATTGAGAATATCAATTGAACCTCTCTTAGCCATGCTGTTTCTGCTTGTCAATAATGGCCGATTGATCCGATTACCTCATCTGACACAGCTGGTTAGATTCCTGGCAAAACAATCACACCTCTAATCTTTCAATTCATATTTATTTTCAGCTTGTTTGCAATCTACCTTGTTTCCTCTGTTCATATTGGAACAGAATAAATTTTTCCAGTTGCTTCTTTTGATCTATAATAATTAATAATACAAATTAATATAATTTCTTTTGTTCCAGCCATAATTTTAGCATAATTCTGGAGCCTTAAATGTTGTCTGTGTTTTCTGCCTTTGATGTCAATCATATCTTTATTGGCTAGTGCTTGTGTTTCTGTCTTTGATGTTGCACCCCATCACTACCATCCATGGGTGGAATATATTTTTGTCAATCATATTTTTGCCAGTTAAAGTAATATATCACACTCTTCACCATGTTATTTTTCAAAATGTTCACATATGAACATTTTAAGTGCATTTCTCCTCAATGAACATCACTCCCATGCAACTGAGGGAATTGTACAAAAATATATACATATGCATATAATAACAAAAAGAAATTTTTAAAAGATTTTCAAAGATATTTTCATTGTATCTGTTTCTTTGTGGCTACTACACAGAACGAGCACATAAAATCATGAATAATACAGAACAATACATGTAAACAAAAGTAATGCAAAAATATCAGTATCAAAGGTGACACTTTCCCCACCTCTCTACTTCTTGCAATCGCGCCTGTTTCTTCCTTATTAATTCCATGCAAAGAGACACTATTTCTAATGTGAACTCTAAGTTAGGTATATTCATGAATCAGGACATAACACGATTTGTATCAAAACATTTTTTCTGTACTTCTTTTTTAACTTCTACTGAGTATGTTGTCTGTTTACATATTCTGAGACATGTTAGGCATCATGATGTAGCACAATGGTGAATGCTAGAACAATTATGACTGAGTATTGAGTTTGATCCTCACTAGGTGCACTGTAATTTTGACCTTATGCCACCTCTATGTCACACTTAGAAAATTGCTATTCCAAGACATAAGATTCTCTAACTTACAACCAAAAGAGAATTTTCCAAAGTTTTCTGCACATCTCAGACACTAATAATATTGATAACTGGCTTATAGCATTTTCTGCCACAGTGATATCCCATGCCTTTTCAGTTAGATATTAACTTTGTTTTTTATTGTTATCTTTTGTTCATCTATTCTTTCCTTATTTTTTCATTTATTTATTTATTTATTCAATCCACTTTAGGCTTCACACTGGCTGTCACTCCTACCAACTAAAGGAAGGACTGATTTGCTTCAGGTATCCTTTGCTTTTTAGTGAGTTTGTTATTGACTTTGCAGCATCAACCAACTCCTTTGTGATACACTGAAGAAAATCTTTAAATAAAAAAAATGCAACACACAATGCACTGGAAGAGAAAAGTGAGAGAGTACCTACCATTTTCTGTTACTATTATTATTATTATTATTATTTGTTTTTTTTTTCAAAGTTCTCCTTCTTAGAGTCTATCAATTTTATTATTTTTTTTCTTGATATATTTTCTCCTTTTTTAAGAACACATACGTCAGAAGAAAGTTCTGTAATGTTTCAAAAGTTAATTTTTCTCTGCTTTGTATCATACCAGCAGACATCACAATGTTTGACTATATGATCATAGATGATAACTGTGCCCCAATTTACAAACTGACATTGGGTAAATGACTTCCTATTAACACTATTTGTGCCTCTGCTCGAGTTCGTCACATTAATTTCCTTAATTTCAACCATACCATGTTTGAACACAGAAATATGCCATTATCTGCAGTACATGTTATTCAAAGTTTGACCAAGAAAACAACAACAACAAACAAAAAAAAAAAGAAGAAAATTATCTAAGGGCCTGATTTTATATATGCAGTTTGCTTGGAGGATTAATCATATCACCTACAGTTTCAATTAATTTAGTCTGAAAGTAAATGGACTCATCACACTCAAAATACTATTTAACTTAATGTTTTTCCTATAGACTGCAACTTCCGCACGCATTGTTACAAAGAAGCTAATCTAACTCTCTATTGCAAGTGCTCCTCATTCCTTCTGCAGTCATTTTTAACATCTTACAGCATATCTGCCAGTGCATGTCCAACTTCTCTTTCTTATGGTGGTTCTTATAGTACTCCAAATCACCAGCCTCAAGCTCTACATTCTTAGTCTTACTAAAGAACTTATTTATTGCAGCTTTCATCAATTTTTTATCTTATTCCCAACAAAGCGGGGATAGTATAAAGTGATTCCAATAAAGGTCCTCACTTGCCTAACATAGGCTGGAGTTAAAACTGAGCCCTGGCCATATAAAAATCTGGCTGCATTCCCTTTTCACCAATTCTGAAGTCCAGGTAAAAGAACTCACACTTAGCTGCTTTCAACTTGAGATTATGCCTACACAAACCACCCAAAATTGTGTCCATGTGCACCAAGTAGGCCTCTACCATATTTGAAATTATTAAAATATCATTCAATAACTGGAAGAGGTCAAAAATATTTTGCTTTGCAATGACTTCATTTCCCTCGTCAACTCTTACACATGTGCTCTCTGCCAGACATACTGCCATGTTTAATGTCTTTGAACAAGCCACATTTCTTAACTCCACTGTCAGACTCTGCACAGAATGGGAAAAAAGTATACTGTTCCATCTTAAGGTTTTTTAAACTAGCAACATTTTTATAATTAGCATTAGAGCAGAGTACACACAATGTAAAACGAAAAATCACTTACTTTTCCTTGATATTGTTTATTACCACAATCATCCAGTGTCTTTGCAGATGACAACAAAGTTTATTATCAATCTATGTTTTTTTTTTAAAAATACACAGCAAGTCACTGCACACCAAATCATGGATATTATATTTTGCCTGGATCTGGTTCTCAACAATGATAATCGTCTTGACAGATATCAACAAAATGTATATATAAAAATATAAACTTATATTTTTATTCTTTGTCAGTGATGGTTGTGTGGAGTAGGAGGGTAGCTGGAGCAAGATCCCACATGCACAAGAGTTGTCAGGGAATCGTTAGCCAGTGGGAGTTTTCTGTTCTCTCTCTCTTTGTGTTCTTCTCTTCTCCTTCAGCCAGAAACCCTAGACTTATATAACCCAAAATTTCTACTCATTTTTACTTTTTTCAGGTTGTCAAAAATAAAAAAGTCATGTATTCATTTTAACTATTTTATTTTGTGCAGGTAAAGAAATTAATCTTTGTTTAGCTACAATCTTCTTTCTACTTTTAAAAATTAAAAATTTCTACTTTTTATATATTCCTAGAAGTTTTTCAACCAATTTATCTATTTTGTTCGATAGAAATTCTGTCATTTTGATTTTTTATGTGAAAAATTCAGTAATTTCAGTTCAATGCAGTCACAACCTCATGTAGATGGTAATTTTAAAGTATTTTGAACTAACAGATCAGATAATATTAGTCTTTTTTTAAGTAGCCTAATAGAGAGTACATCATTAGAAATATATAAACTACTATTGCTATAACTGGGTCCAATATTTTATTTAACAGTAGATAGACTAAACTATCGCCCGGTTCACACTTCACCCACATCTATTGAACAGGTGAAGAGGCTCATCTCTTGTTTCCTGTTTAGGATGTGATTTCCAGTTTTCTCTTTTCCAATCTTTTCACTCTTTTCTTTTTTTCTTTTTTTTTTCAATTGAAGTAGATAGACTAAACTATCACCCGGGAGTTTAGTCTATCTACTCCAATTGAAAAAAAAAATAAAGAAAAGAGTGAAAAGATTGGAAAAGAGAACACCGGAAACCGCATCCTAAACAGGAAACAAGAGATGAGCCTCTTCACCTGTTCAATAGATGTGGGTGGAGTGTGAACCGGGCGATAGTTCAGTCAATTTACTCCAATTGAAAAAAATAAAAGAAGAGTGAAAAGATTGGAAAAGAGAAAACCGGAAACTGCATCCTAAACAGGAAACAAGGGATGAGCCTCTTCACCTGTTCAATAGATGTAGGTGGAGTGTGAACCGGGCGATGAACAGAATTCAACAATATTCAAGACATTTCAACTCCAAACTGAAAACAAAGCTACTGACCCTTGAAAAAAATATTTCTAACTTTATCGTCACAGAATGTGGAAATGGGAGACTAGCCAATCGGCTAGCAGAGAAGAGGAAAGCCTAGCAAACTAAGACAAGATTCCAGGCAATGAAATTTCTAAGAAAACAAAATCAATCCTTCAATTAAGCATGAAAAGTTTTAAAATCAAGCAAAAATTAGGCAAAACGAACAAAAAAAAAAAGATAATGGCTCACCCAGAACAGACCACCTATGTCTATTGAACAGGTGAAGAGGCTCATCCCTTGTTTCCTGTTTAGGATGCGGTTTCCAGTTTTCTCTTTTCCAATCTTTTCAATCTTTTCTTTTTTTCTTTTTTTTTCAATTGGAGTAGATAGACTAAACTATCACCCGGTTCACACTCCACCCACGTCTTTTGAACAGGTGAAGAGGCTCATCCCTTGTTCCCTGTTTAGGATGCGATTTCCAGCTTTCTCTTTTCTATTCTTTTTACCCTTATGTAGCCCCCTGCGCATCAGTGGCGTTATTGCCCTGCTTGGAGTGATATAAAAAAAACAACCCAAAAAACATTGTCACCAGGATAGCTCATATAAATGTTATTATATGGTCTATTTATAATGATTTAAACCCTATGAATAGTTATAGAATTATATGACCTGTTTATAACAATTTAATGATTTTGAATATATATATATATAAATATATATATAGGAAAGAATATAACAATGAAAAGAATGAGTTCAATAGTCTGGACAACACTTAAAACAGTTTATAGTCCCATCTACTGAACCAGCATTCATACCTATTCCTCTGTGGTAATGATTCTTACTTTCTTGATAACTGTTAATACATTAGATCTTGCAATTTTCATTATATTGTCTTGCTACTAAATAATATTTTCTATTGAAACTTTCTTAATTTTGCATATTTTAGAGTTAATTTTCATTAATCATAACAGTCACTGGTTATTAAAACTCTCTCTTTGATTTTCTCTAAAACCTCTTTAGTATAGTAATACTATAGTGGCATGGGGCTTCAGGGTTAAAATGAACGGTTGATTTAGCTATGCCAAGAAGATAAATGAAGAATGATAATGATGAAGAAACACATGGGTAATTTTAACAAAACAAGATGAAGATTTTATTTATGTTTTTACACACTTGCAGTTGTTCATTTCAGTAAAATAAATCAGAAAATTTTGAAGTCTATAGTTTTAACAAATTATCATGAAGAGATGTTTATACAACAGATTAGATGATCTGACACAAAACAATATTAAAAAAGTTTAAAACAAAGGTAAGAAAATTTGTTGCACACAGAAGAGATTTATGGTTGCATGCATTAAAAAATAGATGAAGAGAGATTAGCTTTCTTGGACTGTTGAGAGAAAATTCATTGAAATGCCACATGCTTGGTGAAGGCCAATAATAATTGGCAAGTAATTTGACACTGGCAAGAACTTGAACACTGGACACATGAACAGAAACAAAACCTTTCATATGACTTCAGACACTTTTCTCTTATTAATTTAATTTTTTCCCTCATTTTATATAAAAATAATTTTACATCAGCTTGCTATTTTCTTTTCTTTCTTCTTGGTTCAATGGCTAATTTCTGTAAAGAAAAGGTCTTTATTGGTCCAAAAAAAAATTCACATAGGCTCACAAATTTATTTCCTCCATTTCAGCTCACCAGTCAATTTCTGTGAAGAAATGTCTTCATTGGTTCAAAAAAAATTTCACATAGGCTCACAAATTCCTTTTCATTTTTTTCCTCAGTCCTCTGAATTTGAAGAGAGTAGGTAAAAGGAGTTATTATTTCATATTCACTAGAATATTATGCTTTATTTTTTAATCAAAATTTTCTTTTTTTGTGTGTGCTTATTTATGTTGGATTCAATTCAGATTTTTATATTGATGCATATTTATCTATTTACATTATTAAATATATGATAGTGCATGTTTTTCCTTAGAAAAAATAACTGTGACAGAATTAAAAAACTCTACTACCATTTCCGTTTTTAAAAAGCTGTAAATGCTTACTTCCTGAATTCTTCATAATCTCAAATAAAGCCAAACTCCAGTGATAAAATATCTAGTAAACATAATGTTTGCTATTCTCTTGTTTACCCAGAATGTTGATGTTGGCTGGAGGTAATGAAATGTGATATTTGTACTCTACCTATGAATCAGTTATTTATGAACCAACACATATACAGATTTATGATATGAACCTATTTATACAGACTTAGTTTAGGGGAATAAAGCAAAAGAAAAAAACATGCTTGAACATGAGTAGATTGAATGATATTATATTTGGTATATTTGAAATGGAGGAGCTACAAGATAGAGTGAATTGAAATGAAGTAAAGAATAAATAAACAAAATTGGGAGAAAGAAAGAAAAAAGAAATAGAAGTAGGAAAGTATAAAAGAGAACATAATGGAAAAGGGAACAAACCTTTTTGGAGGAAAAAGCAATAGAGAGATCAAAAGAAAATAAATGGGAGATAAGAGGATAGAAAAAAAGAAATAACTTACTGAGAAAATAAGTGAAAGGTGGACTGGAAAATGCAAGAGAAAAGAAAATATGGGACAAAGTATATAAAAGAAAATGAAAGACAAAACTAAGAATAGAGAGGAGATCTTGGAGGTTCAGCAATAACATTTAGCAGAGGTAAAAGAATATTTAGGATTATGGATGAGAACAAACATAAAAAACAGATACAATAATGAGAAATATAGAAGAATATTTAAAAGATAGAGAGAAAAATAGGGAGAAAGTGTAAGTGGAAAAGAAATAAAAAGAAAGCTTGGGAAAACTGTGAGATTTGAAAATAAAGAGAAAAAGAATAAGTGGTTAAAGAAAAAGAAAGAATATACAAAAAATGTCTATGATTGAAAGAAAAAATTAGAAAGAATAACATTAAAAGATAAAAAGGGACAGTAGAATAGAAGTAATAAGTAAGGAAAATAAATGACATCTGAAATTTTTGAAAAAAAGTGAGGGAAGCAAATAAAATACTATACAGAGAAAAGACTTGACTTGTATATTAAATAATAATTAAATATCTTTGATGAAAAAGTTATAATTAAATCAAAGAGGGAAATTAGTGAATATTCTTACTGTATTTATATTTAAACTTTTTCTGTTATTCTCCCTAAACATCTTGTCAAAATGTCTTGACACTGATATACCATGATGACAGACAGAAGAGAGAAAGTGTGTGTAAACACTTGCATATTCCAAACTTTCAATACCTTTCTCACTAAAATAACAGCAGCAAAATATTAACTCAGACAGAGCTTCAATCATTCAATTGGATTTCAATTGAGCTACATTTGATAAATAATGAATTTTTTAAATATGTAAATTATTTAGTATCATTATGGGAAACATTTGAAGCTATGCAATTTTGTGAATATGGCCAGTGTGTTAAAACTTTAAAATAAAACAATTTTAAAACAAAAAATGAAGGTAACTTGAAAAAAGATACAAGGTTCCAAATTATCTTCATTCAACAGACTTTATATATATATATATATATATATATATATATATATATATATATATATATACATACATACATACTAGGATGTGTGTGTATATATATATGTGTGTGTGTGTGTGTGTGTGTGCATAAGCAGAAACTATACTAAATGCACTTAAAAGTAAGTAAAGCCCAAAAGTTCTAGAGTACATTTATCATGTAAACACAATGAGTATTAATTTCACAAATGAATAATTAATATTTTATATTGAAGGTAAAAACGGTATATTTTAGTTTTATTCAGAGAAGAACTTTGAATAATCCATACTTTGTGAGTGTGAACCATGGTATAAAAAGTTACACATTTATCTCTCTCCACATGAAGGCAACTTTGATACAAGACTGGTTTAACATGTGTCCCCACCTGCATGTATATGGGGGTAGGGGTAAAAACTTATTAATTTCCATCAGCATTTCTTTTGGGATGATTCCAATAATTGGATAGCCCTTTCCATTTTAATAAAATCAGAAATATGTTTCTTGGTTGGGGCATAGGTCCACTTGGAGTTGAGCAGCATCTATGGCAGAAAATGGTCAGGAATGTATGAAATTTGCCACAATAATGCTGCTTAAAAGTACAATTTGAAGTTTGCTTGTTTTTTTCAGTGGGGTACTAAAATTTACATGACCAAATTGATGATCATTAAAAATTAACAAGAAGGAAATTTTTCGTGAGTAGTGCAAGTATTGCTGACAAAAAAAGAGTGATTATATGTATAATTTTTAAATCGATCATTTGATATTAAAAACTGTTTAAAGTAAAAAAAAGAAGAAAATTTTCACAATAAGAGAAAGAGAGTCTCTTTACTAGTAAGATATGACATTTCCACTACAAAATGTTACAAGAATCAAACAGTTTTTTAGTCATTTGCTACTTGTTTTGTTATGCTGACTGAATCAAATTAGTAAATTTCAGTGAAAATGTAGAGTAACTCTCATGTTTTAAACAACTATTGTTTTTCTCTTTGAGTGCAAATTTTTATAGATAATTCTCATTTGCATTAATTAAGTACTTGAGGGAAAATATATTTTTCTATCTAAAAAAAAACATTCAGGAGTGCAACAATTGTCATTTTTATTATTTGAAATAAGAGAAGTTTTTATTGAATCATTAATGAATACTGAGTATTTAGACAATGAATATAAAGAAAAAAGTTACTATTTTCTAGTTTGGCTATTAGCTTTATTTTAGAAGAAAATCCTTTGATGTTTTGATACTAATCACATGCCACTTGCAGATATAAAAGATAACCTGAATTTAATATAGGAATAAAGTGTGTATGTTTGTGTATAGCAAATATACTTAAGTGTATATGTGTGTATAGCAAATATACCTTCATGCATATGTGTATAGCAAATAAATGTACATATATCTGTGTGGATAGGTAAGTCAATCCAATCCTTAACTTAAAGATTATCTTGATATATGTACATTTTGAATACTTATTTATGATTGGTCTGAGAATATTTCAGCCCTAGTATATATATATATATATATATATATATATATATATATATATATATGTATGTATGTAATGGCATATAATTCATTTAGCTTTATGAATGTAGTTTCTTATGTGATGTAGAATTTGCAGGTGGTCAATTGTCTTTATTATATTTTATTATGTTGACCTCTTTTTAGTGTGCTTAATGATGCAGAATTTGTTTCTGAAGTGGTGTTGGATTTGCATTTGGTTAGTTGCTTTCCATTACTTTTTATTGTTTTGACTTCTTTTTAGCATGCTTAAGTGTATATCTCCTTAATTACTTTATACTGAGTTGACCTCTTTTTATCATTTTGAATTTGCAACTTTTAACAGTGTTAGTTTGAGATGCTTTTATGGCATTAGTATATATGACTGCTTAAATTTTTTCAGGTCATGATTAAGTGTTTGTGTTCGTTTGTGTATATGTGTTGGCTGCTTTTGTATTATTTGTAACAAATCTGTATATGTTTATATATATATGTGTGTGTGTGTGTGTGTGTGTGTGTGTGTGTGTGTGTGTGTGTGTGTGTGTGTGTGTGTGTGTATATATATATATATATATATATATTGAGCGCTATTTTGTTTAGGTTAGTTGTCTTAGGTTTTTTTCTTTGGGCTACGTACTTTGACTGATGTTCAAGTGCTTAGCTCGTTCTTTTTTTATTACCATTTTTTCCTTCCGCGTATATACTCAGAGGGTTTTTTCGAAATTAGTATAGCCATATGTTTACATTTATATATATATATATATATGTATATATATTATTTTTATTATTATTATAGCATACTGCAACTCAATAGCTATAAAGATTTGGTGTTCCATACACCATCATCAGGTAGTGAAGTGTAGTTAATTTCCTTGGTCATATATATATATATATTGATAAGAAGATTTAACAAATAGAATAAAAATAAAAATAAAAAAGACCATCAAATTAGATGATTATTGTGGTGTAGAAGGTTATTACATTTTAAAGAATTTTTTGTGTTTCTATTTCTATTATGTTTGGTATTATTATTAATTTGCTTATATTATTTAATATTATTGCATTTATAGCTGCTGTTCTTTAAGGCTGTATTGTTGTAATGACTGTAATGACTGCTTATTCTTTATAAACACAGTCAGTACTACAACACAGCTCTAAAAAACAGAAAAATAATTTAATACACACCACCATTTAACCAAATGGTTAGTACTAAGTTAGTACTACAATAATAGTAGAATATACTAGTAATGACTGTTTATTTCTTATATTGTATTGTATAATAGAAATAGAAAAATAATTTGGTACACACCACCATTTATCCAAATGGTTAGTATTAAGTTAGGCAATAAATTTCTTAACCTAGTTCAGAAACACTTCCTAACCCCCTTAGCTAAATTTTAGTAAAAATACATTGAAAATTTATAACTACACCAGTAATCTTGGTATGATGATAAAAAATACAACAATAAAATCCTAAAACAATATGATGAAATTAATCATGACCAACTTATTATAAATAATGATAATAACACTAATTCTTGCAATTGTCATAACTCTAACACATATCTTCTGCAAAATGAATGCCTTACAAATTCCATAGTATACCACGCTACTATTTTCACTACAGAAAATCCAAATTTTATCAAACGTTATATTGGTAGTACTATAAATATTTTTAATACATGTTTTTCCTTTATATTTCTTTCCCCAGCTACATGGAATGGCGTACACAAAATCCTTAACCATGTCCTCCTCTGTTGGGGGTCTTACTCAAGAGAGGTAACTGCAAAATGTGGAACCACTTCTGAAGATCGTTCTGATGTTATATGGACCACAGATCTTTTGTATTTTCTCCGATAACCCCTTCACATAGGGTAGACAGACCGAGGCTGTTTTCTGAGAGTTGTTATCCTCATGCACCCTCCCTTTCATGTATGTTGGAGTTGTTGTCATGTATCCTGGATAATTGTTTTGTTGTAGGGTACTGGGTTGCCACTTATGACTTTTGCTCGATGTTGAAGGTAGCAAACGATCCCTTTCTTTACATTATATGGGTTATGGGAGGTGAAGTTGAGGCATTGTCTGTTGAATGTTGGCTTGTGGTATACAGATATCTTGAACCCACCTCTGTTTGAGTTATTAACACATCAAGGAATACCAGTTTGTTGTCACTCTCTTTTTCCATAGTGTACTGTATGGATGGTCTTACTGAGTTTACATGGTCCAGTAGCATCTGGACCTCCTCCTGGTGTGGCCAAAGTATAAAAGTTTCATCAACGTATCTCAGCCAGAGAGTTGGCTTTAGAACTGTGGATTCTAATGCTGTTTCTTCAAAGTATCCCATGTATATATGTTAGCCAGTGATGGTGATAATGGCGAACCCATTGCTAAGCCTTCATCCTGCCAATATATGTCTGATCCCGATCTGAAGTGCGTTGTTTGTGTGCAGAAAGTTAGCATCATCAGGTTATCTAGTAGAACACTGGTATGTTCTCCTAGGGATGAGTCTGAGGCTAGTCTATCCCTGACTACCGATAGTGCCTCCACTGTGGGTACCTTCGTAAACAGACTCACCACATCCAGGCTCACCATCTGGCTGCATTGGATGGGAGCATCTCTGATAAGTTCCATGAAGTGGGGGTAGTTTCAAACATATGAAGGTGACTTTCCTATCAGTAGGTCAATTACAAGGAAGTGACTCAGAGGGTGGTACACTGAGCTTAGGCTGCTAAGAATCGGCCTGAGTGGAAAACTGTATGAATCTTAGGTAGACCATACATGCAAGGTAGCCTGCTGTTTTGTTGAGACAACTGCCTGTATGTCCTAGGCTGGAAGTGATCCTTGTTCTTGATTAGGATCTGTGACAGCTGTTGCTCTGTTTTCAAAGTGGCTTTAGAACTGGGCATTTTAATGGTGTCTCTTCAAAGTATTATATAGTTGATAATATTAATCTCACTAGTAAAATTATAACTGACTAGTTAAAAGTGAGTGACAGAGTCAGCAAACTCAACCCTATTGAATCATACATTACTATCAAAGATCACAAACCAGACTTTGATACAAGTTGCACAACTAGAATTATTAATCCAATAACACCAGAAATTGGTAAAATTAGTAAAAAACACTTGAGAGAATCCACCTGTAAATCAAACATACCATTAGATTAAACCAATGGAATAATACCACTGACATAATGAATTGGTTCAAATATATTAACAATAAGTTTAAATGTTCATTTATCCAATTTCCAAAATTTGTAAAAGAACATCAGCCTACAACAATCAATTCAAAGACCGCAGACTTTGCTTGGTATAAAAAATAGGTACTGTTACCTCCCCAAAACAAAAAACACTACTAAATAAACGATCAGAACACATCTCAAAATGCAGACATGAAAACAAATTTTTACTATGTTACTTAAAAATCAAAAACTGAAAAGAATAAATAAAGAAAAAATAATTTAATTGAAGCAAATAATAAACAAATTAACAAACCACTGCTGTCATAACAACCATTAGAATAGATAAAATAAAGATAAAATTATAATAAATATAACTAAATAAAATAAATCTAAATAAATAAATAAAATGAACATCAAAAGCTGAAAAGAATAAATAAATACAAAAATAAAAACAAGTAAAATTTATCCTAATAAATAAATTAATAAATAAACCACCCCACAAAAATCACTGTTAGAAGGATTACCCACAATTCACCACTGACTTATATATGTAAATAGGCTAGGAAAAACCCAACACATGTGGCTTGATGATTGTGCCTAACAGGAAACAGTCTGTCATCGATGAGTGTCGATGCCAATTTTCACTTTTATATTTACGTACGCTCTATCTCTGATATTGAGCAATTTATTCTCAACTTTAAAACTATATTTCTTTACATTACATATATATATATATATATACGTTTAGAGTCTAATAGTGATTATAAAGGTATTTGGCATAATCACTAGTAATGGCAACATTATTTCTCTATTTGTCTTTCTGTATGGCTTGGATCAAGAAATTCACTGTTAGTAGACTATATCTGGCAACAAGACCCTGCACCATACCACACAAGCAGGTGGTTACAGTCCAGTCATGGCTGTCAGGCAATTTCTGTGACCACATTACCCCTTACATTTGGCTACTAACCTCTCCAGATTTAACCTCTTTTATTATTATGTGTGATGATCAGTTGAGTTAGTAACCACTAAAACTTTTTGTAATACCAATAATAAACTAAAACAAGGATTATGGCACATTCATAAGAGTTACAAAGTTGTCTGGAAACAATACTGATTTTATTGAATAAATTTACTCTTTACTATTCTAAGATATTTTTGTGTAATTTTGGTAAATATATCTGTTGAATTGAGATGCCAGTGTTCTTTTCATTTTTTGCATAATTTAGACAACAATTCATTTATCACACCCTGCACAGGATCATTTCTCTGCTCCTTGTGATGCTTTTGGATAGAAGATTAGCCTGAGGAACACAAAAGTGATGTTCACCTCTCCACCTGGTGTCCCCTACAAAGATCTAATGATACTTGTGAAAATACCAGGATGGTGGCTGTTGACAATTTCTCATATCTTGGAAGTTCTCAGTGCACTGGATGCTCAGATGTTTTCATGCATTATGAAGACGAGTATTGCATTTGGTAAATTGATAAGTAGTGTTTGTTCAGATAGAGGCATTACCATCAACATGATTCTAAGTGTATATACAGTCTCTGCCCTAATGCCCTTGCTGTTTTCTTCTGAAATATGGACAATATACTGGATACATATAAAATAGCTTGAGTGATTGCCCCTTCTCCTAAAAAAATACCTGAGATGCATACTTAAAATCAAATGGCAGTCTTTGATCCCTGACACTCTTGTCACCCCAAAATCTGAATGCAACAGCATTGAAACAATAATAATCCTCAACCAGATGTGATGGGCAGGACTTTTTGTAAAAATGGGGTAAAAACATGATTCCTAGAACAATTTTCTATAGGGAACTTAAGATAAGAAAGCATCCACAACACAAGTTTAGAACAGGTTTAAAGATAATCTGAAGGTCAATGCATCTCACATGGATCTGCAACATGGAGAAAAACTAACTTTGAATTGTACAGATTAGAGTTACTTAGAAAAGGATGCAACACCTTTGAGAATGAATGTCTCAAGCATGTGCAGATCAAACTGTAGAGGCATTCATTCTGATTTGGCAAGTGATATGCTGTTTTAAAAATGTGTTGTGTGAGCATGTTGTTAGGATCAGGTTATGTAAATTTTCTGAAAGGTCATCATAACAACCAGAAGCAAGCCAACTTTACCAACCTGCCACATTGATTATTTATTCTTTGTCACAATTGATTATTTCTCATCTTCTGACTCAAGATTAATTTTAGTGGAAATAATTCCATTTATTTATTTTAAGTCTGTATCATTAACACTCGTGTATAATATATTGTTTATTTCTGTTTTGCTGTTGTATATAGTACTACTCATGATCAAACTGATCATTTTCAAATTCCCCAAACTTTGGGGAAGAGCTTCAATTTCTCTTCTTATTCTTCCCTTGATTTCCACTTTATCATTGACATCTTTCTTTGGAATATTATCAGAAATTTTATTCTTGTCATTGTCTTTGTTGCCATTTTCTTTCTATTCTATAAGTAACATTATAGCTATTGTTATTTTGTTATTATCAATTAACAAGTATGTTTGTACTATGAACTTGCAGGTTGAATGGTTACATTACTGTCTAATATTAGTAATATAAATATGGATAATTTTAGGCAAACGTAAGATGTGTTTAAAAATTCCATTTTTTGACTATATATTAGATATGCATTTTTGTTAAATAAAAAAAACAAAACTTTTGCATACTTGAAATGGGTTTATAAAATTATACCCCATTTTTCTCTAAAAAAATATTATTCTTGCTATTAATCCTATCAAAATTTTATTAAAAACAATATTAAAACAAACAATTATATATAATTTTGTTATAAGATTTAATAGTGTTTGAAATTTTTAAAGTCTTATTTTTATTAGGATTAACAGTTTCCTTCCTACACATTTTGCATTTGATGACTGACTGACACTACTACTCTAGGCCTCTCCTTATCAAAAAATCTTTAATTATGACATCACACAAAGTAAAAATTAAAACTAAACCAGCTAAACAAAAATCATCTAAACCTGTTAACATCTCTTTCTCAAACATCTGTGGTATCTGTACCAGCTTTTGCAACATTTATTCTTTCCTCTATATAAGCTCACCTAACATAGCACTCTATGAAACTAACCTTAACCCTTGTATTTCTATCTCTGATTTCTATATCTCTGGTTACCATCCCCTCTTTAGGAAGGACTCCAATATCTATATGCATGAAACTGGCATTTATGTCAGTGAACATCTCCCTCTAGCTAGGGTGATTTCTCTTGAATCTCCAGATCATTCCTGCACATGTCTCTGTCTATCTTTACTAAGCTCGGTTAGCTATCTTTTCTTTCTCTACTGCTCCCCTTCATCTCCTGACTGTTTCATAACAGTATCTCAAACATATAGATAAGGCCATTTTCTCTCATCTGTTTGCTCATATATTTGTGTCTGGAGACTTTAATGCCCATCACATTAAGTAGCTGGAAAACTGTATCATAGATCTTACTGGTGTCCATACCATGAACTTTTCAATCACTCAATTCCTTACACAATTGCTGGATTTCCCTATGAATTTCTCTAATAACCCTAATGGACCTGATTCACTGCTAGATCTTTGTTTCACTCCTATCCCTGACTCTTTCCATGTCAGCTTTGCTGTCTTGGCAACTCTGATCTTTGCTGTGGTTTCTGTTAATATCTCCTTCCATTCCCCCTTCCCCTCCAACCAGCAGAATATCTTACTGCTACCAAAGAGCAGACTCTGAGTCATTCTGTGATTTCTTGTGTGATGTCCCTTGGAACAAAGTTTTTAGTCCTCCTGTGCATCTGAGGTCTCTTGGGTTAAAGCCGGCATCAATGCTTTCATCCTAGCCAGGATATTCCGACTTAAATCCCATTCGTCACCCTGGTTTTCCCCTGCTTGCTTGCTTAGCTGCTATTGCCCACAGAAATCATTTCATCTGGCTTTATTGGAGCAATGCATCTGACCATAATAGGCACCTTTTTGCCTCTGCTTGTAATGAGTGCAAGGGTATTTTAAATGATGTTAAGCTGTTATTTGCAGACAGAATGAAGCAGTATATATAATTCCGTAAGTTTGGCTCCAAAGACTACTGTGGCTCTGTAAAATGTGTAAAAAAACAACAGAAAGCCTTCAATTCACACTTTAATCAAGAAATTTGAGGTCCTCACATTTTCAGCAGACAAGGTCGAATGCTTTGCTTGCAGATTCTTCACCAACTTGATTTGTCTGGGGTATCTGCACCCAACTTCCCACCTAGAAATGAGGCTCAACTGAGTGATGCTAACATTACCCCTCACTGGTCTCTAACATAATTTTAAAGCTTACCCCTGTAAGGCAAGCAGTGGTGATGAATCCCAGTCATTGTCTTGACGAAATATGCCCCTGAACTCTGTCCTCTCTAAACTCTATAATGACTGCTGCCTGTTTTCCTACTTGTTAGAAGTCCTCTTCTGTGGTTCCTCTATTTTATAACTCTGGAGAACCCTCAGACCCCTCTAATTATTGCTCTATCAGTCTCCTACTGATTTTTGGCAAAGTGTTCGAGGCTATTATCAATACTGAAGTGGCTCAATATCTCATAGCCTAGTCTCTTCTTCGATAAACAGTATGGTTTGTGCTTCAATAGGTCTACTGATGATATGCTAATGACCATCACAGAGTATATATACCAGGGTCTCGATAAGAATGGCAAAGCTCAAGCTCTTGCCCTAGATATCTCCAAAGCATTTGAGAGAGTCTGGCATGCTGGCCTTCTACACAAGCTATAGAGCTATGGTGTAATTGGACGCTTGTTTCATCTAATTCAGTCGTTCCTTTCAAATCACATAATGAAGGTAGTATTGAACAGGTATGCTTCCAGATACTATCATACAAATGCAATCTTCAAGTTCCTCAAAGCTCTATTCTAGGTCCGACACTTTTCTGATCTTCGTCAATGATCTCCCTGATGTAATCATATCCCAAGTAGGCATCTACCCCGATAACACCACCATTTATTCCCACCTCGATAAGAAATCTGCCAAGGCTGACAAAGTAAACCTCATTGCTGATCTTGAAATAGATCTCCAATCTATGGTGGACTGGGGTGTATTGAATACTGCTGTCACATCTGGTTGGGTACCCTTGCTATTCATCTCAGGGTTCTTGACAACATCCAGCAGAGAATCTGCAATGTAATCAATCCCAACCTGGTCGCTCAACTCCAGTCACTTTTTCACCAACTTAATGTGGCTTCCCTCTGTCTCTTTTACAAATACTTTCACAGCTTTTGCTCCGATGAGCTCAGCTCCCTGGTGCCCTCTCTGCATGAATTTACTTGATTAGCAACTAAGTCCCACCATTTTACAGTGAAACCAATCAAATGTAATTGCAACTTCTACTCTATCAGTTTCTTTCTTTGCATTTCCCACCTGTGAAATCCTTTATTGTATACTTGCTTTCCTAACAGCTGCAATCTCCAAGAATTTAAATGCAATGTCAATTGCCATCTCATATCTCCTTGACTCATATCCTTTCTCTGACAACTCTTGTATCATTTTCTTTTCTTTCCACTCTACTCTTATACAACTCTCTTCACACCAGTGTTCTCATCCTTCTCTTACCCATTCTCTGACACCCCCTGTAACTTGATTCTTTTTTACATCACTCTCCTCTTATGTAACCCCCTGCACACCAGTGGCATTACTGCCTTACTTGGGGTGAAATGATTATAAAAAAAAGAGTTAATTAAAATAGAAATTTGTATTATCAAATTCAACTTCTGTTTAATTTATCCACTTTTGAAAAATTTAAACATTCAGTCACAATAAATTCTTTGAATGTGATTCTAATTCTTTTGTCAACTCTTATTTGATGTTCACGTTTTTCGTATTTTTTTCACATTTTATGTTTTTTGATCAGGGAATTTACAAATTGCAATTCATATTTATCTTTTGCTTTCCAGCTTGTGTTCCTTTTTATCTCTTATTTATATTTCTTGTTTTTTTTATGTTACTTATCTAGTCTTTTAGTGAAAACCTTTTGCTAGAGTAGGAAATGTTTCAGAGGCCAAAACATCATGTATTGACATTCTCCTTTGGTTTCTCTTCTCTTTCCTTTGTTTCAATTTTATTTTTTTTTATATTCCTCCTTATCCTTCATTCTACTCTTTTTTATTCTTCTACTTTTCTTTTCTCTTATTCTACCATTTCCTTTTCTCTTCTCCATTTTTATTCTCCCTTTGTCTTTCTCTTTTTTCATCTTTCATTTACCTCTTCTATCTTTTTTTTTTCATTCTTTGACTTTGTCTTCCTCTTTTTCTCACTGCTGTGATGTGTAAATCTCATAGGAAGCTACATAATTTCTCCTCCTCATGGTGCCTGATGTTTGCTTTATTTATGTACGTATTTCATTTGCATACCACACTACACCTTCCTGAATTTGAGAGGTTTGATGCTCTTATTTGCTCTATCTCCTCTTCTGAATATTCTGGATGGTCTGCATGGCTCTTTTGTTTGTTTTACTGGTGATCTCTTTAATGGAGATCTTGTTCTAGTTTTATCTTCCTCATCTATGTCTGTTAACTCATTTCCACTTTCCTCCATGTTCTGTTCTGTTTCGGTTTCCCCATCCTCTGTCTTCTCTTTTTCTTCATTTTGTATTTCTACATCTTCAGGCATGAACCTGGTTTTAAATTGATCACAATGGGCTAATATTGGTTGCTTCTTTTTTTCTTATGCAACTGTGTTCTGTTCTTTTTGTAAGACCAACCTTGCTCTTTCTGACTCTGCCCCCTTTGCTTTATTTTCGTACCAAACTTTCTCCTCTGTGGCAAATGACATGGTTATTAGAGCTAAAAAATGCCTACCCATTAAAGCTGATGGGCTTTACTTTCTATCAGTATGAGGAAAAGTTTGATAGCTTAAAATTAATTATGGAGATATGGCTCTATATTCTCATTGAATTCACCTTTAGTCCTATTTTTACTCTTTGAACTATCCTTTCTGCTATGCCATTTGATTGTAGGTGATATGGTAACATTTTATATAGTATACATCCTAATTTTTAGCCAAGACACTAAATTTTCTTCACCTAATTCTCACAAATATTGTTCACAATATTTATTTCATGGTGACAACTTTCCTGTCTCTCACCTTTATTACTTCTGATCAGACAGAGAATGTGTCTACTAAAATTAAAAGTAAACCAATATCTCTAATGTGGGCATAGTCCATGTGGACCCTTGTCTAAGGCTCCCTGTCTTTAGACCATGAGTGTAATTTGGTTTGTTTAAATGTTTTAATTTCTGTACATTTGGGGCATCTTCTTCTGTGTTCTTCAATATCTTTTGAATATTCCGGCCAACAAGCTTGCAGTCTCAGCCTTCATTGCATCAATGTGATGCCGTGATGTATATTGTTGTGCAGATTTTTAATTATTTCCTTCCTTAAAATTTTGGAAGCCCTATTGTGTCTGCATTACATATAATGCCTCTCTCTACCATTAACCTATGTCTTGCTTTCTTGAAAGATTTTTCTGCTACAGTGCAGTTACTTCGCACATTCTTTCTTGTGCACTCTAGTATTTTGCTTAGTATTGGGTTTCGTTGTGTTTCTCTGCTGAGTGTTTTGCGGGATAATACATCTGTTTCCACCCAATGTCAATGGTCTTTTTATTGTAGCAACCTCCTTAAATTTGTCATTTATTTCAATTTAGTTATTTGCTGATTTTAAGTCAATCTCTGCAAAATGCTTCATGTTAGCTAATTCATGACTTGCTGTTTCAATACTTGGTAGAGAAAATGAATCTGAACATATCCGATGATTAACCCCAATTCTGTAATCACTGCATATTCTAATGTCTCCATCAGCCTTTTTAATGGCTACTATTGGTGAAGCCTAATTGTTCTCAACCATGAGTGACCTTTTCCAAAATGCGCTGTTGAATCATTCTTTTTAATTTTGCCACCACTATCAGCCAAATATGTATCAGCAGTTTCCTTGATTCGATATATCTTGGATGATAATTTTCCTTCAAGCAAATGCTTGCCTTATAATACTTTAGTAATCCTATTTTTTGTTATTTAGATTCAATCAAATTAATCAACTTTGATGCATCAATACTTAACATGTCTATTCCTAACAATCCATGGTTTTTCATACACAGTGGCAATTATGGAACTTTAAAAGTGGTGAAGCCATTTAGAGACTGAGATTGTTCTGAGGAGGAGGGGGACAAACTCAAGCAGCATCTTCAGTTTCATACAATACCCACCTATCATATACACAACTTAGGAATGAGTTTGAGTATAAGTATGTTACTTCACTAAATTAAACAGAATAACTTTTCTTTCATAGTAGTGGAGTTCTAATCTATTCTTGCCCTTTTTCCACTATCAATCTGTTGGAACACAAGAACAAAAAAGAAAGTATAATTTCAAAATAAGTACCTCCATTAAATTGCTGAAAAAACAGCATAGTATGAAGAAAAAAGGACCCAAACTTAATAAAAACAAACTTTTTCCATCAAAATGAATATGTTAAGAGGAAAGATCAAATTATTTTTTTATTATTTTTAAAAAAAATTTAATCCTTTTAAACACATTCAAAACTTTTGTAAAAATTTTGTTTTGATTTTAGTTTGTAGGTAACCAAATCATTACGAAAATTTTAATGGAAAATATAGTATTATGTAACTCATTTTTTCTGATGAAAAACACATTAATTTGGATATTCTTGCAAAAAAAAAAAAATAATTGTCGAATCTTAATGAAACTTTCAGGACTTTTTCACAGATGAATGAAATTATTTTTGAAATTATTAATTTAAAAAAAAACTTGGTAAAAATATGTATTTTTTTTACATCTGTTAACCACCTCCACGTAAATTAATGAAATTTTAAGAAATTAAATTTTGTTGGGAAAGTTGGTTTTATTAATTAAATGCAGGATTCATTAGTGAATGTAAATCATCTTTTTTTTAAAAATATTTTGCCTTTATTTCCGAAAATCTGCTCTCAATAATAGTAAAATAAAAAGATGCAATAAAACTTTGACATTAACTAATTTGATAAGCTTTTAATTACTTTAATAAATAATGTATATTAAGGAAATTATAGTCTGAAATTTTTTTTCGATTAATATTGAAATTTGAAAAGAATTGTTTTTCATTTTTTTATTGTAGCAATTTATAAAGTTTCAAAACTATTTTAAAAATACTTCAAAGATTGGTTATGTTAAGTCATTAAGTGAAGATTATATTTATTGACTGGAAATTGAAAAGTTTAATACAAATCGTTGTGTTTTCATATTTTAAAAACAATTTTCAAATTTTTTTGTTATAGGAAGCTTGATCATGTTTATTAAATTGGCCTTGTGCCAAACATAACCAAACTTCCCCACAAGTTAGGATTTGTGGGATAGGAAATTAAGAATTAAAATCAACTTTCTTCTTCACTTTTACAAAAATTCACAATGACGTGACATCCTGGTTTTTCCCAAATAGAAAAAGAATTGACCTCGTGTTTACAGAGAAAGTTGGAACCGAATTTCTCAAGTAGGTGATAAATTGATTTTCTGACCAATGGAAGTGATCTTCAAAATTGTAAGGACTTCACGATCCAGTGCAAAAAAGTCTAAATTCTATAAATACTTCGGTCAGCGTCAGCCAGTCAGTCAGGGATGGAAACAGCAGAGATGACAAGCTAAAATGTAATGAGAGAAGCTTCAAGCTGACCCAGACATTTGTCCTCTTTCTCTTTCCTTCTCGTGTGCTGATTCCTTTTACTTCTTCTCCATTCAAAGACATTCCTACGAACAAACGCTAATACTTACATACGTATGTATGTAAACATAAACTCTTTTCAGCAAATTACTACTACGAACATTTCTTGATACCCTTAACTTTCTCATTGAACATTAACTGCTACCTATTTTTGTTATCTTATTCGTTTTATAAATTTTTATTTTAACATGAAAAATGTATATTTTTATGCTTTCACTATTCCACACATTCCAATCTGCCGACAACCAACCTTATGATGAAAACCTTCTGATAATTCTGATGATAATTCCATAAGCTGTACGGAGTTCGGTTATGTATGACACAAGGCCGAATAAACAAACATTAACCATCTCCATATAGCTTAAGATTATCATCATCAGAATGTTGGAAAGAATAAAAGTGTTTTGTTTGTATGTTTAAATAGAAATTTATTTACAGAACAGAATAACATCAATTTGTAATAAGTGAAATTATTAACTGTGTGAATATTCAAAGAGAAAGTGTAGTACGGAGTTAAATGAATCCAGAGTTCAGTTGTAGGGAAATGTGTGTATGTAGTAAAAGATTAACATGGTAGTAATAAAGTCTGTGTTCCTTTCTTTCTTTTTGTGGACAGCGAGAAAGTGAAAAAGAAAAAAAAATAAAGAAAAATTGTACTTATCGACGTTAATTTTTAGGAGTCAGTCGAAGTGTCTTACTGTTGTTGTTGTCTTCTTCTTTGTTGACGGCTAGAATGATGAGGATGAAGAAGAAGTGGTAAAGGAAAATAGCATGAAAGAAGGAAAGGAAGAACGAATGTGTGTCGGAATGTTATATCCGGTTCAGCGGCTTGAAATACCTTTATTCACATCGTGGTGGTGTCCTATCTGATATCCGTTTCCATCTGACTGATTCTACTTTCTTTCTCTCTATATATAGCAAAATATTTTTTCACACCGGCTTGTTAACTTCTCTCAATTTTGTAAATCGCTCCCTTTCATTGGTTAGAAAATAATTAACATCCGATCGCAAAATTAAGTTACATCTTTTTTCTTTTAGTACTGGATCAATCCTTTTTCCTATTGGTTAAAATTAGATTTCACATTGGATCGCGAAAATTTGTAAACAGTGAAAAGAAGAGAGTTACTTTTGATTCTTTATTCACTACAGTGTATTTGAAGTTTGTTTTTTGTAAGAGCCACCAGGGATAGGGAGATGTGGAAATCCATTATCGCCTACGCCCTGAAAGGACAGGGCACATAGAAGAAGAATTTCTATGTGTACATTAAAATAGTTTTATTCTAAATTTCATGTCACAAACAAGTAATATTTGTTTCAAATCAGATTAATTTAACTCTAAATTGTTAATTTTCCAAAAATAACGTATCACATGTATATTTTATTTTTGCAAGAATTTTAAAACCGAGAATTAACTTTTGTTTACAATGTGTTGATTGCTCAAAAATGGATGAAAAATTGAAAAATTCGAAAAAACTCTCAAAATTTTAGATTCCAATCAATATAATTCCTGTACAGCAGAGTATTTTGCTTACTGAAAATAGTAAATTTAATAATCTAGCTTTCAATTAAAACTAAAAGTTTCAAGAAAACTTTTTATTTTTAAAAATTCAATTTAAATGTTAGTTATCAAAAATGAGTGGCGATACTTATTTCAAAACAAAATCAAAGGGTTATTAACGTTTGATACGGTCGGCAATGATTGCATTATGTTTGCTAGCAAATTTGAGAATTTTACAAACATTTTCTGGATTGGGTTCATTGTCCCCTTCTCTGTGTCCTCTCTTAGCAATATCCTGAGTTACTGTCAGCAGGATAATTTCCTCGATGGTCTTGATGTAATGTCGATTTTCCCAAACTTTCTTTTGATAAGCCAAACTTATGGTTTGTGTGACAGATGTCTTTTCGGATACATTTAACATTGATAGTCACTCCATGCAACACAGAAGAATTTGTGGCAATGAAAATTCATGTTTTTGAATTACCTCATCTTTTCCGTGTGATTTTTTTCCATCGTCGAAATTAAGTTTTAATAAATGCGTCATCTGCATTGCCATATGTCAGTGGTGCAAAGTGTCTACACGCAAAACAGAACATAGCATCACGTTCTTGTGAATACCCATTGGTATTTGTCGAAACAAGCACTTACAAATGACCGAGAATAGTTCTTTCTTACACTGTGCTTGGGGTAGTCTCATAAACGTGGTTGAATTTGAATATTGATTGGGATATGTCAGCTCGTGCGGTATCATTCTTCTTCAGTTTTTGAGATGAATGTCCAATAACAGTTACAGAATATTCAGCATCTCACTTCAACATTTTTGCAGATACTCCTGCTTCTTTGGTGTCATTGTTTGTTGCTGAAGTGCGCTTTTTATTATTTAAAAATTTACTCATAATGCAGTGTTGGTTTATATAGTTGTAGTGTCGTGTGTGTGTGTTTGTGATATGTTTTGTAAAAAGGTGTTTGGAAATATAATTGTGTTTAGCAACAAGGAATCGAATATGAAAGAGATAAAAGATGTATGGTTTGCTTGATCGTTCGTTTAAAAAATAATCATTTTGGTGTTCATTGGTGACCATTATAAATATGGAAAAAAGAGGTTTAAATTGTTTTTCTACCAACCACTTTTTGTTGATTCTTTTACCAAATTACGGAGTTGTCAGCAAATATCAGTAGGGTGTACGAGTCTTGGCATTCAGGGTTGGAACTATTGATAAACAAGTCAGACCACCTGCTGTGTGTAGCTCTCTCTATGTGGTGGTGGACGAGCCAGTCTGTATAACTCTGAGACAGAGAAAGTCAGCGTCTCGGAATTTGATGCCGATTGTCTTCAATAGATTGGAGAAAATTACTGACCAATTCTTTCTCTCGGCCATAAATCACTGACTGCCTATGTATCTACATATCAAGTTGAGGATATTATTTCTAATTAATGTCTTCCTTCAAATATGAAAATATGACTAAGTCTTTTTCCCTCCTTAACAAGATGTCTGTTTCCCTCCCTAACAAGATGTCTGTTTCTATCTATCTTGTTTTATTTTATTTCTTTTTTTTTTCAAACTGGTCTCTGCATGTGTCTTTAAAAAGTTAATGAAAAAGAAAACACAGAGGGAAAAGTGCTGAAGATCAAATCTTATCAAAATCAGAGACTGTTCATTCTCATAAATTTTTGAAGTTTATACAAGTGGGGGTGCCAATCAAGGCGTCAGCCAAAAATTCTGGGGGCCTTGACCCCTTCTGTCCACTCTCGTAGAATCGTCCCTGCAAATGCTACCACTCACACTGTTATGGGTAAGATTTCGAAACGATTCTTTGTTTTTAATGTTCCTTGGAATGTGCCCAAATGTGGTTCCATCGAATTGTTTTAATTTTAAGGGAAACTTTTTTTAGCATAGGCTTTCCCATGTCCTGCCAAAAACTCATTGAAATTAGCATAACATCACTGTTGGTATCTACCCACATCTGAAAATATTTCCCATTTATTTTTGCTCTATCCCTGGTTTTCATCGGTGTATTGACTGTAAATATTTTCGCCTTTTCTGTAGCAATTTGCATGTTTTCAATTTCTTCAACTTTCCTTTGTATTTACATACCTTTTGAAAGTGATATTTTTTTTTTGCAGATTAAGCATGTTTTACCAAAATCTGGGTATTTATTTTTCCTTTTACATGTTGTTCGCTACACTACTTTCACTGAATTTCGTATTTGTTTGTGCTATATACCTTGTGGTGATACCACCGACTGAGCAAAAGTGAGCAAACCGGATGTTTGCTCTATGCCGACCAGAAAGCAAATGAATAAAAATAATTTCCGCGCAAGTGGATTCGCGCAGATATTCCGGTTGAAAAATAAAAATTAATCAAATATCAAATTACCATTTTTTTTATTTGCCAGCCAATGAGAAGCCCGGAATCAAATACAAGGATGAAATTCGAAACTAGCTGCGTTTGATCCAAAATGCCAATACATTCAAAACATTAATTTAAAACAATGCTCAATATAGAAATAGATCTGAGTATTTATAATAAATCAGTCAGCAAATACTCTTTTTTAAATAGCGTTAACTGCCTGATAAAACATCGCTCCTTCAATGTAGAAACAAAAGACGACCCTCGTGTCGAGTTGAGAATCTTTTATTTGAAATATTGTTAAAGTAAGTCTTTTTTTTTTCTTTCTGCCTAATTTTAAAATTCTAATCTTTTCATGTTTAATTGGTTTTCTTTAATTATTTTCTTTTGACTTTAGCAGAAATCTCTTGACTGGACTTTCACTACCATGTTTTTTTTTTTTCAATTGGAGTAGATCGATCTATCTATCGCCCGGTCCACACTCCACCCACGTCTATTGAACAGGTTAAGAGGCTCATCCCTTGTTCCCTGTTTAAGATGTGGTTTCCAGCTTTTCTTTTTTCCAATCTTCTCACTTTAGTTTCTTTTTTTTTTCAATTGGAGTAGATCGATCTATCTATCGCCCGGTTCACACTCCACCCACATCTATTGAACAGGTTAAGAGGCTCATCCCTCGTTCCCTCTTTAGGATGTGGCTTCCGGCTTTCTCTTTTCCAATCTTTTCACTATTACGTAGCCCCCTGCACATCAGTGGTGTTACCGCCTTGCTCGGGGTGATATGATTAAAAAAAAAAAAAAAAAAAAAAATATATATATATATATATATATATATATATATATATATATGTAGTGTTCTTAATAAATGTATTGAGATAGCAATTTAATATTTGTACAAATTTGGCTGAAGACCAACGATAATAACTTCCTCAACAGCATTTACCTTATTCGGACTATTGTCCGAATATCTTTGTTGCCATTTGTATGACATTTCGGCCGTTGTACGCTCCAGCCTTCTTCAGGTGCTAGGAAGTTCGAACTGAACTAAATACTGTAAATATGACCACATCTCAGAAATATAAACAAATAACTTCCTTAATATAGTAATTGATTTGTTTTGTTTATTCTTTCAATCATTACTTAATACTTTTTATTTAACCTAAAATAAAAATAAACAAAAATAATCAAGAATCTTGAAAGAATAAAGAAGGAAATATAAATGAATGTTCATAGGTATTTAGCCAAACTTATATATATATATATATATATATTATAAGTTAGTGAAATAAAGAGATAGAATAAAAACATACTGTTCGTTGCATTTACTTTTATAAAAAGTATTGAGTTCTATAGCCTCGATTGGTAACCAGTCTATCGCATAAAGTAATGGCAACCTGCTACGGGATAATCTTCTGCCTAGTCAGTCATGTCGAGACATGATCGCCCAAGCGTGTATCCTGTATGGCACTTAACTGACTGAATATAATAGTTGGAAGCATAATCAAAGTTTTTACTGGGCATAAAATGGGGGAATCTGGGCATAAAATGGATCTGGGCATAAAATGGGGGATCTGTTTTCTATTGGTATGAAGTAGTAAACTGATCCCCTACAAATTTCTACTTATTTATATAATAATATAATTCACCTCTTCTTCCCAAAGCTATGGGTTGAATAGCAGGACAAATTGGGTTCTATAGATTTGGTTGGCAACTAGTCTATCTCAGAAAGTAATGGCAACCTACTGCGGGAAAAATTCTGTCCAGTCAATCATATTTCTTTCAAGACATGATCAACTATCACGTATGGCACTTAACTTCTCAACAAGAGTTGTCTTTTCCTTAAAAAGGAAACCTTGCTCTATCTAGATGGTTTCCTGTAGCCAGGCAACCTACTGCAGGAAAACTTCTGTCCAGTCAATCATATTTCTTTCGAGACATGATCAACTATCACGTATGGCACTTAACCTCTCAACAAGAGTTGTCTTTTCCTTAAAAAGGAAACCTTGCTCTATCTAGATGGTCTCCTGTAGCCAAACTGATAACGGCATGCTTAGTCTATAGGAATGATTTCCCTGGTGGGAAAAGGGATACTGGCAGTGGCGATTGTGGAACTCTGAAAATAGGTGGGGGCACTAAGTGATCAAGATTTTTCTGAGGAAGAGGGGGTGGGGGGCACACTCAAGCAATGTCATCATTTTTATACTACACCCCTATCGTACACACAGCTTAGGAATGATTTTGAGTTTGAATATGTTACTTCACTAAATTAAATGGAATAACTTTTCATTCGTAGTAGTTGAGTTCTAATATATTATTGCCCACTTTTCTGCCCTCAAACTGTTGGAACAGAAGAGAGGTTAATTTCAAAACAAAATCAAAGGGTTAATATTAACGTCAATACTAAGACTAAACTATTGCCCTGTTCACACTCCATCCACGTCTATTGAACAGGTGAAGAGGCTCATCCCTTATTTCCTGTTTAGGATGCGGTTTCCGGTTTTCTTTCCAATCTTCTCACTTTTTTCAATTGGAGTAGATAGACTAAACTATTGCCCGGTTCAGACTCCACCCATGTTTTTTGAACAGGTGTAGAGGCTCATCCCTTGTTTCCTGTTTAGGATGTGGTTTCCAGCTTTCTCTTTTCCAATCTTTCCACTCCTATGTAGCCCCCTGCATATCAGTGGCGTTACCGCCTTGCTCGAGGTGATATGATTAAAAAAATAAATAAAAAAATAAGCGAAGACATAGATGCTTCATCAGACAGGCACAGACCAGAGGAGAAGAGTGTAACTAATCCCCTTGACCTACGTCGAGTGGCTACTATGTTGCCTCTTTCTTCCTCCTCTGTTCTCAAAGTACTAACTGACCTTTTCAAAGACATTCTACAAACCAACTTACTGACCTTAGAAACGGCAACTTGATAATGAACATCAATCATACTACCAAGCCTTTTACCTTTCAGTGTTAAATCTTTCTTGAACATTCTTTTATCTCTTTCAGCTCATTATTATCTGCCATGAACTCTCTCTAACTTCGTTGGACCTTTATTTCAAGTATTGTTTTAATTGTAAAACATAATTGCTATGTATATATATAAATGTGATTTTATACTCTAATTGCCTTTCTTGAATTTATAATCATTTTACAAATTATAGTGGGTTATCTTCCCACAAGGCTAAATTCCGTTAACCTAATATGGAATCCTACTACAACTAGAAAAGGAATAAGAGATACCCACTATAATGTATCTCTTTCTCTCGTCCTGATTTGGTTTGAACGGCTTTAACTCTCTAGCTGCTACACAAATTCTATACTGATTTCTAAGTTCAACACCTTGCAGCCTTTCCAATATCTTATGCTTAAATGAAGAATCATGAACGCATTCTGTCATGCGTAACTGGATCAGCTCATCTTCTGTGGTCATTTTACCACTGCCAAGTTTTTCAAATTTGTAGTGCTTGGCTTTTTCTTTTAATCGGTGTAAAATTGTATGATAGACTCGTTTTCTTGTTGTCTCATCTAAACTTTTTGTTCTTTCAGCGATGACTGACCTTTTCTTTGGTTTAATATTCTTTTTAAATATTTTGACGATTTCTTCGAAGACTAGATCCTCTAAATTTTCAGGTACACCATCATTAACAAAATTTTCTTTACTGCTTCACATCCTGCTGTTGTAAGGAACTTATCCATAATCTTATTTTACTCTCCTTCGCTTCATCTGTCTCTCAGTTTCTTTACCCTGGTTAGTGCTGCAAAGCGTCTAAACCACGGCTCCACATGCTCTGGATCGTCGAGCGTGGTCAGATATCCTATCGGCAACGCCATTGTTGTGATGTGTAAATCTTGTAGGAAGATACCTGATTTCTCCTCCTTGCGGTGCCTGAGGTTCGCTCTACTTATGAATGTATCTCGTTTGCATACCACCCTACACTCACTTTTACCTTTCTATCATTTTCTATTTTTCTTATTTGTATTTTTTCTCCTTCCTTTGTGTTGCTCGTTTTATCTTCCATGTTTCTTTACTACTTTTCTTTCAGTTCTCTTTTTTTCCTCTTTAATTTTTTCTTCCTCAGCTCCTTCAATTTTTCTTTATCTTATTTTTCATTCATATTATTTTTATTCCTACAATACTCATTATTACTTTTTAACTTTGAAATTTTCTTCATCATTATTTTAAAATTTTCTTTCACCTTCCTATTTTATTTTTGCTTTATTTTTCAAGATTCAATTTATTTTTTTTGCACAATTTCTCTAACAGCTACTTCTTTCCATTACCAAGTTGTTTATTCTCTCCATTCAATAGACATAATGAAGATAGTATCGCTATTGTTCTTAGTTAATTTTTTCATTTAGACACTTTTTCATCTTGATTAAATGTTTTACATGAAACAAATTCCTTTGTTTCTACAAAACAAAGCAAGTTACATGCCAGTAAATGGTTTAAGATATCACACTTGGCTTATTTGTTTTTTTCTCCATAACTTTTTGGAAGACTATAAACTTTATGTAACATTACTGGAAGCAATTTTTCACAGTTAGAAGCTGAGAATTGCTCCAATTAGTTTCACCCTTGAAAGTGGTGTACATTTTTCACAGAAAGATAATCAATATAAATATTCATGGAAATTATAATTTGTAATTTAATAAATCTCAAGCAGTTTCTTTGTTCTTTTAATGGTTAGGAAATATTTTACAAAAGTTTTTTGACTGCTCTATCTTTATTCAGTTTACTTTTTTGCAAAAAGGAGAGCAGTATATTCTTCAGAATAATAAAAAAACAGCAATTAAGAAAATGCTATTATTATTGCATTTTTCACGAATATGGAGTTATTACTGGGTGGGGGCACCTTATTAACATTAAACTACATGAATGAACAAGCATAAAATATTATAGGTATTTATAATTGGGACAAAAGTATTTTGATATTTCATATTCTATTTTTAAGTAACTCAGTTTAATACAAAATATTGCAAATATTGTTTGCATTTTTAGAGTGAATTTATTTTTGGTTAATATTCTTTTTCTTTTTGTGTTTATTTTTGAGTTTATTTATTTATTGTTGATTGATTAATGCTTATATATAAATATTATTATACTAATTTTTTGTTACAAAGTATTCAGTTTTTACTATTACTGAAATTATGATAAACAAATATGACAATGAATATTGAGATTTTTTTTAAGCAGATGCTTTTGGCAAAGGATCTAAAAGTAGCGTAAGTTTGCTTAACTATGCTAATTGAGAAAATTGTCTACTGAAATATGAATATCCACCAAAAATAATAAAAGCAATAAAAACATGTTGGATTAAAAATAAAAAAATTCATTCTTCAGAAATGTATGAACTTACAACTTAACTTGACTTAAAAATAAATGACTCATAAGAATATAAATGGCCATTTTTTTGTCTGACAATTGCTGTTTGGCATAATCAAATTGTCCAATCAGCATGAATAGTAATTGTCTATGGATAAGATCATAAGATCTAGTGTATTCCAAATCAAAAATGGAAACTCTACTGTTTTGTGTGTAAATTTTTCTCGCACCAAACAACTTTAACCGCAGCTGTAGCTTCTACTGGATTTGATGACTGGCATCAAGCTCATCTTGCAAACTCATAGTTCTTTGAATTTAATGTTAACAAACCTAATAAGAAAGTGTGGTGAAAGCATCAAAGCCCAAAGAGCAAATAAAAACTAAGAAAAACTACTTAATTCAATAAAAATATTTAGGAAATGAATGTACTATGAAACTTTAAAACATGTAAAACATGCAACTATTAATACTAAAACAACAAAGACTGTGAAATTGAAAAGAATATATTTTTATAAGGGAGGTTAAAATAAAAACTCTAGAGAAGAGTATCACTTAGTTGTAACCATGAACTCATAAAAAAGCATTACATTGTTAATCCTCTTAGTATTAATATAATTATTTCTACTACAAATGGTTCACGAGTGACTAAGAATTGTGTTAATTAGACTTGTTAACTCATGAGAATCAAAACCTTTTAATGAATGCATTTATAGCAAGACATTTTACTAAAAACGGAGGAAGCAAAAGGCAGCCATAGTTGATAAATATCCCATAACAATGCAGGGCAGTTTGTATATGAAAGAGAATTTAGTATCATATAATTATTTGATGATCAATATATGAGTTCTGGTAAAAAATAGATGTTAAAGTGATAAAACTCAATGTTTGTCAACAACAGCCATCTCTTACCCAACTTTCCATGTCTCACTGAGCACCATCTCAGCAATATATTCACTTTAGCATGAGAAGTCTAAAGACTTATCAAAACTTTGAAAAAGCCACTGGCTCAGACAAAATTCTAGTGGTTGTCCTCTTTAAGAATATCAACCAAGAATTATACCCGATTCTAATGAAATTATTCAACTGCTTCTTGAAGGAGAAATCCTTCCCAAGCCTGTGGAAGGAGGCAAGTGTATGGCCAGTCTTCAAAAACAAAGGCAAGCAATCCTCTCTGCTCCCAGTATAGACCTATCAGTCTCCTCAATATCATTAGTCAGCTTTTTGAGGCTTTGATCAACAAGAAGGTTATTGAGCACCTAGATAGGAATAACTTCCTGTGCAACAAGCAGTTTAGGTTTTGAATGGATTGATCCACTGCTGATATCTTAACTACCATTACTCACAGACTTAGTGAAGCATTTGGTAATACACACCTCAAGGACCATGCCACTATTTTTATTCACATACACCTGTAGTATTACTAGTAACATTACTTTATATGATAATACTAGAAGTATAGCCCGGCATTGCTCGGGTGTAATGAAAGCTTTAAAACTAATCCATAGTCCTGGAGCTCAGACTCTTTGGACATTGAAAGACTAAAAAGCAATAGTTGTTTCCAGTTAAAGCGAAACCGTTGACTGAAAGAAAAATGAATGAATGTAAGTCAAATTTTGATTTCCTGGTATCGATATCAAATAAGTTTTTTTCGTCATAAACTGAATTTTGAAGGCTAAATAAGTCCTCTGAGTAAATGGCATCATGGCTGAGACTAAGAACTACAATTATACCTACTTAGAGCCAAACATGAAGCAAAAACTAAAATAAAAGGGCTGAAAAAATACAGACATACAGGCAGATAAACAGACACACACACAAACATCTTGCCTTTTATATATATATAATCGATTTTCTGCATTATTGTAAGAACTGCAACCTTGAAACTTCTGAATATCGTTTCTTATGTCTTTGTCTATGAGTGTATCAAATTTGATTAAAATCGGACCACTCCTTCTATAACCCGATTTTTTCCAATTATTGATTTTTGATATTTATCCGGGGTACCTCAACACAAAACCTAGCTAAGAACACTCGCGGACGCTTATAGTACAACTGTGTCAATTTTCAAGAAAATCGGTTCAGCCGTTTTGGAGTCTATAGGTAACGGATACACACACACACACACACTCACACACACACACACACACACACACACACACACAAAGTTCCATTTATAAATAAGTTTAGATTTTACTAATATTATAATATTGTAATGGATCAGAAATGTTTGAATATGACATTAAGAATATTTCTTGCTCTTGATAAACACCATGAATAAAGCTTCAAAACTGTTAACAAGACAGTTGATAATAAATATTGTTGAATGACAATTTTAAACTCTCTATGTTTCAAAAGAGGAAATATTTTACAAGTAATCATCACAAGGTCATTTATAACTCAGCCATATGTAATATATGAATGCCATATGTATGGTTTTGAATTTTGCACAAACCAATTCAGCCGGAGAATTAAAACAATCAAATATCTATTAGCAGCTTCTTGTTATTCAATAAATAATATCAAATAGTTTATAATTACTGATACAAACTCAAATATTGAACTGGTGATTCACTTTTATTAAAGTTCTTCTTTTTTTTAGAAATTATGGATAAAATGCCAGGTATTTTATAAATCATATTATAGAATATCTTATCCTGAATTGGCAAAAAGAAAATTTTATAAATTTTTACAAACTTGATTATTAAAGTTAATGAAAAATATTAATTAAATATTTGTGCTGCATAACCAAGTTTTTGTATCAAATGATTTCGACTTTGTAAATAAATCTCAGTTTTAGTATGATACAATTATGTGTCTCTAAAATGTTCAAAACATATTTTTGTTGTAATATGAAACTATAAGGAAAAGGATATACTGTATATACTCAAAGATGATGAGAATTATTATGATCAGTTTTTTATACAACTAGCAGTATAGCCCGACGTTGCTAGGATGTAATGAAAGCTTTAAAACTAATCCATGGTCCTGGAAATCAGACTCTTTGGACGTTGGCACGAAAGACTAAAAAGCAATAGTTGTTTCCAGTTAAAGTGAAACCGTAGATTGAAAGAAAAATGAATGCATGTAAATCAAATTTTGATTTCCTGGTATTGATATCAAATAAGTTTTTTTCCTCGGAAACTGAATTTTTAAGGCTAAATAAGTCCTCTGAGTAAATGGTATCATGGCTGAGACTAAGAACTACAATTATACCTAATTAGAGCCAAACCTGAAGTAAAAACCAAAATAAAAGGGCTGAAAAAATACAGACATACAGGCAGATAAACAGACACACACACAAACATCTTGCCTTTTATATATATATATATATATAATCGATTTTCTGCATTATTGTAAGAACTGCAACCTTGAAACTTCTGAATATCGTTTCTTATGTCTTTGTCTATGAGTGTATCAAATTTGATTAAAATCGGACCACTTCTTCTATAACTTGAATTTTTTGATTATCGATTTTCGATATTTATCCGGGGTACCTCAACACAAAACCTAGCTAAGAACACTTGCAGATGCTTATAGTACAACTGTGTAAATTTTCAAGAAAATCGGTTCATCCATTTTGGAGTTTATAGGTAACGGACACACACACACATAGACACACACACACAGAGACAAAGTTCGATTTATAAATAAGTTTATGTGTATATATATATATATATATATATATATATATATATATATATATATATTAGGAGTTACACTATACAGAGATTTATTTTTTTAAGAGTTTTAAAACTATGCATTTTCAGAGACTGGTTGCACAGGTTAATTTTTTCTGAAGGGGTTAAAATTCATGCAAACATTTCAGGGATTGCACTATACATGATGTCTGCTTATACAAATGTATTTACAATAATCAGAAAAAAATTGCTGAAAAATCTGAGACACTTAAAGAAGAAAGTGAATCAAGAGAATTTAACACTTACAGAATACATTGAAGCTAAGAGAAGTCGGGAGAAACAGTGAGGTTTGACTGTGTGTTGATGGATGGTAGAACAAGGACAAAGACGCATGATAAATAGTCAAAAATTACTTAGAGTAACAAAAAGACATTGCAGATATTGTAAAAGAACATGGCAGAAAGAAGATAACTATGTTTTCCTTATAGATAATCTAATTTCCTAGATTTAATTATTCACAAATATAATCTATCTCAATCTTCATAACATAATATTTATTTTAGAAAATAGACGAAAGAATATTTTCTGTAACAAATTTGTGAGCATTTAAAAGTTTTTACACAAATTATTTTTTATCTAAACTTGTTGGTTTTGTTTCAGACTATATGCATTGTGGCATGTAAAAAAAAATGAAGATACAATCAAAAGCATTTTAATGGAACTAAGTGTGTGCCATTTAAATAATAAAACTCCTTTTCATTTTCATTTGAAAGAAAACGGCAATATATTATTTCCAGCAACCAATAACATGAAAAACATTATCTCTCATAATATAAGTCAGTATATCTTTAAACATGTGTAAACTAAATATAACAACAGTGCTATATAGAGAATCAGGAAGATATTTTTGTTTAGTTAAAAAAATATATTTGTTTTGAATTATGTGATATAAGACATCACTTATTAATTTATTTTATTCAAGAAAATATTTGATTTCTCCTCTTTGAATGTAAATTCATATTTAATCATAAGAATTATAAAAATTGTAAAATATAAATAAGATTGACATTCAAACTATTTTCTCAACTGATTTATAAAATCAATTAAAATAATTATCAACACAGATAAAAAAAGTATCATTTTCTATTGAACGTAACCACTAGGACAACCAAACAAGATTTCATAATCACATAATGCTCACTGTAAATAGAATCTTTATTTTAACTTTGACTAAATTTTGTTTTCATCTTTATTGTTGCTTTTTACAAAAAAATTTTATTTAATTTTATATTCTATGGCTGTTAAATAAGTAACATAGACAAAAATAAAAAAAAGTAACCACTAACAAAATTTAGGTGTTTGCATAATGTGGATGTATATAATGTGCCTTATTAATTAGGCCATAGAAATTTGTCACCAAGTCAAACTCAGATTTAGTTAGAGCGTTACATTTTTCTGATCCAATTTGCTCAGTGTTATATTGTTTATATGCTCTTAAGAAAAGTTGATGCAATCATATTCACCAAATTCATAATGAAAATGTCCCATCTAAGAAATTTCTATAATAAAACATTTATTAAGTAACTAAAATATAATTTAATGCAATTTACTGTATAATCATATCATGCACATAGAAAAACAATCGTATACAGTTTTTTATGCTTGTGTGCATGGGTGGTGCAGTGGTTATTGGCTTGAAATGAGAAATTTGGGAGCCAGGATTGAATTCCAGTTAAATTCCTTTCATTCACTTACACAAAAATACCCTTGGGAAAGATATTAATCTGTCTCTTTCCTCCAGTTATGGGTCAAATAACAGGACAGATTGGGTTCTATAGCCTTGGCAATCAGTCTGCCACAGAAAATAATGGTAATTTACTGTGGGATAACCTTTTGCCCAGTCAGTCATGTCTCTTTTGAGACATGATCACCCAAGTATATATCATGTATGGCACTTAACTGACTGACTGACATAAAACCTTATCATTAAAGCATCTATTTTATGAATATTCATTGTCAAAATTTGTTTTGTTATCAAAGGAAATACAATAATATATTCAGCTTCATAAATGGTAAATTCAGAGGCAAACTGCTGCAATAAGACATATAGTGAAATCTATGGTCTTATAAATAAAAATATATCAATAGCAATATCCACAATCAGATTACAAACTAGAAATACTGGAAGCACAGATGGAAATCATAAAATAGCTTTTTATATTAACCTTTTAACCAAATAATGGTTATAAAAAGACATTAATAACATTGTTTTTAATCTGGCAAAAATGATCTTTGACAACTACAGTTCATGACCATCAAATGTAAGAAGAATTTGAACCCTTTTCTCTTTGATTATTGTATATCTCATTAGTTTTGTTTGATATATCAACTAGTGAATAAGGTCAACATCTTTTGCATCAGAATATCTGCATTATTTTGAAGAGTACAAGAGTTCATTAACTAGACTAAGATCAACATCTTTTGTGTTCTCTTACATCAGAATCTGAACACCATTTAGGATTCAATCACTGAACATCCTCATGTTCACATAAAAAGTTGCTGACTAAATACACTTTTGCTCTTCTGTCAAGGTTGGCTTTGATATTATTCAGAAATAGTATAATTGAATTCACTTTAAATCCGTCTGAAGAAGAAAACATATTTGATCTACATTTGACCTGAAAGTAACAATTTTACTCAGTATTACTGTCTCTGTCATCATATAACAACCAGATGATAAATAATACTGTTGTTTCCGCATGTTGTGAAAACCCCAATCACCCACCTACCCACTTTTCTTTCATGTTGACACCCAAAATCTCTGCATCCAATCAATAGTTGATCACTTTGGTCCCACATTGTGTTCAGTTGATCACAAAGCTGGTTTGGGTTAAAAGTTGCCAAAATCCACTGCATCAATGGTCCAGACAGCTGAGAGCCACAATAATAAAAGAAAATATTTGTGAAATTAACAATAAGGTGTTTATATGTATGTTTGTTTGGTACAGTATTTGGTTAGAGTTTACCACTCTTACATACAGACAACTATAATTCCAACACATGGCTTCAATAGGATGTAACACTTTATCTAGGTTAGTTAATCTGGCACTAGGCTAAAGTTAGAGGTTCTTCTAAGATAGGCAGTCATGTGACATATCTCTCTTGTTAACTTGATCCATACCAGTCCAACTCAAAACTCAACTCTCGAACTAACTATCAAACGAACTCAACTATATGTGTTAAATATGTCTTGTGTATCATGTCTCCATTGGGGCCCTTCAGTCTGATCTCGGGTGGTTCTCTCTGGTCTGCGTGCACTGTCTTCTGGTCTTGACCAGTCTCTGTTTTGATTGATTCTTTGCCGGTTTTCTCTGGTCTGTGTTTCTTCACGTCTGTTGACTTTGCCTCTTCATGCTGACTCTCTAACAGCGGGTGATCGCTCTGGACCTAAGAAACAACGAATGCCAGCCAAGCTTGTGCTGGATCTCTCAATGTGACTGGTCAACTTAAGCTCAGCACTCAATTGTCTGAAAACTCACCAACTCTTGCTTGCATTGTACTTTGCATCCAGCAGGGGTGGTTGTGACACACTCTGGCTATTCTTAGCATTTCAAAATAACCAATCAGCAATTCTCCTTTTGGTCACCTGATCTACTGTAATATAACAATCTGGCCCCACCCGAGGAAGTGATGCAAGCGATGGTGTTTCCCGTCGGTGGAGGGGTCGGCGAGCGGCAGGGCGGGTGTTTGTAAAATACATCCTGTCGAGGCCGGAGCGGATGTCGTTTGACCTTATTTCCGACAGCAGCGGAAATGACTATGGAGGCAAACAGAACAGGTGTCTCTGGGAATTACGTGGGCGTTGCGTGGGCGAGGCAGGACCGGAAGGAAAGTCCCGGTTCTAGAAGACTATATAAAGACCTCGACACACGGATTCGCCAGCAGAGAACGGCCAGTGGAAGCAGAGAAACACAACAGGCAAGACTACACTCTCGTCAACCCATTCTATGTGCGCTCTCACCCTTCCGTTCTCTATTCCACACGGTTCGTCGTCATTAATAAAAATATAACCTTATATTTTTATATATGCGTGTTTGTTGTTTTGTCGTCGTACGGCGATATATAACATACGCAAATTGCTGCCCAGTGACTTGCTGTTTTAAGACAACAACAACAACAAAACAGATAGATACGAGCTTGGTTACCACGGCGACAATTGAAATTCAACGGAATTAAAACTACCAGATAGAAGACGAAAATAGAAAGCAACCGGACGACATCAACGAAAGGTAGGTGACTTTTGATTCGATCTTGTGTGTGTTCTGCTCTTGTTCATAAGTCTAATTAAAAAAAAAAAAAAAAAAAAAAAAATGGAACAGCATACTTTTGCCGATTTTGTTCAAGGTCTGACCCTAGAATTGAGAAATGTGGCTTGTTCGGTGTCGAACACTTTAAGGGGAGAATCTTTTTTAAAAAATATACAGCCATTAGCATGCAAAGAAGATGGTGGTTATAGTGCTTGGTTGGAGGATATGGAGAGGTATTTTAAAGTTGTGCGCGTGGCAGAAGAAGACAAGTGTCAGGCAGCTCTTCTCACAACAAGGGGAGCTGTTGGACACTATGTAGATAGACTAATCTCTAATAACCCACAACTCACATGGAAGGAGTTAAAAACTTCTTTAAAGGAATACTACGGATTGGTTTTAGACCCCGACGCACGGTTAGTTGAATTAGTGAACATTAAGCAGGGTAGAACAGAGGGGGTGCAGAACTACATGCAGAGAGTAGTACGCCTAGCGGAGGGCGCATATGTTGGGGTTGACGGGAGGAATGAAGTTGTGACAAAACAAGTTCTAGGATTTTTCATAAAAGGTCTAAGGGATCGGGAAATAAAGATGGCAGTTATGAAGGATGAGCCACAAACACTAGAGGCTGCCTATCAGAAAGCGTTATCTGAGTTGAGATGGAAAATTCGACTCGATGCAAACTCTGAATACGAAGAGGAGCCTATGGAAATTTGCCACTCTCGGAGACGGGTACCGATAGAAGCCGTAAGCCCCGCTGAATCTAATACTAATAATAATAGGAATAAGAACAATAGAAAAGTTGGTAATAGGGGAACTAAATACAAGACTCGTGAGCGGGAGAGCGTTGTTAGGTGTTGGAATTGTGGGAAAGAAGGCCACATAGCGAAATTTTGTAGACGCGCCCCGGGAAACGGCAGAGGTCCGTTCGTGCGACGCCCAACGAACGGAACAAGACGGTACCAACGCACATAGTTGGTAATATGGGCGCGCCAAATTCCATCTTTATTAGAATAGAACGTAGACCTTATAGGGCATTGGTAGATACGGGAGCAGAGGTATCGGTTATAAGCTGTAGGGTATTTAAAAAATTGCGACTGGGACTTGAACTGCAAAAGAGGGACATTAAACTTCGAACTGCGAATGGATCCCCGTTATACGTTGAAGGCCTTTGTCGTCTACAGGTCCAGATAGGAAGTAAGTCCATACCCCATGATTTTTTAGTCGTGAAAAATCTCAATAGAAACGTTATACTTGGCCGAGATTGGCTGATGCAGAACGGGGTGAGAATGTATTTCGATTTGGGGGCATTGAAGATTGGTGAAGAATACGTGGCATTAGAGGAGGATGTTCATATTTCCTCTATTGTTAGGTTAGCTCAAAAAGTAACATTAAGACCTCAACACCTGCATGCTTGTCTGGGATTAACCAGGCTGAGAAATGGACGTGGCAAAGAATATGAAATCGAACAGCTGAGTAGTGGATATGTTAGCAACTTATGTGGTATATCAGTAGCCAACGCAGTTGTAAAAATGCCAAAGTCTCGTAAGTTTCAGTTGCTGATAATGAATAACACTAACCAGACAATCACTTTGAGACGGGGGTGTCCGCTGGCTAAATTGGAAAGGGCAGGTAATATTACTGAAATTACTATGCCCGATAAACAAAATAATATAAGTCCTGATGTAGATTTGGAACAGGTACATGTACCGGACGAATTCAAGCCTGAAATTAACAAATTGCTAAAAAGAAATAGGGACATGTTCGTTAGTGACGACAAGAACCTGGGCAGAACCGATACTGTGGAGATGCGTATCGATACTGGAACGCATGAGCCCATAAGAAAACGCCCATATCGCACACCCCTCAAACAAAGAAAGACAATGGATTCAGCAATCGACGAAATGATGCAGGCAGGTGTAATTGAGAGATCCAATAGCCCGTGTGGTTTTCCAGTAGTTTTAGTAGAGAAGAAAGACGGTGGTAGGAGATTTTGTGTAGACTTTAGAGCACTTAATAAGATTACAAAGAAATATGCTCGACCTCTTCCTGTCATCGATGATATACTGGCATCACTTGGTTCGGCAAGGTACTTTTCGAAGCTTGATTTAAAATCAGGGTACTGGCAAGTTAAGCTTCATGATGATGACAAAGAAAAAAGTGCATTCACCTGCCACAAGGGTCTGTTTCATTTTAATGTTATGCCATTTGGACTTGCAAACGCACCCGGCATCTTCCAGGAATTAATGTCAGTTGTTTTACAGGGACAGGAAGATTTTGCTCTGGCATATTGAGATGATATTCTGATATTTTCAAATACGGTGGAAGATCATTTAAGACATATAGACACAGTCTTGAGTAGTCTACGTAAGCACAACCTTAAACTGAAGCCAGCTAAGTGTGAGTTCTTTAAGAAAGAGACCCAATACCTGGGGTTCAAGATAAGTGAAGAGGGAATACAACCAGACCTCAATAAAGTCAAGGCTATAAAGTCAGTTTCTACTCCAACCACTGTTAGGCAAGTAAGAGCTTTTATCGGGATGACCTCATACTATCGCCGCTTTATTAGAAATTTCTCTGATATAGCCGAACCGCTGGTCAATTTGACAAGGAAAAATGCACGATTCCAATGGGACGATGCTTGCCAAACCGCTTTCGATACACTAAAAACGAAGCTCGCGGAGATGGTAACACTAGCCTATCCCAACCCAAATAAGGCGTATAGGTTATATACTGACGCATCCGATCAATCGATTGGCGCATGCCTATCCCAGGTGGTGTACGATAAGGAAAATAGGAAGGATGTAGAAAAACCAATTTATTTATTGTCCCATAAATTAAGTGACACACAAACGAGGTGGTCAACTATAGAGAAAGAGGCTTATGCCATACACTATGCTCTTCAAAAACTGAATCACTACCTGCATGGCGCAACATTCACAATATACACTGATCATAGGCCCCTGGAGCACTTACTTAACTCGCCCATACAAAATAAGAAGATACAGACTTGGGCTCTGAGCATGTCTGGCTACAATTGCAGTATACAGTATCTTAAGGGTAAGGATAATGTTTGCGCGGATCTCATATCACGCGCTGTTGATGTGAACGAAGACCATATTGCTTCTCCAGTAGATATAGATGATAGAAATTACTTGGTTAATGTGATATACTCCAACCTAATGGAGCCGGAAGAATTAGCAGCCCATAAAAATGTCGGAAATTCATCAGAGGCACCCGAACGGCCCACATTGAAAGGAATAGACATAATCAGGGAGCAAGAATCAGACAAAAACATCTTAGACCTGAAGATTAGATTACGAAATGGTAGGGCTACCAAAGCAGAACAGAAGAGATATATAGTAATGGATGAGGTGGTGTACTATTTGTCTCAACCTGATGATGAACCCCTCATCAGGCTGTATGTACCATCTCACCTTAGAAAAAGGGTGCTAGTTCAATACCATGATGACAGTGGCCATATGGGGGTGGATAAGACATTCCACTCAATAAAACAAAAGTATTTCTGGCCTTGTTTACTTAGAGAAATAAATGATTTCGTAGGTAAATGTATCCCGTGTCAGACAAGAAACCTAAAGAGGCAGCAACCCCACATACAGGAATGTGACTTCCCTCCTTTTCCTTTTGCAAAGGTTGCTTTAGATGTCTCAGGACCCTACCCAAAGACCCATTCAGGTAACCAATACATAGTTACATTCATAGATATGTACAGTGGTTGGCCGGAGGCATTTGCGGTTCCTAACAAGAAGGCAGAAACAGTGGTGCATCTCTTAGTTGACGAAATTTTCCCCAGATTTGGGACACCACTTCAGCTTTTAACTGATAATGGGCCAGAAAATGTCAACAGGGTAATGAAAAAGACATTAGAAGACCTAAATATACACCATGTGACGACTTCTTTTTATCACCCCCAGAGCAACGGTAAGGTTGAGAGGTTTCACAGAACAATGCATGATGTTCGAGCAAAAAAAATCGGCAACAACGAACAGTCGTGGGATATTTACATTAACCAAATGTTGGCGGCTATCCGGTTTCATGTGAGCGAGACCACTAAGTTTTCACCATATTACTTGCTCTACAACAGGGATGTTATTTTGCCCTTGGACAATATACTGAGGCCTCGTCGCATATATTATGGTGATGAGCATCACCAAATTGCACTACAGGAAATGCATCGTAGCTTCACTTTAGTTAGGAATAATATAAGAAAAGCGAGGAGAGCCGCGATAGATAAGTCGCGTGGTAAGACGAAAAATACAACTTTTGAGGTTGGTGATTTGGTGTACTATAAGAATCACCAAAAGAAAGGGAAGTTAGATGTGCGCTGGCGACCATATTATGTGATCGTTGAAAAGACTGGCCCGGTCTCTTATAGAATTAGAGATCAGTTAACCGGCTCGGTCATTAAGAAGCATGCTGAGCATCTTCGGGCAGCGTCCATTGATGAATGGAAAATCCCTACTTCCGATAGGCCGTTACGAAAGATTGTATTGGCTGCTCCAGTAGAATCCAGTGATTCGGATGACGAATCCGGAGCGGAACAGACCGACTTTCCAGTGCACAAAAATCGACACCAACGTGTGGAATCAGACGATGAGTCTGATGTTCCATTAATGGAGCGTCGCATCATGACGCGACGTAAAATGGCGAATAAAAACGTGTCAACTATTGATAGTGATGATAGAATCGGTGGTATAAATAATGTTTCATCCACGTTCGAGGATGATTGCTCAAAGTGCGAAACGTCTGGATCTACTCATGTAGATCAGGGTTTTTCTAGGGAATCGGCTAGCAGCGAAGATGCCCAAATGAGGCAAACGTCTGTTGGGGCAAAAAGCACGGATAGACCTGCAGATTCCACAGTTGATCGGAACAAAAAGAAAGAACAACTGAAAAGTCTTGTAGACTTATTGGCTGATATGCTATAGGCTTGGGAAAGAAAGCAGTGGGAGGATTAACGATAGTTTAAGTGAAATAGTTAGGTCACCTTCCTTATAGCAAAACATGCGGAAGATACAAACTAAGGAATTACGAGTCACGGGTCCATTTTTTTTTAGACTAAATTAAGATAGATGAAACCTCTAATCCTCCACAAGTAAATTGCATGCGGATTAACGTTGGAATCAGGGTAATTTTCTTCGTTTTCTATTGAACATTTCTCGGTCAGACTATGAATGATATGTACTGCAGATAATGGCCATTTTTCTGTGTTCAAACATAATATGTTTGAAATTAAATTAAATTAAATGAAGTTACATGTGTAACAATAAACTCGAGCGGAAACACGCATGGTGTTGGTCAAAGGTCATTTACTCGATGTCAGTTTGGAAACTGGGGCGCGGTTACCGCCTATGATCATATGGTCGTGCATCGAGGCGTCTACGCGTATGGACAGAGTCGAGAAAGGAAACGAACATTGAAAGTTACAGAAACTTTAAAAAAAAAAAAAAAGAACAATGAAACATCGAGCTGGGAGAACATTATCCTCTGTATAAGTCCCAAGTAATTCTATCATCACTTTTGTGGCAGTCTCACTCATTTTGGCTTCCCACACTGCATCATAAAGCATACGCAAGAGATTCTGTGTTTTTTGTACAGGAAAATTCCACAATGGACACGAACATTGTTGGCTTGCCGATGTAGGCTCCCCCATATATTTTTTTTTTGTTGTTGTTTTGTTTGTTTCGGCGTGCACATGTTTTGTACAATTGTCGGGCTTGTGTGGCATGGGGTGTGTGTGAGGGTGTTGCGCTTAAAATGTTCTTAGGTGAACATTTTGGAAAATGGGAGGGCGAGGAGTGTAATATAACAATCTGGCCCCACCCGAGGAAGTGATGCAAGCGATGGTGTTTCCCGTCGGTGGAGGGGTCGGCGAGCGGCAGGGCGGGTGTTTGTGAAATACATCCTGTCGAGGCCGGAGCGGATGTCGTTTGACCTTATTTCCGACAGCGGCGGAAATGACTACGGAGGCAAACAGAACAGGTGTCTCTGGGAATTACGTGGGCGTTGCGTGGGCGAGGCAGGACCGGAAGGAAAGTCCCGGTTCTAGAAGACTATATAAAGACCTCGACACACGGATTCGCCAGCAGAGAACGGCCAGTGGAAGCAGAGAAACACCACAGGCAAGACTACACTCCCGTCAACCCATTCTATGTGCGCTCTCACCCTTCCGTTCTCTATTCCACACGGTTCGTCGTCATTAATAAAAATATAACCTTATATTTTTATATATGCGTGTTTGTTGTTTTGTCGTTGTACTACCTTGTCTCCTTCTCTCTGTGTGAGTGCCTCTTGCCACTGCCCAAGAGGCATGATAATTTTCTCTGACTTTCCCAAAATCCCACCGGGGTTATCTTCCTCATTGGTCATTTGATCATCTTCGTCTTCTTATTTCCTGTGTGAGTGCCACTTACCACTGCTTGAGGGGTGTGGTCCAGCCTAAATGGCCAAATTTTAATTATCGTTCCAACATTTCCCTCCTGTTGAACCTTTGGTGTGTGGTTGTTTGTTCACATCTGTGTTTTATCCTTTTAATCTCTTGACTTTAGACATTTTTAATTATTTAGACTTTCTCACTTTGTATACAACCATTGTAAGAAATTATCTAGCTTCAGTTAAAAGAAAACAATATGTTTCTCTTTTTAATTATCAGTGACACAAAATTCCCTAAAAACAAAGAAAACTTTATTTCTGAGAATTTTATCTCTCCTTCAGACCAGGAGATAGCTTGTCCCTAAGGGTCATAAAATTCTTTCAACAATTTTCATGCAAGGGAGGATTCTGTTTCAAATCAACTCTTAGACAACTGTCACTCTTAGATAACTGTCACAATGGTCATTAAATTTTTGCAATAACTGAGAGACTCACTTTTTGCAATAATGGCCATTTTGAATTTTGTGACAAGAATCTTTATTTTTCGAACTGAATTCATAGCCAGCCCTCAAGAGTCATAAAAAAAACTTTATTTTAAGTGGTTATTCATTTTTGGTGGCCATAATTTCATTTATCTATTTTTCTAGTTATCTATTGGTCTTCTTAGAATATTCTTCACCTAGCTTCTAGTGGATGTAAAATAAAAAAGGAAAAAATATTCAATTATTATCTCTTGTCCTTCTCTTCTCCCTTTCTAGACACCAGAAATAGTATTACAATGTTACTGTTTCTCATTTTTATGAGTATTTTTGTATATATAATTGTTAGAGGGTTTATAATTATTTACTCAAAGTTACAACTATCTACAAAAATGTATGTGAAAGTAAAATGTAAATAAGTTCCCCAATCTACAGATAAATAATTCAAGATAATGGAACAAGAAAAATAATCAGAATAGCTTCATGATAGAAAGTGGCTAAGAAAGCTTTAATAATATATGTAACCTTTTATATTCCACTACTTAGAACCTAACATGAAATTATCCGAATGTAAAATCTACAATTTAGGGCCATTGTCCTATTAAAACTACCAGAAATTAAGGTATGCTATCCTTGAATATTCTTCTGCACATTTATTTCATTATAATCTCTTAGTTTAATTGCTAATACTATAAATAGTTGATTGCTGTTTTTCACACCTCTCACTTTCTCTCACTTATATAAACATATATACATGAACATACACATATTTTGCTACTGTTATTGTCTTTATTGAAATTACTGTTTTCTTCTCATATTCTCTTCTCTCTCTATACTGCTTGTTATCACTCTCTCATTCCACCATGTTGTGTATGCCATTATTAATTTGTGACTGGTATTTCTTTCTCTTAATTTCTATTGCAACTTCCAGATCATGTCAGCTAATAGTATAGATTGAAATAAAGAATGAAACTTCAGAAAAAATACTTTGCATTTTATTTAGAAGCCAGCCTTTTTGTGGCAGCTGCTTGACTGATCAGGCTACAAACCCCAAACACTAGCATTCATTCAAATCTAGCAATATAGATTTATTTCCTAATTATACAATGAGCAGCATGCTGCCAACTTTGTTTTCATTATGCTTGTGTAGTTAGATGAAATAGTAGTCAAACTCTATAGATATTAGTTAAACAAGAGGAATTATGATGAATGTAAAAAAATTAATAATACTTGACATTGTGTCATCTATGAAATTCAAATACTTTCTGATTTGAAACATTTATGTTTTGTCATCTCTCTATCTAAGCAAATTAATATATTTTTAGTCCAACATTATTTTTTACTATATATCTGTATATACACACACACACACATTACCAATCACCCCTTTTTATATATTAGGTAATCTAATCACCTACCCAGATGGACCTATATGGAAACAAGGATTTAGCCATAATATATATAATTGTCCTAAATAAATGTGATCCTGAACTGTACCCTGTTCTAGCTAAGCTCTACAAAAGATGTTTTGATGTTTCTTTCTGTAAATCCTCTTCTGTAATTACTATTTTTAAAAACTCAGGTGAACTGTTTGATCTTTCAAACTATTAACCTATTAACCTCTTATGTCTTTTTGGCAAAGTACTAGAGGCTCTAATCAACTACAAATTGGTAGTTTTAATAGGACAATGGTCCTAAATTATAGATTTTACATTAGAATAATTTCATGTTCGGTTCACAGTTTTCTATAAGAGAAACAATATAGTTTTTACTTCTCTAGGTCAACTGCCGATGTATTAACAGTTATTACTGAAATAATTTTTTAAGCATTAGATAAGTGAAGCTCGGAATGTTGCTTTAGATATCTCAAAAGCATTTGTCAGATTTTGGTATGCTGGTCTTCAGAAGTTGAAGAGTTATGGGGTTTCTGGCTAAATTTTTGATTTTATTTAGTCTTTCTTATTAAATTGTGAAATGAAAATTGTCTTCTAGATTTTTTGCATTAATGCACTCATCCACCATGACTCTCTCCTTTGACTCTATGTTAACAACACTAATATTTACTCCTATTTTAATGGTAATGCTGATAGGTTGGATAAACTCAAATTAGCTGGTCTTGAAAATTACCTTCATTCTATTGCTAACTGGGGCAATAACTGGCTTGTTAAGTTGAATGTTTCCAAAACAAAACTTCTCTTTGTTAATCATATGAGAGAACCTTTTTTACCTCCCATCAACATGACTGATGCTAACCTCCAGGTGAATAACTCCTTGTGCCTTTTTGTTTTAACATTTAGCACTGACTTTAAGTGGAACAATTACATTGAATCAGCTGTTAGGTCAGCTGCTAGTAAAGTTGGTTCATTGTATTGTGCTAGACAATTTTTCTTGGCAAATTTAATTTTGTGTTATTTATAAGAGATACTTGAATTTCATATTCTGAAAATTTTTCACTGGTTGCAGGTTCACAAATTTCATTTTGGGATTGATTAATTCTGACCAATATTATAATTAGGGCCACTGATTTTTCATAACTTCTACTTGTGTCAAATCTTTCACCCTTTCACCCAATTTACCTAGTGGGCCTTAAAAGCAGTCAGAGTTCTTGTTGTACTATCAACATATTTCAAAACACTTCTGAATAGTAGCTCATTCTGATGTAATGAACAACCAAATTGTATGTAACTTTTTAATGGAGCTTCTTCTTCAGAGCAGTTACAAGGTCTGCTTTACAATTTATAAAGCATGCTATTTCTTATAACATTTATGTGTGTACTATTCTACATGTTTATTTTTCCAGTATTTTAAAGAAATATTAAACCTCAACTTTAAATTGATTTTCATTCACTTTTTATTTCTTAGCATGGAATAATCATCCTGATTGTTTAGTTCCTTTCACACCGCAACAATCTCGGCAATATTAATTAATTTAATTTTAATTGCATTTCCTCGAATGAAATCGAAATTTTAACATAAAATATTTTGTGTGTAGTTATATGATATCATGCTTCAACTATCTAGACTTGTCCAGCAGTCTGGTATAAAATCGAAGTACCCTATTGTACACATGCATGCAGACGAGTGCATGGGTATGAAGACACATATACATTATGAAAAAAACAAAACAAAACAAACTTGTACCGATGAGAAGTACAAACATTCAATTGCTGATACCACTGACGACTAGATGGAGTGATTCCCAGAGGGTCCGTCTCTGAAACTTTCGAGTTGGAATGCTGAAGTTGTCAGGGAAAGATTCCATGAGTAACCGTTTGTTGAATAAAAAAATGAGAGAAAAGGTTGTTGCCTGTTCAAATAAAATGACAATATTTATTTAACATAAAATACACACATTCTTAACTGTAACTACTATTAGGAAATAGAAATTTGTTCTTAGAATTTTTTTTCTATCTGAGTGAAAAAGAAATGGTTATAACTAGTCTTTTAGTGAAGAAAAGCGAAAACAAAGTTGGGAGACAAGATCAAAGGGAGTCTGCTGTTGCTTTGGTGAGAAAGACCGAACGACGAGTTTGCCCCATGTCTCTTTACTGAAGACTTTCTGAAGTTTGAATCGATGTCTGGTTTATATGGCTTTGTGTAGGCTCTAGAAGCATATGTTTATTTATTGGCGGGAGCTGATTTTATTGACTATTCTTTATTTTTATTCATCTGAAAATTTGGAATATGTTTGAAACCGGAAGTCTGCGTGGAGCTTTTGCATGTTGTATTTATCTGTCTATATTTCTGAGATATGATATTGTAATTATTTACACTATTTACAATGTTCGGATTGATATCCTCATTTTTGTTGCTATACTCACGATGTTTGGCTGTTGTATGCTACAGCTTTCTTCAGGGGATTGATATTCCGAACCTAACCCTTTATTTTGTCCACCCGGGTAGAGTGTTGTAGTTGGTAAATCTGGGAGACATGTGGATTGGCCAAAACATTACAGTGCATTCCTGAGATATTAAATTATTGTTTCCTACATATCATTAGAAATAAATTACTAATAATTTTCGTCAAAACTAAATCCTATCTATCTTTTTATCCATGTTACTCTTACACATGCATACACAAACCGAATTCTTCACACAAACACATGTAACCATATTTCACTATTTTTACATGACTATACCACGCAGTTTATATTCTATCCAAACGTTTTACTAACAACCACAAAAGAATATATAGGATACAAATCTTATATTAGCCATCAACTAGCTAAAAAAACACAGAATAAATTGCACACCCACAAAATCAAATTCAAACGACTATAACATTTGGGAAAAACCCAAAGTAAAATTGCACACCCGCAAAAGAGGATCCAAACGGCTAAAAGCTTTTCTTTTTCACAAGTCAGTGTGAAAAGTGATATTCTGGATCTTGATTTGTTGACAAATCGAGAAATTCAAAATACGTCAGCAAAACGTTTTTTTTTTTTACAGCTAAAGAAAAAATCGTTCTGGAATCCTCCCGCGTGACCAAAACTCTATATTTAAAGAGGTCCCCTGGCAGGTCACAGTCAGTCAGTCAAGAGAGTCAGTGAGAGACAGCAGTTCGGTCGATCTGTCACTCAAGCAAGCAGTCGATCTGTCAGTCAGCCACGCCAGTCAATCCCGAGAGGCGCAGTGTCAGGTACACACAGTCCGATAGGCGCCTACATTAAAGAGACCAGTGCCGACCAACTTATCCTTCGCCCATTCAACCGTTACGAACGGAAAGAAGAGAGGAAACACCTGCAATGGCCATAAAACTTTTCACATCTCTCAACAACCAGAATGGAGAAGTAACACCGACTTACTAAGTTAATTAGACTGATTCATTGTTTTACACATACACTACCAATTACTACTATCTCCGTTTGACTCTCTCTTTCTCTCTCTCTCTCTCGGGAATTTTCATTCACACTCCTTTTCAACACAATTTGAAACACTTTCCTTTCCCACCTACTTAACGGCTGATATGCAAAAGGAAAGAAACTTTGTGCTACCAATCTGTTTAATTACACTCAAAACAAACATTTTATCTTCCACCAACGTTTGCTCAAATCCAACAGACACTTTTATATTCAACCAACATTCACACAAATATAAAATACACTTTTCTATCGAACAAAAAGATACCAGAATCGCACAAATTGTTTATATTGTATATATATTGTTAAATACAACATTTCTTATTGCGTTGTCTTTTCTCGAAATTTGTGTAGTATTTTTGTGGACCGGATAGACCGCATTAAAACCGCCTTTTTTAATCTGGGTTGTTTCAGAACCCCACAAATATTACTCATTCAATACATTTAACCATCTTCTTTTATTCTTGTTGTATATAAGTGTTATTTGTTTACTACGTTGTCTTTTCCTACTGAATTTTATTCTTTCAATAAAAATCGTGGGCCAAATTACGATCATTCCCGCAACATTCTTTTAATTTATGATATCATGACATTCCGAATTTATGATATCATGACATTCCGAATTTATGATATCATGACATTCCGAATTTATGATATCATGACATTCCGAATTTATGATATCATGACATTCCGAATTTTGACGTTTAACAAAAACCTGAGTAAAAGGATTACCTACAGCGACTCAAAGGTGATTGAGACAGGTCCTCCTTGGTTACGCCAGTCCATAGATTGCTTCCCTTTCGCCGGTTGAGATCGTGTAGACCTTTGCCTATTCCAACGTTGGGGGTCTTCACGCGTTGGTCGCTTCCAATCTGGTCCTTCCTTTTCGTCCTTGTTGCTTTATATAAGAGAGAGTTAACTTCTATATAATGGATAAACTAAGTGGTTTTTACACTTTAAACATAATATATTGCAAATTTCGACAGTGTATTTATATTATTTGTATTTGCTAATAGATGCATAACACAAAAAATGTAACCTTATAATACCAATTAAAATTTCAATTATAAAACCACCAATCCGAATGATTTTCAAAGCATAATTGAAATGTGTTCATTTAAATTTTAATGATATCACTAAAAAAGAGTACACAGCAATAATTTACAAATCATCTAAGCAACCGTGACATTTTTTGTTCAGAAGGAAAGTAATAATATCACATAGAGAAATTTCAGAAAGTAAAACTTTTTAATGCTTGTCAGCATTAAAGTTTCAAGTATTTTATTTGATAAATGGAGAGTAGTTTATTTTAACATTTCTCAACTTAATGGATGCTTTGTGTGAACGACAATCAAAATATATTTGTAAGAACAAATTTGAACAAGTGGATGTGTGCAAAGAACTCGGAACCACCAAAGTAGTCTCTTCTTATATGACTTTCCAGAAGTGCAATGCGAAACTGAAATTACGTCAAAATGATTTACTAGTATTTGTTCTTATTTTAGGTGTTTGTTTGATACAAACTTTCATTCAGTTTATAGTTGTTATAAAACAGTTCAACAATACTTGTGGTCATTTGATCACGCAACGAAATACTTCCACCCTCTGGAATTTACCAGTTTATCTCTTTGTTGATAATATAATAATTTATTGTAAAACCGTGCAGTGTACACAGCCAGAACTCATACTGGATGTGAACACGCTGACAACAAAAGCCGAAATGATCGAAATCAAGTTATCGAACTTATCGAATATTTGGCTCCTACACATATTTTCAGTTTACTTGAAATAGTAACAAGTTTTTATTTGAATCAATAAAGATTGTTCATGGTAAAAACGAAGATCATGTTTCTGATTCTCCTTAAGGTTTAATCAGATAATTTCAGTCAAAACAACTTTTTTGGTAGTGTACATCCCAGTGTATCCGCTCAAGTGAAAACTATTGTCATTTTGCCAGAAAACACATTCAATATTCATACTCTCTGAAACGTAGAATACAAATCTGTGTTTTCTAGCTTCGATAGTTTACCTCTTTCTATCACTATGTTTTGTCCGACTAGAGGCGATGTTTCAAGTGAATATTTTTTCACAAAGAAAAAATTGCATTCGTTGCATCATCAATATCAGTTGAGACAACTTCGATTTCATAAAATTTCCATTGCACTCACCTCAGATAAATCCTTATAAACTTAAGGAAGAAATCATCTATGTCGGAATTAATGACATCAGAAAGTGTTGAAGGAAAAAACTCACAATTCTTCGACTTTTCAAATATTAGCAACAAATCAACAAGTTGACAATAATATAATTTTCATCCAGAATTTACATCATTAAATTTTAATGGTTTTGTTTTACAGTTCCGCATCGTTAACCAATTTCAGACATTCGGGATGCATCAATTTTTTTTCTAAAATCGACTTGATTCATACATATACCTGTGGAGGTGGCAAAAATCCCAAATATTGTAATCTCCATTCCTTTTGGGTTACTTGAATTCTTCCATTTACCTTTTTGCTCTTTGAAATATAGCACAGTAATATCAATAGTTCATGAACCAAGTTCTACAAGGATTAGATCCTCAAAAAGTTCTAAAAGAGCATATCGTAATGAAAAAAAATTACCAGGCTTGAAAAAAAGAAAAAAAAAAAAGAAAAAAGAAAAGTTTTATCGTCAAAATAGTTGTTAATGTTATTATTAAGAGGAAAACCAAAGTATTTTTTAAATTTAAATCTTTTAAATCCTTTCCAGCATGATTAAAATGTTAGTTAAAAATCTTGTTTTCTTGTGCTAGTAGGTAGGCTAAAATGTGCGTTGTGGTGCAGTGGATATTGACTCGGATCGACAAATCGGGGTGCCGAGCTCGAATTTCGGTTGAATTTCTTGCATTAGCTTACGCACAAATAACCTTTGGAAAGGTATTAATCCGTTTCTTCGCTTCAGTTATGGGTTAAATAATAGGACAGATTGGGTTCTGTAACCTTGGCTGGTAACCAGTCTACCGCAGAAAGCAATGGTAACGTCCTGCGGGATAATCTGTAGCCATAGGGAGCTGGTTAATGTCTCTTTGATTCGGCCTTGTGTCATACTAAACCGAACTCCCTACAGCTTACATGTTTTATTCATAATTATCATCATCATTATTATCATCATCAGTATTATCAGTACGTTTTCTTCGTTATCAGAAAGTTGGTTGTCGGCAGGTTAGAATATGTGGAATTGTGTGAAATAGTGTAAGAATAAAATATACATTTTTCATGTTAAAATAGAAATTTATTAAAAGGAAAGAATAACAGCTAATGTGCGATTAGAAACATTATTAAGAAGTTAAGGGTAGAGTTCGTGTTCAATGATAAAGTTATGGGTATCAAGGTTTGTAGAAAATGTTCGTAGTAGTAATGTAAGCATTTGAAATGTCCGCAGAAGTTTAGAGTTCAAGGTTGTATTTGCAGAATGTAAAGACTTTGTTCCTTCCCCTTTTTGGTAGGTCATAACATGTTGAGAGAAAGAGGAGGGAAAATAAATAAAGAAGTTGTATTTACGCGTCTATTTGTTCTCTCTGGCGGTGTGGAGTGAAATAGAAGAAAAGAAAATTGAAAGAAGAGGTCGAATGAAACTGTCGTGCTCTGCGTCCGGGCCGACTTCTTGAATTTTCTTTAGTTACATTGCCACGAGGTCCTCAGCTAACCACCCCCATGTCAGACTGGCTTTGACAGGTTAGCGACGTGGTTTAAATAGTGAAACTTCTCATGATGCCGGCACCAGCGAGCCTTTTCGCATCTAGGTGTGAAAATACGTCATATATGAATTTGTTGTTTTTAGGATTCAGGATTTTACTTTTCACACTGACTTGTGAATAGTCATTTGAATTCACTTTTGCAGGTGTGAAATTTTACTTTGGGTTTTTCCCAAAAGCTTTTAGTCGTGGTCTGGGTTTTTCTAAAATGTTTTTAGTTCTTAATTTCTTATCCACTACAAATCTTCTGCCCAGTCAGTTATGTCTCTTTGCAAAGCGTGTATTACGTCTGGCACTTAACAGACTGAATTTTAGCGACTTTTTGGAAATTCTTGCAAAAATGAAATAATTTTTGGGTATTATATTGACATTCTTACACTTGAAATTATTTTTTAAACCTTTTTTCTTTTTTTTAGAAAATCTTCGTAAAAGTATCTTTTTAATATTCGTTACCCCCATTTAATTTCCGTTACCCCCATTTAATTTCCGTTACCCCCATTTAATTTTAAGCTTCTTCATGTTTATATTAGTTAAATGCAGGACAACATCAATTTGTTGTCAAACACAATTTATCGAAATTCTGTTCTGAATCGTAAAATAAAAAATTGCAATAAAACTATGACATTATTTAATTAAAAAGGCTTTTAATTGCTTTTATACTTAAGGTATATTTAGGACATTGTTGTCTTAACACTTTTTAATAAAAAATCAATTTTACAGGAATTGCTATCATTTTATTTTAAATTTTGATTAGAAATTTTAAATCTTTTAAAATTCTGTATAAACTTCAATCTTTTATATGATATTATTAAAAGTGAAGTCTACATTTACTAATCATAAATGGAAAAGCTTAATACACATCATCAAACATCAATATTTTAAAAATAATTTTGAAATTCTTCTGTATGTACGTGCAAACATACACGACATCAGATAATAAGAGCGATAATTATAGTAAATTTAAAGCCAACATTTTAAAAAGTCATTAAAATATTATACTACAGACAATATTGTCCTAATTTTTTTAAAGATTACTGTGTACTTAAAATTATATAATAAAAGATGCTCGCGTCATTTTCTTCACTTACGTTTAGCTTTACATCGAACAACATTAGACCTGTCATCAGGCTGTCAACATGTCAACACAGCTACTGTCGTGTTAAAAAAATAATTTCTGTGATATTTCAAACTTAAAGTAAATAATATTTGTCTCAATACAGACTAATTATATTTTAAATCGGCTAATATTCCTCAAATAAAGTTTTAGAAAAGTATACTTTTTGAATACTTTTGTTAATAAAACGAATGACATTGCGCTGAAGTTAGTTTAGGGCCATACAAGATACACGCTTAAGCTATTATATTTCAAAACAGTCATAACTGACTGGGTAGAAGATTTTCCCGCACTAGGTTGCTATTAGTTTCTGTGGTAGACTGGTTGCCAAAATCTGTCCTGCTATTTAGCCCACAGGTGGAGGGAGAAGAGACGGATAAATACCGTTCCCAAGGGTATTTGCGCGTAAGTGAATACAAAGAATTGAACTGGAATTTGAACTTGGCTCTCCAATTGCTTGTGATGAAAGACGACAAAAAAGTTATGAATCGGCCATTTTAGCAAAAAAATAAATTTTTTTTTAAAATTTGAAAAAAACAAAAAACAACCCCCCCCCCCAAAAAAAAACAAACAAAACTTCCAGTTAATTTAAATTAGGTATTGAAATAAACCAAAGTATTTTGCTTATTTGAAATATTAAATTTAATCTCTTGGTTTGAAATTTAAACTAAAATAAAAGCTTCAAGAATGATTTTTCATTTAAAAAAAGTTAATTTTAAACCTTAGTTATCGCGTTTTTTTGTGGAGGCCCCTTTATCCGTGGCAATCTTTTGGGGTTGTAAGATTAAGAAGGCATATGGCATTAAACCGTTACCTGAAAGAACTAAAGCTATTTATTTATTTCCAGCCCCTCTGACTATATTAAAATTTATCTTCTGTCCCTCTCCATTACCTAGCTCGAAGACATTTTCAGCGGAGATTTTTTTATCCGCCATTCTTCTAACCCTGGGAAATAGGTTTGAAGTAAGGACTCTTTTTCAAGAATATTTTCAATCAATTAGACGGATGAAATTTAAAACCTGAGAAAATTTTGAAACAGCTGTTAGTTAATCTAACTGGCACAATATAAAGGCAGATATCAGCCGGTATAATCACTGTCCATCGCGGTTTTTTTTTCGTGCGTAAGAATTCAAAGCGCGATGTCAACAGAGTAATTCAACTTTAGTAGAAGAGTTAAAAAAAAAAAAAAATGGAAAAAAAAAGAAAAAAGAGGGGGTGCTGGATTCTGAGATACCTATTGAACTGAAAATAACTCCCTGGACAACTTTAAAAATGTACAAATGAACCATATTGAACATGTTTATCGGAAACAAACACGGAACCGGACAAATTTTTCCTCAATATTACGATATCAACTCACTTTCTTCAATTATAATTCTCTATGCCAACATCAGAAAGTTTTCCGTCGGCAACAATCACTCAGTATCTCTCTCCATTCAAGAAATGGACATTTGAGCTGTATTGACCTATCACACCTCCCCAGGACTGGCTCAACAAAATTTGATAACTTTAAGGTTCCTTCAAAATATAGTACTACTGAATCATAGAGATGAATTGATGGTTTCATGTAAATATCGAAAATATTGTTCATTTATAAGTTATGCTCCAATATAACTTAAAAATTAAAAATGATTTTACTAAAATAAATTACCCACTCAATACTTATTTGGTTTTCATTACTACAATATTCCTTAGTAGACCATAATTATTTAATTTTAATTTTAACCTAAACATTCCAGCCCCTTTAAATCATGAGGTAGTACAAAATCAAAAAAAAAAAAAAAATGAAATCCAATTTGCTGTTAAAAATTATTGTCTAGCAATTTAAATAATGGATGGTCCCACTATGTATCTTACCCAGACAAAATTAAAAAGTGTCATGCCCTGACATCAGGCTACTTTGTTTCCTTTCGCGACCCAAATTTTCAGTTTCATAGTTCAACATAATTCTCATTTTTGACTGAACAATATTGACACACCTTACAAGCATATTCTCCGACTACCACTCCTTAATTTTCTAGATAACTATGAAATCATCTTATATTTTCTAGATAAATAATTTTCCCCATTTATTTTAAAATATCACCTGAAGAAGAACAGCATTGTTCTGAAACATGAACATTTTTGTGCTTTTATAAAAAAAAAAAAAAGTTGTAATAAAAAAACAATATTAAGCTCTGTCCAATCAATGGTAATTGCCAGCAGTCTTGTGTAGCCTATAGTGTCAAAGTCTATACAGACGAAAATGACCCGAAACCTAAAACTTATATTGGGGCTACATTTAAATGTAGGTTTTATAATCATAAAAGTTCTTTCAGGTACGAAAAATATAGCCACAGTACTGCGTTAGCTTCGCATGTGTGGAAAGTTAAAAATATCATTAAAAAAGATCCTATTTTTCAATGGGAGATATTAAAAAAATGTTCGAACTACAAAGTAGGTAGTAAGTTTTGTATATTATGCCATAGCGCTGTTTGAACCTGCGCGGGACTTGCTAAATTCAAAAACAGAAATCCTGAATAAATGTTTTACCCTTCTTGATTTGGTTTCTTCTTCAACTGAGTTCTATATATTTGCTGGTTTAATCTTAGTTGCTGGCCTCTTACCCTGAAGAACCGTTCGTGTGAAACCGCGGTAGGTGGTGACTCAATTCTAGATTTTTGTATTATATATATATATATATATATATATATATGTGTGTGTGTGTGTGTGTGTGTGTGTGTGTGTGTGTGTGTGTGTGCGTGCGTGCGCGCGTAAATTTAAACTTTAAAGTTTTTATTAATTTTAACTGAATTAGGTGATCTAATTTCATGTTGATATTATAGGATACAAATCTTATATCATCCATCAACTAACTAAAACGCACAAAGTAAAATTGCATACCCGCAAAATCGGACCCAAACGACTAAAAGCACTTTGGAAAAACCCAAAGTAAAATTGCACACCCGTAAAATCGAATTAAAACAACTAAAAACATTTTGAAAAAACCCACACCGAGGCAAATTTCACAAGTCAGTGTGAAAAGCAAAATTCTGGATCCTGATAGTAAATAGAAAATTCATATTACCATGTCAATCAAACGTTTTTTCACAGCTGAAGAAAAAGATTAGTCTGGGAGCCGGTCACATGGCTGAATTCCACTACTTAACCACATTCGTGACCCGGTCAAGACAGTCCGACATGGGAGCGGTTAACTAATGGACCCTGTGGCAATATGACAAAAGAAATTTCAAGAAGCCGACCCGGACGCAGGACACGTCACAGTTTCATTCGACCTCTTCTTCCAACTTTCTTTTCTCCGATTTCACTCCACGCCGCCAAAGAGAGCAAGAACAACAACAGGACGCATTAAGTACAATTTCTTTATTTGTTTTACTTTCTCTCTCACTCTGACGCCGACCTACCAAAAAGAGGAAGGAACATAAGAAGACTTTACATTCTGTTACTACACAACCATGAACTCTAAACTTCCGTGGAACAATTAACATACATTTCACTTTGCATATGAATTACATAAATTTTCTCATCGAGCATTCCGCTCTTTCTTCTCACAACTATGTAATAGCATTAACAGCAAACAAAATTCCACTTATATTTTTCAACAACCAGATATCTTTAAATGCGTGAATTGTCAGCTATATTTGGAAGTGGCTTTGTACCAGACATGGCCGACACACACCCTACAATATTACTTTTGTTTCGACTCTTAGGATAACATTAAGAGAGGTTTTAAAATTTAGTAATTAATCTGGAAGGAGTCTAGGGCCTTATTCGGCAACCCTCCTAGAGATTGTGTCTTGATAAAAGTACCGAACCTTCTGTTCTGAGGACAGGTTAATAGGAGTAGATAGGTTTGCCTATCACCGGGCTAGTACTACTTCCATGTTTATTGAACAGGAGTAGAAGTTTATCCCTTGTTTCCTGTTTAGGATATGGTTTACCGGTTCTTTCTTCCGTGGCCATAATGATTTATATGTTTTAACTTTTTGGTGATCTGACTGAGAAGTGGCTGCGACATTTGACTGGAAGAAATCCAAACTCTTTGCTAGCGCTTAAAGAGGCTACTCTGATCAACAGTCGCATAATATTGGGGTTTGTGTAGTATCATGTCATGCATAGGTTTCTCGGCATGTATTTCCAGCGGGCAATACAGAGGCCACATTATACTTTAGTTTTAGCCACTGCGATTTTTCATTATGAGGATACCAGCTTGGCTGTTTTCGGGTTGCTATTTACGACTGGTAGTAAGGAGCCCGAAATCATTGGTAGCGCCCGAACGCTTTGGTAACTCTTTGGTAGTCACATAATGTCATGGTATTTGCAGTGTCATATTGCACATGGATATGTGTCTCGTCATGTATTTAGTCTTAGCCACCTTCTGACCAGTTTGTATTGCCATACACGATAGATAGTGGCTTTTATTTTTCAAACAAAATCTTTTGACAAATACAACAAAAAGCAATACGTTTAAACCATTAAACAATAATTACCTACTCACTCTACCCTTTTCTCCGATATTCATAGCAATAATTCTAATTTCTACAGAGTAGAATCTTTTCTCTTGGAACTAATTTAAATTCTTTTATGGCTACTAATGGAGTTGCTGTTCTTTCCTCTTTGTGGAAAAGATTCTAAGATACATATGAATGGCCTTGTAATATATATTTGGGAAAATCTTCTAATTGCAAGAAAATTGTCTCTTGAGTCTCGAGATGATTTTTTCATGTGCGTCCGACTTTATTTCATTCTGTTGGCTATCTCTTTTTTCTTTATCGTTCTTCTTCTCAAGATTGTAATATATTAAACAACATTTCTGATAATATAGAAGTAGCTCTCTGTACATTCATCTGCAAGCATTTTTATATTTGATATTTCCGATTACAATAGCTTCCTATTCTTAAATTTTTTTCTTGCTCTTCTTCTTTCGAACATAAATGATACAGACTTGAATAGTGTCCAACCTTACCGCAAGATTTGCATATAGCCTCCCTGGCAGGGAACTGTGTATGGGGGTGTTTTCCAAACCCACAGAAGAAACACTCACCTCTTAAAGCGGCCGCGATGGTTTGATCAGAAGAGGTACTATTAATAATAACACCGAAGGCAGATGCATTAATGTCAGACTCTTTCTTAGATACCTCTAAGGAACGTACCTATTCAAATGCTATCTCCAAGTCTAAGGTTTTTTGCTCCAGTAAACGTTAGCGAATGAAGCTGGATTAATAAAGGCGTCTTAAGTGTTTTTACACTCCTCGGCAGTATGAGATTGAAAATTTCAGTCCTATATCAAAAGCCTTCAATTTTTGAGATTCTGATCCAGGCATTTTTTGGATCCTGTTTGCAGGTGGGTAGCAAATGTGCTATTGCTTCGTTCTTAAGCTTACTCTGGAGATTTCTGAGCGTTGTCACAGGTGTTTCATAAGAAGTTGATTCTTTAATATGTTTGTAAATCGCCGGGAACAGAAAGTGTGACGAAAAAGAAAATCGCCTACCTCGAAAAAGAGTTCGTGTTTTGTGCATGGTCTGCCGAAGGAAAATTAAAGAAAATTGTTAGCACAAAAAAAGCTGCTGTAAGTATTAGAGAAGGTATGCTAATGTTCTTTCCTCCCTGTTTGGCGTGACCAATCAGACAAATCGCTCGGTGAATAAAGGCCGTTACTTTTGCTTGCCTGGGTGAGAACGATTTTTGAACTTGGTGAGCGATAGTGTGTTTCCGCTGTTGCGAGAGGAAGGTTGGATTTATCAACCCGTTTTTGCTGCTACGTTGAATGCTGGACTGTTCACAAGAAATTAGCAATTGAACTTAGTGTTAGCTTGTTTGTTTCTACTGGCCCCATTGGTGTTTATTTTTACAGGCCCCATTGGTTGATACCCAAACAGGAAGTTAATAAGTATATGCAATCTAATTGTACCTTCAAGGTCAAGAGCGTCAATAAAGTTACTGAAAGTTTTAAACCAATAGTGCCATTGATCTGCAACATCACTCATATTAGGGTCCAATTTGAAACGACATGGTTTCAGATATCTTTCAAGAGTTTATGTTGAATAAATTATTGTGAGCTACAAATAAAGTGTTTAACTTTTGCCAACATAGAACTTTCCTAGGTTGTTAATGGAACTCTTGTACGGTTAGACTACAGCTTTTGTAGGTTGTGTTAGGAGTAGTATTAGTAAACAGAGGTGGTAGCAAGAGTGGAATAGTAGTCACCATGACAGTGATTTTAAGCTTCTAATCTTACTGATGTTGCTTAAAATTTTTCCATTTCTCAGTCTCTCAGTGAAATAATAGATTTTCTTACTTGTTTCTCTAATAAATCAGATCAACATTCTTATTTACTTGAGTTGTTACTTACTTCCTCTCCATGCTCTACTGAAGCATCACAACTCTGTCCACTTGGTGATTTGAATCAGAGAGTAGTATCTGTTGATGTTTCTTTTGAGTCATCTATTATAAATATTCACAAAACTTCTTTCTGTTACTAACATAATTGTGAGTCATTTCATGATTTTATTCGAGATGTCCCTTGGAGTGATATTCTTAACATTACTGTTGTCAATTGTGCCGCAGAAGCTTCTTCTTAAGTTAAAGCCAGTATTGATATTTGTGTAACTTGTCATAAATACTTGGTGAAACCACAATCTTCTCCTTGGTTCACACCAGTCTGTTCAACTTCTTTAGCCCACAGGAATCACTTTCTCCAGATGTAATAGTGTGATAGCTTCAATCACAACAGCTACCTATTTGTGTCTGCACACAATAATTGTAAATGTGTCTTCAAAGAGGCTAAGTCTTTGTTGATACAATGAAGCACCATATAGCCTAACAAGTTTGCCTTATGTGACTACTGGCAGTTTTGTAATAATGTGTTAAATAAAAATCAATCCTCTCTTCCTCTTCTTTTCACTTGGTTTGAGGTGTTAACATCTGCTGATAAAGCAGAATGTTTTGCTTATGAGTTCTCTTCAAATTCTTCTCTTGAATCATCTGGAGTATCTTTGACTTTCCACTTAGAACTGTCTATTATAACTGTAAAATTTGAGATGAGAAGGGTGAAGCTCAAGCTGTTGTTTTGAATATTTCAAAGGCATTTGACAGGGTTTGGTATACTGGTCTTCTTCACAAGTTGAAAGGTTGTAGTATTTCTGGATAAATGTTTGAACTGATTCAGCCCTTCTTATCAAATTGCAAGATGAAAGTTGTCTTGAATAGCCACACTTCTAGATTTTTTGCATTAATGCAGATGTTCTCCAAGGCTATATCCTTGGATCTACGTGGTGCCTAATTTTCATAAATGAACTTCTTCATGTCATCATTTCTTAACTCTGTATATATACTAATGGCATGAATATTTACTCAAGTTTCAATAGTAAGTTTCATTGGCTTAATAAGGACAAATTGGCATCTGATCTCTAAATTAAACTACAATCTGTTGTTAAGTGGGAAAAAGAATGGCTTGTTAATTTTAATGCCTCCAAAACAAAACCACGCTCTTGTAATCGTCTGAGAGAACCCTTTGCTGCCTTCCATTAGCATGGTTGATGCTAACCACCAGGGAAGTGACTTATTGCAACTTCTTGGACTAACAGTTTCAGCTGACATGAAGTGGAAAGATTATATTGAATCAATTGTTAGAAATGTTAGTTCACATATTTTCTCCAGAATCTTATATATCTATAAGTCTACCATTCAGCCTTGCTTTGAACATTCCTGCCATATAAGTTCTGGTGCTGGTGCTATATATTTAAAGATTCTTACTGAAATCCATAGAAGAATCTGAAATATTATTGATTTTCACTTGGCATTTTGGCTTTAGTCAATTTCTCACTCTAGTAACATAGCATGCCTCTGCTTTTCATATAAATACATGAATGGTAATTCTTATTAACTTTCCTCTTTTGTACCTAGACTTTATGAATTTAAGTGCAGTACTAGTTTGGCAGCAAGGTCTCATCATTTAACAGTTTAAGTAGCTAGATGTAAACATATGTTCTATGTTAACAGTTTCTTCTATCATACTTGTGGAACTCTCTTCCAGCTTCTTGCTTCTTAGTTAACTTTGATCTTCAAAAATTTAAATGTAATGTCAATCATTATCTTTTGTTTTCTTAATTCTTATTCTTTTATTGTTCACTCTACTTAATAGTGTTTTTCTCATATTTTCTCACACTCAGTCACTCTTTGTCTTAGTGACTTTGTTTCCTTCATTGAGGTAAAATGATTGAAAACAAATTATACTTTCTACTATAGATTTTCATAACTTCATCAACTATAGTAAATTCCCACTTTATTATGAACATTTTTCTACTTATTTTTTCTAGATGCTCAAAGAATATTTTGCGCAATCCCTACATCCATTTTTCTTTTCATATTCATTATTGTAAATAAATTCTTTCTGTTTTTTTTTCTGTGTGCTTAAAGTGGTGTTAATTGATATTTTGGTTTATGGAAAATTCTCCATAACTATGAAGAATTTGTGCCAATTCTTTGGTATGCTCAATTTTACAAAAGCCTTAGTCCTCGCTTTACCAAGGTTATATGCCTATTGACTGATATGCGGAAAAGCAACAATAAAAAGACATTGTTTTATCTTACTTTCTGAAGCTGCCTTATCAGCTTTCAATACCATCAAATGTCAACATTCTGACAACATTTCCAATTCATGAAGCCAGAGTTATCTTTAGGAGGGACTCTTCAAGTTTTACCATAGGTGCAGTGTTACAACATTGTACATAAGATGAATGGTTTCCCATATCATTTTTCTCTAAGATATTGCCTGAAGCTGCTGTTAGATACAGTACTTTCAGAGATGAATTACTGTTAGTATATAGTGCAATCTAACATTTTAGTCACTTTCAGAAAGGACAAAACCTCCACTTCCATACAGGCCATAAACCTTTAATTGGTCAATATAATCAAAATCTGATAACTATTCATCCTATGAAATAAGACACCTTGATATCTTCAGTGAATTTATCAGTGACATTCATCACACAAAACATACTACAATATTCAGGCAGACATGTTATTTAGAAACATTTCCAGAATCAATATTACTATCATTGTATCATTGATTTTGTGATTATATCATCTGAATAAAGAGATAATAACCAAGGAATTTTCTACTGTACTGTTTTTTTTAATATAAAAGATTATATATATATATTTGGCATTTTACAGACTATTTCTGAACATTTTATTAAAACTAGCTCTAGACTTATGTTAGAAAAATATCTAGCTATGAATGTAGAAGTATAGAAGAAATGTGATTTGTCACTGTGTGAACAAAACTTAAAACTTTCAAAATATGTTGAAGGACTGTATGTTTCCTCTACCAATGTATTTTTCTAATTTTCTGCACACTTTTCAGTTTCACTGATCCAACCATCTTCTCTCTTGCAACTTCTGTTAAAGTGTTTATTCTCTTACTTTATGACTGTTATGTCCCAATTAAATCTTTGACTGGCTGAATATTTAGGACCTGATCTGTTAATACCATATTTAGGGCATATGCATCAAATGAATGTGAAATGCAAGCTTTTATCTCATATATAGTTCATCACATGTTTGTATTCACCTCTCATGTTTCAATGTTTTCTACTTTTAATTCAATATATAGATTCTGGATTCTGGTTAATCATTGCTGTATCTTGGGTGCTAACCCTTCGTACAAAATATTTCTGACTCCCAGTTTTATTAACAATGTATAGCTTTATAATGCACCTAATGGCTGACAGTTTGTAGTTGTTTTGGATGTCAGGATCAGATTAATGCAACAATGAGCCCTAGGATAGAGAATATTTCTCAGCTACATCATTATACAGTTTTTTGACATTAACAAATAAATATTTTTCTCAAGATGATAATGAGCTTCAACTGCTTTTTTCTTTCAGATCCTTTTTAACCTCTTTGTTTTGATGTTCTGTTGTTTCATTCTCATTTTCTTGAAATGTTTTTCTACTTATTATGGGAGACAATGTCAAAGATTCTCCATAGGATGATTGTAAAACTGAGCTTGGTATAAAAACTGAGTGCTGTCTAGTATGTTTAGTATGGTCTACTTGGTCACTTGAAACCAAAAAAACAAACATAACTCTTCAGTATTTCCTTCTTTTCATTTTATTACCTTTGTATACTTGTGTCACTTTTATATTGTTTACTCATCTTTTTGACAGAACTATCTAAAAAATATTTCAATATTTATTGGAATAAGTATTACATTAAGACATAAGTAATTTCTGTTCTTTTGAGAACCAATTGTAATGACAGATATATCATCCTAACTACTGATCATACATGGCAGTCAAGAGTAAATTTAGATTTCACTAACATATTTTAGTTTTTGCATGGTACTGGTAGCATACAGAGTAGATCAAAGAAAACTGTTGTTCTCTTCTATGACAATGCAAGTCTGCTCACAGTAAGAATGACACAGAAAAAACTTAGGGACTCAGTTGGTCTTCCTACCCTGCCTGTCTTTGTACTAACTGATTATTACCTTTTAAATCATGGCAACAAGTTTTCATCGGGAAAATATTCTCGCATGAAAACCAGATTTAAGAGATTGTTGAAAACTTTTTCATACCAAAGCCTACAAAATTTTACTCAAAAAATATTGAAGAGCTGCCTGAACAGTGGCAAGAAGTCATTGCATATAATGATGAGTATGAAATGATTTGTTTGCACATTATTTTTTATCAATACTCATATTTAAGTAGATATTCTGTTTTTAATTAAACAGTATTATATATTTATATCTACTGGCCTGATTATTTACGATAAATTTTTATTACGAAAATATGTGTCATTCGGCAGGATTTGAACATGCAACCCCTATTCACATAGGGGAAGCTACCATGTGATCTGGCATGTCTTAGACCTCTCAACCACGAATGACCATTAGTCTAAATGAGGTTTTAATCAAGCCTATATAACAGTTTTCGATTTAACCAAGTTTTATTAATCTTCGTTAATTTCCGTAACATGTTTACATTTGTTGATGTTACGATACATTTCAGAGCAGATATGGTTGTTGTGATAAATTGAAAGTAAATTTATGACTCAGTCTCATAATTACATGAACCTTCACTTAAAATGGAAAATATGCATTTGATAAGAAAAGTGAATATAAAAATGATCTCATTTATATATACCAAGAAATAACCACTCATTCAAAATTATTAAATTAAAGATTGAAGAATAAACTTGAAACAGAAAACAAGTAAATAAAATTTTTAACAATAAATTACTTCATTCTAAATATCCATACATTAATTGTAGTGTTTTATATTAAACTGATTTACTTAAAAATGGAATATGAATTATCAAAATACTTTTGTCCCCATTATAGATACACATGCTAGTTTAAATTTGTACATTAACTTACTCATGGATTTGTTCATTTACAGTAATGTTAGTATAGAATTTAGGTACTGGGTTGCCACCTACTTAACCAAGACAAGTCCAATACTCTGTACACACTAGATAATTTTTTTAGTGAGAGTAGCACTGCATAATAACACCCATGTAGTTCCTAATTTATGCATTAACATTGACAGTCAAAATAAAATATTTTATCCTCAATAAATATTCTATGTAGTTGACAGATTTATTAGCAGTAAAAGGTAAAACTGAAAAAGAAAATATTTTAAAATACAGTGTTATAAATGTGCAAGCAAGACAATACAATAAATGCATAGATAAAATATAAATATATATGCGATATAACAAATACCTGGTAACATAATGCATACACAAGACAATGCAATAAATATATGCAGACATTGCCTTTACAAAGATTAGTCAGCTAGGTATGTTACTATTTTGCTAATTCACTTCCTAGTGTATAAAATGCCATGAAGCCTACTTTATGTATGCAACCTTGAAGCCTTCAAAAGCTGAGAAAAGAATTGAAAAGCTGCAATAGTGGCGACTGGCCAAATATAAAGGGTTTTGTAATTTCATTGTACTCATGACAAGTTGCTGTAAAGAGAAAATAAAAAAAACATTTCTGTAAAAGTATAGCCAAATACAAAAATAAAATTTAGAAAATAAGAATAAATTTCTGTTAGAAGAAAACTTTTCTAGACTGTAGAAAAGGCTAAACTCTGATAAGACCTATTTTTATGTGGACCTTATAAAAATCAAATGGTTTGATTTTCTGTGATCTCATACTCATCTGATTTCATGCAGCTCCAATAACAAAATTCTACGCATCAGCAGCAATGGCAGCAGTTACACTACTTTAACTACTACTGCTGTGATCACCAGCATGAATTTCCTTTTTCTATGTTTCTTTTGGAAAGGATATTTCTCAAATGGTTTTCTCTTAAAGGATTTACAAAGAAAGAGAATTTGATAATTCCATTGATTTATTTATTTTGACATAAAAACACTTGGTCCACAATTGAGTTCAAGCCAATGAGGTATCTAGGTTTTACGCTTATCATTCATATATAATATAGTATATATTCTATCATCTTTATTATAATCATATTATTAAGTAAAACATTAATGAAATCAACAATAAAAATCTTGTAAAACATCTACATTGTTATTGTCAATTATTTTTTATAAAAAACATGGTGTCAACTGTCTTGTCACATTCTATTTAATCTTGTCCATAGTATTCAACAGTTTTAGCTTTGAAAAATCCAGAAATTAAGAAAGAAACTAAATCTGAAATTTAGAAAACCTGACTTGAATGATGCCCCCACCCCCACAAAGATCTACATGAGACATGATAATCTACTTGCTCAATCATTATAAAAGCAATACTCACATAATACAAAAGCTCATTCAGAGATATTTTATTACTGAGTAACCTTGTTTGGCAATGTCTGTTCACACATGCACTGAAGTCCCATTTGAATGGTTGCTAAGTTATATTGGAGTTGTATATCCAGTTATTGAAATGTTTAAATTATTGCATACATTCTTGACAGACTTTGTTAAGTAAAATGAGTCATTTATTTGACTGCAATACTTAAAAATCTTGAGATAAACTTGGAATGATAAGTTAATAATAATTAGCTTATTTAATTGAAAGGATAAGAAAGAGAAATTTAAATTATTGAACAATAAAATGTGTTATTTTACTTTTTGTTAATCAAGTTGGCTAATGGCAAAAATGACAAAATAAGGTTAATCTGGAAAAGTTCTCATGAAACATATTTGCATCAAACAATGATAATTACTTTTGTTTATTCAAACATTGAATATTTTGGTAAAATGGGAAAGTTTTGAAGGGATTACCTTTGCCTCAAGAAGATAACATCTATGTTAATTTGAAAATGTTGTAAGTGATCATTTTATCTTTTTTTGATACCTAGAAAGTAGAGATCATAGTTTTATGGATAACCTTTATCATTTATAGCATTTTTCATTCATAGCTAAACATAGATTAGCACTGTTTGCATATGTGCAAATATTGAAATAAAATTGGTACTATTTTTATGGTATTAACAAACTACTTTATGATGCAGTTGTGTTATAAACAACAGTAATATGAAGAATTAATTTGATTTCTGTGACTATCTTTAACTTCACTAAAATGGTTAAGTTTAAACAAGAGATTCAGGAATGCAGTAGTCCAATGCAAAACGTACCCAGGTGCTGACTGCGGAAGTGACCACGTCCCAGTCATCTGCAAACTAAAAGTGAAACTCCGAAGACTGAAGAAACCCAGCATAACACCAAGACTGCAATACGACACACTAGAGGATGATCTCACCCTGCAGAAAGAATATAATAACAGCGTAAAAAAGAAATATGAAGAACAAATTGGAAAAGGATACTCAAAATGGGAGTCACTAAAAGAAGCAATGGTGACCTCAGCGAACAACATAGCCCCAAAGGAAATCAGACGCAGAAGAAAAAATGAGTGGATGACCGAAGAGATCCTCCACATGATGCAAAGAAGACAAAAAATAACGCCAAGACATGGAGCAGAGTACAAAAAACTTCACAAGGAGATAAGGAACAAATGCAGACAAGCCAAAGAGGAATGGCTCAACAACAAATGTGCAGAAGTAGAGAGACTGAGCAGGAACAACAAAGCAGAAATGCATAAAGAGATAAGAGAACTGACAGGACAAAAAACCTGTTCCTCAACAGGATGCATAAAATCCAAGGAAGGGACAATCATAGTAGAGAAAGAGGAAATACTCCAGCGATGGGAAGAATACATAAGGGATCTCTTTGGCGACAAGAGAGAACAACCAAGAATACACAAGGAGATAGATGGACCGGAAATACTAAAATCCGAAGTGGAAGCTGCAATGGCCAAAATGAACAGAAATAAAGCACCTGGCCCAGATGGCATAGTGATAGAGCTGCTGACAGCCTTAGAAGAATATGGCATAGAAAAGATTACCGACATAATAAACGAAATTTATAGCAGCGGAATAATACCAGACGACCTATGCAAGTCGATATTTATAGCACTGCCGAAGAAACCAGGTGCAAACGAGTGTGAACTACACAGAACTATCAGCTTAATGAGTCACATTACAAAACTGATTGTCAGAATCCTGATGAATAGAGCGAGAAGCAGAATCAGGTCAGAGATAGGGCAGGAACAGTGTGGGTTCGTCAAAGACACTGGAACAAGGAACGCCATATTCATGATTAGGATGCTCTCTGAAAGGGCATTACAAATGAAGAAAGACTTGTACCTATGCTTCATTGATTACGCGAAAGCATTCGACAAAATACGACACAAAGAATTGATGGAAATGATAGGCAACCTCGACATTTTCGGCAAAGATATAAGAATAATCAAGAATCTCTACTGGCAGCAAACGGCCTGCATACGGACAGGTAACGACCTCAGTAGATACACAAAGATAGAAAAAGGCGTAAGACAAGGATGTGTCTTTTCACCGGATTTGTTCAACCTATACAGCGAGAATATTTTGAGGACCCTAGATGACACACCAGGATTTATTACTGGAGGCCACAACCTGAACAACATAAGATACACGGACGATACAGTACTGATTGCGGACACAGAAAGGAAACTGCAAGATCTCATACAGAAAGTAGCAGTGGAGAGTGACAAGAAGGGGCTACAAATAAACTTTAAGAAAACTGAGTGCATGGTCATCAGCAAAAGATACAACCCAAAATGCCAAATACAGGTGGAGGATAACAGAATCAAACAAGTACAAGAATTTAAGTACCTAGGAAGTGTTCTAACAGGAGATGGAAAGTGCGACACGGATATCCGAAGGCGAATTGGCATGGCAAAGGACGCGTTCCAGAAGATGAGCAAAATACTAACACACAGGAAGATCTCAATAGAAACGAAGAAAAGAGTGCTAGACTGCTACGTGATGTCAGTTCTTCAGTACGGCTGTGAATGCTGGACAATATCATTGAAAATGAGGAAAAAACTGGAAGCGGCCGAAATGTGGTTCTACAGAAGGATGCTACGGATATCGTGGACTGAGCATACAAGCAACGACGAAGTGTTAGAAAGAATGGCAACAAAAAGGAAATTGATGCTGAGCATCAGGAAGAGACAACTGAAGTTCTTGGGACATGCAATGAGGAAGGAGAGCCTGGAGAACCTGATATTGACTGGTCAGATAGAAGGAAGGAGAGACAGAGGAAGTCAGCGGATAACATATTTGCAGGGTCTGATCAGGTGGATGACGGAACGGGGGTTGCCAGGAGCAACAGGAGCAAACATACTAAGAGCCACAAGGGATAGGGAGACGTGGAAATCCATGATCGCCTACGTCCTGAAGGGACAGGGCACATAGAAGAAGAAGAAGAAGAAGAAGAAGTCTGAGGCAAAAGAGTAGACCTGGTCAATTTTACCACTCCCAACACATGTGAGAAGTTCTACACTAAAACCAACTGTGTGTCACATTTTCCTTTGCAGTGAAACAAATGAATATCAATACAAACAAGAAAACATTAATTTCTTCTTGACTGAGTTAACATTCTGAACATTTTTAATCAATAAATTTGGAATATAGTAAGCCAAATACAAAATAAGATGATAGATAAAATGTTTCTGCTTTGTACAGAATGAAGTTATGTATCTGCTTGATAAATAAACATAAATATATATCTATCCAGCAAATATTTTTAAATCATAAATGTTTGTAGATAATAAAACACACATTTAATTTTTTAATCAAATATCTATTATCCATAACATATTTTATACATTACTTTGTGTATCTGTCTATAAATAGATATAATTCTACCCCTTTCACCCATCTTTCTGTGTGTGTGTGTGTGTGTGTGTGTGTGTGTGTGTAGAACCTGTTTAGTAAGAAGGAAAGATAGTTATGTATTTTCCACCAGCACCATTGATTGGTGTTTATTTTTGAAGCAGGAAACATCCACTGAACCTTATTGATAAGTCTGCAACCCAATGATGAAAACATTTATACATAGATATATAAATATTTCATTTTTAACATAATCCTTTCTTTGTCAATGGACTTAACTAAATGTTCTTTCATTAATAACACAGAATTTAATTTTCATATCAAAAATTCTAATGTGTCAGGCTAAAGTCATTTTTATTATATAGGATGTGGTGCTGAAAAACTGTCAATCTGACCACAAAGCCCATTTATGCCCATTTTTAATTCTACTAAAATAAAGGACAAAATTGTAAATAGAAATGTGTCCTTTATAATTCCTGTTTTTCAGTAATCATTCCAGTGTTTTCTTTCTCAGAACATTAAAATGAACATGGTAGTAGAAATGGTAAAAAAAAATGTAAGAGAATCAAGAAGAATGGGAACTGTTTACAACAGTGAAGAGAAAAAAAGAATTGTCTTTACAAATATTCCATCAATTTCCAAAGAACTGTTTAATTCTGCTGTAAGTATTGACACTCTTTTTGCTGTCAGAGGCAGCAGCAGTGAACACAACTTCATAAACAGACCAATTGTGCTGAATTGGTAGTAAATGATAGTTAATAATACAAAGAGAACAGCATTGAAAAAAATTCTTGCAAATCACAAACACCTTTTGGTGTTGACTGCATATCTGCTAAAGTCAAGTTATTTCAAAAACAAACTTCAACTTTCCTTCAGCTTATTAGATTTTAAATTTTACAACAAATATGAAAGATTGTATTTCCTACTAATATAAACATTTATTTTGAGATAACTTGTTTGTACTGGAGAATTATGATGAAAGAAAAATTTATTGGAGCCAAATCTCTTTCCCTGAAGCATTCTTTGAGGTCTGCAAACAGCCAGTAATCACTGGGGGCCAGATCTGAAGAATAGGATGGATGCGGAAGCAATTTGAAGTGCAATTCATGTACTTTTGTTATTGTTACGATTGACTTGTGACATGGTGCGTTGTCTTGGTGAAATTTCACTTTTTCTTATTCATTTGTAACCATTTTTGAGTGATTTCTTCCTTTAAACACCCCAGTAATGCTAAATAATATTCACTATTGATAGTTCTTCCTTTCTCAGGGCAACTGATGAACAAAATACCTTGTGCATCCCAAAATCTTGCCTTCTGATGTTTCCATCTTTGGCTGCTTTGGACGGCTTTCACCTGCTGCTGCTGATTTGACTCCAGAGTGAAGTGGTAGATCCATGTTTTATCCATTGTCACATATTTATGCAAAAACTCCTTCTTGTTGTGTTGAAACAATTGCAAACAATGTTTCGATATGTTGTTGTTGTTTTTGATTGAATGTGAGCAAATGCAGCGTCCACTGTGAACACAGCTTTCTCCTTGACAAATGTTCATGCAAAATGGTGAATACACTGCCTTCTGATATGTTCAACTCCTCTGCTATCTCGCGCAACTTCAATTTACAATCAGCCAAAACGAGTTTGTGGATTTTTTTAATGTTTTCTGGGACAACTGCTGATTTTGGATGATCTGAGCATTCAGCATCATTTGTGTCTGTACGACTGCATTAAAAGTCACCATACCACCTCTTAACCATTGTTTCTGATGAAGCAGAGTTTTAATAACACTTATCAAGCTGTTGCTTTGCTTTAATAGTATTTTTTCTCATCAGAAAGCAATGCTTTATAAACACAGTAAATTGAGATTTTTCAATTGTTTTGAAAATTAACAACAATAGCTTCACTTAAATAAATGTAATTTGTAAACTAATAATCTGATTGGGCCCAAATTTTATCACATGCTATTTGAAGGTTAGTACTTCATAAAAATCATATGGATGTTTTATTAGTAGCACAGTCTATATGTCTTATTGAGTGGTGTGTTAGCACTGGGAACTTTAGCATCAACAAAACAAAGTTATTTCAGCATTTATGTAAAATATATGTTGTATATTTGTTCCTTTTAAAAAACATGATAAAATTATTACAATTTTTAACTTGTGTTTTCAGATAAATTGTTGCTAATATTTTAAAAGATATTTTTTAACTATCCTTAATTTTGTTTTTTTCTTCTTTTTCATTCTGGCTTGTCCACATTGTTGCTCACAGTAAGACCAGGGAATCAAACTAAATTTATACTAGAAGACGAAGGAAGGGGGCAGGGAAATCTGTGCCTTTTTCCAAGAAAGTTCACAGTGGCAGATATGAAAGTTGATAGATAAATAAATATATAAACAAATAGAAAAGAAGAGAAGAAAAATATAAATTCATAAAAGTTGGCAAATATACTACCAATATCAGGACAAATAATTTTAAAAATGAATGAGTCAATAGAAATATTGAGCAAGACATTGAGATATGATAAACATGATTTTATGTTCTATTTATAAGAATGCTGGAGAACTGATCCTCAGAAATATTGAGAAGCAAAAGGGGTTTAAGCAATTTGTTAGAGATCAGTAGATATTCTTTCACACACACTTTGAGTGGAATGTGATAAAAAATCAAGTTTAAAGTGGGCAAGTGGGTTTGTAGCAAAAATTGCTCCCACCACTCAGTAATTTGTATTTTGGAAATGCCTTAGGTGTCAGGTAATAACTCTGTTACCCTACTGGATGAAAGGTAAAGCCTGGTGGGATAAGGCTTGAGTACATTCATTTTCAGCACTCCTGCTTGTCTGGACCAGGTAAGTAGATATTTAAATGGATGGCTACAGCATGCAAAACATGACTGAGTTTAAAGTTGATTGTACAAAACTGGTTCAAGCCCCCTGGTTAGGATCATGGATACCTTCAGAAGAATTACTGCCTGGGAGATATCCTTAGTCTTGAGTGCATAATATTAATTTTAATTTCCCACCCCAGATGGGCTGGGCCAGGTAAGTGTAAGAAACCAAATGTAGATATTCTTTTGTATTTTTTTCATTTTTAAATTTTTTTCAATTTGGAAATATTTAGTGATTTGCATGTGTATTAATGTTTATTTAATGTGGGGATCTGTTTCCTTTTCTATATTGTATTAGTGCATTTAGTAATTATATATATATATATATATATATAGTGTATCGAGGCATCAGATAATTTTCTAAACATATATTGTTAAATATAACAGACAATGAATGTCTATTATGTTTAATTATGAGTCATTCTAAACATTGTATTTTTGCTTTAATTTCAAGTGAAAATAAAGACAAAAATTGTCCAATATTTGAATATTTTTTTTTATTATGCTGCTTCTAAGCTTTCAGCTCACATGAGACATCTTCAGAGTGGTTACAGGGACATTAACATAAAGACATCCACCATTGAAGATGATGTTATCTTGTGTTGACATAAAACATTGCTATGTGACAATAACAGTCACCAAATACCAGACACAGGATATAAATTTGTAATGCAGTTCCATGACATAACATCACTTGAGAGGCTGAGATGTTAACAACAGAACCATATGTCTAAATGCAATATAATGTATTGTAACTAGATTGAAATTTGATTTTATTGTGTGGTTTGCTTTTATTTAATGTAGATTGACTCCAATATCTGAAGGTTCTTTTTACTGTGTGTATGTTTGAGTATTATTTTGTTATTGACTAAAATCTACAATTCAGTGATTATTATGTTATGTAGCCATTTTGTTTCAATACTATCTGTGTCTTATCAAGTAAGGAAGTCTATTTCAAGTTGGAGAGTTTTTTTTAAAAGGTTCAAGACTAGCCAAACCTCCTTAACCAGGGAGGCATTGTTACATAGACAGCGTACCAATCAAAACAAAGCAATTTCTATTTTGAAGAATATAAGAACAGACATCTATTTGATTAAAATAGAAATCAGCATTATTAATTGACTATTAGATTCACTTTACTTTATTTTATTATGAATTTTAAATTCTAAGTTTAACAAACGCATTAGATATAGGTTGTTATAAAGTTATTTAGATATTAAACAAGCAAAAGACGTGGGTGTACACATATTCAAATCTAAAGACATCTACATATAGACAAATAGACGAGTATATACACAGATGAACACACACTGGCACACATTCACATGTACAAACGTATATACGAACACATATATACATACATAATTTTTAAAATTTTGTTTTTATTGACATGTAAATATATCAGTTAAATTTTAAAGCCAGGTTTGGAAATCGTTTGCAAAGGCTACAATATTGGATGCATGTAAGAGCGAATTCAAGAGGCTAGAATTGACGAGGTCAATTCAGACACAATATATTTCAGTGTATGGACAAATAAACATGATTACATATATACTCATGTAAATACAATAGCTAAAAACTAAAACCTACGTGACAAAAAACTGTACAGATCATCATATACAAATTAAAGAATATAATCACATACATGAAACTACTTATACACAACTTCTGTCATAAATATACAGAAATAAGTGCAGGAATATTCACACAGAAGCATGTGCACGTAACAATGTGTAGACAAGAAATATAAATATATATACATATATACCTACATATATATATATATAATACAAACACACACATGCATATATATATATATACATATATATTTATATATACACATAAACACAAATATATTTGTATAGACATGCATACAAGGACATTCAAACATATATACACACAAATACATACACACATAAATATGAGAATATATAAACTTATTTATAAATGGAACTTTGTTTGTGTGTATGTGTGTGTGTGTGTCTGTGGGTGTGTGTCCATTACCTATACACTCTGAAACGGCTGAACCGATTTTCTTGAAAATTTACACAGTTGTACTATAAGAGTCTGCGAGTGTTCTTAGCTAGGTTTTGTGTTGAGGTACCCCCCGATAAATATCGAAAATTGATAATAAAACAAATTGGGTTATAGAAGGAGTGGTCCGATTTTAATCAAATTTGATACACTCATAGACAAAGACATAAGAAACGATATTCAGAAGTTTCAAGGTTGCAGTTCTTACAATAGTGCAGAAAATTGATAATATATATATAAAAGGCAAGATGTTTGTGCGTGTGTCTGTTTATCTGTCTGTATCTCTGTATTTTTTTCAGCCCTTTTATTTTAGTTTTTGCTTCAGGTTTGGCTCTAAGTAGGTATAATTGTAGTTCTTAGTCTCAGCCATGATACCATTTACTCAGAGGACTTATTTAGCCTTCAAAATTCAGTTTATGACAAAAAAAACTTATTTGATATCGATACCAGGAAATAAAAATTTGACTTACATCCATTCATTTTTCTTTCAGTCAACGGTTTCGCTTTAACTGGAAACAACTATTGCTTTTTAATCTTTCATGTCAATGTCCAAAGAGTCTGAGCTCCAGGACCATGGATTAGTTTTAAAGCTTTCATTACACCCGAGCAATAGTACATATATAAAGGCACACCTATATTCATATGCATACTAATAGATGTAAATATTCACATACACATTAGAAAGCAAAACAAAATATCAATATGTCTTTTAGTACTAAAAGCCATATGCACACCCATATACATGCATACACTAATACATAAACAAACCCATGTGCCCAAGTATATATTCTAATATAAACAGAGTGAAAGAAAAAAATGGCGGAGTTTATATATATATTATTTATTTAATCTGTAAATTCAGATAAAATTTAGTGGGGAAATAGCCATTTTCAACATGTCATTTTAAGACATGCATTTTTCAACCCTCTATAAGCAGAGAACGAGGAAAAATTCTAAGCCCAACGGTTAGCTTTAGTAAAGGAAGGAGTTGAGAGGTATTATATGTTACAGGGAATTTAGAGGAATTTTAGTAGTAATTTCCTCTTTGGTAATGGTGGTATGTGGCTTGAACCTTGAGTTAGTAGTGGTAGGTGGTGGGGAAGTAACTGCTTAGCCAAATTTTAAAAAATCTTATTGTGCTTGATTGGAAGAATAGAAAAATTATTGTAATTTATACTTATTTCTATGATGACACATACTTATGATCTCCTTTCATTTATTTAGGAGTATATTTTAGTAATGAAATTTCAACATTTGAATTTTTTCTGTCAAGCATAAATTACATCTATCTCTTAAGTTATTAGGGCTCCTAGCCTTGCCTATGAGTTTCCATTTTATCTGTGGATTTAAGCTATTTTCTTTTAATTCCCAGTATTTTCGAGAAAGGGTTGTTTGGTGTCTTAAACTAGGGTTGGTGAAGGAGTGCCTGTGGGTATAAAGTTGATACTTCCAAATTCCCACTGAAATTCCGATACAAACATTACATTTCTCCTTATTTTTCTTAAGGTAGATGGTGGCTTGATAGATTACATTTTTCGATCTACATTTACCCTGAACCAGACAATTATTTCTAGATCTACAATTGCAGGGGGGTTTCATTCTAGTCTATATATTGGATTCACTACACTTCTTCAAGATTTGGTTTTGTGGGAGCTAATAATATTATACATATTATTAGTACATGAATAACTAATCTTGATCGTTTTCCTATTGAATATTTTACTTAGGGGGTTATCTCCATGAAAATGTGTACTTATTAATTTAAGAAAGATCTTACCAATGCTAATAGTTGATAGTCTATAGAACAGGGGGTTAAACCATATAATTTTCTTTTTCCTATGTTTACCTTTAGCTTTTTGCAATTCAGGATTACTTGTGGGTGTTAAATAAGTTAATTTATCTTTATATCAGCTATTCTAGAGGGCCTTATCATAGAGTTTTTTGCTATTCCTAAAGATTCTAAGGTTAGAAGATAATCAGTTAATTCTAATATTAACCATCCTTGGTATTTGCTTTATTAATGGCATTAGGGTGGTTGGAATTAATTTTGATATAGCTAGGGATTTCATTGTCTTTATTGTATGGTTTAAAAGAATTATTATCGAGTTTGAGGGTAATGTATAGGTAATTCATTATCTTTAAGTTGGAAGAGATTTCTATTTTGAATCCTAGCATACTGAAAGTCCTAATGATTGACTTCTGGCTTTTCATAGTCAAAGGGTCATTACTATTTGGAATGAACATAACACCATCATCCTGGTATAGGCTTACCTGTTTAGGATTCACAACCTTACCCAGGGTGTCTAGGATATAGATGCCTATTAAATCAGCAACTTGGGCTGAATCATGTACCCCCATGGGAATGTCAAATTTACTATTGTGACTTTTTGTCCAGGTAGAATTATTAAGGGTAAGGAGGGATTTTCTCGCTGCTAGAATAATATTAGTTTCTTCTCCTATATATATATATATATATATATATATATATATATATATCAATAAATGAATAACATATATATATATATATATATATATCAATAAATGAATAACAGGACCCATAAGTACAAACAGTTAAAACCAGTCACTAATAAAAATTCAGAAACAATGTGAAATTGATGCTTTGAAAATCACAATTATTAAATATTGATTTAACAATTGGTGCTATAATGAAAACGTGCTAAATATTAACCAGATGATGTATGATAGAATAAAATCTATCGAATATTGACATGATAATCAATATTAGATTAAATACCTCATAACTATATAACTTGACAATGTTAGATTAAGTACTCAACAAATATTAATATGATAATATATGCTGAATGAAATACCTAGCAAAAATTAATTAGAACAACTAAATTATATGAAAATACCCATCAAATAAAGGCAAATAACAAATGACAGCAGTTAAAATAGTATACATAAATTCTTACAACCCATATTTTAAAGTAAATAATGAACTATGTCTACAATGAACAGTGAGTTCATTTCTCTGGTTTAACAAGTTAACCTTGTCCTTAAATTTGATAATCTCTAACTTTCCATTGAGACAAAGGTGGCAAGGTACACAGAGGGAATTACAAGTTCAAGCTTTTGTAAGAACTTTCTATTTAACAGTAGATGTTTTGTTTTTTTCTTTTAAACACCAAAAGTACTTGGATAACAAAGTACTGTATTTATAGGAACTATTATTGAATGTTAGTGTGTGTTGAATGCTAGTTTTAAATGGGTTTTTAGCAGAACTGATATAAAACTTTTTAGTGTCAGGATTTTCAGTTGTACAGATAGTACAAAGTGTCTACTCTTATATTCTTCAAATTAAAAATTGCTTTATTTTGATTGGTCCCTTCTGTCTATGTATCAATGCCTCCCTGATGAAGAAGGTTTGGCTGGTCTTGAACCTTTTAAAAATCTTTTCATCTTGAAATAAATCTCATCACTTGATAAGACACAGACAGTGTCAAAACAAAATAGCTACTTTTGTAGTGATATTATAACATATTTATGTTATAAATGCTAAATAAATATTATTTGCTCTACTTTGTATTGAGCACTTTTTTAAGAATAGTGTTTCTTTGGATACATAATTTTATTCCATCCCTACCTACCATATGCTTGTATATATATATATATATATACAAAAGGAAACAGCTTAATGATAAAATCCCAAAGGAGATCCTACTAATATTAATTATTAAATATTAAATATTAAAACTGATTCAGCCAGAGGGTTCAATTTAATTAAAATTATTTATTTACAGAACCAGTATATATATATTACATATAAAAAAATTAAAATACAATTATTTGTTTGAGTGTGTGTATTGGTAAAGATAACAGAAGTAAACATAGCAAAAAGAAAAGGAAAAGAAATGGAAAGAAAAGAAGAAAGAAAATAGATGAATGGGAAAGGAAGAAAGAGGAAGAAAAAAGTGTGTCAGATTGGCAGATAGAAGAGAACGCTGGCAAAGTAATGCATTTATCTTGACCTCCCCCCACCCTCTTTGCCAGCATTCCCTTCTGTTTGTGAATCTGACAGACCTTTTTCTTTCTTTCTTTCTTTCTTTCTTTCTTTCTTTCTTCTTCTCCTTTTTCTTTTTCCTTTCTTCCTCTCCTTCATTTCCTTCTTCCTTTTCCTTTTCTTTTCACTAAGCTTACTGCCATTGTCTTTACTCACACACACTCAAACAAATAATTGTGTTTTTCATAATGCTTAAGATCACTGATGAAGCGAATTTTACTCACTGAAATGGCAATACAATCTTGCAAAATTTGAATTTTTAAATTAAGTATAAGTATATATATATATATATATTATGAGAAAATTTTATGACAAAGTGGAAAAAGTATGCTTGTGACATGTTTTGTTCTTCATGACTTCATCAGACTAAATTTATTGATCTGACTATGTATGCACACAATGAGGGATGTTAGGGATTTTCCAAATTTTTCTTTTTTAAGAATACGTACATAGAAAAATGAAATTAACTCACTACTCAATGATACTGACACATATATAAATAAACAAACAAAAAATAACTACTGAAAAACAAAAATTTAACAAGGGAATCAGGAAATTTTTAAAAAATGAAAACAAATATTGATTTAGACTCATAGAATATAACTCTGGAACACACAAAGTTTATGGTCTCCTTAAATAGGTATCCCAATATATCCTATTATGTCAAGAATAGAAACTGGTGAAGGTCATAACAAAATTTCTAACCTCTCTCTTTGGAACAATCAGTCCATCTTCTTTAAAGAACTCAGACAACCTAGTTAAAAATGTCCCAGTTGAAAAATGCCTATATATCTAACACAATCGAAGATTAAAGCTCTCTCTACCAACAGCTAAAATAATAAAAATCTACTGTCTCATCACCAGTCAATGCTATTTCACAAACAAAAATTTGGATTACAAATGGGATCACCTCTAAGTAGAGTGATGGCATGTATCTTCTTAGAATTTCTTGAAACTGGTCCTTTCCAACATACTTCTGTTATATTTTGATGATGCACTATTTGTATATCCTATTTGTATATCCTATTTGTATATCCTCGTGATACAGATTTACCAGACCTAGTAGATCAACTAAACAAAATCGAACACACAACAGAATTTACATATGAAATGGAAGAATGCGATTCCCTACCCTTCCTAGATATCAAGTTACACAACATTAACTACAGTTTAAGACTCAGTGTCCACTGGAAATCAACCAACAAAAAAACTTAATAAATTTCTATTCTCATCATAACAAAATCTGGCATAATTATTGAATTCTACTTAAGAGCATGAAAAGAAGAAATTCACTGAAAAGACTTTCAGATTTCTCCAGTATCCTAATTATTTTATATTCTCTGCAAAACAAAATGTCCATAAAATATTCCAAAACAAAAATATGGTCTCATCTGAAAAACAATGAATCAAAAAATGTATTATCCTACAAACTAACCCTATCCCGTCTATAATTGAAAAGAATCTAAACTCAGTATAAAAATTTGTTACTACTACATCCAAAATAATAAAAGACTTAATCAATACTAAAACAAAACAATAAGATAAAACCTGAAGAAGGAGTTTCCTTGATTGACTGTAATAATTGTCACAAAAAATACATAGAAACCTCAAGGAATCAAAATAGAAGATAATATGAACATGAATGGACATTTTACAAAACATTATGTCAAATGTATTGGTTGGCCACTGTCATGAGACAGACCATAATTTTGACATAACAAATGCTACTCAATCAAAGGTGAGAACAATTCACAGCAATATTAATGTCTAGAAAGTGACTTGATCACAAGGTCATCTACAGTAAATTCACGCCTTAGCTCTTACAAAATTTCACCATTCCTGGCAGATTTTCTATTATCACAGTGTGGGATATTTAATAAGAAAAGTAATGGGAAGAAAAAAAAACTCTAAATAAATTTGGCTAGTTATAAAAAAAATTCTAGAATCCCCACCACCTCTTGTTTGTGCTCATATGTAGTTGTACCAACATAAATTTAGCCAATGAAGTCCTGAAGGATGAAACACATAACAAGTATACTTTTTCCATGTTATCATGCAATTTCACCAATATTGTTCTTGATATATATCATTAGCTCATTTCTCTCAGTTACTGGGATTTGTTTACATCCTGTAAACAATCTGCTATGAAAGCTGCCTGTCTCTAATGTAGTGCTGATGGCACTGTGGTAAGATATTCACCTGATGACAAATCAGTTTGATTTTGATCCCGGCTTGAAGCAATATAGATAATGTAGCTGCACTGAGGAGCAGTGTACAGCAAAACAGGCTTATCTGCAGATGATTATATATATATATATATATATATATATATATATATATATATATATATATATATATATATATATATATATATATATATATATATATGTGTATTTAGGAAGTAAATTTTCTTTTAGACATGACAGATTAAATAAATTGTAAACATTGTGTCAGCTTATTTTCAATAAATTCCGTTCATACTCATGGATAATCTTTTGTGTATTTTAATTGAAAGATGTAAGAAATGAGCTGTAACATTGACAGATGATTTTATTATTCATTTCTCGGTGTTCCCAAGTACTTTCAATCTCCTTCCACAATCATCCTCAGGGGTGTGAGTTGTGGTAACAAAAAATAACTGCAAAACTGTGTTGCTAAAAATTACTATAAATTTTCTTCTTGCCTCAAATATAACAGTTGACAACTTGCTTAGCATTCATTAGAAGATGAAAATTATCCAAAATGAATTTTTTTTATGTTGTAATGTCGTGGTCATGCACGTGTTAAAGAATGAAAAACTTTGAGAAGTAAATAATAAAATCATCTGTCAAATATATATATATATATTTTTTTTTGTTTTTCTTTAATCCAAAGTGGATAAGTAGAAAGGTAAATTCCAAGAACCTGATCCTAATCAATATTAAAAAACTTTTAACATTAAAAAGTGATGCAGGCAGAGAGCTCAATGTATTAAGAATACAGAGCCAATGTAAATTAGAGAAAATTTTCAAAATACAAGGGTGTCGGATGTACATTTCGACATAGGATCTCTAATAGAGATTCTACATCACGTCAGCGACATTGTTTTTTTCCAAATGGCGAAGGCCCTGGGGTAGAGTGTGGAGGGGTTTTTGGTTAACAACTGTCACAAAGTAGAACAGGACAGAGCTGGTAGTTGCGGGGGTTACAGGGTGTTGAAACGGTATATTTAGGAAGGGGAGGAATAGGAGTTCATATTTTATAAAGATAGACAACTAAATGAGTTAAATTACTTTTTTAAGGTTAAGATTTTGGGCTGTTTGAAGAGGTGTATTTAGGCAAGAAGGAATGGGTTTCAATATAAGATTTAAAAATTTTTTATTTAAGTTTATTTGATTAAACATTTTAGGTAGAAGTGAGCTAAATGCCAATTACAGGAAGTTATGAGTTTAAAAATTATTAGAGAAAAAAAATATTAGAAAAAAAAATATTAGAGAAAAAATAAAATATATATATATACATATATGTGTTAACCAAGGAAAAAGGGGTTTAGTAAAAGAATCCATGTTTTCTAAAGATAGGCAATTAAAGAAGCTTGGGATAGGAAGGTAGGGGGGTTAAAATACTTTTTAAGATTAACGTTAGGGTAAAATTAAGATTAAAACTTAAATTGAATCCTTTTAATTTATATTCTAACATCTAGTCAACGGGGATTTAAATTCTAAATTTAAGTATTTGAAAAATTTGCCTTGTGGCAGCACTTACTGATGAATTCCCTCCTAAGATTCAGTAGCCGGTGTTGGTGGGGGTATTTTAATTTTGAAATTTTTTCAGTAAACATAGACAGCACCTATTATGAAAATTCCTCGGAATACGGGCTGAACCTATCAGCTTCCAGCTAATTTCAGGATCCAGCCCTTCCTCTTTCATTTTCCAGAATGCCCGCGAAAGGGCTGTCTGGTACCTCTGATCGGGGTTCAAAAAGGAGTACCTGTAGTTATATAGTCTTTGTTTGAAAGGACCGGCAGACATACCGATGTAGGTCCGGAAGTCGTTTTTTTTTTTGTTAGATGGAGAAATGCGGGCTTTATAAATCACCTGGGTGGATTTGCATTTTCCCTCCACCGGGCAGGCGTCCACAGAATTACAGCTGCATTCGTTTAGAATTCTGGACCTAGATTTAGCATTGCGCAAGTTCACCAGAATACTCCTATTATGGGAACTAATAAGGCTGTCCATATTTGGGGTGCAAGAATAACTAATTTTAAGGGTGTACCTATTAAAAATCATCCATAGAGGGTTACTGTTATTAAAATTTTTGTCTATTAACTTGAGAAAATATTTACTAATATTGATGTTAGTTAGTTTACAATAAGTGGGGTTAAACCAAATTATCTTTCTTTTTCTACAGTTTCCTTTATTTTTATTTTTGGATGATTTGGAGTCTATTGTAGGTTTATTATATGTTAACTTGTTCTTATATCCGCTTTTTTGAAGGGCCTTATTGTAAATATTTTTACTTGCGTTGAACGTTTTAATGTTGGATGATAATTGGTTGAATCTATTATTCACTATATTGGGTATCTGTTTTATAATATTTTTGGGGTGGTTGGATGAAATATTAATATAAGTGGGGGAACTATTTTCTTTGAGAAATGGTTGGTAGGATCCATCATTTAAGTTAAGGGTGATGTCTAGATAGTTTACAGTTTTAAGATTTTAAGATAGTCACCTCTAATCTTAATGTTTACGTGAATGTGAGGTGGGAGCTTATCCTGATTTAGTCAGCTGTATTGTAGCTCTAGAGATATAGCTTTGGGTTAGGAGAGGTTGGTTAGTTCTTATATTGGAATTTATGGTATTTTTTAAGGAAGAGTAGACATTTTTTGTTTATTTTACTGCTATCTAAGTGTGAGTGGAGTGGCACCATTGTTAATGGAAACAATGTAAGTAAATGTGGGGTGAAAGTTTATTATGATCCAGTCGTCTGTTTGTAGTTCTAGAGATGCTACTTTGGGTTAGGAGAAGGGTGTGGGGTAGCTTAGTTTTGGGCAGGTCACTTTTCGTTTAGTTTAGGTAATTCTTATGTTGGGATATATGGTTTTTTAAAGGCAGTTTTTGTTTTACTACTATTTACAGGTGGATGGAATTGCTGTTAATGTTGTGTGGGATTTATTTTCTTTTATTTATATGTTATTTGTTCTTTTGATTTTGAGGATTGATTATGTGTATTTATTGCATTTTGGATGCAACTGTTTCATGTGGATGAGGTATTTTTTATTTATTTAAATTTTAACGAGAAATATTTGTGATGTTTACATAATACTGCAAATTCATCTCTATGGTTCAATAGTTTGCTATTGTTGGGATATTTTGGAATGTGTAGCTTTTCACTTAAATATAGAGGGCAGATGTCATTAAGCGAGTTGCATGTTCTAGTTTTTTTCTATGATTTTCCATTTTACTTTGGGTTTCTGTTTTGAGTCCTTTAATTTCCAAAAATATGCAGAAAGGGATGTTTGGTTTTGGTGTAAGTTGTTTTTGAATGAAGTTAAGTGCATGTACCAGTGCTGCTTAAAAGTGTTCTTAGTAAATCCAATATACACTTTATTTATAGTGGGATTTTAAAAAACACTTCCCTACCAAAAACCCTCTAAGAAAAATTTATAACAAAAATACACTTAAACTAAGTTATAGTTGCACAAACAACCTAGAAAAAAATCATAACAAATCATAACAAATATATCCTAAATCAACACATAGATCAAAATTAAATTAACTACCAAAATAATAAAGATAACAACAATAAAAACCTATGTAATTGTAGAAATCCCAACAATTGCCCACTACAGAGTAAATGTAAAAAAAACTCGATAATCTACCAATGCAATATAACATCAATTGAAAATCCCACTATGAACTATTGAACCATAGAGATGAATTAGCAGTATTATGTAAACGTTACAAATATTTCTCATTAAAATTTAAATAAATAAAAAATACCTCATCCACACGAAACAATCCCATCCATCTCTAGAACTACAAACAGACGACTGGATCATAATAAACTTTCACTCCACATTTACTTACATCGTTTCCATTAACAATGGTGCCACTCCAATCACACTTAGATAGCAGTAAAATAAACAAAAATGTCTACTCTTCCTTAAAAAAACATAAATCCCAATATAAGAACTACCCAGACAAAATAAATAAGGAACCTGTCTTAAACTAAGCTACCTCTCTTAACCCAAAGCTATACCTCTAGGGCTACAATACGGCTGACTAAATCAGGATAAGCTCCCACTCCACATTCACTTAAACATCATATCACCATAAATAAACCGTTTTCGAAACACAAAGATTTTTGTGTAGTGATACTATGAATTTATAAATCATTGTAACAACCATTACAATATAATGCTCTACGTTATATTGAGCACTCTTTATAAAAGTACATGTGTGAATAGCAGGTAAAAAAACCTACGAATTCTATAACTTTGTTACAACAAACTATATATATATATTTAGTGTATCAAGGCAGCAGATAATTTTCTAAACATATACTGTTAAATATAAGAGACAATGAATGTCTATGTTTAATTATGAGCTGTTCTAAACATCATATTTTGGTTTTAATTAGCAAAGTTTTATGTCAACACAAGAAAAAATAATCTTTGATGGTGGATGTTTTTATGTTAACGTCCTTGTAACCTCTCTGAAGATGGCTTATGTGAGCCAAAAGCTTAGAACCAACTTAATAAAAAATTATCCAAATGTTGGAGAATTTTTGTCTTTATTTTCAACTGAAATTAAAGCCAAAATACAATGTTTAGAACGGCTCATGATTAAACATAATAAACATTCATTGTCTCTTACATGTAACAGTATATGTTTAGAATATATATATATATATATATATATATATATATATATGTGCATGTTTTTGTATATTTGTGTGTTTCATATACTTAATATGTATGAATAATTATAATATTTGATATACCTGAAAATTGTATCTCCCACTAACTCTGCTTAACCTCATCTGTCAAGGTCATTTATCAAAATATATTCTGTGTTTCTGCAATTTTGCTTACATCTATTCTTTTCAACCTGTTTTATAACTCTTTAATTTAGAATTGACCTTGATGGTCTGTCTGCCTCTTTATGCCATCTTCTAGATTTTATTCATTTTACCATTTGTTTACACTTCAGTGTGATCTGTCAGTATTAAACAGCTGAAAGACAACAGAAATTTTAATCAATCAAGTCATTTATTTAGGTTTGTTTATTTAATTTAAGACCATCAGTGAAGACCATTACAGAAACTTCTGAAACCAACACCAATTTTTGCTGTGTTATATTTGATAGATTGCAAATATTATAAAACTGATTGACCTATATTATTAAAATACAAATGTTTCTCGTCTCATTTAACAAAACCAACTGGTTTTTCTAGTATGTTAATAAACATGGTTCCCTTTTTACACAAAATAAAATTGCTTGAACTATAGGATTAATCACAACATTAAAAAATGATGAATGTATACAAGTAGTAAATTTTCACTGTCTATGAAAACAGAACAGAACAATATGTTCCATTTAACTTTACCCATATTTCGAATTTTTTTTAATTTAGTATTAGAAAAATATGTATACATTTTTAAAAGACTCAAACTAGGTTGAGCTTTTATCAAGTCATAAGAAAAAAGAGGAAATACTAATACTGGTGTAAAAATAATTGGTTAGGTATCATTGATGTGAGCAGGGTAACTGTTATTGACATGAAATGTATAATCAGTACCCTGATTTCAAATTCTAACAAAGTCTGTTTCATTCACTTAGCCTTGGAAAATCATGAATTCATCATCTTCCAGCTACGAGTTAAATATCTTGCCTTGGAGTAACAGTCAGTTTAGAAGAAGGGAATATCTGAATTCAAATGCTCATAATATATGGACAGACTGGGTTTTTTAGTCTTGATAGGGTAACCAATAACTGAAATTAAAACTTGCATTTATATTTCCCTAAATGTATCCCCTGAAGCTAATGCTGCAGTGCATTTGGTACTTTTACAAATGAGTTATGGAGTTTGTGATCATGATCACAATAGTAAAATAGCTTAACGATAATCAATCTGTGCAAACTGATAAATTGATTTATAGTCCTAATGCTTCTTACTAACAAACATGTAGAACTAAAAATGGCAAGAGGTATTGAGAGTTATGGAAGGTTACTAAAAGGTTACAGCAAAGATGATAACCAATCTAAACTTATTGTTTATTTAAAGAAACCAATGCATAGAAAAATTATTATTTTCTTCAAACTCCAACAGTTACAAGTTAAGGACGTTAAATACTTTGAATAGATAATAAGGGGAAAATTAATTTGATAATAACATTTAATTTTAAGACATATAATATTTTCCAACACAAAAATTTTAAGTCTATTTCACAAGAAGAAAATATCAATAAACATAATGTAAGCATTGAGCAAACACCTTTTCTCTTAATGCATAGGTTAAAATAATAATAATTTAACACATTCCAATAAAATTCCTTTGATATTAACAAAAAATACAAATGTTCTTTGTAACACAGTCAAATTATAATTAAATTCAGAGTAATTATGCACATGACTAACACCAAAACTGTATTGTTCGTTGTTATATGGAATTTGTTTAACAAAATATATAGTTTGTGTGTGTGTGCATTTGTAGACAAATCACATTTTAATAATAGTCTTACACAGTCAACAAAAAATGGTGACATTGCAAAAAGTGTCTGAAAAGTTGTCTTAGCTTATTGAGAATTGGAAAAGATAAATCATATGTTCTTGTTTGCTGGGGATTATTTAGGATTATTTAATAATCTACATGCTGATGAGGAAGTAGAAGGTAACTAGTTTTACAAAACATTTTAATAAGATACAAATGTGTTATTTCTTTCCAAACTTAAAATAGGATTTGTAAATTATGAGGATGAACTGAAAAGTTCATAGTCTGACTATGAAAGAGTGATGCTAGAGCTATAAAATCTTGCATGCATTAATTTCAACTCTTCTTATTAATAACTGCATTGTTTATTTTCAGGTAAACTGACATTTGATTATTCAAAAAAGGCTGTTCATTTTGTTGTTCAAAGCAATAGCAGAAGATGTGGAACCAACCAAGCAGAAAGTTTGTCATGCCAAGTTCATTCTGAACTTTCTCATGGGGTATGTTAATAGCATCGATTTATAGTCAATTGCCTGTCATCCATCACCACGTGGTGAACACTATCAATGTTTTCCTCACTGGTAGCAGTTGCAGGACATCTAGACCATTGATCATGTTCAAGACTCTCCCTTCCACTCATAAATTCAGTTACCCACTTTTGTACTGTTAATAAAGCTGAAGCATCATCCCTTAATTGTAGCAATAATGTCAACATGAATATGCTTGGGAACAGAGACCCTTTTTCTGTAGGTACTTGACAATACTAAATTATGTCCATTTTCAAGACAAGTCATTAGTAGTTAGTTCTGAAGTTTTCTTTGATGATGTCAGATGTCAGTTTGCCTGGAAGGAAACAAAGCAGTTGAAATTAACACATGTAAGATTTCACAGATGTAGCATCATACTTTCATAATCAGTCTATGAAATTTTCAGCTCATCCTCATAATTACACAACTTATATACAACTTGACAGGCACTTGTCTCATTATTGGTTCTCATCAATGTAAAAATTTGAAATACTTACAAAATTCTAGCAAAATTGGGGTTAAATCTTGGTCCCAATAGCATATCCCTCTTCAAATAAATTTTTAGAAAAAGTTCTACTGTGTAAGATTGTGAAAAAAGGTGTAACATTTGACATGCTGTTAACAAGTTCAAATCAGATGAGCATGTATTGAGAATGTCAGAATTTGTCCAAATTTGTAGATTGAGGAGAAAGGAAAAACTTTTGAACTGCATTTTATAGTTAACTTATTTTCTCTGTAAGTATTGTAATTTGCCTGCAATTGAAATACCATGGAAAATGTTGACAGAGCAGTTCATTGAATTGGGATTAAACTAATAATGAGTGTCCAAATGTGATGATCAAAAGGCCCAAGGGGAACAAACTTTATGGAAGAGTAATTTTGAAACACTTTTGGAATTTCTTCCTTTAAAATAGTTACAGTAGAGTGTAGAAGAAAATTACAGTTGAAACAAGAAGCAAATAGTTTTCTTATTATTTCTCATGAATATATGAATTTTAAGCTTTAAAGATTATTTATAAAAATGTATGAAAAATGAGATTAAAAATTTTGATCACAACATTGATTTTAAAATACCGACATTGGCTATAATTTATTCTGATGTTAAATTTGTCATTGAAAAACAGATTCAATAGAAAAAAGTAGTTTTAGCCATTTCACAAAGTTGGCATACAAAGACCCCTCGCTTACTCTGCTTCTCTGAAAAATATCTGGAATCTATCTGTTGATATTTTATATTTAAAAAATCAATGATGAGAAAACAGTTTTGTTCTAAAGTAGTGGTTATCTGGGTGCCACATTACATTCCTCTCCTTGTGATGACAGGTTTTCTCAATTTCTCCTTCAATTTCAAATTTTCATCTTGTAATTTTTTACTATTGTACTTAAAAATTATACATATGACTGAAATTCTTTCTCAAATCCTCCTCTTACATTTGGAAGCTAAGTGGTTCCCACTTAAGAATGATTGTTTAATTCATATAAGACTGATTGGCTTATATATTAGTGTTGGCCAAGGGTTAGCAAACATTTTTCATAGAGGACTGCAACCTTGTTGACCTTATATAAAGTGAGCTATATCACTTTAACAACATAAGTTTCACAACAACATTAACAATCAAATGTAATGAAGTCATTGTGCTGTATAATGATAACTTTATTTCTCATATTTAGTACATTTTATTCAACTCTACATTTACTGCTGAGATGGTTGTTTATATACCTACCTCTGTCATGCATTTTTCATGCATGCAGTTCAGGTGCAGCTAGACTGGTGACATGACTTTGGAGGTGAGGAAGTCCTCTCAGATCAAACTTGCACCTATTTACTCTCATGGTCTGTTGTAACATTGAGTACAAAGTCTATTGGGAGGGGGACAATTCAGTTTGTAATTTTGACAAGAAGAATGAAAATTATTCGATTACTGAGAATTGAGTTATGTTAAGGCTTCATTAATTATTTGGAAAAATCTTCAGATATTTTAAGATATTGTTTGATTAATTTAGGAGTAGCAAGTTTTATGAATCTGATATCATTAGTGTGTAAGTATATCTATAATGAGAATATATGAAGTCCTTAATCTTTGATTTGGTCAATGAGATAATTTTTTGTATGAAGATTTATAATGGATAGTAAGAATATAAGTTGTTGCTTCAGATGAATAAATGAATGAGTGTCCTTGAGTATGTAATAAAAGAGTTCAGCATTGAGAATTTTGCATTCTACTTACTGTTTGTATTACTTTAATTAAAACTGATAACAATATATATTATGCAACACCCACAATACAGCTCCACCCAAATAGCAGAGTTTAGGTTAAAATTTGTTAGAAGTTATTGTGTATTTAGATAATGATAGCCACTGCATTTTACAAAATTTAAACGTTTGTCTGGTGTATAGCTTTATAATTTTTTAATGTTTGTGTTGGACAAATGTCTCTTGATATCGGTAAGTGATATCAAGACATCAGGAGTTGTTTTCTATTTAACCTTTTCTAGATGCAGATTACCTGCAATTTAGTCACTCTATGAAAACTGTCTGTTTAGTATCTGTAGAGTATTCAATACTGAAATGTTTGTTATAACTTTTGATGACTTTGAAAGGTTCAGAATAAGGAATTTCATGTGATTTCATGAATTTGTCAGTCTGTGGCTATACATGTATGAAGGTATATAAAGTATTTGAAAGTTGTGCCTTTTGGGTAGAATGAAACTAACCATCTGATAATAAAGTTAGATTAAATTTCTGTATCTTTCATCAGTTAACCCTGTTGAATCTTTCTTGATTACTAATAACACTAGTTCAGTATGGATAACAGTAACAGATGATTAAAAATCTTGCTTAGTGTGTATATTTTTGGCTTTCCCAACAACACTATTAGTAACGCATCTAGCCAATATTGCCTTCTGTCTTAAGAATACAATTTTGTCCCTATAATACAATTTATTTAAGGGTATGTGGTAATCCTCACTCTGTTAAATCCTATTACTCAGGTTAATTCCTGAAATAATTCACTCTCAAAATGCCTATGTCTATCTGTCACAATATCAAATATCAATATCAAACAACATTTAAAAGTACAATGGTTACAGTTGTAACTGATGTGACTTTCAAAGAAGCTGAAGGTTAGAGCTTGTCCCTTGGGTATAGTATATGTTGCTTCATATGTAGTAGCAGAGGGAGAGGGTCAATAATGTTAATGTGGACAGTTTTAAATCTTGCTGATGGTTGTACAAATAGTGGAGTATCTGTTTCCATGTGTTAACTTTGGCTCTCTTTTGACTAAAAACAGACAGATCTTAGGCCCAAAATATCAAGATTTGATTAACTTTATCATATAGGTGGGTCTTAAGTGTGATATATTTTGAAATCTCTGTAAGATTATTTGTTGTAAATGTCACAGAACAAAATGTCTAAACAGGTATAGAAATGCTACACAATACGATTATTTTGAATGATTTATCTTGTGTTTAAACTGAGTCATCATTGTCTTTCTGCTTTTCTATGATGATAAATCATAGGTTCTGTCATTTGAGATCATGTTGTCTTGACAGGTAATCAGGTGTCTTTACCAGTTCCAGATTAACCGAGAAGCAAAATTAGTACATTTCTGCATTTTTAAGGCCCCACCTGAAATACTGTCAAATTGGTGAAATTGGCATTTTATGATCTGGCAATTTTAGTATTTACCTGTCTGTGGGGCTGCATCTTTAATTATTCATCATTTCAGGTAACATTATTATCAAGACTGTTAAAACTACTGAAATATTTTGTTAAAATCATTTGCCTCATACGTTTATGTTTTTAATTAATATGTTGCGATGAATAACGAATAAGTATTGCTTATCAAATATTAAAAGGCTGTTTCATTGAATGCAAGTGTTAACAGCTTATGATTAATAAATATTGTTGTATACTTTCTTTTAATGATTTTTCAAGTTCATTGCTGAAAAGTATTAATCTCACAGTTGTCCATTTCCATTGGCTTCTTCAATATTTTTGAAAAATATCCTCTGTGGATAAATTTATTCTTCATGTAACTAGAATTATCAGGTTAGGATGCAACTAGGTAATTTAAAGTCATCTTTAAATTGTATTATTTTTGTCTTCCTTTAGCTGTAGACTTTTAACATTCAGTTCTCTTTTGATAATTTCAGTCACTGGTAGAAAAATGGTAACAGCTTTGAAAATGAGTTTTTGACAAAAATTAACCATTTCAGTGAACCATCTTAGCAATTTTGAGTCACTTGGTTCTTTGAAATTGTTAGTGTTATAATTCTTTGCTGATACTTTGCCATACAAATTTGAATCAGTTGTGAAAAATTGAAATTTCTTTTTGGGAGAGAAAAGACTTATCTATAGTATTTTTTAGATAATTATTTATTAAAATATTTATAATTTGTGAAAAGTTTTCAATATGTCACCTCTCAGATTTTAAGAAAACTAGAATATAATGTCATGTCCATAAAAAGAAAAAATAACTATAATAAAAGAATTATAACAATTATAATTATCATTAATTCACTCATTTTAAACCAATGAGAATCAACCCCATTTACACACTCAAATACATGTCATTATCACTATCAGACAAGTAATTCATGCAGACAGGTTGTTAGCATTTGTTGTCAATGAAAATTTAATCTCCTTTCCTTTTTCAGGCCATAATAGCAACATTTATCTTTTAGCATTCAACAAAAAATTGAGGTAAGAAAATCCTGAGCCCTTCTTGTATTTTCTATCTGGACACTTGTTATACATTTCTATAAGAACAAACATATGAGAAAGACAGTATTTGCTTATACTTTATCTTATCCTTCTGTGAGATTCTGATCCATATTTGATCTACATTTGACCCCCAGACTCTCAATTTTACTCAGTATTACTGTTTCTCATTTCTTCAATAACACATAACAATCAGATAATGATAATATTCATTTTGTTGTTTCCATGACTTGCTGTTTTTCATTTTTATGAGTATTTTTGTATATATAGGTTATGTGTTTATAATAAATTACCCAGAGTTATAAAGCCTCTACAATCATCAGTTCATATGAAAATGCAGTTTACATAAATAAATATGTTGTGTCTATCTCTTTGAACAATTTCAGATGTTAATGACAGGTATAAATATTCTTCTTCTTCTATGTGCCTTGTCCTTTTAGGATGTAGGCATTCATGGCCTTCCATGTCTACCTATCCCTGCTGTCTCTTAGCATGCTTTCTCCTGTTACACCACACAACCCCCATTCTGCCATAGCACCCACTCAGGCCAGTCAAGTACATTTCATGCTGTTTTCCTCTGTCTCTCCTTCTCTCTATCTGGTCTGTTAGTATCATGTTCTCCAAGCCCTTCTTCCTCATTTCATGTCCCAGAAACTTCAGCTGTCTCTTCCTGATGCTCTGTATTAATTTCCTTTTCATTTCCATCCTTTCCCAAACCTCATCATTGCTCACATGCTCAATCCATGATATCTGCAGCCTCCTTCTGTAGAACCACATTTCAGATGCTTCAAGTTTTTCCTTAAAATTTGATGAGATTGTCCAGCATTAAATACTATCTTAAAGAACTGACAACACATAGTACTCTTTTCTTTGTTTCTAGCGAAATTTTCCTGTCTCTTAATACTCTACTCTGTTTCTAGAATGTGTCCTTGGCCATGCCAATTCACCTTCAGATCTCTGTGTTATACTTTCTGTCTTCTGTTAGAACACTTCCCAGGTATTGTAAGAATCTTTACTGGCAGCAAACTGCTTGTATACAGACAGGTAATGAATTTTTGTACCTGCTTGGTTTTAGTATTCCCCACCTGTATTTGGCATTTTGGGCTGCTCTTTTTGCTGATGACCATGCATTCAGTTTTATTGCAGTTTCTTTGTAGTTCTTCCCTGTCACTCTCTTCAACTATCTTCTGTAAGAGGTCTTGTAGTTTCTTTTCCATGACTGCAATCAGCACTGTATTGTCTGCATACCTTATGTTGTTCAAATTTTGGGCTCCGATGACAAACCCTGGCATAACATCTAGGGTCCTCAGAATAGTCTTGCTGTACAAGTTGAATAAATCTGGTGAAAAACACATCCTTGTCTTATGCCTCTTTCTATCTTTGTATATCTGCTGAATTTGTTACCTGTCTGCATACAAGCGGTTTGCTGCCAGTAAAGATTCTTGATTACTCTTAAGTCTTTCCCAAATATGTCAAGGCTGCTGAGCATCTCTATCAATTCTTTGTGGCGTATTTTGTCAAACGTCTTTGCATAATCAATAAAGCACAGGTATAAGTCCTTCTTCATTTGTATAGCCCTTTCAGAGAGCATCCTAATCATAAATATGGCATTCCTTGATCCAGTGTCTTTGATGAACCTTCACTGTTCTTGTCCTATCTCTGGCCTGATTCTGCTTCTCGCTCTATTCATCAGGATTTGGACAGTCAGTTTTGTAATGTGGTGCATTATATTCACATAAGCCAAATGATATAATGATAGTTATCTCTTTACATTCTTTGTACATCAGAAATTGGAATATGCTTTCATCCAGTCTATTTTGGAAAAAATAATTATTTCTTAATTTCAAAAATGCTGTTAATATTTGAAAATCGAATATATATCTAGTTTTATAAGTATATTTAAATTTAGATAGTCACCACAGACATACTATTAGCAAACATATAATGGAGATGACCAAGTAGATTTGGATTGCTACAATAATGGTGAAAGATTCTATTTTGTACTTTATATTATCAACAGGCAACAACTTTCTAACTTTTGTAAATATTAGTGACCAATATTTGCAAATGTCAGAATAGTGTCTACAGTATTTTTCACTTTTGAAATGTTTAGTTTTGAGAATTTAGTTATCAGAATTTATAATGTAGAGAATTTCTCTAACGATGGTTGAAGAAATTTTGGTATTTTATTGTTTATAAAAATTGGCTGAATGGCTTATTTTGTTTCATTCTGTGTGATGATTTATATGTTGCTTAGTTGATTAATTGTCTCCTTAAGTACTCAGCACTCGAATATAAGTGCATCTGAAATTGGTCATTAATAATGAATTAATAGTATTAAGGATTATGGCTGTCCAGTTTAGTGCAATTTTGGTATTTCTATCATGATGTTGACTTCATCATAACATGATATATCCTGTACATTTGCTGTTGAGAGTTTAACCAGTGTTAAATTTAAGCCCAAACTAATCATGTATTTGGCAAGAAGTATCATTTTGAAATTTTAATGGCACTAATTTTTGTTGCAAATATTAGTAAAGCACTGATTCCCATAACAACTCATCTTCACAGTTTTCCTGAGATCTAGTTTGATATTTTTATTGATTTGACAATGATGGCCTAGAATTAGAGTTTTTGGCTGGCCAACAGAACCATTATCTATACATTCATGCTTTTTGTACATGGTATATGTGGCTGTGATCTTAAGTTTTTTGCCCTTATTGAATGGGAAAAGTTCTACATGTATTCTGCTTATGTTGTATCCATGTTCTATTATATTTTATGCAGTATAATGAATTGCAAGGTGAATATTTCCATAAAGATTGAACATGTATAGGTTTACTTCATTTATCTGCCAAAGAACTTCTACTAATGTCCAGTAGATGGCATTCCCAACAAAATTATGTAAGAAAAGGGCTGTTTTTCTTTTTCTCTTTTAGTCAAACAATAATTTAAAAATAGGATATGTTTTGTTCCCACTCTGGGGAGACGTTTGGCTTTTTGTATTGAATGCAACATGCTATACAGCATGCAAATGTCTTAAGCTTATTGGCTATACATATACATATCTAATAATTTTACCAAACCAACAAAAAACTCTTCTCAAAATATGATACTTTCACAATATTTCATAGGAACTTTTATATGTATCTTTACACGCACTCACCTTCATTCCATCCTTTTGTATTCTTTTTAAATAACTAATAACTGTTACTCATGAATGGAAGTAACTTGTGTGTTACCAAGTTCACTTAATATTAACTTCTTTGCTGCTGCTGCTGTTTTGACAGAAGTAAATGGTGTTGGTGTTGCCTGAATGAAATGATATATTAAATCATCACTGACACTAATCTTCATTACTGTGATTAATAAAATAAATAAACAGACTGTCGAAATATTGAAAGCAGTAATAAAAGTATCACATTAATAATAAATATAAGTGTTTCTTTAAGCAGATCTGTGAAGATAAAAAAATCCAAGTCATGTAAGAAGATTGCTTCATATTGAAGTAAGATGGTTGTCAAAAGGAAACTACCTCAAAAGGCTCATAGAACTATTTATCTTCTAAGGGAATTTTTAAGTGACAAACTTGAGATGAAGCTATCATTAACAATTGATAGTATAGCATTAATAAATTACTGAGATCATATTTTATACAACGCACTATCTTAAATAATTAACTTCAAAGACAAAATATGACTAATTTTTTGGGATTATGTTAGAAAAATATCTTTTCAAGCATGTTTAATTCTATTGATTTAAAAAATGAGAAGTAACAAATTCTACAATATTTGTTATTGGGACAATATTAGTCCATGAGTTAAATCATAGATTTCTTGGTTTAAAAGAAATAGTTTTTCTGTCTTGGCTATTTCAGTTATTCTTAGTCAACTTAACTGAAGTAAACATTAACTTTCAAGAAGAACTTCCTGAATGATGAGTCACTTAAGATAATATTTTTAAAGGAAAAAGATGCATGGTGTAGCTTTTTGATGAGATATAAAACAAATACTTGTTTTCACTTAGTTTGGCACGAGAGCACTTGTTACCATTCCTACCATTCCTATTTGGCAGATGTGAATTCAGCATTGTAAGAGAAAAAAATCACCAAAATGAGGAGACTTATTAAATTTGTTTGAAATCAACATCCTTTCTAGTAAACATCACTAGATATTTTTCTAACATAATCTCAAAAAAGGAGTCATATTTGCTCCTTGAAGTTGATTATTTAAGACAGTAAATTGTTTAAAAATATGATCTCACTAGGTTACCAAACATAAAAATTTGAATTTTTTATATTTTTGATGTTATTATAAATTTTAAGACATAACATTATGGCATGCCTTATCAATTAATACTTTTTAAATCTTCATTGAAACAGTTTTTTCCTTTTTGAAATGATTTCTCATTTATTCAAATTTTTATCCTTAATAATTCAGAAATCTACCAAAATGAGTTTTAAAACTCATTTTGGTAGATTTCTGAATTATTATACCAATTCAAAACTACCGTTTTTTTTTATTAAAGTAAGTAAGGAATTTACCAAAGTGCAATATCTGGATGATGGTCAGGAATTTAATTCTACATATGCAAAAACAATGGACATATTAATTTCTGCCACATTACATATAATTAAAGAACTTTTTATAGTAAGATGATGGACATTAATTGTTTTAGTTGTCAAGGTGAGGCATGGAACAATATGTTTGTCACCACTGCATTAAGTTAAAGAGTATATGTAAGAGCAAGAAAATGCTCATCCACATTCTTCATATCCAATTATTATATCTTGCTATCAAAGATTTCAAAGCCACTAAATCAATGGAATGGTTCTCAGCCTCTCTAAATATTAATCAAATAGAAAACTTATGGTTTATTGTTTTAAAAAAGATTTATATGAGGATGGAAAAATATTAAATCAAAAACCTCTGCGAAGCAATTAAAGTTGAAAGTAATGTTAAAACTGAATCAGTGGAAAAATCAAGAAAATCAGAGTATGAAAGACTAAAATGCCAAGAAACCTATATCATTATATAAAATAATGATTTATTCAAGTATATAGGATATTGTAATAATCAAACATTTTCTTTTATGACCTATGTATTCTAGATTTATGTATGAATAAGAAATTATGTTGAATAGAATTTATTTGCATATCCTGACACTTTCAAAACTAGTAATCAATATTTATCAACAAGGGAGACATTAAAAGCTGAAATGCACATATGTTGCTCAAAATAAATTTAAGTATAAATTCCTACTTTTAATGCAGATATGTCATCATAGGAAACCATGATAAAAAGATTGATTTGAAGTTCTAGTTTTTATTTTCATTTTTATCTTTACTTTATCTTCAAAATTACAATCTGTTGTTTGACCAAATTATCCTATGCTATGAGTTACTTATGAATTCCCAAGAAAATAACTTACTTGAACAAGTTAATCCCAGCAATCACACAAATTTATAATACCCATTTGACAATATATTTGAAATTTTATAGTCGTATAAATTTAGCAATACTTCACATGTTTGCAACCAATGTTCATTAGTTATCATGTATTCCCTTTTATGATCACAGGTTTTTGCATCTCTTTACTATCCTTTAATAAGCATAAAAGAGCATGTAGTTTGTTTTATTATTCTTCATTAATCCAATAGTTGTCATTAAAACAAGGTTAATATGAAATGTATGTGGTATGGAACACGTGAATGCTCATGTCATTAAGCTCAATTGCCATTTGTAGAAAAAAATCTGTTTGAGCAAGAAGATATAAAAATTATTTTAAATACATTACATGAATATTATAAACCAGATGCTGAAAAACGTGTAATTCAGTTTTCAAGCATAAATAATTAAAATTGCATCTTATATTCCAGGGAAACAATAATGAAATTATATAACAAAGTCTACATTCTGCTCTGAACACAAACTTGAAATTCTACCCCTGATGATCCTAAACCACTCTGGTAAGCTTATAATCCATCTATTTAACAAAATATACATAAACTTTTAACTTGTCAAGTTTGGATATGTTAACCCATTTTTCATGTGATTGATGTTGTTAAACCTATGTTTTGGCTGATCCATTTTTCATTGACTATTTTGTTATGTACATGTTATCAGAGGTATATTTAGAGAATTCATTTGATAGAAGTATTCAAACTTGTTCATTAACATAACTTGGTGCACTACCTTTTAAACCAATGACAACTATATTGTATTGGTCTCATTATTGATTTTCTGGTCCCAAACTGCAGCGAGCTATGTACATGTGAAAATGGAGACAACTCAGTTTGATACTTGATATTGTACTGAAACTGCAGATGGTCCCAGCATGATAAGGATTACTGCAAATGAGACTTTATTGACAGTCTAGCTGTAAAATAATCCCAGAACATATTAACGAAAACTCATAAAAGCTGAATGAATTGATGCATATTTATTGCTTGCTAACTTGTTGAAATAATGTCCATTTGAAGAAAACACTTTAAATACAAGTAAAAGCAAGCATTGTTGTTTTCAGTTTTTCATGCAGAAAGCATTGTTAGAAATTCTGTTTTACTTTTATGATTGATATGAATGCATGAAAATTAGTCATTGCAAAGACATGTACATATACATGAAAGAATATATATGCAGTTATGTATAAATAGCTCTATATATTCATATGCATACAGTTAGGTTTATTGTATTTCATGAAATATAATGTACACATATTTGTAATCTAATTTTGCTTTGTTTGGGTCATCCAAAAAGTCAATTGTTTTGGGTCATCCAAAAAGTCAATTTTCTACTTAAAGAAAATTAAAACAAAAGAACTTTTTTGCCAACCTAATACATTTAGAATTGTCTGTGCATGCAGGTGAAAGGTAAATTTTTGGCAGTATTTGAAAAGAACATGAATGCTACTATGGCAACAGAATTTTCAACATTGGTTGCAAATATGTGAAGTATTGCTAAATTTACACGACTATAAAATTTCACAAATTATCAAAGAGCAAAACCTGTGATAACAGTAACAAATAAATTTTAAGCTGCTAAATTTTCCTCCTTACATTAGTTAGATTGCCTTTATAATTTAAATGTGATTTTTTTGTTTTTTATCAAAACAAGATTATATTGCATTTAGTTTTTCATGAATTTTTGCTTAAAATCAATTACGGGCTTTAGTCCATGAAATATGCTAAATTGTGAACAATTTTTTTGCTATAATGTTAATTGAAGTGCATTAAAAATAGACGACATGTAGAAGAAGGCATTCTGAAAGACATGTGTTTTATGAAATTTATAGTATAAGATTAAAAGAATGGAGGGTGATTTGGAACAGAAAAATTAGCAATAGAGGCCCTTAATTAAACTTAGCACACAGCCACATTTATAGAACACCAAATACAGATCAAATATATAGTTGCCTTAGATGTGGCAAATATATTTAGTGTCTGGTATAAACAGAAATTAAATTTTAATGTTGAGTATGAGGCCAATTTAGCTGAATCACTTCAGTGCATCTACATTTTTTGCAAAACTAGCAAAAGATCCTTTTATAAGAAGGTCCTTACCATTAGTAGCAGGAGGTGCTTACCACTTCTTCTGTGTCTTCATTTTTCAAGTTAAATAAGTCCTTTTACTAAAACTCACAGTTTATAATCCAGCATGATGAATCATATAAACTTTCATATTAATACTATTTTTGTGTTTTACATGATTTCAGTTGATGCAGCATTAGTGTTTTAAGGTCATCATTTTTGATAATATTTCTATGCAAAAATGATGATATGACTTGAGGCAACTGATATGTGGTTCTACAGAAGGATGCTGTGAGTACCTTGGATGGAAGATGCAAAAGCAAGAAAGTTTTAAGAAAAATATAGGAACAAAAAGGTCTCTTATACTTAGAATCAAAAAGAAACAATTGAAAGTTCTAGAATACAGAATGTGGGAAGAGGGCTTGGAGAATTTGACACTCACAAGACACTCTGAGAGACAAACAGAGAAATAGTATGTAACCTAGCTGATAAGCTTGTGTAAATGGGTGACAGAATATGGACTAGTCGGGAGAAAACATTGCTTAGAGCTACAAAGGATATATATATATATATATATATATATATATATTGAGTGTTTAATTACTTAGTTTCTGGTTATAATAAGATTAGACCAGTGCACATTTGCATTAAAAAGTGTTCAATTCAATTATATTGTAGAATGGATGAAAACGTCATAATTCCTTGGAATTTTAAAAATTGTGCATTCAAAAATTCCCTGTCACATGTGTGTTAAAATAAAACACCCTTACGTGAGTGTTCTTAAAAAAAACAAGGGTAAACGGCAAAATCAGTTATTGAAAATTGCCTGAAGACACCACTCATAGTAGAAACCAAGGTTGCGTAATAATATTAAAATATAGTTTTAAGATATGCTATATTTATTGGTTAAAGTGCTCAATATCAGGACTCGAGCATATGTGTATAAAAGTGGACATTAACAGTTTATTTCATGCTAAATACAATCACCAGACACATGGCCTGATGATTGCATTTAGCATGAAATGAACTGTTATCTCTGACTTTTCTACTGACTTCAATGTCCATTTATATACATATATACAGTATTAGATATATATAGATAATATTTATTTATCTACTTGTATTATTTTCTGACTGAAGCAACTTTAATAGACATTGTCACTTTAAGCTTAATTTCATTGCTATTGTCCCAGAAAATTTAATCTATATTTGTCAGATACAATTATGACATGATCCAATAGCAATATTTATTTATGGAATATATAACCTAAAATATATCAGACCCTTTTACAATAGACAATTGAAAATTAATTAGATGCTGTCCTTTGTATCTCTGAGTGAGGGGGCTTCTAGATTAAATCGGTTTTGTTCATCAAATTGAACAAAATAAAAACCATTATCATTAGATCATAGAGTGCAATTAAAATGCGAAAATCCATGAACATTCAATTTAACCCTCTAAATATATATGAAAATTTGAGGTTAATGAAATATATTATAGGTAAAAATATATTACAAGAACCCCAGATTTTATAATCTTAAATTTAAAATTTTCATTGTACAATTAAATAAAATGTGTGTAATATTGCTATATCTTTCAGCTATATCTTCATTGAAGTAATCCATTCTTTTAGTAAGTCATTACTTTTGAGAACTGTTGATTGTATATATATTGTAGTGAATAGAGTGTCTGTGACAGGATCGTTTAGATGTTGTCATTTAGGTGTTGGTCATTTAGATATTCTAATGTTTATTGGTTTTTAGTGCTTCACATTTTACTAACTTTGCAAAGAATGATTCAATAGAATAAACCTAAGAAAAATATATTATAAAATAGAATTATACAGTCTGTCACATGAAAAAGAAAAAAAAGATTACAAGACTCTTGAAAGACAGATATAAAAATATAGATATTCTAACAGAATTCCCTAGCAGGCTATCTCATCCATAAATTTGTAATTTACTGAGCTGTTCATTAATATGCAGTTCAAACCAGAAATTAGAGCTTTAGCTCCCACTAGAATAAAATTAAAAAAAATTGCATAGTGCTTTTCTTAACAATGTGTTATAAATTGAAAGGAATGCAATATAAAGATAACTTCCTGAAGTTCTTTAATAACTTCAGTTAATGTGACAATATAAACATTGAAGAAAATTAATAAGATCATAGACACATTTAGTTTCCACAAGCAAGAGAGTAAGAATTAATATAAAAATAATTATGTACTATTAACAACAAAATATTTTATTACTTCTGTAAACTAAATGGAAAGTATAAAAAAGGGGTGAATGAAAGTGTGTTCACAGATATTTCTATTATATGTACATTTGTGTAAAGCTCTTATGAAATATTGTGAGTTTTTATCTGCTGGTTTGGTAAAATTATTAGAGATGCCTTTGTGCAGTCAGGTAAGGTTAGAGCACCATATGCTTTGCAGCAATCAGTATTGTATTCAGTGCAATATGAGGTTCACTAGGAATCCAAAGGCCCTCTAGATGGGAACCGTCCACATCTTACCTATACAGCATTTTATGAGTAAAAAGAAATGAGTGGAACTGTTGCATCTTTTTCTAATATACTGCTTTGGAAATGCCATTAGATATTCCTTGGCAAAAAAGTAAACTCAGGTATCATGCTCTGTAACTATCCTCTTTAGGAAGGTGTATTTGTGTCTTGCAGTTCCAGAAAATCTTGTGTGCAGTAACCACACTATGCTTCTTCATAGAATCTGTTTGCATTTTGGGAACGCACTTTTTGCAGATCTTTGAGTTGACAAGAGATAGGACTAACTTGTAAACACTACTATTACTCACCTGAAGGTTTCACAGAATTTTGCAATAATTCTGACCTGCTACTCTGTGACCTGTTCCTAAGGATTATCTTTATATCTACTGACCCATCTTCTAACTTCAATTTTTTTATATAGTGATGTTCACCCTGTAAAAGGCCAAAAAACCACTCGAAGTAAAGGGTTACAGAGTAAGAGGAACTTTATGGCAATATGTGGAGGAAGATAATGGTTAGTCCTAGACTTGAACAGGTTAAAATTGTTGTGATCAGGGGTGCATCGACTTCAGAGTTGGTTTTACAAAGCAGTAGTTCAAGGGAGGAATCTGCTCAAGTGAAACTCACATCTCACCAATGGAATATGAAAGTAATAAGGATGGTTTGCTATAATGTGCCTAACATGGTGGGTCTTAGCTGTGAAGGTAAGAACTGATAGAACTAACAAATGTACTTAGTCTGAGCATTTTCAAGGAAATAGCAATAGAGTAGCAAGAAGCTTGTGACAGAGAAAATGGATTGTAGGCTGGAAAATAATTTGTCCCTCACAAAGACATGGAGGTGCTTTTGGACTCTGTTGAGACTGGAAAGTGAGGACTTGGCAATTCCTGTCCATATATGGCAACAGTAAATCATTTTCAGCCTCCTCTGGCAGATCATGTAGAGGATAGCAGGAGGAGTCAAGTACTTAATAGAGAAGTACTGGGAATTGATTATCTTTCAGGCATCTTTTACAAATGAATCATATGTGCAAGTTCCACTTGAGGGCTGGATTGAGTTGGTCTTAATAGATGCTCAAGGCACAGGGTTTCTTGGTTTGTCCATTGATGATTGAATGTCACTACACTTGTTTTTGAGGATTTGATGTGACCAGTCAGTCTTTCTCCAATTGAGTTGTTAGAGTTAAGTGAGAGAAAAGATCAGCTGCAAAGCTCTAGTCATCTAGGGTTTTAGAGGTTCACGTATATTCAATTGTATCATCAGCACAGGTATTCACAAACGAGTGTACTTGTGCCATCAAAAATAAATTTTTGAGAGAATTATTTTATATATATATATATATATATATATATATATATATATATATATATATATAATCATATATATCATCATCAATTTCATCAAACAGTGCATGTCTATATGGAAAACAACCCTTTACCTCAATCATATAAATGGAACCTATAAGTCTGATGAAATAAACATCAAAAGAGGTATATTTAAGGTGATTCTTTATCTCCCTTACTATTCTGCATATCATTAATAGCACTAACCAGTCAACTTAATAAGACAGAATGTGGTTATAAAATAGGCCAAAAGAAAATAAGCCATCTATTTTACATGGATGACTTAAAGTTATATGCTAAGAATGATAATGAGCTGGAAGGTCTTCTGCAAACTATAAAATACTTCAGCGAAGACATTGGAATGAAATTTAATTTGAATAAATGTGCTAAAGCTACAGTTTTACGTGGATCAATACAAGAAACATCCTCAATTAGCTTAGACCCTGCTGTAACAATAAAAGAATTGAAACCAGAAGAAGCTTATAAATACCTAGGTGTAAATGAGAGCGAAAACATTCACCATAAAAAAATGAAAGAAATAGTGCGTAAAGAGTACTATAGAAGGCTATGAATGATATTAAAAACTGAATTAAATTCACAGAACAGAGTTATGGCCATTAATAGCCTTGCAATCCCAGTTGTCCAATATAGCTTTAACATCTTAAACTGGACTCTAAATGACATCAGGCAAATGGATGCTAAAACAAGAAAGCTTCTTTCTAAGCATAAGATGCATCATCCAAAGGCTGATGTAGACCGTCTATACATGCCCCGTAAAGAAGGTGGAAGAGGTCTTATTCAGCTGGAATTGTCATACAAGACAACAACTATTGGCTTACTAACATACATAGAAACAACAAAGGATTGGATGATACAATTAGTAAGACAACATGAAGAAAGAAAGAAAAAATATTCAATAATAAAAGAAGGCAGTAAATGCAAACAAGATTTACAGTTAGTAGATTCTGTAGAAAAGCAAAACAGAAGCCAAGAACCAACTATTGCGGCAAAAAATATGAAAATGAAAGCCAAAGATAAAGCTCTTGAACAGATGAAACAGCGCTGGCAAGACAAACCTCTGCATGGCCAATATCCAGAACGTGCCAATAAATCCAATGCTGACAAAGTTAATACTCATGGATGGTTACGTGCATCTGGATTAAAGTCTGAAACTGAAGGCTTTATTCTTGCAGCACAAGACCAAAGTCTTTTCACTAGAAACTTTCAGGCAAATATTATGCATAATAATATGGATCCAAAATGCAGGTTTTGTGATAAACACCAAGAAACAATAGACCACCTAATCTCAGGCTGTTCTGTGCTTGCCCCAAATGAATATAAAAATCGCCACGATAGAGTTGGGCAATATTTACATTTGGCAATGTGCAAACATTATGGAAAAGCTGTAAACAAACACTGGTATGAACATCACCCAGCACCGGTTACAGAAATAGAAGATGTAACCATTCTATGGGATTACACCATCTACACAGACAGAAAAATTGAAGCAAACAGGCCAGACATTATTGTTAAAAACCAGAAGGAGAAAACTTGTCTATTAATTGATATGGCTTGTCCAGCGGATTGTAACATAGCAATCAAGGAATTTGAAAAACTGTCAAAATATAAAGACCTGGAAATTGAAATAGAAAAAATGTGGAAATTGAAAACAAGAGTTGTGCCAGTGATAGTATGTGCACTTGGAATGATAAAAAATGGAACAAAACAACACATTGAAAGAATCCCTGGAAACCCCAGCTTAAGAGATATACAAAAAATTGTCTTATTAAGTACAGCCCACACACTAAGGAAAACTTTATCTATGTAATGCTGGGGATGATAGGGAAGATAGAAAAACATGAAATGGAGCCATAACAACATGCCACTACCTGCCTTAGGTCTCCCCGCAGACTTGGTTGGTAGTGAGACCAAAGCAGAAATCGAAATATGATGAAAAATGACATAATAATAATAATAAATATACTAGTAATCTTAAATGAAGACAACATACACCAAAAAGTATAAAATAATGAATGAAAAGAAAACTTTAAAATTTATATTCATATATACGTACACACACACACACACACACACACACACACACACACACATATATATATATATATATATATATATATATAAACACACAGATATATACATACATTATTACATTCAAATCATAATATTCATCATTATCTCAGCCTTTTACACCCAATGGTGTGTAGGGCAGTAACTTTTTTTTTTAATGTTTCCGTAACAAACTGTTTTTTATGGGGCAGGGTTGTTAGCCCTGTGCCCAACACCCCAAACCTGGAAGACCAGTGGACCATTTTTGGTACTTATGTTTACAGCACCTGGTATTCCTAAACGGTCACCCATCTAAGTACTGACCAGGCTTGATGTTGCTTAAAGTTCGGTGTTCGGACGAGAACCAGTGTATTCAAATAATAATATTATATAACTATTTTTAATGTAAGAAAAAAGAACCTTCGTATTTCTATAATTAATGCAAAAAAATAAAAAAAACGTTACATTGGCCAATAAACTTGATATTGCAGATAGAATGGAAAAGACCCACACCAAAAACGCATACTTACTTTTTAAAAACCATAAACCTATCTTTGAAATAACATTCAATCTAGATTAATCAATCCCTCTCAGACAGAACTAGGTTTAATTTTTAGTAACATATCTAAGAAGATAATACTAGCCATCCAGGAAAACCACCATAAGAATCTATGGAAAGATTCATCAGATACCATTACATGGTTCCAACAAATTCAAAAGCTTCTTCTTTGATATAATCGTTTTTTACCCCTCTATTTCTTACGACTTATTAATTAATAGTTTAAATTATGCTAAAAATTTATTAACATTTCGAATAATGAAACTGAAATAATTTTAGCTTCTAGAGATTCCTTACTAGCATATAATGATTATACCTAAAGAAAAAAATCTTAACAATAGCTTTGATGTCCCAATGGGAGCTTATGATTCTGCACAAATCGCTGATCTGATAGGGATATATATATATTATATACTCTCAGTAGAATTGTTGATCCAAATCAAGTAAGTATTTACCGAGATGATGGGCTTATGTATATCCCTAACAGTAATGGCCCTCTTACGTCTAGAATTCAGAAAAAATTATTAGAGCATTTCAATTTCTAGGTTTCAAAATCGAGATTTCATCCAATCTCAAAATTGTTAAATTTTTAGACATTAGCTTCAACCTGTCCAATAATACTTTTAAACCATACTATAAAGGAAATCAATCCCCAATTTATATTAATGTCAATTCTAATCATCCTAAATCTATCATTAAACAAATCCCTAAAATAGTTAATATTAGAATTAATAAATTATCGTCAAATAAAGAAATAATTGATGAGAATAAAACAATATACAATGAAGCCCCCAAGAAGAGTAGTTTTAATGATGAAATAATATACCAGGAGAAATTGAAAGAAAAAACTAAAGATGGAAACGAGGGCCAAAATAGAAAAATAAAAATAATATGGTTCAACCCACCTTTCTGCAAGTTCTCCAATGTAAATATCGGCAAATACTTTTTAAATCTAGTAAACAAACACTTCCACCAAAATAACCCCCTAAGTAAATTATTCAACAAAAAAACTCTAAAAATTAGCTATTCAACAACCAAAAATATTCAAAATATAATTAATTCACACAACAATAAATTACTTAAGAATTTCCACAACAAACCTCAAGAAAACAAGCCTCCTTGCAATTGCATCAACAGAACCAACTGCCCCGTTCATGGCAGGTGTAATTCTGAAAAAGCTATTTATGAAGCCACTATTTTTCCAGAAAAGGACCCTAACAAAAAAAGAGTATATATAGGGATATCCTCAGAAAGTTGGAAACAGAGACTTTATAATTTCCAACGCCACCTTGAAACATCAAACAGCCCTATCAAAACACTACTAGAAATTGATGGACGGAGGACTCACCCCACAGGTTAAATGGAGGATCATCAAATATGCTAATACTTCTAACAACTTCAGGGACAGTACTTGGAGAAGAAAATAGCTATTATCAAATATAATAATCCAAAGAAACTCTTGGACCAACGAAAGGAACTGGTTTTCAAATGTAGACATAAGAATAGGTATAAGATCATTTAACAAGATCAAAATCAAAATTAAACTTAAAAATTTGATTTTTTTGAGAAAAATCTGGAATTTCCCGTTAGAGATATTATACCCCATAATTTTTTTTTACATTATTGATATCATAGGTACTCTACTAAGGTTTTTTTATCATTAAAAATAGTTAAATAATATTATTTGAATGTAATAATGTATGTATATATATAAGTATGGAAATATATATATATATATATATATATGTATGTGTGTATATGAATATATATATATATATATATATATATATAAATTTTTAATGTTTTCTTTTTATTCATTATTTCAGTGTATGTTGTCTTCATTTAAGATTACTAGTATATTTATTATTATTGTTATTGTCATTTTTCAATCTAAATCGATTTCTGCAAGGATGTAGGAAGACCTAAGGTAGGTCGTGGTCTGTTGTTATGCCTCCATATAATGTTTTTTCATATCTCCCTAACATCTCTAGCATTATATAGATAAAATTATAATTATTTTGTCATTTTTCATCATATTTCGATTTCTGCTTTGGTCGCACTACCTGCCAAATCTGCGGAAAGACCTAAGGTAGGTCGTGATGTGTTATTATGGCTCCATTTCATGTTTTTTCTATCTTCCCTAACATCCCTAGTGTTACATAGACAATGTTCTCCTTAGTGTGTGGGCAGTACTCAACAAGACACTTTTTTGTATATCTCTTACACTGAAGTTTCCAGGGATTCTTTCAATGTGTTGTTTTGTTCCATTTTTTTATCATTCCAAGTGCACCTACTATTACTGACATGATTCTTGTTTTCAATTTCCACATTTTTTCTATTTATATTTCCAGGTCCTTATACTTTGACAGGTTTTTGAATTCCTTGGTTGCTATGTTACAATCCGCTGGATAAGCCATATCAATTAATAGGCAAGGTTTTACTTTCTGGTTTTCAACAATAATGTCCGGCCTATTTGCTTCAATTTTACTGTTTGTGTAGATGGTGTAACCCCATAGAATGGTGACATCTTCTATTTCTGTAACCGGTGTTGGGTGATGTTCATACCAGTGTTTGTTTACATATTTTCCATAGTGTTTGCACATTGTCCAATGCAAATATTGCCCCACTCTATCGTGACGATTTTGATATTCATTTGAGGCAAGCACAGTACACCCTAAGATTAGATGGTCTACTGTTTCTTGGTATTTATCACAAAACCTGCATTTTGGATCCACATTATTATGTATTATGTTTGCCTGAAATTTCCTCGTGAAAAGACTTTGGTCTTGCGCTGCAAGAATAAAGCCTTCAGTTTCAGACTTTAATCAAGATGCACGTAACCATCGACGAGTATTAACTTTATCAACATTGGATTTATTAGCACGTTCTGGATATTGGCCATGCAGAGGTTTGTCTTGCCAGCGTTGTTTCATCTGTTCAAGAGCTTCATCCTTGGCTTTCTTTTTCATATTTTTTGCCGCAATAGCTGGTTCTTGGCTTCTGTTTTGCTTTTCTATAGAATCAACTAAATGTAAATCTTGTTTGTATTCTTCTTTCATTATTGAATATTTTTTCTTCCTGTTTTCATGTTGTTTAACTAATTGTATCATCCAGTCCTTTGTTGTTTCTATATATGTTAGTAAGCTAATAATTGTTGTCTTGTATGACAATTCTACCTGAATAAGACCTCTTCCACCTTCTTTACGTGGCATGTATAGACGGTCTACATCAGCCTTTGGATGATGCATCTTATGTTTAGAAAGAAGCTTTCTTGCCTTAGAATCCATTCGTCTGATGTCGTTTACAGTCCAGTTCAAGATGTTGAAACTATATTGAACCACTGGGATGGCAAGGCTGTTAATTGCCATAATTCTGTTCTGAGAATCCAATTCAGTTTTTAATATCAGTCGTAGCCTTCTATAGCACTCTTTACGCACTATTTCTTTCATTTTTGTATGGTGAATTTTTTCAATTTCATTTACACCTAGCTTTTTATAAGCTTCCTCTGGCTCTAAATTGTTACAGCAGGGTCTATGCTAATTGAGGATGCTTGTAGTAGCGATCCTCGTAAAACTGTAGCTTTAGCACATTTGTTCAAATTGAATTTCAATCCAATATCTTCACTGAAGCATTTCACAGTTTGCAGAAGACCTTCCAGCTCATTATCATTCTTAGCATACAACTTTAAGTCATCCATGTAAAATAGATGGCATATTTTTTGGGTGGCTATTTTATAACCACATTCTGTCTTGTTAAGTTGACTGGTTAATGCTATTAATGATATGCAAAATAGTAAAGGAGACAAAGAGTCACCTTGAAATATACCTCTTTTGATGTTTATTTCATCAAACTTATAGGTTCCATTTATATGATTGAGGTAAAGAGTTGTTTTCCGTATCGACATACATTGTTTGATGAAATTGATGATGACGGGTGATACTTTGTACATATTTAAAGTCTTTAAGATCCAGGGATGTGGTTCACTATCGAATGCCTTACGATAATCTATCCAAGCAGTACTATATCTTTTCTTTGCATTGGATCAGTTTTCCAAGATCATCCTATTAATAAGTAATTGGTCTTTACATCCATAACAGCCACGTTTGCACCCTTTTTGTTCAAGCGGTAGTATATCATTTCTTTCCAAGAAGAAATATGTCTGTTGTGTTAAAATAGATCTTATTATTTTAGTATTATTTCCATTATTTATATTTAATTTTATAATATATAATTTTTTTTATAAAATTTTTTTTATTACCATGTTATTATTACTACGTTTATAATAATATAATAATACTACTATTATTAATATTATATTTTGTATTAACATGAAGAATTTACAATTTATTTTTCTAGCGTAGATACAACCCCTTATCATTAAAGTCTGAATGTTAAATTTCAATGTCATGTTTTTCAAAAAAAACAAACGACTTGCAACTCTGGTCAACACTCTAGCTTTTTTAAATGAAAAGTTATTATGTATCTTAGACCAGAGACGCTTCATGTTGATCTAATGCGTTAAGTTTAGCCTTTCCCATTACCCATTTCATTCTCCTTTTCTTTCTCTTTTTCTTTTAAAAATTTTTCTCCATTTTTATTTATTTATTTATTTATTTTCACGTGAGTATTTTCTGGATGATTTTAAACATTCACTGTTGTATGATTTGAGTCTGAAGAGCGGCTTTGGCTGCAAAATATTTATTACCAATGGGTTTGTAAAATATCCAAACTTTTTTCTTGATTATATTACTCTGTTAAATTTAGCAATAAATTTTAACACTGAGTTCTTTTTGGAGTTTGTCTTCATTGGAATTTATCTTACAAAATATCAAGGGTTCTACGTTCTCAGGACGCATATATCCGGTGATAACAAAAAAACAGAAGAATTCGCAGAATTGGGGTTTTTGAAGCTAACGGTATCACAACTTTTAGCTACTTTTTGGTATTTTCTACCTATTTTTGCTATAAAAATAGCTAAAAAACGCATTTCAGTGCGTTTTAGCTCTCAATCTTCTACAAGTTTTTCCAAAGAATTTTCAAACAATTTAAACCTAAATTTCAAAACTATTTTGCTTCAGAAAGTTTGATATACTGTCCAAAATTAGACTTCAGGAGTTTATTTTAAAAATGGAGAGGGGTGTCAGAAAGTGTTGGTATAGGGGGAAAGAAAAAAAAACGAATTAAATCAAAACAACATTAAAAGTAACCAAGTCATTTTGAAATGTCCCGATGTAGGAGAAAGTCATTAAGTGCTAAAAGGCCTCTCTAAGATGCGATAAATACACCCTACACCCCCACTAAGATGCGATAAATACAAACTTGATAACTTATAAAGAAAATGCGTGAAGTTCTTTTTTTATTTTAACAAAATTTATCTCATACTTTTACAGCGGAAATAAATCCCTGATTATCTGGTTAAAATATTTTACTTCAAAGATAATTAATAATGCACTGTAACCTTCTGTAATGGGTTCGTTGAAATGTGATTATTTCACAAATTCACATCCGTTAATAAGAAACAAAAACAAAATGTCACGATCTAATGTATCAGCGATGGGAAAGCAGAAAAAGAAAGAAAAAAATAGAAATGAAAACTATTCAAAATATATTTGTCGATTCAAATAAAGATAATTTCGCCTTTTATTAATGGTAAACATGGAACTCACTTAGATTTTAAATAATGAAAAGACAAACACTAAACATGTTTTTATAGGGACATGTTAGTTTGTATTCTCTTGGATAAAATAAAGAAGCAGATAAAAGTATTTTCATGTTAATTTGTACTTAAAAAAGACTGTGATGTAAAAAACAAAAAATTCCTTCAAAATGGTATTAAAACAGGTTTTCAGTCACACAAGGAGTTTGTGCATGCTAAAGCAACAAATGTCGTCGTAAGAAAGCTTTGGTCAGAGTCGAAAAAAATAAACAGTAAACAGGTTTTACCAAAATTGAAAATGGAATTGAAGAAAATTTGTATCCCTGTCATCCTTATATTTAAAATTTCACTTTTCTGGCTTTCTCTGTGGCAAACTGCTGCACTAAATTCTCCGTGTCAATTTCTCGGCTTAGTTCATGTTCAATGTTTATAACAGATAAGCCAGCCAGTCTTTTCTGAGACATTGAGTTCCGAAGAAAGTTTTTAATTAGTTTCAATTTAGAGAAACTGTGCTCACAAGATGTTACTGTAACTGGCAATCTCGTTACAATTCTGAGTGCAACAGCTAGGTTGGTATATAAATCGACGAGTGTGTGTTTCATTATATAATTTATACATTCAATAGCGGAAAAGGTAATACATTTCTTAGTGTCCATGAGGTTGACGAAATTGATAATTTCTCTTTCAAGTTTCTCACAGTCAATATCGCCTTCTCCAATACCTTTTGCTAAAGCAGCGCAGTAGGACGGCAACATGTCTGAGGTTATTGCAGATTTTACTTGCACCACACAAAAACCCGTACTTTGATTTAAAATCATTCATGTTTTCAAACCGTTCCTGAAAACTTTGTGAAATTGTATCCATGAGTGGATAGAAAAATTCTCGGCGAAACGCTTCTCCACCAGCCTGATGATCTGACTCATCTGCTGATTCGTATCTGAAGAGACATGTTTTCTTTCTTCTCCTTGGTTCTGGATATAAGTACGATCCACTTCAAGTCCATCAGCTAATTCTCTTGCTTTAACTTCGACTACTGCAAGTCCTCCCTGTCTGTATTGTGAAACAAATGACATGCCAGCCTCGATGTGAGAAATTTGGTCATCGATGCATATTGAAGGACTTTAGCGCATTACTTATAATGTTTATTTGAAACAGTAAGAAGTCATACCAGGTAATCAAACAAACAAGGAAACGCCAGCTCCTGATTTCAGTGGATAAAACTCGACATTCCGTGCTGGTAAATCCATCTTTACTATCCAGAGACACTCGTTCTAATTCTTCGATCACTTCCAAAATTTCTGTTGTCTGAAAACGTAATGATTTTACAGCTTCTACTTTTGCTTCCCATCTTGTGTCAGGAAGGCTTTTAACTGTAAGGTGGGTCACGTGCTTTCTCAGAATAGCCCATCGCTTCGTTGACGCGGCAAATAAATTGTACATACGTTGCAGATAGCCAAAGAAAGAAATGGAAGTAACTGACTACCTTGCAGCATCAGCAATTACCAGATTAAGTCGATGACTGGCGCATGGCATGTATGCAGCTTTTTTTACTTCCAAGAAACGCGCCAGCACGCCATTATTTTTTCCTCGCATGTTGGATCCGTTATCGTACCCCTGGACAGAAAGTTGATCATGCTGTCAAAAAGGCCTTTTCCGGTTGTATCACACACATCAAGAAACTCAACGAAGTGTTAAAAAAATTTCTGCTCCAAATCCTTATGTAAATTCAACTCCCGAAGAACAATACTTAGTTGTTCTGTGTGACTGATATCAGGTGTGCAATCTAGTATTATGTTATAATATTTTGATGCAAGAACTTTGGAAATAATTTTGTCTCGTATTGACTTAGCAAGAAGGTCGATAAGTTCGTTCTGAATGTGGTTGCTGAGATAATGATCACTCAGTTCATGGCTTTTAGTGCGTCTGACTTGTTCAGACAAGACAGGGTCAAATTTTGCTATTAGCTCTACTTCTCCAAGAAAATTTCCATTTCTGGTGTCACCAAGCTTTTCATTTGTGCCACGGAAGACCAAATTTCTCTCAGCCAAAAACTGAATTATATTAATCAAACGAAATAAAACTGCCCTCCAGTATGTCAGCTCTTCCTGAATCAGTTTACTTGATTGTAAGTCAACAGGGTTGCCTGGCCGTTTATCATGCCACACCATCATACACACCTTATGATGAGTTGATTGTTCATGTGTCTTTAGAGGTTTCGACAGACTGCTCCACTGGTTACCAAATCCTAGGAACGAAGACAGGCCCCCACGACTTTTGCTTTCACTACTGAACAAACAGCAGGCAAAACAGAAAACTCGATCAGCAGAATTCGAGTAGACAAGCCAAGAACGATGAACAGCTTCATTATTTTTCAGTGTTAAATAATAGTTCTTTTCAGAAAATCTCCGCGGTGGGTTTTCCTGGTTTAATGGGAAATCATAGTCCGTCAGCTGAACTGGACCCTTCGAAACCAAATCAATCCGCTGTGTTTCACTTAATTCTTTCCAATCAGCAGGATCATCAGAGATACGACAAGGCAGAACATACCTTGGATCAGTATGCTCGAACGTTGACTGGGTTGGCCATTGTTCATCTAGCACTGAACTTTCATGCTCAAAATCAGAAACAGATTGTGTGTCAACGCCAGGGTTATCACGTACATTTAACTGCGAGCTGGTGGAAGAGAAAAATTCAGATATCCTGTGAGTCTTTTCAGCAGCATTTGCTACTCTCTGTAATTTCAACTTCCTTTTTTGGGTCCCGCTGAATTCGTGAGCACGTTTCATTTTAGATTAGACTCAGTATTCAATAATTATTAAAATACAATCAAGCAAAACAAAATAACCCACTACCCAAAATGGAATCAAACATGTGGTCCTTAATTAACGCTGTTAAATAAATGTTACTGATATCACAGATAACAAAGTGTTTGACAAAAGTGTACCGTCACGAGTGTTACAGACCGAGTGTATAATTCAAACAGCAAATGTATATGTGACTAAAGATTTTCATTGAAGATTCTAATAAACGGTTCAATAAAAAAAAAAGCTTCGTATTGGTAAAAAGGACGTCTACTTCCAGTATTTAGTCTTTCATTTGTTTTTGAAACACATTTTAAATTTCTTTAAAATAGAGTTAAGAAAAGAAAAATCCACTTTTGAAGACAAATTTATTTTGTTTTTCAGTTTTTTAGTCTCAAAGAAGTTGACTCGACGAGAAAAAAAATGTAAAATGTAGACGGATCGTCTTATAATGACGGGTCGCGGGCCGAACGAAGGCCGTTAATGAAAAATTAAGTAAAATTACACATGCAGACCCCAGTCAGCCTAAATATTTAAAACCATAATACAAATAAATATTGAGAAATAAGAAAAACAAAAGAAAATCTAAAATAAAAAAAAACACCTAACAAAAATTCAATTTCCTCAAAGAACGTCAAGCTAGACGAAACCAAATTTTCCATTTCTTCACTTACAACTCTTTCTAAAAGTTAAAATCTAAAATTAGACATGAATTACTTTCGTAATTTTTTGTGACAAAAATTTTCTCAAATCTTAACTGTCATTTTTTATTTTGTTTTTTATTTTTTTTATTTTTATCTTTCTCTCTTTTTATTCTTATTTTTATTTCCATTTTGAAAGAAGTTACCGTTGCTGAGGAGATGTAAAATCTCTCTTAGGGATTTTATGTCGAAATGTTCATTCAACATTTTTGAATAGTAAAAAATTTATTTTATTTTATATTAGCTCTGTAATTTTAATTACATTGAGCTCTCCTCCTGTATCATTTTTTAATGTTAAAATTTTTAATATTAATTAGGATCAGGTTCTTGGGATTTCCCTTCCTACTTTTCCGTTTTGGATTAAAGTATTTTTTTTTTTTGTTTAATCATATCACCCCGAACAAGGCGGTAACGCCACTGATGCACAGGGGACTACGTAAGAGTGAAAAGATTGGAAAAGAGAAAGCCGGAAACCACATCCTAAACAGGGAACAGGGGATGAGCCTCTTCACCTGTTCAATAGACGTGGGTAGAGTGTGAACCGGGCGATAGTTTAGTTTATCTACTCCAATTGAAAAAAAAAAAAGGAAAAAGAAAAGAGTGAAAAGATTGGAAAAGAGAAAGCAGGAAACCACATCCTAAACAGGGAACAAGGTATGAACTTCTTCATCTGTTCAATAGATGTGGGTGGAGTGTGAACCGGGCGACAGTTTAATCTATCTGCTCCAATTGAAAAAAAAAAAAAAAAGAAAAAGAAAAGAGTGAAAAGATTGGAAAAGAGAAAGCCGGAAACCACATCCTAAGCAGGGCACAAGGGATGAGCCTCTTTACCTGTTCAATAGACGTGGGTGGAGTGTGAACCGGGCGATAGTTTAGTCTATCTAATCCAATTGAACAAAAAAGAAAAAAAAAAAGAAAAGAGTAAAAAGATTGGAAAAGAGGAAACCGGAAACGACATCTTTTTTTTTTAATCGTTTCACCTCGAGCAAGGCATTCCACTGCCACTATTGTGCAGGGGGTTACATAGGGGCGGGGAAGTGATGAGAAAGGATGGTTAGATATAGGAAATGCCAGAAGGAGGGTGATAGACGGGTACGGATACCGAATATGAGGTTTGGTTAGATGGTGAGGGTGTTTGAGAGAATAGATGCAAGTTAGTGTGTTAAGAGGTGTCTATCGACCTTACATTTAAACTCCTGGAGATTGCAGCTGTCGGGGAAGCAGGCATGTGGAAGGGAATTCCACAGGCGGGCAGCGCGAGAAAAGAAGCTGTTGGAGTAGAAATTACGATTACATCTTATCTATTTCACTGTAAAAGAGTGGGACCTAGTTGCTAATCTATTATCTCGTGTAAATTCGTACCTAGGCGGCACCAATGACTTAAGTTCATCGGAGCAGAAGCCGTGAAAGTACTTACAGAAGAGGCACAGAGAAGCCACGTGGCGCTGGTGAGAGAGTAGTTGCAGCAGGTCTGCCATGTCAGTATCGATCACGTTACAGATTCTCCGTTGTATTTTGTCAAGAAGCCCGAAGAGAATAGCAGGGGCACCCGACCAGATGTAGCAGCAGTATTCAATACACGGGCGGATGGTACATTTATATATGTGCAGGATAGATTCAAACGGGAAAAACTTCCGGGCCCTGCACAGAGAACCGACTTTCATAGCAGCGGATTTAGCAATGGATTCGATATAGTCATTCCATTTGAGGTCCACCGAGAGTGTAAGGCCAAGGAGGCGTAGTGTTTTACTCTCAGGGAGGCAAGCATGTTCCATGCTAATGGGAGGTAGGTGCGATTGTCTATGATGGTTAACTGATAGCAGCTTCGTTTTGGAAGCATTGAAATTCACGAGCCATTTCCTACGCCAGTCCACTACGGATTGGAGGTCCTTTCCAAGCTCGGCAGCGAGGTTCGCTTTGTCGCCCACACCGGGATCGAGACGAGAGTAAATTGTGGTGTCATCGGCGTACATGCCTACTTGGGATCTAATGGCATCTGGGAGATCATTAATGTAGATCAGAAAGAGCGTGGAACCTAGGATAGAACCTTGAGGGACGCCAGCATTCGTATGGTAGTTTTGGAAGGCATGTCCATTTAATACTACCTTCAATATGCGGTTAGAGAGGAATGACTGGATTAGATCAAACATATGTCCAGTTATACCATAGCTCCGCAGTTTGCATAAAAGGCCAGCATGCCAGACTCTGTCGAACGCTTTGGAGATATCCAAGGCAACGGTTCGTGCTTCGCCATTCTTGTCGAGAGCCTGGTATATGTACTCGGTAATGGTCGTTAGCATATCAGCAGTAGACCTGGTAAAGCGGAAACCATACTGTTTGTCTGAGAGAAGCCTGTGGGCCGTGAGATGCTGAACCACCTCGGCGTTGATAATGGCTTCGAAAACTTTGCCAAAGATCGGAAGGAGGCTGATGTGGCGGTAATTAGCGGGGTCCGAGGGTTCGCCAGTATTCTTAAATATAGGAACTACAGAGGAGGACTTCCAACAGGCAGGAAAACAGGAAGCAGATAGGCAGAAGTTATAGAGTTTAGAAAGGACAGAGGAGAGTTCTGGGGCACATTTCTTCAGGCTCGCTTTGTGAGGGTCAAGTTTTGAGATTATCTTCGAGACCAGCGAGGGTGTAATGTGGACGTTATTCAGTTGAGCCTTAGTTCTAGGTGGGAAGTCGGGAGTAGGTACTCCTGCTGAATCCAGTGTCGAATTGGTGGAGAATCTACGAGCAAAGCATTCAGCCTTGACCGCTGAGGAGGTGAGGACCTCAAATTCATTGATTAGTGGGAGTATTGAAGTCTTGCTCTTGTTGAGCACGTTTTTGCAGAGTCGCCAGTAATCTTTGGCGCCGAACTTAGAGGATGCTATGCGTTGCTTCATTCTGGCAGCAAACACCAGCTTAGCTTCGTTTCGTATTTTTTTACACGTATTACGAGTGAAAAGGGGCCTGTTTTGGTTCGACGAGTGGCTTCGATAGAGCCGGAATAAATGGTTCCGGTGGGCAATGGTGGCCAAGAAAGCGGGCAAGAACCAGGGAGACGAATTTGATTTAAGTTGGAATTTCCTGGCAGGGATGAAAGCTTCAATGCCAGCCTTAACCCAAGAGGAGACCTCGGGCGCACAGTCTTCGACGGGTAGACCGAAGACGTTGTTCCAGGGGACGTCACAGAGGAAGTCTCGGAACGAATCCCAGTCTGCTCTCTGGTAGTAGTAGGACATTCTGCTGGTCTGGGTTTCTTGGGTAGAGTGAGAGTGGATTGAGATGTTGACGGAAACTACGGCGTGGTTCGAGTTTCCAAGAGGGAAGAGCTGCCTGGTGGTGCAAGAGTCTGGGATGGAAGTGAAGCAGAGGTCTAGTAAAGAGTCCCTTCCGTTAGGGTTATTAGAGAAACGAGTGGGAAGTCCACCACTTGCGTTAGAGCTTGGGTTATTGAAAAATTCATGGTGCAGACCCCGGCAAGGTAGGTGATAGTTTTCCAGCCACTTGTTGTGGTGGGCGTTAAAGTCACCAAACACAAATATATGGGCAGATGTCGATATTGGTAGAGATGCTATCAAAAACCGAACAGTCAGAGGAGGAGGGGGAGCGGTAGAGGAAGAAGAGATAGCTAACTGAGCTTAGAAGTGAGAGACGGAATCACATAAAAGAATGATCCAGGGATTCGAGAGCTGGTACCTTGGCTAGAGGGAGGTGTTCGCTAACATAAACACCAACCCATGCATATGGACATTGGATTCCTTCCTGAAGAGGGGAAGGTAACCAGGAACGAAAAACTCAGAGGAGGGGATAGAAGGGTCAAGGTTAGTCTCACATATAGTTAAGATATCAGGTGAGTTAGTTTGGAGGAATGATTCTACGCTGTTAAAGTTAGTGCGGATACCACGTATGTTTGTGAAAGAGACGCAGATAGGTTTGGGCGTTTTCTGACTAGCTGGTTTAGTTTTGCTATTTCGTTTGTTTGATTTCATAGTGGTTTAGTTGGAGAGAGAGAGAGAGAGAGAGAGAGAGAGAGAGGTCTAGAGTAGAATCAGACGGGCACTAATTGCAGCAGGTGAAGGATGAAGACTGACGCAGCCTGCAGCATAATGTGGCCTCGGGATTGCCCACCGGAGGTTCATGCAGGGACGCCCGTCCATGTGCAAAATGGCACTACAGGAACCCCGATATTATTCAACTGTTGATCAGAGCAACCTCTCAAGATGTTAATATATATATATATATATATATATATATATATATATGATTATTATTATTATAGAGAAAGAGAAAGATGGGTTGATAGATATATATATTTTAACATACAAATATGATAATAATTTTCAAGTTAAACTTAATAATTTTTTTTTTCATTACAATAGATCTGCGGAGCCAAAAAGAGCTTTGCGGCTTCCCTTGACCTTGCGGCCCCTAGGGAACTTGCATCCCCCACGCAATTGCGAGGTCTATACACACATATATATATATATATACAACAGTCTTTATTAAAATAAGGAGGATGATCAGAGTATGCTCTCAGGCAGATGTGCCTAAATTAAGTATCTTCTTCTTCTTCTTCTTCTTCTATGTGCCCTGTCCTTTCAGGACGTAGGCGATCATGGCTTTCTACGTCTCCCTATCCCCGGTGGTTTTAGCACACCTCCTGTTGCACCATGCAAACCTCGTTCCATCATCCACCTGATTAGGTCCTTCAAATATGTTATCTGTTGCTTTCCCATATCTCTTTTCCCCTCTATCTGGCCTGTTAGTATCAGGTTCTCCAAGCCCTCCTTCCTCATTGCATGTCCCAGAAATTTCAGCTGTCTGTTCCTGATGCTCTGTATTAATTTCCTTTTTGTTTCCATCATTTCCAAAACCTCATCATTGCTCACATGCTCAAGCCATGATATTCACAGCATCCTTCTGTAAAACCACATTTCAGTGGCTTCAAGTTTTTCCTTCATCTTTGATGATATTGTCCAGCATTCAGTGCCATATTGAAGAACTGACATCACATAGCAATTCAGTACTCTCTTCTTTGTTTTTAGCGAAATTGTCCTGTTTCTTAATACTTTACTCAGCTTCTGAAATGCTTCCTTCACCATGCCAATTCGCCTTCAGATCTCTGTGTTGTACTTTCCGTCTTCTGTTATAACACTTCCCAGGTATTTAAATTTTTGTAGCTGCTTGATTCTAGTATCTCCAACCTGTATTTTGCATATTGGGCTGCCCTTTTTACTGATGACCATGCATTCAGTTTTCTTGCAGTTTAATAGTAGTCCTTTCTTGTCACTCTTTTCAGCTACCTTCTGTAGGAGGTCTTGTAGTTTCCTTTCTGTATCTGCTATCAGCATTGTATCATCTGCATACCTTAGGTTATTTAAACTGTGGCCTCCAATGACAAATCCAGGCATAACTTTTAGGGTCCTCAAAATATTCTTGCTGTACAAGTTGAACAGATCTGGTGAAACAGCACATCCTTGTCTTATACCTCTTTCTATTTTTGTATATCTGCTGAATTCGTTACCTGTCTGTATACAAGCGGTTTGCTACCAGTAAAGATTCTTGAGTAATCTTAAATCTTTCCCAAATATGTCAAGGCTGCTGAGCATCTCCATCAATTTTTTGTGGCCTATTTTGTCAAACACCTTTGCATAATCAATAAAGCATAGGGATAAGTCCTTCTTCATTTGTATAGCCCTTTCAGAGAGCATCCTAATCATAAATATGGCATTCCTTGTTCCAGTGTCTTTGACGAAACCGCACTGTTCTTATCCTATCTCTGGCCTGATTCTGCTTCTTGCTGTATTCATCAGGATTCGGACAATCAGTTTTGTTATATGGCTCATTAAACTGATGGTTCTGTGGAGTTCGCACTCGTTTGCTCTTGGCTTCTTAGGTAGTGCTATGAAAATCGACTTGCTGAGGTCATCTGGTATTACACCACAATTATAAATTCCATTTATTATTTCTGTAATTTTCTCTATACCAAATTCTTCCAGGGCTATAAGCAGCCCTATTACTATGCTGTCTGGTCCAGCTGCTTTGTTTCTATTCAGTTTGTCTATTGCAGATTCCACTTTAGACTTTAATATTTCCGGTCTGTCCTCATCTTTGTGTATTATTGGTTGCTCTCTCTTGTCGTGAAAAAGATCTTTTATATATTCTTCCCATCATTGGAGTATTTCCTCTTTCTCCAAAATGATTGTTCCATCCTTGGATTTTATACATCCTGTTGAAGAGCTGGTTTTTTGTCCAAATTTGACTAATATCATATGAAAATGTGCAGTACTGTCTAAAGCCTGAAATTCTATGACTTCCAGTTTTGCTTTCTATGTGTGTCTCAATGAGCAGGCACTTTGAAATAGAATTATGGATAGGAAAAGAGAAAGTATTTCCTAAATATTTCCCTGTTATTCTAGAACTTTCATGGCTTACATTTAAAAACTGGTAATTCTGATTAAAATGGTACTTCTTTCTGACCAATACTTGTAAAAATAACTTAAATTCAGATATGTTCTATGAGTAATTTTATGACTTGCTTTAGAGTATGAGTCAATTTCAGTTCAAAATAATTTTGAGTGTATTTTGCAAAATACATATTTATTCTACTTGTTGGTAGATATAATTTTGACACTTTCAGATATTTTTCTCTGGTGTATTCTGACATCAGCAAAGATTGATGACAGGTTCACACTCCACCCATGTCTATTGAACAGGTGAAGAGGCTCATCCCTTGTTTCCTGTTTAGGATGCGGTTTCCGTTTTTCTCTCCTCACTTTTCTTTTTCTTCAATTGGAGTAGATAGACTAAACTATCGCCCGGTTCACACTCCACCCACATCTATTGAACAGGTGAAGAGGCTCATCCCTTGTTTCCTGTTTAGGATGCGGTTTCCAGTTTTCTCTTTGCACACCTATGTAGCCCCCTGCACATCAGTGGCGTTACCGCCTTGCTCGGGATGATATGATTAAAAAAAAAAAGAAAAATTTGTTTTAACAGGTTCTTCATTTGTATAATCCACCTTTTTTTATATTTGTATAAAGAATGCTTGGGGTCATTTTCTATTTGCCGTAACTAAATAACAGAATTTAAATTCTTCTCCTTTGACAAAATTTTACAATGTTATGACCAAAAGCTGGAATGGAATAGAGTGAATATATATGCTAAAATTGATGATACTTTTGTTGCTAGTATTGTAGTGAACAAATTTTCACTCATTACTGAACAAGGAGTGATGAACTTTGAGTGATTAATGTCTTTTGTATGCACCCTTTAGACATGCTACATGTCAAATTTCCTTGGTGACAGCTTATATTGATCATTTTTTAATTTCTTAGTTAAAATATGTGTATTAGTGAAGGAATTATAGGTGTTTTCAAGTGATAAATTGCCTTCTTGCTGAAACCAAGGTAGTCGACTAGAGTCAGAAGTGGCCTACCCCAAAAAACCCATGTCCTTCCTATTTGAACCTTCAGACCTTGGTGCAAAGTACTGGTTTTAAATGCTATTATTAGAAACTCAAGTAATAGCAAATCTGTTATGTTAAAACTTATAAGTTTCCTTGACTACATTTATTTTGTTTTCGTCCTCGTAATTTATTATATTTAAAGTTTGCAAACAAGTGCATTTAATAAAAGGGTGAGTGATTTTATTCAAATCAAGATAAACCTGAAAAAAGAACAATATCATTTGATTTTGCAAAAACATGCTATACTATTCAATTTACACATAATTGGGGAAAAAGTCATCCTTAACAAGATAACAATCTAAAACACACTTCTAAATCATGTCAAAATTAACTCTAATAAAAAAGAACAAAATTTTAGAAATTAAGAATTGTCTTACTCAGTCATCTGACTCCTCTCTCATTGAATTAGTATATGATGAATTGGTTAGGGAGGTTCAAAGAGAATACTCACAGCATCAGAGTGAGCTTTTTCAGTGCTTGAAGAATGCTTGAGAAGGTCTGTTATCTACTTTTTTCAAAAACTATTGAAAATAATGCCAAGAACTTGTAACGCAGTAATTAAGGCAGGTGGTGGTTTTATTAATAAAAGCAAAATTTGATGCTATTGCATGATAATTTTTTATAGTTAAGTGATTATTTTTTGTCAAAATAAAATCAAATACACTGTAGTTTCTGAGATTTTATCTGAAAAAATACAAAAATATTTCATTTAAAGTGTTTTTTAGGAAATTTGTTTTCCTGTAGTGTTTATATATATATATATATATATATATATATATATATATATATATATAAAACATTATGCCATGTGACATTTGCTAAATATCTAATACAAATGAACTTATCAATTTGGGTGCCATACTTACTGTTTTGGATGGGTATCTTTTTATATGATAATCACATAATAATATTCTCTCTAGGTACAAGGCAAATATTACAGCTAGATGTGCAGATCGTGAATGAAGCTGCTTGCACATTGTATTGATAGATGGCTGGCTATGTACAAGGAAGTTAAAGTTGTTGTATGATATGAAACAAATTGAAAGATCCTGCATTTTCACTATTGTTGTAATGCTAATAAACCATGGTCTGCTAGAGTCTGTTAATGAACAAGGTGTTTCTATTATTATCAACTTCTTTTCTGAATTGGTAGACATTTACCCAATAAACTCAGCAAATGGGAGTTAAGCAGCAGCTATTTTGCTCATGAGTTTAACAAATTCAAAAAAAAATTTCAGAAACAATAGTCAACTGTATTGATTTTTAAGTTGTCAAGATGTTCAAGAAATTTGTGAAAACAACGTCAAACATATTAACCTCTCTGTATACCATTTGTCATTTAATGACATGGCAAAAAGTACTATTTAAGTATTTAAAAATGACACAAGTATTCTCAAAGGAGAAAATCAGTATTTGTTTAGCCATGTATATTTTAATTTAACTATTTAACTTTAATTTCTATTGATTAAACTTGAAAAATAACTGTATATATTATTGCATAATGTCTGAAAAGTTCAGTAAAACCTTATAATTATTTCATTTTTAAAGACTTAAAAAATTAATGGGTTTTTGGACAAGAAAATAGTTGCATTATTTTTACCTGAATTCACTTTTTGTGGAAATTAAATTAGAAAAAATAACTTAAATTCACTTTAACATCATAAGTAATAAACTAGACATTTGCACTTTGGCCATCTTCAAGCCATCAGGTTCTAGGTACCAGTAAAAATATATGAATATATTGATACTAATATATCATAGACATGGATGGATTAATATCAATACTCATGAATAGATTTAAATCAATAGTCATGAATAGACTGATATCAATAGACTGAAGCAACAAAAGAATTAATAAGATAGTAAGTTTTCTTCAATGTAGGTAAGAGAAAGAAGAGCTATTTTTATTTTTTACATCATAGCAAACATGTAAGCCAAGAGACAATTTAATGGATATCAAGATGTTAAGTTTTCTTCTTTTTTTTCTTGTCTCAAACTTTGGTTTTATTGCTCAGCCCAATTTACATATTGTCTGGATTGAGTGAGAGAGAATGTGTTATTCCAGTGGCTTGTGTGTATATACATGTATGTGTACCTCTGTGTGTGTGTGTGTGTGTGTGTGTGTGTGTGTGTACATGTACTTGTGTGCACATTAAATAGCACAAATACTTGTAAATTACTCATGAATGACACAGACATATGCATATACCCTACATATATGCATACAAAGTTACATTCAAAAAGCACATAACAGACAGAGTATCAGCCCTTTTATAATATTGAAAATCAAAAACGACTCAAAAGATTTACAAAATTTATTAATAAAATACATAAGATAGAAGACAGACAGAACCTTAAATATTTTCTTCAGTTTTAGGACTTTTTCTAACCATCAAGAGAATTTGCTATAATGATTAAAAGGTTAAAAGATAAAGGATATAAAGTAAATGCAAACCCCCCCCCCCTTCTATCTCCAAAAGCTTTTTATAACTAGTCGGTGAGCTATTTTCTCTAAAACAATCCTTGAAAGGAAAATTTTGGAAGTCGATTTGATCCTATCAATAAGTGATACAAAAAGGCCAATCAGGGCCAGCCAGAGTCGGGCAGACAGAAGTAGACAGCCAGACAAGAAAACAACCAACCAAATAAACCCAATTGAGTAGAAAGAAAGGACACTGTTGCCACAAAAAAAAAAAAAAAAGAAAAAGAAAAGAGAAATGTAATTTTCTTAAAAAAGAAAATGAATGAAAGAAACTGAACAAATAAAATATATAATTCCTTTTCTTCTCAGTTTGCTACAATCTGACTTGGCTGCTATCAATGTTTTGACTCAACTTTTCAATACACTTTGAGTGACCTCATCATTTCAGCACACTTTTCAACCATTCTTGTTGAACCTTCCAACAGAATGTCTCTTCATTAATCAAACTTTTTGACCATTCCAAGAATACTCTTCCTTTATTTGAACTTTTAAAACCTGAAGAAATTAACAAGCTCTAAATTGATTTTTGTCTTCTATGTATATCTTTATGCTTTTGAATATTTTCTTGCAACCTTATATATATTTCACCTTATATACCTTACTCGCATTTTTTAATCTTTTTTAGGTACAAGAGGTAAGGCTTTGTACAATAATTTATATTTGTAATTTGCAAATCATTGCAAATAAAGTTTTTTCTGTTTTGTTTTCTGATGCAATTCTAGTTTTCTGTTCCTTCTCTTCATTTTTTTCATGTTTATTTTCCTATAGGGCAAATCTCAATACAAAATAGTCACACTAACCATGTAGAAATATTTACGTAATAATGCACCATATTTATCATGCAAAGCATTTGAATCACTTTTATTAATTAAGCTGTTCTTTCTTCAAGATACCAAAATGGCACTATGGAAAGAGTTTGGGGATTTCTTTTTGAAATAGCAACATTACTCATGTTGGGATTACAGAAAATGCTGAAGACATTTACTCTTATTACTACCGTGTATAATTTGAAAAAAGTAAATGTGTTAATCTTCCAGAACAGGAAAAACAGCAGTTTTTGCTGTTTGCTGGTACAAAGCCAAATATTAGTAACATGCACATTTTTGGTACACTTCATTTAATCTACATACAGAATAAAAAGAAGCCTGATGCCAGAAGTGAGAAACTTATTCTTGTGGGTGCTGATAAAGGTAGTCTGGCATATATTGTATACTTTTCCAAAAATAAAAGAAATTTAAAATGTTAAGGTATGTCAAGTTTACTAATAACTTTGAAATTGTCAATAGTGCCACTATTGATTCACTAATGCATTACCTGTGTCAGTTGATGAAAAAATGATTATCAGAAGAACAGAGTGTCCTGAAATTGATTAAAAATAGGGATGGTGAGATTGTTGCTTGAGTAATAAGCTTAAATATCTTGTAGATTATCTTAAATATATTATAGAGTGAGCATTAGTTAATGTGCCTAAAACATGTCATTGGATTTTTACAATTTAACCTAACAAAAATGTTGATAAAAATATAAGGTATATTTTGTTGCAACACATTATTTCCAACTCCATTATGAGATAAATTTCTTCTTCAGTAAAAAAAAAAAAAAGTAAAAAAGAAAATGACATGATTTTTTTTTATATATCCAAGATTTTAATTACTGGGATTGTTGGTGAATATTCATTATAGGTTTAAGCTGGAGTGCTAAAATTAATTTATTTCCAACAAAGTGTTTAGGCAATACTACATATGCAAATTAAGTATAAAGCATTGCCCTCTGTGAAATATATTTTTCTATATAAATTGTATAAAGCCATGTTATCCACACATGCTAATTTACTCAATTTTTCCCAGTTGTTAGTATTGCTGAGTGAATATGACAGTTTTTAATATTTATGGATACTAATAATACATAATACATTATGTTTGATAGTCTAATAGAATTACTTAATGACTCTTGATTTTTTTAATATGTATTAAAAATTACAAGAAAAATATAACAAATCTGGAAGTCATGTGATCATTTTTTTGACACTAGCCAAGTGGGAACAGTTTTAAAATAAACAAAAGTTTTACAGACAAAGTATCCTCTTCACAAATCTACAATTTTTATTATTGATCTTTGATTACAAGCATTATGTTTAGCTTTTAATCACATGGTCAAGAATCTAACCGTTTACAGTTTATAAAATTAGTTATGATATCAATTACTTATATAGTAAATTGATTTGACAGGTTATTTTTAATGTGACTGGGTGAAAGGGATTAAATTTATTTAGAATTTTCTTTTAAATTTATAACTCATTAATTTCCACTATAAAATTTGGTATTAAATATAAAAATATATGTAATAAAAATACAGTGGTATTAGTTATAGTTTTATAAAGATCTCATATTAATTATAGGTTTCTATATGTGATGCATTAATGTCCACCATTTCATTTTGAGGATGGTGGACATTAATGGGTGTTGTGGGATCTACCCTTTTTCTATGATGATAGACTCGACTCAAGTAGACATATATTCCTGCCATAGTGAGATTCATTAGAGACATTGTACAAGTACCATAATAGGTCCATAATTCACTGAGAGATATCAAAGTTACTCAGAGAATGCAGCATCAAGAGTTGTAATAGCTCTGAGCTCCACTCAGCCAGAAGAATATTACATGGATATACTATTTCCAGCATGGCTTCACTTTAAAGACTTATATATATATATATATATATATTCCTTACTAATCGTATTCCTGGATTACTAACCTGTGTTCAAGTTTGCATATTTACGTTCAATATAACCTGTTTTTCTATCTCAAATATCTGTTTTGTTGTTCATTATTTTGTGTGGTTCCTCACTCGGATCCACCACAACAATGGGTTAAGTGGACTGATTTTAGAAACATCTTTAGTGACTAGACAATATTATTTGTTGCTTATCATTTGTTCTCTTTGTATTATTTTTCTATTTTGAGGTGATCATTGATTAATTATCCTTACTTTTTACGTATGGTTATTATTCTGATAACAAATGTACTAAAGCCATTTAAATAATCTTGCATGATTTCTTGCTCGAATTGATTCAAAGATAGAATAAAGAAGAACCAACTGACTAAAAATATCCTTATAAATAACAAGTCATTTATCACATTCCTTTCAGAGATAATGCAAAAAGTACATCAAATACAACACTTTTTTTGATGAATTGGTTAACTTCAAGCATTTTTCAATTATTAAAGTTGTTTTTATATAGTTTTGTTCAAGGTTATTTTGATATTTATTAGACTTGGCTAGTTTTGGTTCAAAATCAGATTCCTGAAGCTCTCAGTTAAAATCAAATTTAAAAGAAATATATTAATTATATTTTTCTACATCAGATATTCTTCCTTGAAATCATTACAAAGTCACTGCATACAGGAAGAAATATTGAAGGTTACATGTTGTAACACTACATTAATTTTCCAACAACAAAACTATTCTTGGCAATATTACAATCTACAGAGTGAAAAATGAATTTCTGTCTTTTTGTTTTTTTTAGTTTGTGATGTCTAGCAGTATTATAATAGTGCAAATGTTAAAAATAAAGTAATCTTAATAACGTTTTTGATGTCTTAATTTCATTAGGAAAAGAATGAAATTCCTGGTAACATTTGATAAGGATAGCAGTCATGAACAAAATGATTCTGACATATCAAAGTATTATAGCAAGTGAGTTTCATGGATTATAAGAAAGAAGAAAAATAAGAAAGAACAGTAAAATAGAAGAAAAGAAAATAATAAAAACAGGGTAAAAATGGAATGTAAAAATGTCAGATAGTGAACAAAAAAGAGGAAAAAGAAATAAGGCTAAAAGAAAAGAAAGTTAAAAACATGAAAATTATTGAAGATAAAGTTGAAACATAAATAAAGAAAAACTATTTGAAAAAAAAGAGAAAATCAAAATCAAAAGGAAAGGGGCCAAAAAATAATTGAAAGAAAAAATAATGGAAAAAAGAAGAATGAAAGTAAAAAATATTCTATAGAAGGTTACATTTATAATAGATCAGAGCCATTTCAAATGAAATCAAGAAGCACATTTTAAAGAAAATTGGAAGAAATTATTTTCAGAAAGTTTCTTTTCAGATGTGATGTTATTCCAATCACCATAAATTATTCTTGAACAACTTCTCTGTACTGAGAGCTAATTAGAAGCTGATGGGATGGTTACAAATTATCATGCAAAAATTGTAGCATTCTGTTAATGAATGTTTTTCCAATATTCTTATTGGCAAATTATTTTTTACACCCAAGGGAATCTGAAGAAAAAGTTGGTGTTCATAGTTAAGACTTTTTACATAGAGAGAAGTGAATTTATTACAATTTCATAACAGTATATATATATGAGGAGTCATATGACCTTTACATATGCGTATGATGATTCATGTGAACTTTAGATTGCCTTCAAAAATTCTGAACATTCTCATTCAAGCAGAGGAAAAATGGCAATGGCAATATTAGCTGTTTTCCTATAAGGAAACATTCAGCATTCATTGACCAAGCAGCTAGTGTTATTTGCAGTGCTATTGATATCTTTTTGTAAAACCATTTTTCAGAAAAATTGTTTTCTCAACTACAATATTATTACTTTTCCTATTATTGATGGCTGCTTTCTTCCTATCTTTTGCTTGAAGTAGTATGGAATGTCAACATTTTGATTATGTCAATATATTTCTTTGAGTTACATTCTTTGAACTGAATAATAGAAAGAAATCTGTGATTCTCTTTACTTTCTTCATATCTAACATACACACTGACTTTATTTTCTTTGTCTTTGTCAAACTTTTAAAGTTCTTTTCAATTGCACATTGCTTTTTCTTCTTCCACTTTCATTCTTTTTCTTTGATTTTCTTTTTGATCTTCTTTTTGTCTTTTCTTTTTTTCTTAATTTTCACTGCTCCTTCATTATCTGAACCATTCTATGGTATTTTGCCTTACTCCTTATTTACGTTTTAATATTTTTCATCCTTTCTTACTTCCCTAATTTTAGTTATACTTTTTCTTTACTCTTTTTTCTTTCATTTCCTTTTATCTTTCCTTTTTTTTTTTTCACAGGTTTATGTGCTTTTCCAGTTTTATTACCCCAGAAATTCTGTTAATAAGTAAAGATACTCTTTACTTTTACAAACTTAAAAACAGTGGGATTTAGAAAAAAACCGGTTCTTCTACTTGGTTTGGCATAAATATTTACCCATTATTTAAACATAAATTGGAACATTTCTATTCATAAAAATTGATTCAGATTTTGCATGAGGCCTCTTAAGATACTTTTATTTTATTTTTTATAGTTTAATTAAATATACTAGTGAAAAAAATGTAATCAAAATGTTGTATTGAAAATGGCTGAACAGAAAATTCACAAGGTGAAAAAATAGTTGAATGTTTGCAAAAAACTGTTCATAATGTGTGGGAAAAGTTTCAAGAGCTGCAAACAATTCAGCAAATTGAATAAAAGGAAAAAACTGTTCAGTTCATCATTGAATGGTCATTAAAGAGGTCAAGAAGAAGGTGAAGTGAAATCTGTTGAAAATCATGAGGAAGATGGCAAGAGAGCACAATATAGCATGAAGGAGAATTGTGATGAAAGATATTTTAGAGCTAAAACCATACAATATTCAGTGGTGGCATCTGCTCTTAAGTGCTTCCAAGCAGAAATGACTTAAGAGAGGGAAAAAATGCACCATGCCACAGACAAAATCTTCATTTGGTTAGATAAGAAATTTTTACTGTAGAAGGTGTGGTCAATTATCAAAATGATAGAATTTATGCTACTTCCCCAAGAAACATTCCCAAAGGTGTTAACACATTTCAAGAGACAAAAGCCAGTTCATGTCAAGGTTTGAGCTGCTGTTGCTTCTAATAGTTCAAAATTGCCCTTGAAGGAGTGAAAGTGAATAGCAGAGTTTACCAGCAAATGTTGAATAGAGATGTGTTACCCTAGTTTGTCAACCACATTTGTAAGTTGCTATATTTTCACTCAAGATGGAGCTCCTGTACACATTAACAATATGATGTTGCAGTGGCACAAAAGACATTTTCATAGATTTTTTTGGCAAGTTGATTTGGCCTCCAACAAGCCCTGACATTAATCTTATAGACTTTGCCACATAGCTCATACTCAAGTGTGTCAGACCTGAAAGAGGCTTTTATGGCATCATGGCAAAATTTGAACAAAGAGGTAGTGAAAAAGTCATGTACTTCAGTTGGGAAGATATTAAGAACTATGGTAAACACAAAGGGAAGCTGTTTTGAATTGCAAATATATATAAAATAATATAACAATCAACCTGCAAATTTTCATTAATCAAAACTTAAAACTTTTAATTTCATGATAAAATAAATACTTGTATATGCTGTGGTCAGTAAATACTATTCAAAAAAGAGCAATAAAATTAAAATCATCAAGATTTTAATTTTATTGCTCTTTTAATGCTTTATATTTCAATCAGGCTGCTGAAAATATTTTACATATAAGTCTTTATATAAGCAGCTAATCTATTTGCTTGCTGATAAGAAATTTTTAAAGAAAAATATATGGGATATTACAGTGCACTAAATGTGTTAGTATTATAGAAAAGAAATTTATACTAAAGGCCCAAGTTGTACATTTAGGAAGTTGTGATGAATTGTAATGAGTTTTTTTTTAATCATTTCACCCCAAGCAAGGCAGTACCACCACAGATGTGCAGGGGGCTGCATAAGAGAATAAAAGTTTTAAACAGAAAAAGAGTGAAGACAAAGATGAACCAGCTACAGAGGGAGAAAGAGAAAAGGTAAGAGAAGGATGTGAACACAGGAATGAAGACAGCTGCAAAGGAATAGAGAAAGGAAAAGAACAAATACATGGGGTGATGAAGAAAGAGATGGGTATTTATATTGCATTTAAATTCCTGGAGGCGTAGCTGTCAGAAAAGCAAGTATATGGAAGGGAGTTCTACAGGTGGGAAATGTGAGAAAAGAAGCTGTTGGAGTAGAATAGTTAACTGCATTTAGTTGATTTAAATGTAAAAGGGTGGGACCTTGTTGCCAGTCTGGTTGCATGAGTAAATTCTTGTGGAGGGGACACCAGTGACTTAAGTTTGTCGAGGCAGAAGCCATGAAAATATTTATAGAAGAGACAGGGAAGCCACATCCTGCTGGTGAGAAAGTGGCTGGAGTCGAGCTGCCAAGTCCAAACCTATCATGTCACAGATTCTCCTTTGGAGCCTGTTGAGAACACTGAGATGAACAGCAGGGTTGCCTGACCAGATATGACAACAATATTTTATGCATGGTTGGATGGTTAACGGATATGTGCAAGATGGATTCAGGCGTAAAAACTTCCTGGTCTGACACAGTGACCCAACGTTCCTAGCTATTGACAATGTAATGATTCCACTTGAGGTTGGAAGACAGGGTAAGGCTGAGGAGGTGCAGTATATTGCTTTCAGGGAGACTGGCTTGGTCCATGCTTATGGGGGGGGGGGCAAGAGATATTGCCTGTGATGGTTGACAAATAGCAGTTTCACTTTAGAAGCATTGAAATTTACGGGCCACTTCTTACCCCAATCCACCACTGAGTGGAGGTCCTTCTCAAGATCAGCAGTGAGGTTATGTTTGTCTGCCTCGCCAGATATCTTAATGATGTGGGAGTAAATGATGGTTTCAGCTGCATAGATGCCTACTTAGGTCAGTTCAAAATGACCTTGTAAAACATGCATCTTATCAGCCATTAAACATGAATTTATTTGTTAATATTTATTCACAACCAAACCTGGTTTATTCTAGCTTTATTGTCTCCTCTTTCCCTCTTCCTTATTTGCTTTCTGTCTCATTCTATTCTGGCTGTGATTTGCTCTCTCTTCTTCATCTATTTTCTTTCTTCCCTTCTATTCTCACTTATTTTTTAATCACAATGTCATCTATCAAACATTCATTTTTCTTATTCTTAATTCTAGTAATTTCTTTCTCAAACACACTCTCTCTCTCTCTCTCTTTTCCATTGAGTGAGTAATTATTCCTTCCTTTCAATCTCATTTTCTCATTCTCCTTTACTTTTTAAAAATTCTCTCTCTCTAAGTTTTATTGTTTTACCTTTTAACATCAGCCACTTGCACATTTTATCAATTGTTAATACTTTCTATTGATACTTCTCATAGATATTAAAAAAACTAGACTGTCTTCAAGAAAAAGATCTTTGGATTCTGAGTCTAAGCTACTGAGCACTTTGAATAATTCAGCCATTTATTTATTTCTTCTGCCAAATATTTAATTCATTCTTTCATTCACATCCATTCATTCCCTCGCTCTACCATTTGTTAATTCTTTTATATCCACTCATTTTTATCATTTCCTTTTCATTTTCACGAGAGAGAGAGAGAGAGAGAGAGAGAGAGAGAAAGAGGGGGAGAGAGAGAGGTGTATTTTTTCATATTTTCTTAGTTATTTGTTGATTGGTTTGTTTGCTTGTTTATTTGTTTGTCGCTTTATATGAAACTAGCCAGGCCTGTTGATGCCCCACAGTGTATCTTCACAATTTACACATGAAACACACTGCCATTTATATATTTAAATAGTAAAGAGAAAAAAAAATCATATTTAGAGCATCAAAGAATGTTTAATCCATTAACAATCTATAAATACTTGATGGAATAATAGCATCATTGTTAATTTTTAACAACTTGTTCAAAATATTAATCTTTTTCTATCATGCTATTTTTTCTGATTTAATCTGTTACTTTAATGATTACATTTTGGAATATCAAAACTCTGGAAAAAGTAACAAAATCTTGTTTGTGGCTAAATACGTGTTCTAATAATTATATACCAATCTCATGGGAAACTGAAAGTGAGAGTTTCTCTCTTTGAACAGAATCATTAACCAATTATAAACAGTAAAGTTGCATAGGACAGTAGAGTCAATTTGCATTGAGGATATAAATAGCATTATGCCCAAGCATATAAATATAAAAAACTTGTTGTACTTTATGATATATCAGATTTTATCATTTAAGTCAATGTTTTCAAAATAAAATTGGTATTAATCAACCAATGTCAGTAATATTTTCAGGATTTGCTTATATTCTTTGTTTGCATAATAAAACCTGGCATACGTTATTATCAATATTTTGTAATAAGGATACTCATAAGTACCTAACTGATTCACATTCATCTTTTTGATAAAATTTTTCTGTTGAACTCACCAGTTTTATTAATTTTGAATTTTTTTACCCTTTAATGATTTTCCAATCACTCATTTAATTAAGGCTTTTCTGTATATTGAGAAAAGTTTCAACTTCCTGAATATTAAGATTCCCCTTGTGTAAGGCCCCTAAGAGTAGATATTATAAGTTGAAACTTGCACAATATATTTTGCATATAAATTTATCATGAACATTTTAGCAATGATGGTTGATTTTTAGCAATGATAGTTGATGGTTGAAGGACTCAGCTCAGACTATAACCATAATATCATTTTTTTGCTGAAATGTCTACTAACGTTGCTGAATATAATGGAAAACTACTGATGCCATACATCAATAAATAGGACATATGCCAAAACCACAAATAAAAAGATTGAAGTAATGTTAAGGTAGGAAATTCCATCAATATATTGTTATAGTGAATAATAAAACTTGAGTAGAGTAATAAAAATGAGTTACCTTCCTTAGAAAACATTATAAAGCATATCCCATCATTTTCTCCTTTATAAAGCATATCCCATCATTTTCTCATTTACTAATAATGGGCACAAAGATATTTTTTATGTGCGTTGTGGTGCATTGGATATTGGCTCGGAACAAGAAATTCCAGCTGAATTCATTGCATTCACTTACACGCAAATACCCTTGGGAAAGGTATTAATCCGTCTATTCCTTCCAGTTATGGGTTAAATAACAGAACAGGTTGGGTTCTATAGCCTTGGTCGGCAACCAGTCTACCGCAGAAAGCAATGGCAACCTACTGCGGGATAATCTTCTGCCCAGTCAGTCATTTCTCTTTCGAGACATGATCGCCCAAGCGTGTATCACGTATGGCACTTAACTGACTGACTGACAGTTTTCTCATTTGGTTTTACAAGAAGTTTTGTTGGTTTTTCACTCAAATGAGCCCCACACATAATAATCAAGGGGAGGTGAGTCTGGGATGTAAGAGGTGGTGTGGTCACAGACATTGTCGGACAGTCATGATGAGGTTCTCCTGCTTGTGTGGCATTGTGCAAAGTCCTGTTACCAGACATAGGGTTTTCCAGCAACTACCTTTTGAGCTAGTGCAGCACTATCTTCTCAAGGCATGATGTAGTCCTCTGTAGGAAGATGAATGGAGATATGATGTTGCCATCACTAGTGATCACAGGTGAAATAAAATTGCATGATAGTGCTCTTTTTCTTGCCAACTGACCCTACTATACTGTGCAGCTGACAAAACCAAAACAACCAACATGCATGTGCAGAATTAAAAATATAAAATGGCAATAACTTACCCATCGCATCCTATATATAGCAGGTATAGTGATGCTATATTGTGATGGCATGATATATTTATTGCCCCCATTCATTCTAGTAATATCTTATTGTTTACTGAAATGAAAGCTGAAGAACATGAAAATGATTGATCTTTTTATATACAATTAAAAAGATTTTTTCCCAATTTAAAAGTACATAAATAATAAATTTAATAGATACTAGAATTTGTATATTATCATCATAACTTTGCAAATATTAATTTTATGCTCTAATAATTTTTACTTCAGTATATGTTTAATGAATTTTTTATTTTACTTTTTATATAATTGAGACATTTTAAAAAGGAATTCAAAATTAAAACAGAGATTATAAGCAAATGATCTTTGAAATCAAATTTATAGAACTTTGGCTACACATGCCCATATAGACACACACTGATATTGATCTTTATCAATATTAGTCATGAGATCTTTTAGAAAATATCCAGTAAAAATCCATTATTTCTAAAGAAATTTTTAGAAAGAACTTGTGGTAAGGAATAAAAGATGATTTTCATTTACTGACAAAATTCTCCAAGCTCCTAACTTTAACATTTTCTGTGATTTAAATTGAAATTTAGAGAAATATTATCTAAAATAAAAAATTGAATTTTCGATATGTTTTGTTTTTTAAATTAAAATTATAAAAATATTTTCTTAAATTCTTTTCTTTTCCTTTGATGTATGATTAAGAAGTCCAAAATGGAGACTACTCCAGATATGTAAAACCTATCAAGGAGAATGAGCTCCTCTGAATGAGAAAAACAGAATCAATAATTTACTTGAAGTAATGCAAAACAATTACAAAAGAGTAACTGAAAAAATAACAAGAACAAACAATTCATTTCTATTTTAAATTAAAAAATAAACAATTTTTTTTTATTTTGTACCTTTGAGTGTTTGACCTTTCCTGCAAGTGTGTATCCATCTTTGTAAGTGCACAGTAATAACCAAATGTAATTAAATTGGTTTTATATAAAGTAATTGTTAATCTTCTAAATACTAATTTTAAACAATCATTTTAAATTGACTAACAAAAAGACAAAACTGATTTAACTGTTAACAAAAAAGAATCTTTTTATATGAGTAGCTATGCATGAGACAAGGGTGCAGAGATTTTTGAAAAGAAGTAGATTGTGATAGTTGCAAAATTCAGCAGAACACTATAGGTCAATGGGTATTTTTATGTTTTATGATGTTGTCCAATTAAAAGCTTAAAGAAATTCTTTGCCAAATATTCTATATTAGTTTCTGAAATGTACCTTTTCTCTATGAAAGGAAAGCATAAAATTATATTGTCATAAATATTTTTCAAGAATTATTGTTGAAAATGTGATTCTACAGAAGGATACTGAGGATACCATGGACTGCGTATGTGAGCAACAATGAAGTTTTAGAGAAAATAAAAACAAAAAGGAAATTTATACATCAGAAGACAGTTGAAATTTCTAAGGCACATTATGAAGAAAGAGGGCTTAGAAAATCTGATACCCACAGGACAAGAATTGCAAAAAGGACAGAGGAAAACAATGCATAACATACTTAGTGAGTTAGTGGATGATGAAACAAAGTTAGGAGAAATAACAAAAAAAGATATTAAGAGCTATGAAGGACAAGAAGTTGTGGAGAGCCATGATTGTCTTTGTCTTCAAGGGGAACAGCACATAAAGAAAAAGGCAAACAAAGAACCAGTGCCAAAAAAGATTATGAAGTTGTCATGAAATTTTCAGCATAGTAACATAAGTATTTTCTTTATATTCTATGAAATAAAAGTAAATATTATGTCTGAAAGTTAAGACTATAAATAAGATAAGAATTATGGAAGAAAACTTTCAAATATTATCAAAATTATTATTCCTCTAATACTCATTATTTTTTCTAAATTATTTTTATGCTTCATTAATGAATATTTTTTATTGAAGATGAAATCCCTTTCTGATTGATTTATATGAGTACATTTTCTCTGCTTTCTGATCAATAATAAATAACAATTATTCTCAGTCAATGTTTAAGAAAAAATTATTGATTTGCATTCTTTTAGAACAATATTTCTCAGCCTTTTTATCCTTGTGAAATCCTTGAAATAGTTTTCATGTTTCAGGGAACCCCTGCATAAATATTATTATATGCCATTATTAATATCTATCTTTTTTACATTTTTATTATAGTTCACATGGTAAACATAATATATAATTAACATGTATTCATCCTGTAGTAGAGATCAAGCATTTTAAAAAACTTACAGAACAAAGAAAACTGTGTAAATGAATCTGCTAGAAGCAAAGATGACTTTTATTGTTTGGATATAGTTGATAGTATAGAGAATGCATGTGTGACGCTCGAATCAAAGTGGACAGTGTTGCTACTTCAAGATATCAAAGTGCCACTAAAACTTGACGCAGGGAGCAATGTCAACATGCTACTGTTGAATTATTCAGACAAAATATAAACCAAGCCCAAAATAAGCCCAGCAAAAACAAGATTAATGTCATATACAGGAGACAGAGTGCCAGTATTCGGCAGAATTAACATAATAATAAAAAGACAAGGGGCACCTCATAAATTTCCTTTTCCATACAGTTCATCTTTGGAAAACACTCTCACAACCCATTAAACCTAATCAAAGGAATTAATATTATCAATAACTAAAAAAAAAAAAATGAAGAAGTGAAGAAAGACAAAGAAATAAATTACCTCATCCAGAATTGTGACATCTGACAAATGTATAGAGATATGTGACTGAAACAGCTACTCTTGAGCCAGGAAGTATCCATGCAGCCCTAACAGAGAGTAATGACAGATCTGTGCCATTGCAACAATAGGGACTATCTCATTGTAATAGGAGCATACTCCAATTACCTGAATGTATACCAAGTACTGTCACAAGAGAGTGGGACTGTGATTGAAAATATGCAACAGAGCTTTAGCAGATTTGGAGTTCCACAAAAAGAATACAGGAACAATGGCCCATGATTAATCTCAGAAGAATACCAACAATTTGCTACAAATTGGGACTTCAAAATCGCAATGTAATTACCACATTATCCATAAGCAAACTGCCATTATTGGATTAGAAAACACTCGATTGATTGTCCCTCCCATGTAACTTTGAATAGTACCTGAATTATAATTTCTTCAACACATCCTCATGGTAAACTCTTTCATATATTGTAATATCAAATAAAGTGTGTTCAGAATCTGACTTCTCACTGACTAGGATTTGCAGCTATTTTCATTTATATTTTCATTTGAAACAATTTCCAGATAGCAATGTCAAATATATTAAATTGGATTAATTGCACAAATTGCAATTAAAAGTTTTTCAATTCGTGGAACCTAGTCTTTGGCTTAGATTTCTGTCTCTAAGACCACATTTACAATATTCATTGCTGTAAGTCCACTTCCAAGAAAATCAGATTTTCAAATTTAGACAGGTTGCTCTTTCTGTAACTAATCTCTTACATTCTGATAATACTTATTAGTGATAAGTATTTATATTATTTCCTTTTATTTATAAATGCCTCAATAAATTTATAGAAAAAGAAGAGAAAAATATGACATTTTTCAGTATGATGAAGTTTTTCTCAGAGCTGATAATATTACAAATTCTAAGTGTTCTTTTTAAAAAAAAGTCTTTCATCAAATATTTAGCTCACTTTTTATAACATTGGTATTCTTTGATAGTCTGTTTTCTTTCTTTAATGCAGTTGTAATATTTGTTCACTGAGAAAGAAAATTATCCTTTCTCAAAGCAGAACAAGCACCATTTCCAAGAATGTGGGGAGATGTTACCTTCCTAACAGGAACTTTGCCAATCTTTCAAGTCTCCAAGATCTCTGATCATAAGCAGAATAGCTATTTGTACAGACAACATTCAGGATTACATATTCCATCTGGTTGCCAGGAATCTTTTTTATACTTTTTGTCATCTTTCCAAATTTAAAGCCAAAATGAAAGCAATGATTCTTTATACTTGAGAAAAAATAAAACAATTACTTTCATTATCTTCAGCCAATTTCAAAAGTCGAAGAGGGTTAGTATCCCATGGCAAACCTATTGTTAGAAATATCAATTAGCAACATACAAAATTTGCAAAAGAATTAACTCTTTTCACAACCTGTTTAATATTGATCTTCTAATTTTTTAATATTATGTTCATAAACCTGCAGGTCAGTGAGAATAGCCAATGTTCTTTAGCAAAAATGTCTTCATTAGGCATGGGGTCATCAGACTTGGTCTTTGTATCAACTGAAGAAAGTTACTTGGTCTGAAGGGTTTTACTTCCTTCTGGATAAAGTGGATTGTTGTGTGTGTGTGTGTGTGTGTGTGTGTGTGTGTGTGTGTGTGTGTGTGTGTGCATCATTATGTTGGAGGGGGTGCAATTGCATATTTATACACAAGGTAAAAATGCAAACTGGTCAACGCAGTTATGATGATTTGGGCAATGTTCTGCTTGTAAACTGTTTTTCTCATGCATAGGGAATGTATAGATGTATAAAACCTGGATCTATATAATGCATGCATTGTAGGGGAATGGTTTCATTGTCCCGCTCAACAAACTTGTCAGATCTCAATGTTATAGTTAAACTAACAAACCTGTTTACAGAACTGCCACCAAGTAACTTCTGTTAACATTCTGCTACTAGATCCTAAAATAAAACTAATTAAAAAAAACAGACGTCTCATAGAAAACATGCTTAATTGAATAAGGGCTGTTCTGCAGGCATATGGACAAACAAAATAGTGCTTGGATTTATCATTTTATGTATGTCTCTACACATGCTGATGGATGTGCATTGTGGTGCAATGGATATTGGCTTGAAATGAGAAATCAGGGAGCAAGGTTTGAATTACAGTTGAATTCGTTGCATTCACTTACACGCAAATGCCCTCAAGAAAGGTATTAATTCTTCTCTTCCCTTCAGTTATGGTTTAAATAACAGGACAGATTGGGTTCTATAGCCTTGTCTGGCAACCAGTCTACTGTATAAAGTAATAGCAACCTACTGCGGGATTATCTTCTGCCCAGTCAGTTATGTCTCTTTTGTGACATAATTGCCTAATCGTGTATCTCGTATGGCACTTAACTGACTGACTACACACACACACACACACATATATATATAAAGGGTTACTTTGAAAGTAATATTTCTAAATATTTTGTAGATCAACAAAATCAGAGGAGAGAGAGAGAGACAGACAGACAGAGAGAGAGAGTTATAATGCCAAAAGTGGTGGATTCTTCTCAGTAATAACTCAAATATTTTCTTATTTCTGATAAATCTGGCAAAATTGTATTTGATATGAAAGTGCATATGAAGTATGGGTGTGCCATTACATTCCTTAATGCAGTAAAATTTGCTCCTATTGCATATTCATCAATAATTTCTGAATTTTTATAGAGACCAAAGAGGGAATATTAGCACAGTTAGACAATGTGTAATAATCTCAGCAGTGTTTGCAGCAATGTATATCACATGCTAAATCCCTCAGTAGAGCTGTACATTTTAAAAAAAGATGAAGAGGTACTTAAGAATGTAGGTATTGGCTATGTAGAAAAAATACCCTTTTGTTTTGGTGTTTTTCTAATCCTTGCATCTGTTACAAAGATAATATTTTTGATTATTTACACAGTAACATAATTTTCAGAATGGCATTTGTTATTGAATAAGTAGTCAAAATGTTATTTTTGTATTAAAAGCTCTTTTAAAAGTATTTAAATTGGAGCACTTTTATATGTACAATGAAAGGAATATACAAATTATATATATATATATATATATATATATATATATATATATATATATATGTATGTATGTGTGTGTGTGTGTGTGTGTGTCTGGGAAGTAAAATATACAAGTGCAGAATCTGTTTGATTGCTATTATTCACAATTAAATTAAGTGCATTGACAAAAGAGATCATGTTTACAATACACAAATTTCTTGTGTAAAATAAATGCTTTTTTCATTAATCTACATATCCCTAGATTTACCAATATACACTATATATATATATATATATATATATATATATATATGAATCTATGTGTTTGTATGTATACATTCATTCACATATTTATATCAACAGATAGTTGCAGCAGCTATTGTAGAAGATGAACTCAGCAGACAGTGACTACAAACAAAAAAGAACGAATGACTGACAGTTTGATATTAAAGTGGTATACTTATATTGAAATAGGTTTTGGTTATCTCTTAATGTTTTTCTATCTTATATAGTGTTTAAAAATATGATCATATTTCATAGTCCCTTACACACTTAGATTTACACACACACACACACACACACACACACACACACACGTATGTGTGTGTGTGTACATCAGGTGGTGTTGAAATACATACTGACACATATCTATAAAATGCATATATTTATTTATACTTTACTTATATAACTGGCAGATAAAGCAATATTCCTAGATAGATATAGTTTAAGGAGAAAAGAGATGAAAGGCATCAGCAGATGCAACTGTGTGCTGTAATGACTCTCATCCATGCCACTATCTTTTAGAGAAACAAATGCTGTCTCGAAATAGATAACTGTTTCTCTACATTCAGAATCTGCTGGCATTATTTCAAAATAATTTGTGACAGGGTTCAAAATAAACGAACATAAGCCAAAAGTTTGTATCATGATAAGTTTTATTATATTTTTAGAAGTATTTATAACAATAACTTTCAACACTTCATCATGAACAACTACTGATATATGCTAGGTTTAGCTTAGTATGGTACATGGTCAAAAGAGCAATCAAGTTAGTAGTGAACTGACTACACAGAAATCATATTATCAGGACCTTGAATAAGTTCTCACTGTTTTCCAACAGAGGGCATTCCCAGATCATCATGTGTGCAGTTTCAGATAGTAACACATCTATAAGGAATTATTATAAGGAAGCATGAAATTCAGTGTAGGTCATTTCACCAAAGTGTAAACAACTTTGTTTATCATAGTATTAATTATGTTGAATTAAGTATATTTGTAGGGAATTTTAATGCACTACTTTATTCAAAGGAAATCTGCAGCTTAAGCACACAGAATTCTTGTTGAGACTTAAGGTAACCATGCTCTGTTAGAAACAACTTGCAGAGATTGGTTTAGATGCTTCAAAAATAATGGTTTTGATGTTGAAATTAAAAGACACTCTGTTAAGCACAAAAGATTGGAGACATTACTTCCTGAAGAATCATGCCAGGTGCAAGCTTAACTTTCAGAATTATTAAGAGTTTGTCAAACAACTTTTTCAGAATGTTTGAAAGCATTAAGAATGATTTGAAAACAAGGACATTAGTTGCTGTAATAGTTGAAACTGAAAGATATCAAATGGTGTCTTGTCATGCATGAACAGCTGCTTCAGTGACAGAAAAAAAATGATTTTTAGATCATATCGTGACCAGTGATGAAAAGCATAAAGGATCTTGGGGTAAACTGGCCATGCATCAACATCGGCGTCTAAGCCAAATATTTATGGTTCAAAGCTTCTGCTGTGCATTTGGTGGGATCAGCAGAGTGTAGTTTATTATGAGCTGCTCAAACAAACTGAAACCATCATGGAAGATTGATATCAGCTACAACTGATGTGTTTGAATTAAGTATTGAAAAAAATCCTTATGGACAGAGACATGACAAAGTGATTTTGCAACATGACAACCCTAGCAAAATGGGTGTAAACCTACTTGGGAAAGCTTAAATGGGAAGTCCTACCCCATCCGTCATATTCACCAGATGTTGTCTTGTCTGATTATCACTTGTTCCAATCTACGACACATGGCCTGGCTTAGCAGCATTTTCATTTTATGAAGATGTCAAAAAATTGGTTGACTTGTGGTTAGCCTGAAAAGACATGTCATTTTCCAAAATGAAATTCAGATACTGCCAGAAAGATGGAAAAAAGTAATGGCTAGCAATGGACAATACATTTAGTGTCATGTTTCTTACTAATTTTTGTAAATAAGACATTATTTTTCATGAAAAATAAGCAATAACTTATTCAAGGTCCTAATAGATTAATTTATGATTTGCTGCTTTACAAAAACTCAACCAATAAATTGCTTTACAACAAATTATCTAGCATAAAAACATCATATACAAAGTAGTTGGTGGGGAGAAAAGTTCTTGGCCTGAGCCACTTACCAGAATCTAACCAAATGATGAAAAAGCAAAATTATTTTTTTAGTGATTTTGGTTGGTTGTGCTAAGAAACTTTCATCACCCTGTGTGTGTGAATATCTATCTATCTATCTATCTATCTATCTATCTATTACTATAAACATTATATTAAGTAGGTACACATATTTGAGTAGGCATTCAGTTTTTTGTAATATGACATGTATAGTGATAAAATAATATCAGATTAAAAATATATTAATTGCATATATATATATATATATATATACACACACACACACACACATATATATATATATATATATATATATATATATATATATATATATATATATATGGTACTTCATAGCTTTGTTTTAATTGTTATAGTCATTAAATCAAATGAGAAATTAAACAAGTTTTATGCTCAAATAAGTAAAAATGATGCTAATTTTTATTCTAATATTTTTCTAAAATTTCAACTTAGTTGCTAAACTTTTTAAAAGTTATGCACAATATAAACATTTTAAATCACTATGTCAATCAAACAAGCCCCTGTCCTTTTATTTTGGTTAGATTTTCTAATTCTTATTAATTTTATTTGCATTTAATTATCATGGTAAATATAGATTGCAGAAAATAAGTATCAAAATCAATATAATTTTTACCTAAATTTAAGTCCATACAATATAATGACTTACTCAAAATAAAAAAAGGAAGCAAAGTCTGTAAAGGAGTTTTTTAATAAGTCTTTCTTTGTCCTCAGCTTATCCACTTGGTCATGGTTTATGGAGTGGAACCAAATTTCAGGTTACACCTTTTCATGTCTGGCAAGCTTTTGCTCTCAACCCCTACAGAAATTTGGCTAAGTGCCATTATTCCTTAGACAGTATAACATTCCTAGAGAATGTCTTTAGCAGTGATTCATGATTTCCGGTGTGCACAACAGGATGATGATATTAGTGAAGTTAGCTTCTGTTATATTTTGTTTTAAAAGTGTTCTATGTCAAAGATGGCATGGTAAAAATTAGCTGCAGTAAAAATTTATGTCAATATTACCATTAATGTTACCTTAATTATATCTGTACTGTTACCCCAACCCTGTAAAAAAAAACAAAAAAATCCACTTTTGAAAATGTTCTATGTATAAAATATCAGTTTATCTAAACCCAAACAGAATCTCTTTGTAGTTGGCAGCTATTATGTTTAAAGATGGATTCTAAAGTTCTTCAAATAAGATAAAGTCAACATTTACTAGCAACTCAATCCTTATTTTAAAATCAAAATATAATAGGTATTAATGTATCAAACACACACACACACACACACACACACACACACACATATATATATATATATATAGACAGACATTTTATAAGGAAGTGAAAGAACAGGTAGATTAAAACCCACTGTTTATGCATGTATTTTTATAAAGAGTGCTAAATAGAAAGCAGAACTTAATATTGTAATTTTGTTATTACAATGGTTTATATAAGCATTATATCACTACACAAAAATTTTCATGTTTCAGAACAATGCTGCTCTTCTTCAGGTGATATTTTAAAGTAAATAGTGAAAATGATTTATTTAGAAAATATAAGACAAATTCATGGTTATTTAGAAAATTAAGGAGTGGTATTTGGAGAATATGCTTGTAGGTGTGTCAATATCGTTCAATCAAAAATGAAAAAAATTTGCACTATAGAAGCTTACATAACTTTAAAAGAACATAAACCTAATTTTCAGACAAATATACCCACTACATTCATCAACCTCACCAGGCCAAAAATTGGATTACTACAGTGGACTAATGTCATAAACTGATTTTGCAATATCTATCTAAACTTATTTATAAATGGAACTTTGTCTGTGTGTGTGTGTGTGTGTGTGTGTGTGTGTGTGTGTGTGTGTGTGTCCATTACCTATAGACTCCAAAACGGCTGAACTGATTTTCTGGAAAATTTACACAGTTGTACTATAAGTGTCTGCAAGTGTTTTTAGCTAGGTTGTGTTGAGGTACCCCTGATAAATATTGAAAATCGATAATCGAAAAAATCGGATTATAGAAGGAATGGTCTGATTTTAATCAAATTTGATACACTCATAGACAAAGACATAAGAAACGATATTCAGAAGTTTCAAGGTTGCAGTTCTTACAGTAGTGCAGAAAATTTGATATCGATACCAGGAAATCAAAATTTGACTTACATCCATTGATTTTTCTTTCAGTCTACGGTTTCGCTTTAACTGGAAACAACGATTGCTTTTTAGACTTTTGTGCCAACGTCTAAAGAGCCTGAGCTCTGGGACCATGGATTAGTTTTAAAGCTTTCATTACACCCGAGCAACGCTGGGCTATACTGCTAGTAAAGGATAAAAACAAGTGTTTTTTAATCTAATTTGCCATAGTTGATTATTACCCATCATTTTCCATCTTTTCACTTTGGCACTGGAATTTTCCACACATTATTTGCACTTAACTAAAGGTGAATATAATATTATAAACCATAGTTTTAAAACCACTGTAATAACAAAATTACCATGTGTGTATATATATATATATATATATATTAGTCATCCACATACAAGCCCATTTCGCTGTATCACAGCTCATCAGTGTGGCTAGACATATTCACTCACCTCTGGCCGGGATTGAAACTTGACCGATTTGGTGTCAGTCGGAGTCTCTACTTCCTAAGCCATCAATGCATGGTATCAGAGAAGGGAAATTTGAATCCACATACAAGCCCTTTTCGCTGTATCACAACTCATCAGTGTGGCTAGACATATCCACTCGCCTAAAAAAAATTAAAACAGGCATGTTATTTCATGGTGAATCGGAAGTATAGGCCTATTTCAGGCGAACCATCGTCAGCTTCTTTCTTTATTTTACAAAAGATTTTACACAAATCTTTTATTTGCTCTATATGTATTTATATGCATATATGCTTAGAGCTCTCTTAGAGAGTTATCCTACTACTCTATGTACAGGATACTCCTTTGGATTCTTCTATACCCACACTGCATGCTGATATATATATATATATATATATATATATATATATATATTATTAAGCAAATGAACGAGCTTTATATTCGACCTCGATGATTTACTCGATGATTTACTTAATAATTGTTCAAATCCTCCTACTACTTCTTGAATTATATCTCTGTGCTTCAACCACAAAACACGCTATGAATGTAGCGGCTTGGTTGCAGAAGTCGTTGCTTGGGGAGGCACTATCCTATGGACAAAGGAGCTTGGATTAGTTCCACCACGGAATTCGTGAGGAGCGGCGCACTTCATCGAGCTTAATTCGTTACCTCTTCGTCACCAGGGCTCGTGGTACAGTTGGTATAACATCAGCTTAATAACCAAGACTGTCTGGGTTCCATTCCTGGTAGTGGATGCACACTGCTGATGAGTCCCAAATATAGGATGAAACGACCGTCCATTGCTTTCTGCATTCTGTTGAGGTCGAATATAAAGCTCGATGATTTACTTAATAATTGTTCAAATCCTCCTACTACTTCTTGAAATATATATATATATATATATATATATATATATATATAGTTATAAAGGAAAACTCAACAGTTGCTCTGGGTAGCACCCATTGAACTCTCTATACAGATATAACACTTCATATTTTATTTTAAGTGTTATTCATGTTTGAATTCTGATATGAAATTTGTACTGTATAATGTTTAATAATTCAATTTAATAATTTAATTTAATTAATAGTAATAAAAACACATTACTTGAAGATTTCTAACATTAACAACACCAAAAAAGGAGAAAAATTGGAAGGGAAATTAATGAGATAATCTAGCTGTTAACTTCCTCCACTATCTTAAAAGCTCAGGAAGGATGTCATCATCAATACTGGAAAAGCAATGTCAGTTAGTGGAGTTGAGGAATCTTTTTTCTGAAAAAGTGTTTAAGAGAAAGGTTTTATAGGTTTCAAACAACAGTAACCCTAATGATTTAGTTAAATAATGTTGAAGATTTTCTTATAAGGAAATGGCTAATCCTTTTATTACCATTACCAGTGTTTACTTTTGGATTCATTGTATTAAAAAGAAGATTATGTTGAAAAACAAATGTATGTGTTTGTGTATGCATGTGTGTGTGGGTGTGTTTATTCCACTTTGTTTAGTTTGCCACAAAACCAGATAGAAAATATAGATTAGATGGGGATAGAAAGATTGTGTAACTTCAGACTCCTAATTCAGGGAAGAGCTGTCTTGAAATTGGCCTTTAAAATGTTGGGTTTACTGGAACTCCAGCTACTGAAGCACAAATGCCAGTCAGAAATCTTTCCTGAGGCAGACTCCCTACCATCTGAGCTGTAGATATAACAATGTAATCATTAAGTATATATATATATATATATATATACATGTGTGTGTGTGTGTGTGTGTGTGTGTGTGTGTGTGTGTGTGTGTGTGTGTGTGTGTGTAGATAACTTTGAATTGAAACCTGAGGAGGGATTTTTGGGAATCTCATGGCACACTATGCATGTAATTTTTCTGGATTCAGGTCTTCTAAAAAGTGTGGTTCACTATTATTATCAAATCATATATGCAAACAGTCTGGCTGTTAAATTCTGAAAACAGAAATGTTGAACCCTCATACATCAAAGACAACAGAAAAGTCCATTATTTATACATGGGGAAGTGGTATGTGCAATATTTGTATATATTTGCTTTCACAATAATGGCTCGTACAAAATATCTAGAAGCCAAAAATAATAAAACCTGAAGATGGCCAAAAATAAACAAATATAAAGATAAAATAAAAATATGGACCTCAAAATAGTGTCTTTTGATTTTGATTTTATTTTGTAATATTTATATGGATATTTCTATAAATGCAGTGAAACTTCTATGAAATGCTATACATATGAAATTTTAAGGTTACGAAACGCCTCCTCAGAAAAATATTGCCTCTTGTTACAAAAGAAATTTCAGGATACGAAAGGCGAAAATTTCAAAACACACACTGCTACTTGCAGCTCCCAGAGTTCACCTCATTGCCTTCACAAGTGCCTCTTCATTCTTGATAATGCCCCTGCCTACCTGCCTACCTGCCTGGCTTTGAAGATAATATCCTGGAGGAGTTCTGGTTTATTAAGGTGCAGTACCTCTCACCTAACACCATCTCTATCTTCTAGCCCATGGACCAACAAGTCATTTCGAATTTTAAAAAACTGTACATGAAACACCTGTTCAAGAGGTGTTTTGACATCACTGAAAACACCCAGCTTACCCTTCGTGAGTTTTGGAAGCAGCACTTCGATATTGTTGTTTGCCAAGATAATTGACATGGCTTGGACATACTCTTAATACAGTTTGGAGAAAGCTGTGGCCCAATGCTGTTGCCTCATGAGATTTTGAGGGGTTTGAGGTGGAGGCTTGGAATTGATTAGGGGATTTATAGGGTAAAAAGCGTCTCTACTTACGAAATTTTCACATTGCAAAACAACTTTCAGAACGAATTAATTTCATAAGTAGAGGTTTCACTGTACAGAATTATAAAAATATTTTCTCAATCATTTCCCACATTAAACAAGGCAATAAAAGCTACTTGGATGCAAAAGATTAATGATAGTGAAAGAAACAGAGGGGGCAATAAAAGAACAAAATAATACAAGACATGATGATAATTGAAATTGCATTTAAATTTTTGAAGATACTTGTTCACAAGAGAGTAGGAAGCCAAAAGATAGCTCTATAATCAAGAAATGCAGGAGAAAAAACTATTATCATAGAATTTATGATTACAATCAGGAATTTCAACAGTGAAAGTATGAAACCTAGCTGCCAATCTAGTACTGTACTTAAATTCACGAAGTTGAGGTACCAAAAAGGAAACTTCATCAGAGCAATTTCCTTGAAAATATTTATAGAAAAGGCACAGGGAAGCTATGTTTCAGTGATGTGAAAATGACAAGCTGAAATGAGAGGTTAGGACTGATAACATTGCTGATTCTTCTTTGGATTTTGTCAAGAATCTCTAGATATATAGTAAGAGCACCCGACTAGATGTGGCAGCAGCATTTGATACAAAAACTTATAAATGTGTAAGATAGATTTTGGTACTAGAAATTGTCTAGGAAATATAATGAACCAATATTTCTAGCTAGAAACTTAGCAATTGATCCAATATAATCTTTCTACTTCATGTAAATAGAAAATGTGAGACCAAATAGGTGCAATTAGTTCTCTTTATGGAAGTTAATCTCAGCCATAGTGATGGAAGGAAAAAAAATTTACAATGATTAATAGAGAACAATTTCATTTTGGAGGCTATTAAGGAGTCAAGGCACCCAACAACACAAAAAAAAAAGTATGAGTTATTTCCCTTCAGAAGAATTCTCTTGGAGAGAGTGGGTAAACATTATGCTTGCATGCCAGTTGATATTTTGACTGGATATAATTTTCAATCCACTGTAATCCCCCAGTGTAATTTTGCAATTTTTGTATTCTTTTGTATTGTTCAACTCTCTTCTGAATGTTTTAATTAAAAGAAATTGACATAATTCTTTGTTGTAGTAAAGAATACCACTCACTTATAGGAATTTGATTAACATGTAATTTGGAGATATATGTGCACAGATCCCAATATATGCAAATTAGATACAGTTCCAAGACATTTACCAAGTTCTTTTTGTGTACTTTTAGCAATAATATTATCAGTTTTCCAAACTGAAATTGTTATGTTTCACATTTCTTTGTGTGTAGTAGTAATCATAGTATAGCCCTTCATGTCCTTTGTGATGACAGGGTTTTCTCATTCTTAATTCTCCAGTTACTCTCTATTTATACTTGCCTATTAATTTACAAGTGATACTACACCTCTCTGAATCAGAGAGGTTGTAAACCCTTGTTTTTTCTTTTGTTACTCCTGATTATTTTCATTTTGTATTGTCCTTCCTCTTGTCTTTCTTGTTTTCTCTTTAATGGTGATCTTGGTCTCTCTTCATTTTCTTCTTCATATTTGTCTGTGTTTTCATTCCCACTTTCTTCTATTTCCTGTGCTGTTCTACATTTGTAACCTTCTGTCTCTTCTTGTTTCTGACCTTCCATTTCCACATCATCTAGCTCATTTCTGCTTCTGAACAGATCTGCATGTGCCAGTATATGTTGTCCATTTTTTTCAAGTACAGACATATTGTGAGCTTTTTGTATCAATGAATTCGTTTCCCCTGGATTTGCCTCTTTATTGTTTCTATACCATACCTTTTCTTTAGTTACAAAAGCCATAGTTATAGTTTGATTTGTCTTCCCATTAATGTCAAAGAGCTCAGTTTCCTTCCTGCATGTGGAATAGATCTGTAACTGAGGAGGACTTTTGGTAAATACACTTCTATGTTTTCGTTAAGTGGTAAGAATGCTTTCAATCCCATTTTCACTGTTTGCACCATTCTTTCTGCAATGCCATTAGTTTGTGGGTGATATGATTGTGTCTTGTATGGGATGCATCCAATTTGTTTTAACCATGCACATAAATTCTCATCACAAAATTTGAGTGCATTGTCAAGGACTATTGTCTAGTGTATTCCATTCCTTGAGAATGTAGTTCTTAGTATTTGTTTTATTGTGGTGGCTTTTCTGTCTTTAACTCTGATAACTTCTGGCTATCCTGAATATGAGTCCACGAATACTAAGAATAATTTCCTATCTCTGATATGTGCATTATCTATGTGGACCCTAATCCATAGCTCTGCTTCCTTGGACCATGAATGAATTTTTGTTTGCTTGAAGTTTGCTGTACATTTTGGGCATCTCTTAACGTATTCCTCCACGTCTTTTGAATATCCTGGCCACCAAGCTTGTAACTTTAGTCTTCTTTGCATTGCTGTTATGCCACAATGTATGTCGTCATGTACTCATTTTAATATGTCTCTTCTCAGTATTTGTAGAGCTACTATTACATCTCCATTGCATATTATACCATTTTCTATGGTTAGTTTGTGCTTTGTTTCCTTAAAGGGTTGCTCTGCCATCAAACAATTGCTCTATATATCATTTTCATTCTCTCTACCATTCTGCTTAATATTGGGTCTTGTTTTGTTTCTATTATGAGTCTATTTAGAGGAGGAATGTCCATTTCCACCCAGTGTATTATTTTATCTTCAGTATTTTCTTGGTTTCCTTCTGTTCCATTCTGGAACAGTAATCTTGATAAAGCATCTATGGGAGGAATAGTGTTTCTTCTTACATATACTATGTCAAAATTGAATGCCATAATTTTTATTGCCCATCTAAAAATCCTTGATGATGTGACATTTGGCAATTCTTTTCTCAAGTTAAATATAAATTCTAGTGACTTGTGGTCTGATTTTAATAAATTTCCATGCTCCATACAATTGCTAGTGCCTCTTTTTCAATATTCAAGTGGTTAGTTCCTGCTGATGTTAAACATCTTGATATGTACATGATTTTTCAGCATCAGTTGCTTTTCACTTGCGTCAGTAGTTAACTTCACTTCTTTTTGTGAATCAATAACTTTTATTATTGGTTTGCTCTTCAGAATATTCTTTAGTATTTCCAAAACAATAGTTTGACTTGTGTGTCTAGTCAAATTCATTGAGGTTTTTGTGTCATTTTGCAAATGGTTCTATTAGTATCTTGGTATGGATTTACTATAAAAATTTGACCCCAAAAAAGATTCTCATTCTTTTTTATTTATTGGAGCAGATATTTCTATTATTTTCTTTGTTAGTCTATCATCAGGTGATATGCCTTCTTTTGATATTTGATATCCTAAATATGATATCTTCTTACAGTCAAAATTACAATTATCTTTGTTTATGGTCAAAGTTTGCTCTGTTTTCTATTTTAATTCTTCTTTAATTCTTACCCCTACATCTATATCATCCTGGTATATTATCATATTTTTTATTTTTCCAAATAAAACTCTTTCAATTTCTTTTTGAAAAATATCGCTGGAAATTTTTACCCCAAATGATAGATGAGTCTATCTTAATAAGCCTATAGGGGTGTTTATCATAGTGATTTCCTTTAATTTCTTGTCAATTTCTATTTGATTGTATGCTACTTTGAGATCAGTTTTTGTAAAGTACTCCATTTTTGCTAACTCATGGCTTGCAGTTTCAATATTTGGTAAAGGAAAAGAGTCTGAACATATTTGGTGTTGTACCCTTATCTTATAATCCCCACATATCCTTAAATCTTCATCAGGTTTTCTTATTTCTAATATCAGCGACACCCAATTACTACCACCTCAAGTTACTCTTTCTAGTATGTATTATATCATTTTGTTTAATTTAGCTACAACCAAAGGTAGGATATGAATTGAAACTTTTCTTGACTCTATTACTTTGGGTAATAGTTTTCCTTTAGTTGAGTGCTTGATTTAATAGTCCTTTTAATAGTCCTGTTAATATATCAATCCCTAATAATCAGTGATCTTTTTTGCATGCTACAACTGTAATGGAAATTATTTCAAAACACTTGTCGGTTTCAAAATTGCCTTGAAATGTTCCATTGTTTTTATGGTTGTTCTATCAAATTGCTTTAATTGTATCCTACTTCTTTTTAAAATTTAGGTCATCTTAATTTTATCCATAAATTTTTTGGTATCAACATAATGTCACTGCCTGTAACAACTTGCATGTTAAATATTTAGCCATTTATCCTTCTTTTTTTCTCTACAACTTTTTTGTTTATTCATTGTAATTGTTTCAGCTTCTTCTGCTTTGGAGGGGGTTTGGATATTTTTTATTTTTCCTGTCTGCTTTTCATATTTGTATACATTCTGAAAATGATCTCTTTTTTTTGCAATTTGAGCAGATTTTTCCCAGAGGTGGACATTTGTACTTGACTTTCTCATGATTTTCTTTTACAATATCTACATTTAATTATGGATTTGGTTGTGCTTATCTTGTATTCCTCAAATTCTTCTTTTGGTTGATTAAATTCTCTAATCAACTCTAGTTCTTGCAAAAACTCAATGCTAGCTTTTAAACTCATTCTGGTACTCTAGACATTTTAGTATTTTTTTGTTTCTAGTTTTGGTCTTGCAAGCCTTCAATTAATCTTGAGATGATGCAATGGTTGTCTTACTAGAACCATTATAATTGAGTCGTGAGTTCGATCCTCACTGGATGTCCCATACTTTCAGCCTGACAAAGCTATACTTAAGTTTTTACCTAATATCATATATATATATATATAATATAAAATAATCTTTTAGTATTTCAGGTTATATATAGAAGAGTTATTGAAAAGCTTGTATTGATCAAAAAGAGATTCTAAAAAATATTTAATGTTTGATTAAAAAACGAGTTAAACCCTTTATATATGTGTGGGTAGTTTACAAGGTATTCATTTTTATTTTTTTATTTTTAAGCAACATAACACAAATTTGTTTTTGTGTCTGCATTTTGAGATGATTTCTGATCATTTATTTATTAATTTTTATTATTTGGGGAATGTAATTATAGTTATTTTCTCCTCCAGATGAAGTTCACAATTTCTGGATTTGTTGTTTTAGACTAATGCTGTTTTCCTTATTTTCTATAATATTTTTGATGTAATTTAGTTTTTGTTTTTAACTTTCCATGTATGTTTAGAAAGCAGTGTGCTGTTCATGTATTTACTACCTCAAAGGATGTTTATGGGTATAGTTTCTCTGGTTCCAGAGTCATTCAGTTATTCCTATATATTTTTTTTCTTCATTATCTGTTGATTTTACAGTGGCTTGGTATATTACATTGTTTTGATAGCAATTGTCATTTAAGGGCATTTAATCTTTACTTGGCATTTGCAGGTGGGAGTAGTTCATGTGAATGGTTTGTTGGTTATTTTTAAGTTGTGTTTTTGTTATTGTGTCATGCAATAGTAGCTGATTTTTATTGTTTTTATTGATTATCTTGTGAAGAGTACAAGATAGGTGAAGTGAGCTATATGAGTGGAATGGATATTTTTCCTACATTTGTTTTTAAGTTTTTATTTTATGGTAGGTTAAACCATGTGTTTCATTTTGTATTAGAATTTTTTGTGCTGCATGGTGTGTATATGAGTTACTGAGAATTCACTATCTTTTAGGAATGTTTCAAAATTTTAGCTTTTTTGAAGATGGTGTTATTGGAAGAATTGTCATTGTAATGTCAAAGGATCAAAAATAGAAAAAGGCATAAGACATGTATGTGTCTTCTCACCAAATGTATTTAACCTTTACATTGAGTTGACCCTGAGAAAATTAGAAATTTTACAAGGTTCATAATATTATTATCTATATTCAATTGTTTTCTCAGATAAACAGTTTAAGATGACTGCCAGTGAATGAATGCTCTAGGTTTTAAAGAAGACAATTCTTCATCAGATCCTGTAGGCTGGCACTACAGAATTATAAATGAAAAACTTTACCTTATAACAAAATCTATATCATTTGTAGACTTCCAACAGCAACATCAAACAAAATAAATAGCACATGTAACTAGAAGTGAAAATAATAGTATAATGAAAATGTTAACTTTTAGCATTTCCTTGAACAAAAGGTTAGGAAGAAAACTCCCATCAGTACCAGAGAGAGTGATAACAGTGAACCTGAGAAACTGTTTGAAGAGTTATATTTTATAAATTTTAACTGATAGTAATGCTGTTCAGTCAATGAATGATGAATGTTTCAATAATTAATTTTACCATTACCATAAATAGCCTGCACCAGCATCTAGAATAGAATTTTAATTTCATCTTTGATAGTAAATTGCTATCTACCCCCAGAGACCCTACTCTTCATAAATTTCAACAAACTAAGGTTGGGCAAATTACCTCTACCTTACTGATATCTTAACCTGTAAAGGCAGTTTCCACCAGTAGCCACCAACTCCATCTGTCTGTCCATCTGCCTATCAAGGATATCATGTTATTCCTTGATGAAAGGAATAGTTGAAAATAAGTTATCATGTATCCATTTGCTTATTTCATTCAATTTTCCTCATGGATGTCTTTTGAAGGAGTTTTAATGTTTTGCCAATCGGTTTAGGAACTGACGTTTTGTGCTTTTCAATACTTCCTTACTACTAAAAATTTCAGAGTTTGACAGAGATGGATTTTTATAACATTTTTCATAGATATTGAGATAAAGTCCTTGATTTGTTCTCATCAGCTCAATATTCATTTACAACTTCAAATTTATTTACCTTTCATGCAGATGACTGCCATCCATCTGTTTACATCAGCATACAAAGAACTTTTTTCATTCTTGCTGTATAGACTGATGTCATTATTCAGCTAAGTGACCTTAACACTCTAGTATTTATTTTATCCATTGATGCCATATAATCAACAATTAATACTAAAAAGATGTATAATTTATTATACATAGTCAATCTCAAGATTTAAAAACAAAACATTTTTCTTAATAAAAAATAAAAATAACTTTATCAGCCTAGTAAACTAATTCTTTTGAGAATTTTTTAGAGTAAATTTTCCGTATTAAATTTATTTTGGTTGACCAGTATTTATTTCTTCAGATAAAGGAAAGTATGATATTGAATATCTTTCAGAAATGATTTATTTTTTATGATGATTCCAGTAACCAAAAATATCTTAAAAGCAATAAAATGAGGCAATATAAATATATATTTTACTGGGTTTATGAGAAGTTTCAGAGAATAGATTCTGAAGATCAAATGAGATAAAAATGAGACACAGTCTCTCTTGGAAAGTGAGTTAATGTTTTCAGAAAATAAAGCCTGCAATTTTTTTGTGTTCATGTGTGAAGAATGTTGCTTGATGCATCAATAATAACTTTCAAGGTGTGAAAGCATGAAGAGCCTGAAGGCTTGCTAGAATGTGAAAGATAATTTCGAATGGATGGGTTGCTTCCTGACAATGGAAACTTTCTCTTTGTGATGCTGCTATCTTACCAATTAGAAATACTTGTTTTGAAATGTGTTGTTTATGAATAATGTAAAACATTATGATGATGAGAATGAAAACGTTGGAAATACCTGAGTGATAAAGCATCAATCTTTCTTTCTGTTTGTCTGTGTGCCAATTTAAGTAATTATTTTTCCATCACTTTGTGGTCATTAATTCTTTTTTGTCTATTTTCTGTATTTAATTCTCTTTATTTAGCTATTTGAGTATATATAGTCCGATAAAGTGTTCTGACCTTTTTAGAGTAGATAAGTAAAACAGGTAGCTGTGGAGAGTCATGATTGCTTATATTTGAAAGGACTTTGCACATTAAAGAAGTAGTAAACTTGCTTTTAGCATTTACAGCTGTTAAAATGACCAAGTTTTGAATCACAAATTTTTACCCTCATCATCATCATTATCATAATCAACAACTTTCTGTTCAATAGAATCCTTTACAAAAACATTACCTAAGAAGTAGAATAAGGGAAGGAAGTAAATATATACATTCCTTTTGCCCAAATCCTGATATTAAGTGATGCTTAACATGTACAGTGTTTATATTTTCTTTACATTGGTAATACACTCCTGAATAGAGCACTGCAAAATCATTAAAAAAAATGAAAATGTAGCTTCTGACAAGATTTACATTTGCCTCACCCACTTTTGGGACACAATTTTCCTGAATGTTGCTTTAATTACCTCTGCTATTGACATTGTCTAAACTCCTACAATGGAAATATTTATTAAGCAAACCACAACTGGCTATTTCTTCCATTTAGACTCTCTGTGCCACCTTTGTGTAAAATTATTCATATTTAATTTTTTATATGAAGCTTTTTCATTGTCATTTAGTATAAATATAAACAATTGTAATTAATAATATAAACAAGTAATAAACAAAAAACATTGGAAATATTTTGTCTGAAAATTCACAAAGTTTATTTTTATTTGTAGTTGAAACTTTATTGGCAGTTTCAAAATATATTTTTGTTGTCACATTTGTCCACTGGTACTTGGTTATCTTTTAAGTTTATTGTGAATATTTATCAAGAAAGAAAATCATTATTGTCCAGCATTTGTTGCCATATAGAAGGACAGATAGTACTCTATTCTTTGTTTTCAACAAAATCTTCCTGTCTCTGAATATTCTGTTTTGCTTGAAATGCATCCTTGGCCATTCATTTTCAGATCTCAGTCTCACACTTTCCATCACCTGTCAGAACACTTCCCAGGTAGTTAAATTTCTTCAACTGTTTGATTTTAGTATTCCCAAACTTTGGCTCCACAATTCCTAGCATTAGTCCTGCTTCTATTTAATTCAATCCCTACTAATACAATGGGAGAGAGGTCAGGTGACTGAGGTGACCCAAGCCATTATTTCCAAAATGCTGTTCCTTTTTTTTTTTTACATAATTTAGAAGAGTGTTTTCGATTGTTTTCTTGTTGAAAGGTGATTGTTTTTACAATTATGCATAAACCAAACGGTATACAATGTCTTTGCAAAATCCAATGATAATATTTTTTCATGATTCCCTTGACTTGAATCAAGTTTCTCACCCTCTCTTCTGACAAACATCCACACCCCATAACAGACACCATGCTTAGCTGCTGAAACCACACATGTATTATTCTCATATACACTTATTAACAAACAGTTTAAATTTGAACTCCGCAGTTCACGATACATTTTGTCATTCTTTCAACATCCAGCTCTAAAGGTTTTTTGCCCATAACACTTTTTTCTGCTTATTCACCTTCTGTAACAGGGGCTTCTGGATAATCATGTTCACCCTGAGATTCACTGATCTAAGTTGATTTGTCACAATTGAGAACAACACTGCTTGTGGTCAAGTAGAATTAAGTTCAGCTGTCAACTCTTGAGCAGTTACCTTCTGTTTCTTTTGCTCTCAATAACCAAGTGTTTATCTTCAGCAGCAGTTGTCATTTTTGGTGCTCCAGTTTTTTTCTCAACATTTCCACCAGTTTCAATCTTGTTTTTCTTCAAATGAAGATAGCTACATATGTTTTGTTTACAAGATTAGTCAGTGCAGAGCTAAAATTTACAACCTGTATTAAAAAGTCAACTGAAATAAAAACAAAATATAATATTTTCATAAAAATAATCATAATTTAGCAAAATATATTGTGGACAGATGAATCCAAATTCAAACTTTTTGTAATAAGAGAAGACTGAATAAAAATTAAAAATAAAAGCAAATATGGTGTAGTTACTGAAATTATATTTTTTTCTTTAAAAATACAAAAATATTTGTTTTTTGTTTTTAAGATGCAAGGTGTCTCCAATTTTTTTTTGTAGTATATATATATATATATATATATATATATATATATATATATATATATATATATATATATATATATATATATATATATATTATATACTATAGCCCTAATTATTAGGCCACCCCATTTAAAAAAATGTATTTCATAGTATTTTTAGTATTTATTACCAAGTAGATTATTTTAAATGAAAATAGAATGGTTTTTTTCTTAATACTGCACAATAACATGAGCATTAAATTAACTCTTCTGGTGTCCAGTTTTTGTGCTCTCTTCCTCATGCTAGTCTCTTCTTCTTATTAGCTGGCTGAAGCAAAGGCTTTCTGGCTGCCTTGTAAAATTTTGCAATGTAATAATAACAAAAGAGCCATTGTATTTCATTTAGAGTTATCCATTTGGCAATAAATACTAAAAATAGTATGAAATACTTATTTATTTTTAAAAAACTGGGGTGGCCTAATACTTATGGCTGGTAATATATATATATATATATATATATATATATATATATATATATATATATATATATATGTGTATATAAGTCATAAATCCCCGCCAAAACGGCTTGGAGGTAAATCCAAAAGGATACTATTAATATTAGGTATTAACACTGATTCAACCAGAGGGCACAATGTAATTCAATTTATTTATTTACAGAGCCAATATTTATTAGATATAACAAATTTAAATTTTCTTATATCGAATGGCCATTTCAACAGGTACATTTAACACTTATCTCATCAGCAAGACTAAAACTTTTAATGTTTTTGTCTCATTGAATGATGGGTGTTAAATTTACCTGTCGAAATGGCCATTCGATATAAGAAAATTTAAATTTTTTTATATGTAATATGGAGTCTAACTGTACTGATGAGCTGTGATATGGCGAAACAGATCTGTCTGCGGATGACAATATTTACGCTCTCACACCCTGATTGAGCACTCTGGAAAAATAGTAGACTTTGATAAACAGTAGCTACTCTGGCATGTACGCATCGCTCATTCAGTGAAATGAATTAGAGCACTCTAGCTATTGGGCGCATATAATGATATGCGCTAAAGTCTGCCTACTTCAACCGAACACCCATAGCCCAGGTGTAGAGTCACCGACTGATGCCATTTCAGTCGGGTTTTAACCCTGATTAAAAAAGCAATCGGAGTCTAACTATACTGATGAGCTGTGATATGGTGAAACAGATCTGTCTGCGGATGACAATATATATATATATATATATATATATATATATATAGATAGATAGATAGATATATTAAATATATAGAAATAGGTTGTTGCAACGAGAGAAATTGGTGTAGAATAAAATGTGTGAGAGGCTGTGAATGTTTTGTTTAAAGTCTATATTTATTGTTGTTGTTTTTATACATGTTATGATACATTAAATATCCATAATTGTATTTGTGACACTACACATGTTTTGAGTCTAAAGTTGACTCTCTTCAGGCAAATAAACTTGTGACTTTACATATCTAGTTCTTTTTTTGTTTCTGATGGCCAAGGTATAAATAAGTAAGTAAATAAATCAGTAAGTAAATTAAGTGGTGGCCACCTGGTTGAAATGTTTGTGGGATTGGTGGTTTTTCACATCAGCATGTGCATAAATAGATAAACAGATAAATAAATAAATAAATAAATGAATCAAGTGCTGACCACCAAGTTGAATTGATTGTGGGGTGGGGTTTTTCACATTATCAGGTTAAGTTTATCTTGGAGGCACTTTTGTTATCCAGGAATTTTTCATTGACTTGCAAAATTGGTCTGTAATTGTTTTCTATCATGTTTTCATCTGGTTCTTTTTATTGCTTTGGCAATACTATTTGAATTTGGTGTGTGTGTGTGTGTGTGTGTGTGTGTGTGTGTGTGTGTATAAGTGTGTTTATGTAATAGCGATTTTTTATTTTGTCTTTATGCTTTGGAATTGTTTTTTTATGGATCATCTGGTTCTTTTTATTGTTTTGGGGATACTATTTAAATTTGGTGTGCATATGTATGTGTGTGTATGTATATGTGTGTGAGTGTGTATGTATATGTGTGTGAGTGTGTATGTATGTGTGTGTGAGTGTGCATGTATGTGTGTGTTATTTTTGTTTTTTTCTGGTGTGTGTGTTTTAGGTTTTTCAGGTTGTTTTGTTGAATGAAGGCTTGTATTTTTTATGAATTCTTCCTTCATTATGTGTCATAATATGCATTTTGGTAGATAGGTATTGCTCTGAATTTACCTTCACTGTATTCATGTAAAGCTTCATACCACAAAAAGTAGACCCAGGTACACTCATAGTAACTTTTGACATGAACGGCCTGTACAGCAATATACCCCATGAACTAGGAAACAAAAACTTTAAACAAAACGTTCACGGCCTCTCACACTATTTATTCTCTATAGATTTATATATATCACAGAGAGTTATGGTACATATGAATACATTTATAAATAAGAAATTTGATTGAAGAAGGCTCTATGAAGAATAGTTAATAAAATTTGCAAGTTATTAAATTCCAATAATAATTGTAATAGACAGATGTCAGTATATATTTATATATTATACACAATCAAATATGGTATATGTTTTAGGTGTGTGCAAAAGTACCCCATAGCCATTTTCTTTTAAACTAAAAGACTGAATAAATGTCTTTTATTAAATATAATCTCTGGTATAATAAAAAGTTGGAAATAGTATTATATCCATGACATCTCTCACACTCATTTTCCCTCTAGTTCTCCACCCCTTTTCTGACAGCTATAACCTCCAAGAATTTAAATGCAAAGTCAATTCCCATCTCTTATTTACATAACTCTAGCCCTTTCCACATCACCCTATGTATCTTGTTCTTTTCGTTTCTCTCTACCTTCGTAACTGTCTTCACGCCTGTGTTCATATCGTTTTCTTGCCCTTTCTCTTTCACCTCCAGTAGCTTGTTCTTCTTTGTCTTCACTCTTTTTCTGTCTAAAACTTTAACTCTCTTATGTTGCCCCCTGCACATCAGTGGTGGTACCGCCTTGCTTGGGGTAAAATGATTAAAAACAAAAAAAAATGTTAGTTAGTGTCCTCAGGATTTCAAAGAATCACTTAAAAATAGAAGTTTTAAATGCCTTTTTAAAACTAATTTACTAGTTTACTTCGGAACTAGAGAAACTTTCTCTTCCTGAAAGGTTTTATCATCTATTCAATAAGAATGATGAAATTAAACCATTACTGTAAAAGATATTTTTAAAAGTTTTAGCCCTTTATGCTTAATCTACCATATTAGCTCATGATAATCTTAGTGCTGTTAAATTTTAAATTCTAGGTAAACCCTTCTCTAAATAATTGGACACCATATAATAATGGGTTAAATAGTTTCAGCATTCTAGTTTAGTAAGAGTTAATTAAACTTCCAAAAGGTATGAAACTTACTAATTATCAAATCCAGAGAGTTTCACCAAACTTTTGGCTTATAGTATAATATATATGTGTATGTGTGTGTGTGTGTGTGTGTGTGTGTGTACCTATATGAAATAATATTGTTTATGTAATATCTTTTTCTCTATATCATTAATGATAAATGTTTCTGGTGCTGAGTTCTGTGTTTTCTCTTCAGCCAATTCTAAACAATAAATGGGAATTAAATCTATCGCTAAAAATTTTATTTGACATTTTACTCTATCTTTTGTTTACATGAGTTTATTATTGTATTTCTAATTTCCTTTGTCTCTTTCTCTTCTTCTGCACTGAGGTTTGAAAACATCAAACTTATCTTTCTCTCAAAGGAAAATCCATTTTTTACATCTGAATTAATATGTGTACTGTGTCACCAGCTATCAGGGAAGTCAATTGCAACAAAGGCTATTTTCACAAAAATATAGGAAAATGGAATTTAATTCTTGGGTATTGCTAATATTTCTTTCATCAATTGTAAATTGACACAAAAGGATGCAACATAGATATTATAAAATCTTGCACCTGTTTAATCAAAGAAATCGTTGTACTGAATTCAAATTTTAAAAAAGTATTTCAAGTAAAAACATTGAATGATTTGATTTCATGTTGAAAATAATTGGGCCATGTGTCATACATATAATGAAATATATATATATATATATATATATATATATATATATATATTATTCCTCACATTATTATTGTTACATCAAACACTGTTCTGTTAGCACCAGTACTATATTATATTTTAGAACATGTAAAAATTTTTTATATATCCACTACAAATCGTACATTTGTTTCGACATTGAAACTACAATGTCTCATCAGGTGGTGTGGACAGGAATGGAAAGCCTCTTTTCTTATATTTGGTGAGTTGTGTGTGGGATGTTGGTTGGGGTTAGTGATAAGGGAATAAGTCTTGTGAATTGTCCGTTTTAATTTAGAAGAATGTGGTGTGGGTAGTGAATATAGTTGATTAATGAGTGTCTTGGAATTTTGTTGATAGATTTAACATTAGCAGATAGGATGTAAGTTTTATTATCTTGCGACTAGACTTTATCCTTTGGATTTCTCAGAGGAGCAGAGTAGGGAGGTGTAAGGGATGGGAAGGGATGGGATTGGACTTACTGCTTATTTGTACAACTATAGAATATTTTTGTATTTAAGCACAGTTTTTATAATTAATCTAATTTTGTATATTTAACCTTAATTTTGGATCTATGAAATCGATTTTTTCTATTAAATTTTAAATTTTAAGTTAGATCACAGTTTGTGGTGTGTAATAGGTAAGATTTAATGTAAGAGATAAAATTTAATGTTAGTATTTAAGGTAATAGGTAAGTAGGTAAATGGTGCATAATAGGTAGAATTTAATGTAGGAGGTAAGATTTAATGTTATATTTGAGGTAATAGGTAAATAGGTAATAGGTATGCTTTTATTTAAGGTATTAGGTAAAAAGTTTTTATAATTAATCTAATTTTGTATATTTAACCTTCATTTTGAATTTAGAAAATCAATTTTTTCTATAAAATGTTTTTTAATTTTTTAAAATTTTAAATTAGATCATGGTTTGTGGTGTGTGTAAGAGTGTTGTTAGTACTATGAAGGTGTATCATTTCTAAGAGGTCCTAGCTCTGGATTTTGTAGTATTTTTTAGCATGATTATAAGGTTAGTTCTTTAATATGCTTGCACTTTACTGTGGTTTCATGCCTTGTGAAATCGCTTTTTAAATATGTTCATGGTGTTTCCGATATATATTTTTTCATCTTTATGATTCTCCATGGATGAAATCGAACACATATATATCAGGGATTTTGTTAAACATTTATTGGTCATAGGGCATTCATATGGGTTTCTACAGTTACAGAGGTTGTTATTATTGGGCAGACTGATATTAGTGTTGGAGTTATTATTCACTCAGATATATATATATTGATGTAAATTAATAAATATACATTTGAGGAGGGTTTACATATGAATAGTGTTAATATTCAGGTGTTAATAAAACAGTGCTCAATGTATGAACAGAGCTGTATTATATATATATATATATATATATATATATATTAATAAATATGCATATAATTGTAAGTCTATAGCATGACTTGGAGTTTCATGGCTTTTACAATCATCAGGTGCATATATATATATATATATATATATATATATAAATTAAATCATAAATAAAGTATACCTGTAAACACAAGACTGATAAAAGAAATGATAAATGTTAACTTTAGATTTAATATTTCCCTCCACTATGAATAAATAAAGTTCCTCAAGGAAGAAAATATGTTGGCATAAAAAAGTTTTTCTTTTGTATTTTCTTTTATATATTTATACATATATAAATATATATGTATATATATATCCATACACACACACACACACACACACACACACACACAAATGTACATGTTTTTTGACAATGGCATAATGATTATACAACTTTATTTTATTAAGCTCAAATTGCGTACTAGTATGCTTTTATCAGGAGTGTTTCTGGACCTTTAGGATTAGATAATAAGTTGTTCTGGTTTTGTATGTGCCATATAACACAAAATATAGAGTGTGATGCTGAAAAAACATGCAAATCTATTGGTCTAATGAAAAGTATGAGATTTGAAACTCATAAAAATATGCAAATCTCAAATTATGAATTGTTTCATCTTATTAAATGAGTTTAATGTACCTTGGAAAATCATTGTAGTTGAACATTAGCCTTATTTCCTACACTAAAATCACAACTAATATTTATGCTGAAACAAAAATGAAGGTTATGATTTTGAAGAGGAAGTTGACTCAATGAGAAATAGACAAGTGGCTGGGAATTATCATAAATAGTACTTAAATCCAAAATTAACAGCCAGACAAATGAGGAGTAAATGTAATCTTAATATTGAGGTTTCAGTTGATACAGTACTCAGAGTATTATGAAAATAAATCCTTGAACAACAATAAAAAAAATCCGAACAGAATATTGATGTGGGAACAACTTGAATGAGCAGATAGTAGTAAAAAAAAACCCCAAAAAACAAACATCACAAACCAAAGATCATTTGGACTGAAGTAGTCAAAGGAACATCTAAAATGAAATTCTGGAAAAAGTGATTTTTAATGATAAATGCAAAATAGAGTTACATTCTAATGCAAGAGAATATGTAAGAAGACCAAATAGAGGAAAGTAACAATGCAAACATAGTAAAATCTAGTGGTGGGACTGTAATAGTGTGAAGTTGCATCAAAAGTGATAGATGAAAATTGGTAAAAGTTGATAGAAATCTATACAATGAAAATGATATTATATTAGTTTACTATGGTCTAGTCTCCTGCTAGAGTACAAAGTACTGATTTCAATATAATTGAACCATTGTAGTGGAAACTGGAGAAATAAGTATTCCAACAAAAATGATGCAATGCCTAAGCTTTTAAATTACTGCCAAGAAGACTTGGAAAAAAAATTCCCAATGAGAAAATCTGGACCTTGTTTAATTCAATCAGCCAGTTAAATGCCATACATGATACACGCTTGGGTGATCATGTCTTGAATGAGACATAACTGACTGGGCAGAAGATTATCCTGCAGTAGGTTGCCATTACTTTCTGCAGTAGACTGGCTGCCAACCAAGGCTATAGTACCCAAGCCATCCAGTTATTTCACCCATAAGAAATGGCTTAATACTTTTCCCAAGGGAATTTGTACATGAGTGAATTCAAGAAATTCAACTGGAATTCAAACTTGGCTCCCCAATTTCTCGTTCTGAGTCAATATCCACTGCACCACAATGCACATCCTTAATTCATTAATTTAATACCAAATCAAATTGAAGCAATTATTTAAGCCACAGAAAGCAATAGTAATTACTAATACTATACTTTGATGATCTTTACTTTCAGTACTAATAAAGATCATTTTTTGCAAAAAAAAAAATCATTTTTAAATTCAGAAAAGAGCTGAAAAGTGAAACTTTTATTAATGGGCCAATACTTTTGCATGATTGTTTTTCAGCATTGCTATGTTTAAATGCTTTCTCATGTTTAAATGCTTTCCTATAAAGCATTAATGAAAATGCAGTAACTTGTTTTCTGGTGCTCAAAGATCATAAAATGTACTTAGAAAAGTATACTTTTAGTCACTCTCAATTTTTGGGGTAAATTTGATAAAAGTAATTAATTTACCAAGGTGGCCCAAAAGCATTGCATACCAGTGGAAAGATAGAGAAATAGTTATATAGATACATAGATGTCATAGTCAAGTTGCAACATTTCTCATTTTATTATTGTAATTTTTATTTCTTTCATGAAGCATTGTAAATTATAAGTTTTTTGACAAGTTAGTTTTCATCTTAATTTCATTTGCATTTTATTAAAACTTTCAAACTCATGTTATTACAATTAGAAATGATTTGTGCAAATTGGAAATAAAGAATAAGCCTTCAGCAAGATCCAAAAATGCATCCCTTTTACTACAGAATTTTTTTGTCTTAACAAAAAATTGCATTATGTTTTAGACCACCTGATATCATTCAAATTTAATCAGATGGCTATTCCTTATCCTTATATTTTGTTATGTAACACAAGTCCTTTCAATTGTCTGTCTTCATTTGCCTTAAATAATTAAAATTATTTAAGGCCAATGAAGACAGACAATTGTTCTTTGTTCCTATTCTTCAGTACATGTACACTAAGTAGATTCTTTTCTGTTTCTATCTGCTTCTCTTGCCTTCAGTATCTGCTGTGGTATTCTCTAGATCTTCTTTCCACAATATGCTTCCAAGAAATCTTTTCTATTTCTTTCTTTCTTTGTAAGTATAAGTTTTCTTGTTGTTCTTATTTTCCTTAAAACTTTTAAATTTCTGATAATTTTTTTTTTAACATTCATCAGTAGAACCATATCTCTGTTGCTCTAAATTTCTTCTTTATTTTTGAGAAAATTGTTCAATATCATATAAGAGATTAGGTATTACAAAACAGTTCAGCATTTCTTAATATATTGCAAAGTTTCTGAAAGGCTTATTTTGATGTTCTTATGCAGCATAAGATTTCTGTGGCATTTTATATCTGTTACTCCATGACAGAGATAGTTACGTTTCTGTATCAGCTTCATTTTGCTTTCCCCATTACAGAGTTTATGGAGTGAAGATGGACATAAACATCAAAACAGCCATCAAATCACAAAAAAGCGATTTTTGAGTTTGAGGATTTGCTCATCTTTATGGTTAATGAATTAATCCTTTGAAAATAAATATTTTTAAATCAATAGTCACATTTCTGCCAGCAATAAAAAAAACATGCTTTGTGATCCCTTTGAAGATTATATAAGCAAAGTCACCATGTTAAAATGTTAATTTTTCTTGGTTTGGCTTTGTGTCTTACTTAACAGAACTCCCTACAGCTTACAGGATTTATTCAGAATAATATTCATCAGAATTATTATTAGAAGGTTTTCATCAGAAGGTTGATTGCCAGCAGTTGGAATGTGTGGATTAGTGTAGAAGAGTGAAATAATAAAATATACATTTTGAATGTTAAAATAGAAATTTATAAAAGAGAAACTAAATGAGTAGAGTCTGTGTTCAATGATAAAGTTGAGGTATTAAGAGTTCATGCAAAATATTTGTAGCAGTAATTGTTGAGAGAGATAAGGAGAAAGAGAACAAGGCATTCTCGTTACATTTTAGCCGTGTGCCAGCAAACCACCTCCTCTGAATGACCGCTGTGATCTGACCGGTTAGAGACCATCCTTAAATATTGACCCAGGAATTTTTTCTTTAGCAGTTGAAAAACTGTTTGCTCCTATTTTGAATTTTTTGATTTGATGAACAATCAGGATCCAGAGTTTCACTACACCCTTACTTATTCACTCATCTTTCTCACCAAAGCTATGGAACATTTATACACTTCTTCACTAAGCTATGTGACACCTTCACTTACACACTTCCTTATCAAACTACTTGACACACTTTCCTCTTCACTTTTTCCCTTGCCTCTCTTTTTCTCACACATACATGCAAAGAAATTTCTTCTCATTTTAACAAACAACTACAAACAAGAAATGTTACTACAAAAAATTTAATACTTGTACACACAGAAAAATTTAGTTGTAAAAAAATTAAAAATCAAAATATCTTATATTTTTATATTAAAAAGTTTTCTCACTTTTTTTTGTTGTGGGCTGATTCAAATCTGTAACATCCATACTTTGGCCTTGCTGACAACCATGAATTCTTAGTCTTTCTTTTTTCTTCTTATTTTGACAGTTCTTTTAGTTTTCTTTCTGAATTTTCCATCAACATAGTATTATCCACATATCATATGTTATTAAGGTTGTTTCCACTGACAATAAATCCAGATAGGCCCTTCTAGTTCTCTTAGGGTCATCTCTAAATAAATCCTGTGAGAATCACATCCTTGTCTTACTCCTCTTTCTATTGATATGATCATTTATTTTTTAATTTGTATACATGAGCAATATCATTTAGTCATTGAGTGTTCACACCATTAGTAAATAGTAACATAGACTAAAGTATGGTAAGTCTCCTTAGTACTCCAGTTCTCTTCTTAGTAGTTTAGCTATTTTTAGTAATGCTGTTGTTTAACTCCAACTTTTCCTCTAATTTTCATTTTCTTCAGTCTTTTTCTTAGGTTAATAAGACTTATCAGTGCTTTGATAATTTTCTTACTGATGATATGGTTGAATATTTTATATTTCCAAGTAGTCTATGTTTGTTGTTTTCTTTTTCCTAACTTTTTGGATGGTTATTATGATATAGTTTTAATTGGCTTTTATGATGTTTTATGGGGATGGTTCTTATGATGTGTTTATCTGAACAGTTCTTGTGACATCTGTGATATGATTGGTTCTTATGATAGTGTTTTATATGAATGGCTCTTGTGATATTTTATATTAATGGTTCTTTTGATTTTGTTTTATATGGTTGATTCTTATGGTGATGTTTTATATTAATGGTTTTTATGCCATTTTTGGCCATTTTTAAGAATAATCAGTTTATCTGTTAAGGTTTTCTCTGCATAACCATATTAAAATCAATTTTTCTGTCAGTTCATTGTTTTCTTGCTTTTCTTCTCATTTCAAAGTTCTTATAGTTGTGTTTCTTGGCTTGTTGTTCAGTCATGTGCTTTGTCTAGAGTAGCTTTTGATTGTACTAAATAACCTTTCTTTGCTTCATCTTGTGTATGTAGTTATTTGTGCATACACACTTATGGATTGCTAGCGAGAATGTGAAAATTGTGGAAAACATCATCTTGTGTATAAAAAACATTGACTTTATAGAATTTATAGCACTTAATTTTAAATTAGTGACAAAAAATGTAAATTGAAAATATTTTTTCTTAAATTTAACTTTTTATCCAGTTTGTATTGAATACAAAATGTAAAATTTAAATAAAATTGTATGAATAAAAAATAAGAATATCTGTTTGAATTTCTAAGATGAGGAGTTATAATTATTTACCCAATTTACATTCATATTATTGCCCACATCTTTGTTTAGTTATCAAAACATTTCAGCCATTGTCCTCTTCAGTTTATTGATCAGGGAAACCAACAGTGAATTCTGAACTGAACCGTTTATTTAATCTATGGGATAAACTGTTCTCATTCCACTGTTCATGTTTAGGTATATCTTGTCTATTTCTTATTTTTTAGTACTGTTTAGTTATTGCTCACCTGTTTACAAAAATAAGTAGTTATATAATTTACATTATAAAACAAAGTTTATACAATATTCAAAATAAATGCATACAAATGGATTCATAGAAAACTGCAAGAAGTTTGCACAAAAAATAATCTTGTACTTAGAAAAACATAAACACATTTCAATTTTTGTACTTTATCAGTTACTGGCAGCAGACACCATTGATGAAACTGTCATGACATTTATCTATCACATAAGCAGCAGTAAGTCTAAAATGTACTTAATGTTTATGTGAATAAATGTTTTCTTTTCCTTTTTTAAACAAATGCAGTTTTTAGTTAGTGACTTAAATTCTTCATTTTATATTAGTTTGGACAATGGATATAGCTTTATTTCAATCATACCATCATGGATCAAGAAAAAGTTGATATTTAGTTCTCATGTATAATATATACCACTAACTTTTTGGATTAAAAATCTGAACAAAATGCATATTTATACATGAATGATTATGCTGATTTTTGAGACACTTGATTCCAGAGTTAATGTAATTTTTGATGCCATTTGATCTTTTTTTCCTCTTTTCTTTTAATGTATATCCTGTTGCCATCATTTCCTAAATAAAGTACCTCATGTATTGTCATTAATTTTCTTCTTTTGTAGTTCTGTTTTTTGAAAACCCTTATTGCTCAGCTCATGAATGGTCCTGAATACTTCCCAATGAAGACTGCCTTTTTTAATTAAGTGAAGAGTTTGATCATTAGTATTTTTCTTATTTTTTTGCTGACTTTTTTCCTAGATCTCATGATGGTATCTTCTTTCAAAATTCCAAGATATTTCCAAATATCTTTTTCATTGGATGTTCTGATAATTTCCTACTTGGTAGTCCAATTTCATTTGTTGTTTATCTTTTTCCCTTGTTTGTAACCAGCATTGTATACTTTCAAAATTCCATTCCTATATCCAAGCTGAAGACTATGAACACTTGTATAAGAGTTTCCAGTTTTGTTTTTTTTTTTGCAACAAAAGCTATTTTCACAAAAATATAGAAAGCATAATGAAGTTGATTCTTGTATATTGCTAATATTTTTTTCATTGTCAATTGGCAAAAAAAAAAAAAAACCCTAAAAAGCTGCACCTGATTAATCCAAATAGATCTCTGGGTTGAATTCAGCATTTTCATAAATATTTAAAGCAAAAACATTCAATGATTTGATTTCATGATGAAAATAATGAGCTCATGTGTCATAAGTAAAGTGTAATGGAATATTTTTTATCTTGATTGAAAATTTTGACTGCTTGTATAAGAGTTTCATTAAGTTTTAATTTAGTATAAATCCCAATATCCACTTTTTTGGAAAAGCATTAGTCTAAACTCCTGTTCAGTTTCTTAAGTAAGAAGCCATTAAAATGTAATAAAGAGAATTAACAATAAAGTAATGGGTAAGTAATTTATGCAGAGTTGCCCATATGCGCATATATACATACATATATATGTGCATATATACATACATATATATATATGCATATATATATATATATATATATATATATATATAGACAAGAATTAAGAGAAAAATTAAAATAATGATGTCGAGAAAAATCTGAAAAAGGATGGCATAGAAGAGTGAAAAGAACTAAAAACAAGCAACAAAAATACAAGAAAAATACAAAAAATAATATTTCATTTCAAAAATACCGATATACATTGAGCCTTGTGAAGTCTTCTGGTGGGTTCTTGAATGAGTATTAAAGTAAGAATGATTTGGCTATACCAACTTTGGTAGAGGAAATAGATATAGTTAAGTCTCTGATGCTGAATGCTGTTGGCCATGCTAGGATCACCATTTGGACCGTTTTTATCATTGTTTTTTTAACCTGGTTATACATTTTTATATTTTGTGTTAGATGTTTTAATGCAAGTCCATATTTTTGATTATGCCAGTCAATGTTTCGGCAGTAAATTGATACTAGTAATATTTTGATACTAGTGATATTTTCAGACTGTACTGAATGTTAGGATGTGCGTTGTGGTGCAGTAGATATCAACTCAGAATGAGAAATTGGGGAGCCAAGTTCAAATTCCAGCTGAATTCATTGCATTCACTTACACACAAATACCATTGGGAAAGGTATGAATCCATCTATTCCTTCCAGTTATGGGATAAATAATAAGACAGTTTGAGTTTTATAGCCTTGGCTGGCAACCAGTCTACCACAGAAAGCAATGGCAACCTACTGTAGGATAATCTTCTGCCCAGTCAGTCATTTCTTTTTTGAGACCTGATCATTCAAAGCATGTATCACGTATGGTACTTAACTGACTGACTGATACTTATGTTTACATGACCAATATAGCCTCCGAGTTTCAACTTATGATATCTATGACCAGAGAATCATCAGCACAATATTTCCTACACCTGAATAAATCATTATTTATGATTTTGCATATTAATATGGCCTCCTTGATATTCTTTAATCGTTACCAGTCTTTCATGCTTTGATCTTGTTAACTTTCCTGCCATTTCAATTTTAATAGTTATTGTAATAGTTTTTATTGGTTCCCAGAGATCTTCTTTGCTTGAATATTGTTTTCCATACTCATATTAATTAAGGGTTCCTTCCCTTCTCTCAAAGCATTTACAGGTATTCTAACACCTTAGCCATGTTGGTAATCGCACTCCATCCAATTGTACAATTCCAACACCCCTGTGTTTTTAACAACTTGCACTCATCTGGGGTATAAATGCTCCAAGGTAATTTAGCCTTGTATTCTGGTGGCCTGTGGATTGCATTTATATACATGAAACCTGTTGCTGAAACTATTAACATAATAACTAACTCAGTATATAAACATAATTCAATCCTATTCCTATTTCTCAATTCCAATATTCTCAAAACTTTTACTTGCTTACAAGTTCTTTTACAACCATTACAGCAATATTTACACCAAACTAGCGGTCCATGCTTTTCTAACTTTTATATGTTCTATGCTGAAAACATGATTTTTAAAAAAGTTACCAAACTGAAAATATATGTTCAATACATTGATGATATTTTCATTTTAGCTGACAACAAAATCGAAATTGATAATCTTAAAACTACTTTTGAAAAAGACTCTGTTCTTAACTTCTCATGTATGTGCTGAGCCCAAAAAATAAACAACAATTTATGGATTTTTTGTGGAGTATAGTAATAATACTTTCATCATTTCAGTATATAAAAAAGACCACTAGCAAAAATTCTTGCCACTTTAATTTTATTAGTCAATGTCTTCTTAGATACAAAATTGGTGTTATTAAAAACTTCCTCATTTTTCTTCAAAGAACTCCACAATTTGAAACAAATGGCTTTCCAAATTATTTACTTGACTACCATATCAGAATTTTTCTTCACAACAAAAATAATGGCAACTACAAACACGTGGACAAAAACAATAACATTAATATTTTCTGCAAAAATCAAATTCACAGTTATTACAAATAAGATGAATCTTCACTTTGCAACATTACTTGAAGTTATGCAACACTGACTAGCATAAACAAGAAAATTAAATTATCTATTACTATCTACTACAAAAAATTCAAAACTGTCAGTCTCATTGTCAATAATAACAATTCACCTACAAAATCTAAACTGCAGAGAACTATTGTCATTTATAAATTTATATGTCCATTGAGTAACTGTATTCTTCAGCAATACAAATTTGTAAACAATTACATTGGCCACACTATCACAAAATTGACAAGAAGATTTACATTGCATCTTTCCTACAACAGTTCCATCCAATCTCATTTGAACATAGATGGAGATTTACAAGGACCTATTCATGGCATAATCATTAACATTACATACATAGGGTATCCACATGCAAAAGAAGATTAAAAATAATGGAGGCATTACTAATAAAAAAGAGAAATCCTACATTTAATAACAACAATTATGAACATGGTAACAATGTGCTTACCGTGTTCAGAAATTAACATGCACATGACTCTATATACATAAACTTTACACATATTTATTTACAAGTTAAACAAAATTTATTCTTGATAATAGCTGAAAGTATAGCCAAAAGCACTAAAATATACAAGACCTTTGGACAATTCTTTTATAATTTGAGTTTTGAAAAGAAAAAATCATGAGAACACATGAACAGTTATATAAAAACTTAATACTAATACCTTGTCTGTCATTTTCAATGAAATCTGCATAAAAAAAAGATTCTTGGCCAAATACACAATATATATATATATATATATACATACACACACACACACACACAAAATACTCTTATTTGAGCTGCTCTAAATATAATGCCTTCTATTGCATTCATAGAGGTGAAATCTTCATCTCTTTTTATTTCTTGTTACAGATAGCAGCTGTGCGGTAGTGTGGCAAAATTGTATCTAATTCCACTGTCCACATGCATGGGCTGGGTGTCTATGTCAGCAATCACCTCCCCATAGCTAGGGTGACTTCACTTGAATCTACTGACCACCAATACATATGTCTCCGCCTGTCTCTCCTCAGTTCGGTTAGTTACCTATTCTTTCTTTACCGTTCTCCCTCCTCTCCTGACTGCTCCCTACTAGATAGCATTGCTGATGACATAGATAAGGCTATTTCTTATCACCCATTCGCCCACATATTTGTATTTGGAGACCTCAATGCCCATCACTCTGAGTGGCTTGAAAACGCCGTTACTGATCCAGCGGGCATTCACGCCATGAACTTTGCTATTTCCCAATCCCTTACACAAGTGGTGGACTTCCCCACTCGCTTCCCAAGCACTCCCTTGGGTCATTCCTCACTGTTAGATATATGTTTCACCTCTGCACCTGACACCTGTCAAGTCTCGCAGCTTTGCCCTCTCGGCAACTCCGACCACGCTGTAGTCTCTCTCAGTATTTCTTTCCAATCTCACTCCCCCCCAGGAGCCCCCTACCTATAGGACCTCCTACCTCTACCAAAAAGCTGACTGGGATGCCTTTTGCGATTTCCTTTGCAACGTCCCTTGGGGAAAAGTGTTCGACCTATCAGTTGATGACTGTGCCTCTGAGGTCTCGTCATGGGTGAAAGCTGGCATTGATGCCGTCATAGCCACCAGGAAGTATTGCTTAAAACCTCATTCCTCTCTGTGGTTCTCTCTGGCCTGCTCAGCCGCCATTGCCCACAGGAACCATTACTTCCGTCTATTCTGGAGACAGTCAACTGATCATAATAGGCGCCTGTTCACATCTGCTCGCAATGAGTGCAAGAGAACCCTAAATGACACCAAACAGTTGTTTGCTGAGAGAATGTGACAGCACATAGCTGACCGCAAGTTCGGCTCCAAGGACTATTGGAGGATTTGTAAACGAGTGCTCAACAATAGGAAATCCTCAATACCTCCTTTAATCCATGGATTTGAGGTTCTCACGTCATCTGCGAACAAAGCTGAGTGCTTTGCCCACAGATTCTCATCCAACTCCACATTTGACTCATCCGGAGTACACCCACCCAACTTCCCTATTAGAACTGAGGCCAAACTGCATGACATATATATTACCCTGACAGTAGTATCCAGAGTAATTTCAAAACTCGACCCCCATAAGGCGTGTGGAGATGATGGAATCCTGGTGATAGTCCTTAAGAGGTGTGCTCCTGAACTTTCCCCTGTCCTCTCTAAACTATTTAACTACTGCCTTCCTGCTTCCTGCTTCCTGCTTTCCTGCATGCTGGAAGTTCTCTTCAGTCATTCCTGTATTTAAGAATTGTGGTGAACCCTCGGACCCATCCAACTATCGCCCTATCAGTCTTCTACCGATATTCGGGAAAGTATTCGAGGCTATAATCAATGCTGAAATAGTTCATCATTTCACCACCCACAAACTGTTCTCCGACAGGCAATATGGATTCCGCTTTGCCAGGTCCACGGCCGACCTGCTAACAACCATAATGGAATACATGCTACAGGCCCTTGATGAGTCTGACGAGGCTCGCGTGGTTGCTCTGGACATCTCCAAGGCTTTCGACAGAGTTTGGCACTCTGGCCTCCTATGCAAACTACGCAGTTATGGTATTACCGGTCACCTGCTTGACCTAATCCAATCTTTCTTAAATAACCGCAAAATGAAGGTTGTTCTGAATGGGCATGCCTCTTTGTCCTACAGCATGAATGCTGGTGTCCCACAGGGCTCTATCCTGGGCCCGACGCTCTTCCTTATTTTCATCAACGACCTCCCAGATGAGATCAAGTCCCAAGTAGGCATCTACACAGATGACACTATAATATACTCCCGCACCAGTAAGAAACCTGTCGTGGCAGACAGACATAATCTCACTGCTGACCTTGAATGGGATCTACACTCTGTGGTGAACTGGGGCAAGAAGTGGCTTGTCAACTTCAATTCATCTAAGACCAAGCTGTTGTCTGTCAACCATTACAGGCAACCTCTCCTGCCTCCCATAAGCATGGACCAAGCGATTCTCCCGGAGAGCAATACACTACGCCTCCTAGGACTTACCCTGTCCTCAGACCTCAAATGGAACCACTATATTGAATCCATAGCAAAATCTACTGCTAAGAAGGTTGGGTCACTATGTCGATCCAGGATGTTTTTTCCACCTGAATCCATCCTGCATATATACAAGTCAACCATCCATCGGTGAATGGAGTACTGCTGCCATTTATGGTCAGATGCCCCTGCCGTTCTCCTCAGTGTTCTTGACAGGCTCCAAAGGAGAGTCTGTAATGTGATAGGTACTGATCTGGTGGCTCGACTGCAGCCACTTCCCCATCGTCGAAATGTGGCCTCCCCTTGTCTGTTCTATAAATACTTTCATGGCTTCTGCTCAGACAAACTTAAGTCACTAATGTCTCCTCAACAGGTGTTTACTCGTGCAACCAGACTGGCAACTGGGTCCCACCCATTCACAGTCAGGTTAGCCAAATGCAGACGACAATTCTACTCCTGCAACTTCTTCTCTCGCACTTCCCGCCTGTGGAACTCGCTCCCGTATTCTTGCTTTCCTGACAGCTACAACCTCCAGAAATTTAAATGCAAAGTCAATACTCATCTACTAACCACTGGACTCTAGCTCTCTCCCCACCCCCGTATAACCTTCCCTTTCTCTCCACCTATGTATCTGTCATCGCACCTGCTTTCTCAGCTTTCTATTGTTCCTTTCTAACTAGTTTGTACTCCTCACTGTTTTCTAATTAATCTTTTTACATTTATGTAGCCCCCTGCACATACTCGGGGTGAAATGATTAAAAAAAAAAATATATATATATATAAATTAGAGGGGCATTATTTATGAGAATGACTTGTTTATAATGACACTTGTGGCATGTTTATGGAAACCCAACAATGGCTGGGTAGCCCTTCACTGTTGTTAATTCTAAGAACATTCACTGTTAATGCATTGATAATGGATACAAATATTTGAAAAAAGCTTTTACAGCTGAGAACTTTATTTTTTTAGTATATATTTGTAATTAAATGAAAATAAATAGAAGACATTAATTTCTACTATATGAATGCATGTGGGTATGAGGAAGTGCTGAAAAATTATCAGTCTAGCCCACTTACCCAAGTCTGATTAAATGACCAAATATCAGAATTTGTTTTGGGAATGGCTTCATGACTAGGAATATTTGTACCACTCCTTTAAAGAAAGAAAGACATAACACAAAAAATACAATTATTTTCCACAGATTTGGTATTTAATAAAATATGTACTTATTGACAGTTACTTTGTTGAGTATAAAATTCCACAAAAATGACCAACTGATCACTTCACAATGCCTTGTATTCTAGTAGCAGCAGAATGGTCATATTTCAAAAGTGTGGGTGGGTTTCTTGTTAATCAATCCAAAGCTAAATTTAACCCAGGTTAATATTGAGAATTCTATATTCAACTGTGAACTCTATGATTAAGAAATACACTACTGAAATAAAGAAACTACCATTTTGTTATGTAAGAGTTTTGTGCAACAAAATAGAAAATAAAGAAAATAATTATGTTGTCAGACACCAAATGTGGTAGTTTTTATCAAAATTATCCCAGAAATGATAACAGAGAATACTGGTCATTTAAAGAGGTCATTATATTAGTACAGCCAGAAGAGAGCCACTACTTAAAGTAATTAATATTTATTAAACAAAACAGTCTGCACTTAAGGCTTTAGCATCTTCTCCCCTTTTCATTTGTTCATTTTTTGAATGGCAAACAGTTTTGAACTACCTGCAGCCAGCTATCATGCATAATGATTTTCAGTTATAGAAAAATTTAGAACACTGGTTGTTTTTATCTTCTGGAGTGCACGAGGGATATCAACTCAGAAAAATACATATTCATTCTGCAGTGGGGTACTTCTAATATTTGTTAATGGCTACAATGCAATGCTGTAAAAAAGGATATACAGCTGTTGTTAAACTTCTGACATGCATCTGAAGAAACATATCTGAGTAATTTTGGATTGCATAATAATTGAAAATATTCAGAAATTCCTTTAAAAAGATTTACTTAATGTCCTCTAGATAAAAAATCTTGTTAAAAAATAAATGTTATGTGAAGAGGTGCTGAAATGTTTTCAGATCAACTAAGGTAGAAATGACCTAGAGCTATGATGTATACATGCTATTTCAAATATTTACTTCACAGTTCTTTTAACCCTTTTAAAAATATGCTGATGTCTAATCCTTGAAAGAGTGTTTAGATGCTTCTAATACTTCTGAATCATTCAAAAGGTTCCATCTTTTCAAACTCATTTTAAAACTGAAATAGAAATAGCAATATCTGGGGAATAAGATGGATAGTTGAAACACTCAACTATAAAATTCTTCAAGTCATCTGTTATCTTGTTGTGTCACTTTATACATTGTCCTGCAGATATGAGAAAGCATTTTTGCAACTTCCTGTAATATTTTTCTCTTAATGTTTCCTTTAAACAAAACAGAAAGTTAGAGTAAATTATTCAACATTAACTGGTTGACCTTTCTGAAGATAATCATCAAAATACTTTCCATATCCTTCAAAACTGTAACCTTTCCTGCTAATCTGTAGATCTTCAGTTTCTTCAGCTGTTGATAACCTGCTTGTTGCTACAGTATAAAATGTTGTTTGGTCATGGGATCATAGTTGTATAACCATGTTGTATCAACAAAAGTTGTTCCATAGATGATCACTAGTTTGCTGAAAATATTAGAAATTCAAGACAGCTATATCCACACAATACTGTCTGTGATCAGCATTCAAATATTTTAGCACCTTCTGGGTTGATAATTTCTGCATACCTAATTACTCATGGATTATAAAACCATTACATTCCCTGAATATCTAGTCTGTAAGCAATTCTTGTTGCTGAGATTCATCAGTTAGCCAAAATTAATTTATGAACATGATCGACAGGAAATTGATTTCATTAATGATCTAAAAAATAAAAATTCAAGCACAAAGATTCTACCAGTTGGCACTTTACAAAATAAAAGAACATTCTTTCCTAACAGCGACAACATACTGTCCATATTTTAAGAAGATGTTTAGACAGAGAACTTTTAACTACCACCTCTTATAATTTGCTTTTGTGATCTTTCTTCATCTATACACAAAGATGCATAGACATATATGTAAGCATAAATGCTGAAAAGGATTTGATTCACAGACAAATCTGGTTAATTTTCATTGTTTCTTATATTAAAGTATAAAGAAAATACAAAAAACAAATATAAGTTAAATTTATTTAAATATAATTTATAAAAAATGTAATCATTTTTATTTCCAGCCATTAAAGCTTAGTGAGAAGGCAAATTTTTTGATCTCACATTTAAAAAATCTGGGATTTTCTCCCTAAAATGCTAACAATCTAATTTGTGTGTGTGGGTGGGGGAGGTTTGTACAGTGTGTCCCTTTGTTATCATACTTGAGATTAACATCCTTACTGTTTATGAAAAAAAAAAAAAACACTTTTGACATAAATGTCTACAGTAAAAAAGCTTGTAATAAGTGACACATTTCATATTTCAATTGACAGAAAATAAGGACTTCTGTGGATGGAGTCTTGTCAGATATGTCACAAATGCCACCTTTAAAACTTTTAACCAGCAAGTAATCTATATGTACTTTCACTGCAACTGTATCCATTATACAATAGGCTAATCTCCCTGAAAGCAAAACACTCTTTGGGTTAACTCTTTCAACTGACCTCAAGTGGAATGACAACATTGAATCATAGCTAAATCTGCTGCTAGGAAGGTTGGTTGACTGTGTAGGGCCAGGAAGTTCTCATCTGAATCCATCTTGAACATATATAAATCTACCATCGGCCTGTAAATTGAATACTGCTGTTACATCTAGTCAGGTGCCCCTGCTATTCATCTGTGGCTTCTTGACAAAATCCAATGGAGAATCTGTAATGTAATTGATCCCGACCTGGTAGCTCCAGTCACTTTTTCACTGACGTAATGTGGCTTCCCTCTGTCTCTTCTACAAATACTTTCATGGATTCCTTGCTGAAATAGTCATATGATATATGTAATTTTTTGAGTTTTATTTGAAAGTATGTACACACACACACACACACACACACACACACACACACACACACACACACATATATATATATATATATATATATATATATTATTAATTATTATGTTAGAACATGTGAAAAACTACAAACTTCTACAAAATTGTACATTTTATTTTGACATTGAAAAACACTGTCTCATCAGATAATTTTTTTCTGTATGAGGTAAAAAGATATTAAAAAAGAAAGAAAGAGTGAAGGAAAGAGAAGAAAATAAGATGAGAAATCAAGAAAAAGAAAAGGAAAGGTGCAGAAGAAATAGAAAGTGAAGAGAAAAATAAGTGAGAAAATGTAGATTGGGAAGAGCCAATAAAAACAGCTAAAAAGATAAATTTAAAATTTGGAGCAGAAATGAATTGTAGACAGATATTGACATAGGTTACAATGATATTTAAAAACAATATGAAGATGTATAATTCATTAGACCTAATATTAAACATTAGAATAAAAATATAATAAATTTAAATAAAATAAAACAAAATAAAATAAATATAAAAAAATAATAAAATAATAATAATAATAAATATAAATAAAATATAAAAAATTTAAAAATAAAAATAATAAAAATAAAATAATAAATATGATAAACTAATACATGGCTAAAAATGCTAACAGTAATTATTGAGTGCAGTAAAATTACTTAAGGCAATAAAAAGATCACAAATAGTAATAGAAAATAAAGGTAAAATAACATAAGAATAAAGATTATATAGTTGGAGGAAATTATCAAGATGGTAAAGTTTATACTATAAAATGTTTACAATTGCTATAATTTCATATCTTAGATTTATTAATGCTAGCAGGATTGTGAGGTTAACTCTTTAATATGTTTACAATTTACTCTAGTTTCATCCTTTGCTTTAGCAATATGTCACTTTTCATGTACTTTATAATTTCCATTTTCTCTTGCAGACAGATCAAACATGGTTTGTTCACCGATTTAGACATCCTAGCTTGTTTGAGAATTTTCCATTTAACTTTAGGTATTTTATTCTCCTCTTTTAACTTCCAAAAATATTTAGAAAGTGAGATCATATTTCACTTGTCCTTATTCATAAAGTATGAGAGATGATTGTAAAAACGTTTTTTAAAATGGTTCATTGTATTTTCAATATAAACTTTAGTAACCCGTAGATTTTCTACTGATGAGAGAGAACACATATAAACAAGTGATTTAGTTAAACATTTGTTAGATAAAGGGCATTGGTCAAGATTTCTACAATTGCATAGGTTGTTACTATGGGGCAAATTAAAACGAGGAGTAGAATTATTATTATTATTGTTATATAATTTCAATATTTTAATGTTATGCAATTTAATTATTTTTTCTAAATTATTAGTGCAACTATAACTAAGTTTTAGTGTTCTAACTGAAAATTTTATTTAAAAGATTATTTTTAAGAAAATGTTTATCATTCAATTTAAGAAATTTATATCCCATTTTAATATTAACTAATTGATTAATTGGAGGATTATAACATATATTTCTTTGCTAGAGAAGTGTATGTTGATGTGTTGTTCAACTGATGATGGAATATGTTTGATAACAGTTGGTATATGATTATAGCCTGGGTTTATATAAGGTTGAAAATTATTGGAAACTAAGGCTAACACTACATCTAAGAAGTCAACGTGTTTTATATTAGAATTAATAACTACACTACCAAAAGATTTAAAGACTCTGAGAGCATTTCTGTTATGATCCCATCAGATCCTGCTGCTTTGTTCTGGTTCATCTTGTCCTGTGCTGGTCTTAATTTTAATATTTTTGGCCCTTCCATATTTTCAAGCATTGTAGGTGTCAAGAAAGACATCATGAAAAAGTTTTCTGACATATTTGTTACATCTTTGAAATATATTTTTCTAGTCTCAGTGATACTTCCGTTCTGGTTAGTAATAATAATTCAGCAACCATGATTGTCTTAAGGATTATTCTCTGAAGAATTGTTGCAAGAATTGTTATTGTTTTAGCAGTAAGCACATAAATTCAGAAAATAAATTGAAATTTATATAAAGCAGAGGCATTTAATATTTCTCTCTTTTTATCTCTACTCTTACATTTTATGAATACATATTTTCATGTGCATGCATATGTAAGAAACATAGTGTGTATAGACATGTATTCAGACACACAAATGTATTTGTAATTGTACAAATACATATACATAATGACATATTTTCAAAAGTATGCATGTTTATGCACACAGATAAACAAGTATTTTAAGTGTTTACTCTTTCTCTAATACTTTTATTATATTTTTGTTTATCTCCTTGCTTAATCTACAAATACATACACCTACACATACATCTTGTCTGTCTTTGTACATATAACTGTGAATGTAGTGTTAAAAAATAGTTGAAGCAATTTGACCAAATATTAGAATTGCTTTTAAATCCTTGCTAATAATTGGGCTAAGAATATTTCAGCAATATTATATATATATATATATATATGTGTGTGTGTGTGTGTGTGTGTGTGTGTGTGTGTGTGCTTATCCCCCTTATTTCTAATTCATCCCACAAGCTCTGAAACATCTGAATTGGCTTTGTTTTCTGTTAGTGGCTCATTGCCATTTAAAGCCACTCCAACGGTTCACTGAGTTTAGAATGAAAAATGATTGGCTAGTGACCTTTTGAATGAAGAAAACCAACATTAAATAAGAATAACAAACTGCACGAAGGAAAATGCTGAAATATAACAATTCACCAGTTTGATATGTAATAATATTCAGACTGTAAATGGAAACATTAGTATATATATATATATATATATATATATATATATATTACTCAGTCTATCAGTCTGTACAAGGTCCAAGAGCCACTCGAGGTTTAGAGAGAGTTTCAAAATAAGTTGTATGAGGCACTGTTTGTGAGGGTATGTGAGGAAGATAATGGTATAATGGTTAACCTTAGACTTGAACATGTTAAGATTGTTGGCATTGGGGAAGCATTCTCTTGGGACTCAGTTTCATAAAGTAGCAGTTTGTGGGAAGGGGCTGTTCAAGTGAATTTTACATCCCAATAATAGAAAATGAAGATAATCAGTGTGGTTCCTCTACAATGTACATAGCATAGCATCCTTTAGCTATGATGGCTAAAATTAATGGCACAAAGGAATGTAGTTTGTCTGAACATGTACCATGAGTAATGTGAGGCATGCAACATTCTATCTGTGGGAAAGTCCATTTGTAGAAGTTTTTTTCCTACAAAATACTATTTCCACAAAAATATTTCTATACATACTCTACAACTCTAATCATGGCAATCAGCTAATCACAAAATCTGATCTCTTCAGAAATATAACACATGCTGAAAAAAAGCAAACAAATTCTCTCAGAATAAAAGTTCCATCTTTTAATTTCTTGTCTCATTGAGAAAGGATACAGGCATGCTAGAAAATTTTGATTAACATCTTTCTCATCATGTTTCTATTTGGTCAAAAAGCTGACTAATATAAAATAAATATTATTAGTCTTATTATCAATATTATTATATTTGTTGTCTTTTTATCTCTCAGATTTCTTTCACAGTCATATCATATTATATATATATATATATATATATATATATATATATATATATATATATATATATATATTAGAACTTTGAATAAGTTCTTGCTGTTTTCCAGCATATGGCATTCCCAGAACTGAGTAAAGAATAGTGCAAAACTGAAGGAATGTAACAACATTGAAGACATTGTAACCAATTTAGCAAAGATACAACTTTTCAAAAACAGTGACGTATGGACAATTACCGAATTCTAAGTGTTCAGTTGGACGTCCACTCTTACACTACAAAGACAAATTGAAAAACAACTTGAAATGTCTCAACTTTGATCTGAAAACCTAGGAAATCCAAGCATCAAAACAAAGGGAGTGGCATTAGACGTCTCATTAAGTTGAAGAATTTTGAAGACAGTAGATTGAATCACCATGATCAGCTTTGTCAAGTTCTGAAGCAGAGATGCCATCAAAATCCTGCTTGAACAAACTACCGATTCTTTTGGTAATAGTTACCGCTTCCCAATACCTTTTCCCTGTCTGATACATTCGGTTAAAAACCTTTTCACTCAGTAAAATTGATTTCCAGTTCTTGTGCCGTATGTCCGACTTCTTTTTCTTATTTGGTATCAGCTTGTCAAAGATCGATCGTATTTTCCGCACAGAAAATAATTTCTGTCAGAGTCATGATTACAGGCGCATTTTTATTTGGTATAAACCGATACAATTGTAAAAGTTGTTGCAATCCGAAGACACACCGTTTGATTTTTTAGGGCCCTCTTAAAGGTATCCACAAAACACTCTACCTGGCCGTTGCTTCCAGAGTGGTAAGGGGCAATTGTTATGTACTTTATCAAAAACATTTTACAAAATTTCTTAAATTCTTTTGATGTAAATTGGGTGCAGTTATCCGAAAAAATCGAATCCGATCCTACGAACCTGGCGAACAGTTCGTGTAGAAACCCAATTACTACTCCCGTGGTTGGTGTCTTACATATCAATACCCATGACCACTTGGAAAAACTGTCTACAACGATTAAATGATATGAACCATTAAGTGAACCAATATGCAGACGTGATAAGTGGTCAGTTTTTAGCCACGGGTTAAAATTTATTGGTCGTGCTTTAGCTACCAAAGCACAGCTTTTGCAAGACTTTACCAAAATTTAGATGTCTCTAACCATATTACGCCAGTACACATAACTTCTCCTTATGCTTTTCATTCTGGATATACCAGGATGTTCTGTGAGGAATTTCTTAAGGATTCATTTCTGTAGTGAGAACGGTACCACCATTCTTTCTGTACACGAGAACGTCATTGCAAATTGAATATATCTCGGATTCTGTTTAACTCGTTTCATTTAGCTTTTTCTTCATTTCCACAATAAAATTGTCATCCAACACTTAATTTTTTTAATTTCTTCCAAAGTCACAGGTATTTTCCGCACAGTCTATTGCATAGTACATTTTTTATCTCTACTTTCGCTTGTAGAGGAGCAATGACAGTGTCTTCAAAAGACTTACTACTTTTTTTTTTGGAATAAGTCTGAGCAATGCGTCTGTGTGATTGAATTTACTTGATTATAAGAATTCTAGCCTGAAATCGTAATTTACTAAGATGGTTCCCCATCGTTGTAACCTATTAGCTATATGGGTTAGTAGACTATTTTTGGACCCGTAAATTAAATAGCTAGCCCACAGACGTAATTGTTTCATAAAAGATGAAAATGAATGAACTTAGTCAAAAAGAAAGATAAAGATTTTACAACGGTCGCTAGCATTGTGAACGATCAAAGTGAGGGATTCAAACTGGAAGAATTAAAATTGTCAGGGTTTAATTATTAAACCCTGACAATTTTAATTGTTTGATGTTTGTTCAAGGTTTGGTGTCGACAAAAACGCTGAAAAAAAAAAAAAAGAAAAAAAAAGATGTTAATATTAAGTCGAATCCAATATCTGATTGTAATTTAATATTTTTGTTAAGTATTTTTACCTGCACAAATCTTATATTCCGACCGGCAGATTCATCTACGTCAGTAACTTTACGTAATCATTCACTTGTTTTTACACACACACACGCGCGCGCATATAGTTTTAGTGAGCTTTCTTATGTCCTTTTCTATTGCCACGAATCATTCTTTATTTTTGTATGGAGCGTAACAAGGGTCAGAATTAATGATTTTTTCTTCACTTTATTTTTTTTTACCGCACATATTTTAATGCGATTACTTCGATATCCTTAACGTCTTGCCGAACATTTAAACCTCTAGCAATCTTCCGCTAGCTTTTGCAGCACTGCAAAGTTAGATTAGGCTTTATTTTGAAGTTTATTTGAAGTTTATTTAAAACGCTTCTCCTGATTTTAGCGTTTTTTGTCGACACCAAACCTTGAACAAATATCAGATAATTAAAATTTTTAAAATTGTCAGGGCTAAATTCTTCCAGTTTGAACCCCTCACTTTGATCGTTCACACTGTTAGCGAACGTTGTAAAATCTTCATCTTTCTTTTTGACTAACTAAGTTAATTCATTTTCTTCTTTTGTGGAACAATGACGTTTGGCTGAACACTTAAGAAAGCAAAGCAACCGTTTCTTTAAACGTTAAGTCACTAGTTTTCGCCGGTATAAAGTTATTTATGAACTTCAACAGCGCCTAGTTTTCTTAACACTATTTCTCGGACCAATTTGCACAGTCTGTTTTGTAAAAGTCTTCGTATCTACTAAAATACGACGAAAATGCTATCTCTTCTTTTGGCATAAATTCCAAAATCACATAAAGTGTCCTGTGAAAAAGCGCCTGAATCTTTGTTCATTGGACTTGTTAACATTTTCCGTTGTTGTTCTATAAACACTTCTTCGAATTTTTCAAGTCTTTGTAAGTTTTTTTGTTTTTTTTTTTGCTTTTCCTGTGTTTTAATATTTCTTTTTTGTACTTTTTATGTGAATTTAATATGGGTAATTCGAGCTATATACTTTTCCCCAGACAGAACCTCGACTGGGTTAATCTCTACCCGAAAGCAGAGTGTCAGACAATTTCAGAATTGTGATTGAGCAAAAAAGTTAATCACTAGGCGGCAATATATCCTCCTCACAATAGTGTCCAACGTATTTATGATGATTGGAACAAACCCATTAATGTTCATAGGTACGTATATAACAATATACATGAAACTTTTAAGTTGGTTGAAAGATAAATCATTAAGTCATAGGTCTTTCACTCTGTATTATATATATATATATATATATATATATATATGTGGGTGGGTGTTTGGAGAGAAAAAGATGGAAGATGAGAAAATAAACTCTTGCACACATATTTGTGTGTATATATATATATATATATATATATATATATATATATATATTTGTGTGTGTGTGTGTGTTGGTGTGTGTGTGTGTGTGTGTGTATGTGTGTGCACATAAGTGTGTGTGGAGGTATACATATATAGTGAGCTTCCTTTTTATGCTAATGTAAGTGACCACTTTTTGATTCATTCTGGTGAATTCCTCAAAGCTGTTTAATAAGTGCACAAGAAGTACAAAGTGAAGCCATTATTACCCACACCCCCCAAAAAATCAAATGAAAAATTATGTTATGATGTAATGCCAATTTCTTTTTTTAGAATATCTGAAATTCAATGCATCTTGGCAGCCCAGGAAGACATTGATTGCTAACAAGTCACATTCTTTGACATGGTGTCCAGTTATAAAGTATCTCTTTGAAACCTGAGTACTATTCTTTGATTCATCAATATTGAAATCTGATAATCTCTTTTTGGTTTTAATATTGATTAATTTCTGAAACTGTTTCTAATGGATCAAGAGCAGACAGTAAATTTTCAATAGGAAGTGAGCCAATTGATAAAAATTTAACTACGAAATAAAGAAATATTTAATAAGCAAAAATTCAAAAAATCAGAAAAATTTTTCTTTTACTGTTAAGGCCTATGTTCTTTAACAGCTGAAACTCTGGAAAACTCCCTCAAAGTAAAGATCTACTGCAAGGAAAATTTCACAAAATCATGCAAAATATAATTCAGCAAAAATCAATATGAAAAATAAATAATGATAATTTTTTTCTGATGACTAATTTAATTAAAATGCATTAAAATAGTTTACTCAGTTTAAATTAAACTGGCATGAAAATCAACTTGTAAATATTTCTAATAAAAACAGACATTTGTTAATATTTCTGAGATGAGGTAGTATTTACATTATTTGGAGTATTGTCCTCATCTTGGTTGCCATTTGTATGATGTTTCGACTGTTGTACGCTCTGGCCTTCTTCAGGTGCTAGGATTTTCAAACCAAATCCTTTATTACAATCACTGTAATATATCATTCTTATTCCCTGTGCAAAGCCTCATCATAAATATGTAATAATAATAATAATAATAAATTTAAACTACAAAATATATAGCAAAATAATAAATAATAAAAAATAATAAAAGTAATAATGATATAACAATAATAATAATAATAATAATAATAATAATAATAATAATAATAAAAAAGAAGATTTTTCAAACTGATACAAAGAGATTTTACAGGGAAATAGGTAAAAAAAGAATTGAAGTGACAGTCCCCCCCCCCCCAGAATGGAAGAAGTCACACAGTTCTGGGAAAAGATATGGGCTTGCCCTAAAGAACATAGCAAGGAAGTACATTGGATTGTGCAAGAGATAGAACGAATGAAAAATAAACCAGAACAGACATGGTCTGGAATTACAGAAGATGATGTTAAATTTGCACTAAAAAAAGCACACAATTGGAAATTCCCAGGTATAGATAAAATTCCTAACTTTTGGCTATATTATTTAAATACAGCACATAAAAAACTAGCCAAAGAACTTCAAGAAATGGTTGACGATCCCACTAAAATTCCTGCATGGATGACCAAAGGAATTACATTTCTTCTACCCAAAAATGGTGACACAAACAACTCGAAAAACTACAGACCAATTACATATCTTCTGACAACATATAAACTATTAACATCTATTTTAACAAAACAGACATATTTATTCTTTGAAAGGAATGACATGATACCGCTTGAACAAAAAGGGTGCAAACGTGGCTGTTATGGTTGTAAAGACCAATTGCTAATTAACAAAATGATCCTGGAAAACTGCTACAGTACAAAGAAAAATCTTAGTACTGCCTGGATAGATTATCGAAAGGCATTCGATAGTGTGCTACATTCCTGGACTTTAAAGACTTTAAATATATACAAGATATCGCCCGTCATCATCAATTTCATCAAACAGTGCATGTCTATATGGAAAACAACCCTTTACCTCAATCATATAAATGGAACCTATAAGTCTGATGAAATAAACATCAAAAGAGGTATATTTCAAGGTGATTCTTTATCTCCCTTACTATTCTGCATATCATTAATAGCACTAACCAGTCAACTTAATAAGACAGAATGTGGTTATAAAATAGGCCAAAAGAAAATAAGCCATCTATTTTACATGGATGACTTAAAGTTATATGCTAAGAATGATAATGAGCTGGAAGGTCTTCTGCAAACTGTAAAATGCTTCAGCGAAGACATTGGAATGAAATTCAATTTGAATAAATGTGCTAAAGCTACAGTTTTACGTGGATCAATACAAGAAACATCCTCAATTAGCTTAGACCCTGCTGTAACAATAAAAGAATTGAAACCAGAAGAAGCTTATAAATACCTAGGTGTAAATGAGAGCGAAAACATTCACCATAAAAAAATGAAAGAAATAGTGCGTAAAGAGTACTATAGAAGGCTACGAATGATATTAAAAACTGAATTGAATTCTCAGAACAGAGTTATGGCCATTAATAGCCTTGCAATCCCAGTTGTCCAATATAGCTTCAACATCTTAAACTGGACTCTAAATGACATCAGGCAAATGGATTCTAAAACAAGAAAGCTTCTTTCTAAGCATAAGATGCATCATCCAAAGGCTGATGTAGACCGTCTATACATACCCCGTAAAGAAGGTGGAAGAGGTCTTATTCAGCTGGAATTGTCATACAAGACAACAACTATTGGCTTACTAACATACATAGAAACAACAAAGGATTGGATGATACAATTAGTAAGGCAACATGAAGAAAGAAAGAAAAAATATTCAATAATAAAAGAAGGCAGTAAATACAAACAAGATTTACAGTTAGTAGATTCTGTAGAAAAGCAAAACAGAAGCCAAGAACCAACTATTGCCGCAAAAAATATGAAAATGAAAGCCAAAGATAAAGCTCTTGAACAGATGAAACAGCGCTGGCAAGACAAACCTCTGCATGGCCAATATCCAGAACGTGCCAATAAATCCAATGTTGACAAAGTTAATACTCATCGATGGTTACGTGCATCTGGATTAAAATCTGAAACTGAAGGCTTTATTCTTGCAGCACAAGACCAAAGTCTTTTCACTAGAAACTTTCAGGCAAATATTATGCATAATAATATGGATCCAAAATGCAGGTTTTGTGATAAACACCAAGAAACAATAGACCACCTAATCTCAAGCTGTTCTGTACTTGCTCCAAATGAATATAAAAATCGCCACGATAGAGTTGGGCAAGACAATTGGGCAATGTGCAAACATTATGGAATAATGGGCAATGTGCAAACATTATGGAAAATCTGTAAACAAACACTGGTATGAACATCACCCAGCACTGGTTACAGAAATAGAAGATGTCACCATTCTATGGGATTACACCATCTACACAGACAGAAAAATTGAAGCAAACAGGCCAGACATTATGTTAATAGACAAGTTTTCTCCTTCTGGTTTAGAAGGAGAAAACTTGTCTATTAATTGATATGGCTTGTCCAGCAGATTGTAACATAGCAATCAAGGAATTTGAAAAACTGTCAAAATATAAAAACCTGGAAATTGAAATAGAAAAAATGTGGAAATTGAAAATAAGAGTTGTGCCAGTGATAGTAGGTGCACTTGGAATGATAAAAAATGGAACAAAATAACACATTGAAAGAATCCCTGGAAACCCCAGCTTAAGAGATATACAAAAAATTGTCTTATTAAGTACAGCCCACACACTAAGGAAAACTTTATCTATGTAATGCTGGGGATGATAGGGAAGATAGAAAAACATGAAATGGAGCCATAACAACATGCCACTACCTGCCTTAGGTCTCCCCGCAGACTTGGTTGGTAGTGAGACCAAAGCAGAAATCGAAATATGATGAAAAATGACATAATAATAATAATAATAAAAAACATAATAAATGATAAATAAAATGAATAAATAAAAAATGTAAATATAAATATAAGCTAGTACATGGCTAAAACTGCTAACAGTAATTATCGAGTGCCATAAAAAATATTTAAGGCAATAAATAGATCATAATTTGTAACAGAAAATAAAGATAAAATGACATAATAAGAAAAATTATATAGTTAGAGTAAATTATCAAGATCATAAGGTTTATGTTTACATTTGCTATAGTTTAATACCATTTAGTACTACTAGCAGGATTGTTAGGTTAATTCTTTAATATGCTCACAATTTATTGTAGTTTCATGCCTTTAATTTACTAATATGTCCCTTTTCATGTACTTTATAATTTCCATTTTCTTTTGCAGGCAGAGGAAACGTGGTTTATTCACTGATGTGGAGATTCTAGATTGTTTGAGAATTTTCCATTTAACTTTAGATATTTTATTCTCCTCTTTTAACTTCCAAAAATATTTAGAAAGTGAAGTCATATTTCATTTGTCCTTACTACTAAAAGATGAAAGATGGCTATAAAAATCTTTTTAAAATGGTTCATTGTATTACCAATATAAACTTTAGTAACCTTTGGATTTTCTACTGATGAGATAGAGCACATGTAGACAAGGGTTTTAGTTAAACACCTGTTAGATAAAGGGCATTGGTTGGGATTTCTACAATCACATAAGTCTTACTATGGGGCAAATTAAGATGAGTAGTAGAATTACTTTTGTTATTGATATATAACTTCACTATTTTATTTTTATGTAATTTAATTATTTTTCTAAATTATTAGTGCAAGTATAACTAAGTTTTAGAGTGTTCCAATTGAAAATTTTACTTCAAAGATTATTTTTAGGAAAATGTTTATGAATTAATTTAAGAAATTTATGTCTCAGTTTAATATTAACTAATTGATTAAATTGAGGATTATACCATATGATTTTTCTGTTTCTATTTTTCTTTTTAGAACAACTATATTCTTCCACAAAACTAATCTCAGAAGATCTAAACACAAGAACTTTATCATAAATAGTTTCACATTTTTTTAATATTTCTTTGCTAGAGGAGTGTAAGTTTATATGATATTCAACCAATGATGGAATATGTTTGATAACGGATGGTGGGTGATTAGAGTCAGGGTTTATATAGATTGTGTTAGCATTATTTTTCATGTAAGGTTGGAAATTACTGGAAACTAAGTCTAACATTACATATAAGAAGTTAACTTGTTTTATTTTAGAATTAATAACTACATTACAAAAAGATTGAAAAACTAGATTAATTTTCCAAGTTTATCAATCTTACCTCCAGTAGATTTATTTAATATCATGTGTTCAGCATGTCTATAAAGCTCTATATTATTTAAATCAATGTCTTCATATGCCTCTAGGTTGTACAAAAGAAACAATCCAACTAAATCTGAAGACTCTGCAGAATCCTGAGCTCCCATAGAAAATCAAAATTATCAGTAGAATTTTTAATCCACTGTTCATTATCATTATTTAATTTATTTTATTTTATATTTTGAATTTATTATATTAGGTATAATGAATCTTTGTGTTGATTTTTTAAAATATCCTTTATTTCATGTTTTATAATAAATTTTTCTGTTTGTGCATGTGATTTCATCATTTTCTTTAATGCCAAAGATTTAATTGGAAACACTGTAAACTATGTCTATATCTATCTGCAATTGACTTCCAACCAAAATTTAAAATTTGTCTCTCTTAGCTGTTCCCATTGACTCTCCCCTTTCTTCCCTCTCTACATTTTCTCACTTTTCCTCTTTATTTTCCTTTTCACTTTTTATTTCCTCTGTATTTTTCCTTTTCCTTTTTTTTTTCCTTTTCTTGATTTCTCATCTTATTTTCTGATCTTTTCTTCCCTTTTTCTTTCAGTTTTTTTAATATCTTTTTACCTTGTACAGAAAAAATTCCCAAAATAAAGGGAAATGTTGTTCTTAAAAGAATTAAAAAAATAAAACGTTTATTACCATCATTGTTAACTACATGATGAGACATTGTTCTCATCGAGACATTTCTCGAAATAAAATGTACAATTTTGTAGTAGTTTGTAGTTTGAAAATGTTCTAACATAATAATTTATAGTAATAATAGCAATATATATATATATATATATATATATATATATATATATATATGGCTCATTGAATGCTGAAATATAACTATGCACCAAGAAGGCCTCTGGGACTTTCATAAATTTGCAAAGGAGAGTATGAGCAGCTCATGACATTACCAATCATATCAAGGTGTGTGTGTATAGAGCTTGTGTTCTGACAGCTCTTCTATATACCTCCAAAACCTGGATACTGCTCAGCATATAAAAATACTTGAGTGTTTCAGCAGAAATGTCTGAGATCTTATTGAATGTCAAATGGGAAAGCAGAACTCCTGACACTGATGTCTTAGTCAGATCCAATGGCCAAAGCATAGAGGCTCTTGTAACATCCTCCCAAATGCAATGGATAGGACACATAATCCGAATGAAGAAAAATAGGAATAGGGTTCAGCTGTTAAGAGTGCTGATTTTTGCTGTAAAGAAAAGGGTGAGGTCAAAGTTGCCCCTTTGTTAAAATCATGATAAATGGGAGCAGTAGGTTGCAATACTCATACACACTTATAAGGAAATTTTTAATAATACTATTTTTTTTAATAAGTGGACACTGACTAGTAAATTTAATGTTATAATAATTTTTCTAGTGGGTTTTTTATATAATAAGTAATAAAAGCATCATTACAAGACTCGATGAGAACATCTAAGAATGGGATTTTATTTTTTTGGTTAAGCTCATATGTGAAGTAGAGGACAGAATCTTTTTCAAATGTAATTTTAAGATTATCAGTTTCATTTTTGTTGTCAGCTAAAATGAAAATATCATCTACGTAGCCGCTTATATTTTCAGTTTGTTAATTAAAAAAAACTGTATTTTCTATGTTGGATATGTAAAAGTTAGAGAAGCATGGGCCAAGGGGGTAGTTCTCATACTTACTCCGTTAGTCTGTGTGCCAATGTCATATTGCAAGAGACAAAAAGTTTTTACTAATTCTTTAAAAAGACTCAAAATAGATATGCTTAAGAATAGAAAACAATCACATGATCTAACGACATTTGCACAAGATATTGCTAGGTGAGAAAGTCAATCTTCCTCTTTGTTAAAGGACAGTCAAACTAAAAGCATGTACATGTTATGGCTCATGTAAATCAACATAAGTATCAAACTTTATATTTTTTAGATAGCAAGTTTCTTGTGACTATACTAGGTATAAGTAAATATATATATATATATATATATATATATATATATATATATATATATATATATATAAGTGATTTTTATACAGAGACTTTTGTGGCTTACTGAACTTTTTCCAGATGTTTATGTTCTGAATTATTCATTTTGAGAATAAAACCAATAATATATTTTCAGACAATATATTTTGGTGACCCCCCCTGAACAGAAAAATAAAGAAATATGCTTTAATAGCCATTACATTAAAAAAAAGCTAAACAAAACAAAATATATATAAATATTACTAACAAACAGAATGAAACAAAAGCACCATGAAACAACTGTCCAATAGATAACCATCAAACACCAGAATTCAAGGTATTACTACAGGCGGATATAGTGACTAAGATTCCTGGCAACGTTTTGAGTATACACAAATATGACAAACTGAAACAAACCCTAATAGAATCACATGAGCAAACAAAACTAGAGATACTAGACAAACTAATGTCCACCTCTATTATTAAAGGTTGACCATCAGTTTATCTTCAAGAAATGCTATTGATTGCATTGAGATTAAGAATCAGCAATGAAATAGTGCTACACAATTGTTTTCAGGCATTGTAGGTTTCAATAAGTTCTGTGTTAGCAAGAAAAGACTTAAGCCTGATCAAGCTGAGAGAGTTGGCAGATGAGTTAATGCCTTTAATACAAGACACTACTAGAACAAGCTCATGCAACTACATCCAGACAAAAAGAGGTGCCTTAAACTTCAACAATAATGATGATTTCAAACCTTTTCAAAAGGGACAACTACAGAAGATATGTAAGGCACAGATTTATTATGCAGACATGTAAATGCTGGTGCAAATGGCCAAACAAAAAAGAGCCTTAATACAACAACCAAGTTCATGTCCATCTTCATCAGCGCAAAGTAAAACAGGAAACTATTTGGGCAATAGAATTTGAATAATGATCCAAAAACATAACACCATATTACAAAACACCCTGATTGAGCCCAAATATAAAGAACCACTAGAGCACATCAGTCTAAGTATCTACAATGCTGAACTCAAGCTTCAACAAACAATCACAAAAAAGCTTTGCAAACTGTACCAAAGAAATATTCTACTTCCTAACAGCACCAACAAATACATGAACCTGTCAAGTCAAGCACTAACAGATAACCAGAAGGAATTCCAAAATCTAGGTCCGAATTGTCATCTTTAACTAAATTTAACCTTATCACAAAGAAAACTGAAATTGAAATCCTACACCAGTCATTCCGTCAACTGGAAAATGACAAACTAATACAACTGTTCAAATTTCAGAGATCTCATCAAGGCTGAAGGTCTAAAAGACTATACTCCACACAACACTTACAATAACAATATCCCATCAGAACTTGAAACTATTGCTAAATAACTAAAAACAACCTAAATATTGTTATCTGACAATATATGTTAGTACATAACTGGACAGGTTCATGTATTTGTAAGTGTTATTGGGAAGTAGGATATTTCCTTGGTATAAGTTTCAGAACATTTTATGATTGTTGGTATTTGAAGTCAGCGTTTTATTTACTTAGATTGATGTGCTGTAGTGCTTCTTTATATTTGGGTTCAGTCAGGGTGTTTTGTAATATGGTGTCATGTTTCTGATCTAATTATTCAAATGCTGAATTTCAGTCATTGCTATTGATATTTATCAAAAGACAAGGATTTTCTCCAAATGACATGGGGTTACTTTCTGTTGTAAAGTAGTTTTCATACTGAAGTTTATAATCAGGCTATGTCGGTTGCTAATCGACTTAACGCACACAAAATGTTAGGAACTTGGTAATCTTCCACTGAAAGCTGACTCCTTAGTATTCGGCTAACTGCCGACTAATATCAACTGCCAAGTAGTTCTACTGAACTCCAATAGAACTCTAACGAACTCCTATGAACTTCCCAAGCACTTCTCCAGAACTTCCTTCCATTAACTTCCTGTTAACTCTTATTAATATAGGAGGGAGAGTCCATTATGTGAGGAATAAATGTGTTTCCCCATTACACTTTCCTTGTTGGCTGCCAAGTCATGTAACTTAAAAATTGTGCATTTGGATAGCAATCTCGCAGATTTCATTAAAAATGACAGACAAGGTATTATAGTTAATTTTTTTAATGTAATTTTTCATGTCATCATATGATTTTTTCTTTTGAGGGCATAAATTATATAAAAAGTGTCCAAATGTTTTGTTTTTCTGAGCTCTTTTGGCTATACTTTTAGCTATTATCGAGGATGGATTTTTTTTGCAGTTAACAGAATATATGTAGTGTTATATATGCTTGTAGAGTATTGTGCATGTTTCATGTTTCAAACATGGTAAGTATGTTGTTAGCATGTTTGTAGTTGATATTATTGAGTATTGGGTTTTACATTTTTACTAATGATGCTTTCATTATTTTAAACCTTTTTTGCATGTGGATGATGCTATATATATGCTATATATATGCTATGCTTTTTTACCTTCCTGCTTTTTTCCCTTGGAATATTAATATTTTAATATATATATATATATATATATATATATATATATGTGTGTGTGTGTGTGTGTGTGTGTGTGTGTGTATGTGTGTGCATATATATGTATGTATATATATATATATATATATATATATATGTGTATCTATATATATATGTATATGTGTATATATATGTATGCATATATATATATATGTATGTATATATATATGCATACATATTCAGAGTTTCTGAAAGGTTTTTTTCTGTTGCTGAGGTGATGTGTCATTCCCCGTGGGGATCTTCATATCGAAATGGCCATTCAACATCTTTGAATTAATCCTTTTTAATATATGTATGTATATATATATATGTATGTATATATATATATGTATGTATGTATATATATATATATATATATATATATATATATATATATATATATATGTATAAGAAAAAGAAATAGGGTTGTTCCAATGAGAGAAATTGCTATACAATAAAAGTTTCAGAGGTTGTGAACATTTTGTTTAAAGTGTATATTTATTGTTGTTGTTATTATACATGTTATGATACTTTAAGTGTTCATAACGGTATTTGTAACGCTACACATGTTCTGAGTCTAATGTTGACTCTCTTCAGGCAAATAAACTTGTGGCTTTATGTATTGAGTTCCTTTTGTTTCTGAGGGCCAACTTATTGTTTATAAATAAGTAAGTAACTAGAAAAATAGAAAAAAAAATCAAATCAATAAAATGAAATAGGATAAAATAAATCAAATGTGAGCGGGTTGAATTGTCTGTGGTTTTTCATGTCAGTATGCATACAAATGGATAAACAGATAAATAAATAAATAAATAGATAAATAGATTGAATGAATCAAGTGCTTACCCCAGTTTGAAATGATTTTGGTTTGGGGTTTCCTCATTAGTATGTTAAAATTATTTTCTAGGTGCCTTCCTTATCTACAAGTCTCTTCATAATTGTCTTCTATCAATCAACTGGTTGTTTTTATTTCTTTGATGATATTTTGAATTTGGTGTGTGCATATGTAAGTGTGTGTGTGTGTAATCGAGAGTGGTTTTTGATTTTGTTTTTATGTTTTAGAATTGTTTTTTATGGGTCATCTGGTTCTTTATTATTGTTTGGGGTTATCATTTGAATTCAGTGTGTGTGTATGTGTGTGTGTGTGTGTGTATGTGTGTTTTGGTGTGTATGCTTTTCATGTCATTTTGTTGAGCAAAGGCTTGTATTGTTTATGAATCTTTCTTCCTGCATAATTAGTGTGTCATAGTCTGTATTTTGGTAGATAGGTATTACTTTGAATTTGCCCCCACTGTATTCATGGAAATGTTGGGAGACATATAATTTCTTGTTATATGATATTTTTATATTGCTTTTATGAAGGGATATTCTATTATTCAAGCATTGTGTCACTCCCATGTATATCTTAGCGCATTTGTTGTATTTTAGAACGTAAACTACATTTTTCGAGTTGCAGCTCAGATCTGATTTTATTTCGAATGTCAATGTGTTTCCAAACTTATTATATATATATATATGTATATATATATATATATATTTCATCATTTATCCATCACACCCAATGGTGCATAGGACAGCAACTTTTTGTTGCTGTTTCTGTAACAAACTGTTTTTTACGGGGCAGGGTTGTTAGCCCTGCACCCAACCCCCAAACCTGGAGGACCAGTGGACCATTCTTGGTCCTTATGTTTACAGCACCTGGTATTCCCAAATGGTCACCCATTTAAGTACTCACCAGGTTCGATGTTGCTTAACTTTGGTGATCGGATGGGAACTGGTGTATTCAACACAATATAGCTGTAGACTTTTATATATATATATATATATATATATATATATATATATATATATATATATATATATATATATATATATATGAAAGTGCCCAACAAGGAATATTTCATTAATTTTTTATTTAATTTTCCCAGTATTCTTACATGTTTCCATTTTGCTGGAGTTAAGGAATATAAAAACGTTCCATAATTATTATTTTTCATAGCACTTTCAACATGTTAAAAAAAAAAACACTTGTTACAGAAAATTTTTACATTCCTTAACTTTTTGTATGCTTTCCAAATTAAATAAAAAAATTAGTAAAATCTTCCTTATCAGTCATTTTTAATGAAACATGCTTATATATATATATATATATATATATATATATATATGAATGTATGTGTAGAATTACTTTTATATATGAATGTATGTGTAGAATGTATATATATATATATATGAATGTATGTGTAGAATTACTTTTATATATGAATGTATGTGTAGAATTACTTTTGCTTTTTAGAAATTTAAAGCAAATCAATATTTTTGTGGTTTTTATAAAGTGTAGTAAATCATTCATAACCACTTTTTAAATAAGATTAAAGCTATTCAAGATTTAGCAACAACATAGCCCCATCATCAAAAGTCTGTTTTGTAAAGAAGAAAATGCAAAAACTCTAAAACATTTCTTTTGTAATTAATATGTATGTTGTATGCATGTATGTATGTATGTGCAGAATGATTATATATATATATATATATATATATATATATATATATATATGTATGTGTAGAATAATTATATATTTATATGTATGTATATATGTATGTATGTATGTGCAGAATGATTATATATATATATAAATGTATGTATATATACATACACATAGAATCTTGTAGGGGTGAGACAATGCAATCAAACATAGATGATCACATATGGAGGGAAAAATGTATTCATTATGTCTGCCACAGTAATAAATACAATATGGGAGCTGTTAATAAAGTCAGAGAAATGACATCAAAATTTCAAAAGCAAACATAGTAGTTGCAGTGGAAAAGAAAATCGTCTTTGAGTGCAGTCAAGTGTGACAATAAACAGGCAGGTTAGTTCTTAACTCAGGTTGTCTCACAGAAGAATAGCCTTATGAATTTGGTTACACAGTAATTGTGAGTTCAATTCCTGGGCCACACAGTGGGTACATATACTCAGTGTAAATCACGTGAGCAATAATTGAACAATAACTAGATGAGATATTCCTATACATACTTTTGATTGATAAAATGCATATTTTATTATAAAAAACAAACTGAATGAGTGTATAGCAGCAAAAAAAAAACAAAAAAAAAACAATGACATCATTAGCCATAATCATTGGAATCAAGATAGTCAAAAGAACATCTAACATGTGATGTTGGAAAGTGGGGAAAAGTAATTTTTAGTGATGAATGAAAAATAGTTAAATGCTAATGCAAGAGAATATGTAAGAAGACCATTGAGAGGAAGAAACTATACACAATATACTACAAAGGCATTAAAATTTGATGATGGATTTGCATCAAAAGCAATAGCTGAAGGAAATTGGTAAAAATGATGGAAGAACGAGAACAACCAACCCTGTAGATTAAATAAATGATTCAGTTTGAAATTACCTGGAGGTCACCTGGACTGATTATAGCTGTAGGGCACAACAGCCAAAATGTGATAATAACAACAATCAGGACAATAGTCCACATGTAAATAATAATTCTTAAACAATATATCCAATCTTTTTTCTCATGTTTCAAGACAAGTATGCACAAACATTTCTTACATGCATCTACTTCAATCTTTCATTTAAATAACATTATGAATTTTAGCTTAAAGTTATTTCTGTGACAAGTACACATTTTAATTACGAAAGAAATGTTTTAGAGTTTTTGCATTTTCTTCTTTACAAAACAGACTTTTGATGATGGGGCTATATTGTTGCTAAATCTTGAATAGCTTTAATCTTATTTAAAAAGTGGTTATGAATGATTTACTACACTTTATAAAAACCACAAAAATATTGATTTGCTTTAAATTTCTAAAAAGCAAAAGTAATTCATTTCTTGTGTGGATCAATAATGCAAGTTCCTTTGTCTTTACTCATCAGACAATCTGAAATTATATAGTAGCTTTTTGATTTTTAAAATAATTTTATAATGCAGTTGATATTGCCAATATACTAAAAAAATCAATCAAATAAGATTTTTTAAAGAAGTATTAAAACATTCCTTCCATTAAAACAAACTGATTTAATAAAAGCAGGTACTTAAAACACAAACATGGAATGCAATCATTTTTATGAAACTGTTAACAAATATGGTTACTCAAAGGCAAATAAACACTTTCTTTAAAAAAAAATTATGAGTAGATTTACAATGTCAAAATCTAGTTTTTACATTTAGATGACGATATATGATGCATCCATAACATATTTTTGACAAATAAAAATTGTGATATACTATAAAATTAGCATCCATAAATTCTTTCTCCAATTTCTTTTAGAATGAATATCTTAAATTTTTCTTCAAAACATAGTCAAAAGGATTCTTATTTGTTCAATCAATAAATAGATGAATGCAAATTTAAGTTGCCACAGTAATTTCCTTCTTTCTGTTTTAACACATGTTCATCCAACTTTACATTTTGTTACATTTATTTTATAAATTTTCAAAGAGAAAAAATATTTGTTTGATAACTTATAAATATCTTCACTTCCAAATGTCTTTCACCAAAGTAAAATTTTTATATTCTCAGGGATATTATCAATAAGATATGAAAATTAGAAAAATCACAAATTTGCTTTCATAAGTTTACTTACACTTAAGGTTATTGGAATGAAAGATTGTTTATTCTATATTAAAAAATAAGGATTCATCTGTGTGTATGCATATATGTGCATCTGGCCATTTAGTCCTATAGAAAAGAAACCCTATTTCTAACACATGCCTACATGCATATCATAATAAAACACACACAAACTTCATTTTCTCTCCAATAACAGACAATATTACAAACATACCAAAAAGATTCCACAATGCAACACACACTGTTTAAATTGTCTGTTTGTTAGAAATTAACATCAGCATGTGAAATATTTGACAAATCAGAGTATATTAAAATCTTAAGCCTACTTTCATGAAAAATTTCTAATGAAAACCCACAGATCTTGACTTTCAAAACAATATACAATGGTGTCTCCAGGCCATTCGGACAGGAGATATGGGACTGTCTCCTGTTTGAATGGTTATTTAGTGTTTTCTTTCCCCTACAGTGCATGCTGAAAGAAATATGTTGATGATTTCATAGAATTAGCTACAACAACAGCTTAGATGGTCAGTGAATCTTTGTTGCCGACCAGTCAACAACATCAAAGAAATAATTTCTAACAGCAAATGTGGTCAGTAAATTTTTGCTAATGATAAAAGTCTTTTTTCAACCACTGCTTTTTACTGTGAAAATGACTATTTAAAAGAGTTTTTATGTAGAACCAACTACCCAAAGATTTTAACTCAACAAAAGACTATTTTTACTCCTTTTTAACAATTTCAAAATTGCCCATTTCTCAGTGTAAACATGTATATATATGTTTTTATCAACAGTGTCTGTTTCAGACATGGACAAATAAACATTTTCAAAACATAATGTTAAAAAATCATCTACAGATGTGTTTATATGTTGATCTTGATTCTTTTTGTGCTCTTCTTAGCTTGAAATATCTGGTAGAAGTGTTAGCCACCACTTGGGTACTTCTGGGTGCCTCACTTTCTCAAATTGTCTGAAAATGAAACGTTTTCTAAAAAATAATTGGTAGGGAAGGGTTAATGTAAATATGTTTGTAAATACAAATGCTTTATTTAACAGGTAATGTTGTCTTTATTTTATTATTGTTTGGAATTCAGACTCTCAGATTTTTAATATAAAAACCTGGTATGACTGAATTTGCTACAGTCCCTGAAGATCATATATATTTTGGTCAAGTATATTTTAAGGAAAGTTTTGACGAACAATTTATTTCTGTAAGTGAAGTTATTTGCAAATTAAAACATATGTAATAACATTAAAAAATGTAGCCAAAAATATGCTGATATTTTAACATTTTCAATTTAAACTCGTTATTCAATTATTTTTTTAAATAAACATTATTAACGTTAATGAATGAATAATGACTGAATGAATTATAGAATATTTCAAACTTTAATTGGATGACTTTCTACCTATTTATATTTCTTAGATCATTTAATTATTTTTTTAAATAAACAGGAGCAAAAAATTAAATTAATTTGAAAATGAAAAAATTAAAATAATTCACTGACAAACCTTTTATTTAATAAACATTTTTTCCTTTTCTTTTTTTAATCCTTTCATTCTAAGCAAGGTGATAATACCACTAGAGTAAAGGAAGAGGGGGGGGAATTAAAGGAAATGAGAAGATTCTAGTGAGGAAAAGGACAATAAAAGAATAGGTTTTTTTTTTCCTTTTCTTTTTTTAATCCTTTCATTCTAAGCAAGGTGATAATACCACTAGAGTGAAGGAAGAGGGGGAGGGAATTAAAGGAAATGAGAAGATTCTAGTGAGGAAAAGGACAATAAAAGAATAGGTTTTTTTTCATCTTTAAATGTCTGAAGATTGCAGATGGCAAGGAAGCAAGAAATTGGAAGAGAGTTCCACAAGTGAGAAAAATAACTATTAGAATAATTGAATAGTTTCTAATTAGTTCAACAGTAAAACTATGAGACCTAATGCCAATATACTTAAATTCAGTCAGTCCTGGTACTAAAGAGGAAAGCTCATCAGAACAATTGCCATGAAAATATTTGTAGAAAAGACTAAGGGAAGCCACATTACATCAGTGAGACAGGAACTGAATTTGAGATACTAGGTTAGGATTGATTGCATTACAGACCCTTCTTTGAATTTTGTCAAGAATCTAAAGATATATGTCTGATAAAACAATATAATATAAAAAGAAAACCACCTACAATACATATCAATTTAGCATTTCTTAACAGCAGACCTAACAATTGATTCAATATAGTCTTTTCACTTCATGTCAGTGGAAAAATGAGACCAAGACAGCACAAAGTGTTGCTCATTTCAAGTTTAGCATCGGCCATACTAATGGTAGGTGGAAATGTTTCTTAGAGGTAATCAAATGAAAGCAGTTTTGTTTTGGAGACATTAAAATGTATAAGCCATTCCTTGCTCCAGTTAACCACAGATTGGAGGTCTTTTTCAAGAGTAGTTGCCAGTGTTACTTTGTTGGGTCTATTGGATTTACTACTAAGACAGTAGTAAAAAGCTGTGAATAAAATATTTAGTTATATACTTTATTTTGTTTTAAAATTATAAGCATTTTCCCATGAAAGGCAAAGGGTTTTTTCTATCTTTTATTCATTATAACTATATTAAGCATAAAATATACATGAAAAAAGTGTTTTAATTTGCAAATGTTTTAAGAATCTGTTAAGACCATTAATAAGTTCTCACTAATTTATCATGAAAAGTAATGTTTTATTTACAAAAATTATTAAGAAACATTTTACTGAAAGTACTGTTCATTGCTAGCCACTACCTTTTCCTATCTTTCTGGCAGCATTTGAATTCAATGTTGGAAAAATGACATGTCTTTTGAGGCTAACCCTGATTCAATACATTTTTTGGCAATTTCATAATGAGACAGAGCAATGTCTGAAGAATACAGCAGGTGGGGTAGGACTTCCCATTTAAGCATTTCCAAGTAGATTTTAACCTGTTTTGCAACATGTGGCCTATCATTGTCATGCTGTAAAATTGTTTTGTCATGTCTGCTCATATAGTGCCTATTTTTTCTTCAATGCTCAGCTCAAATGCATCAATTGTAGTGATGGTTTTGGACAGTTTGAGTAGCTCACAATTAACTACACCCAGCTGATCCCACCAAATGCAGAGCAGAAGCTTTGAACATGGATATTTGGTTTTGTTACCAATGCTGATGCATGGCCACACTCATCTTCTATGCATACGGTTATCATAGTGTATCCACTTCCACATCATCAGTCAAGATACGATGCAAAATATCTTTCCTTTTCTGTTGTTGAAACAGCTGTTTACATGTGACAAGATGCTGTTCATCATTGCTCAGCATCAACTCATACAGCAACCTATATCCTTGCCTTTGAATCATTCCTAATGCTTTTAAACATTTCAAAACTGTTGTGTGATAAACTCCTAATGATTCTGCAAATTCAGTTTGCACCTGACATGAGTCTTCATGACGTCATGTCTCCAATTCTTTGGTCCTCAAAAGAAGAGTATAGCAGAAATGTGCTTCCTCCTCTACCATACATAGACATACATACAGTTGTACAGAATGTTTTTAAAAATATGTACATGTTCTATTGACCCATTTAACACTACTTGTATTCAAGTTAAAAATTAGATCTTAGAAATGATTAATAACAGACTAACATAAAGTCCTACTCAGCCCCTCCACCCAAGAACTGCTACTTCATGAAACAGACTCTTCTTTGGATCTTCCCTTGACAATCTGTTGGATCTTCCCTTGACAATCTGTTTGGATCTTCCTTAGACAATTTTAAACTCTTAGTCAATTTTCAATTATTAGCTATTCTCTCTATACATATAAACTCCACTTTCTACCATCTATTTTATTTATATCATATGCCTTATTCATTGTTATCATCCTAACAATAATCCACTGCTTTGAATGACTCTTGTGCCTTGTACTGGATAAATTCTAGCATAAAATGGTGTGTGTATCTATATTCTTATTCCAAGTCTTGAATGCTAAATTTACTTAACCCTTGTACTTAGAGACCTGATCATTTGTTTGTTATACTATCTCTGGATATTTCAGATATATTTTACTAATTCTGAATTTCTTGTATAAAAGAACAAATCAGCAATGAAGAGTAGCAAATTGTGAGTACGAACAGATTTATTTTATTAATACAAAGTTGCCCATATGAATTTATTTATGCTCAACTGTGTAATTATTTTCTGTATATACCAGAGTGGTGAGTGTACCATTGTCATATGTTTAATGGTCACAACACAACAATTTTTAATATTAATCCCAAATATTCATTGTTAATGTTCATGCTGTTTCTAAGATTGGAATTCTGATTTTTTTGTTCAAGAAATAATTCTGTACAGATACCCAACACCTCCAGCACTAGGTGAGTCATTATAGAGGAATAATTTTCCTTGATATAAATAAATATTTATCTTTCTATACAAATATATATGATGGTGCTACTTTGATGTCAAAGTGGCAGTCAACACTGATGTGCCAGAAGTCATGGAATGACAGTATGTAAAGGCAATATTAGATGGCGTCACCACAATTTGAAATCATGGAAATTTTCAGATCTCTATCAGCTATACTCTGATATTTGTTGAGTAAATATAAACGAGGCTGCTCATAACATGAATTATCAGTGTTCAAATGGGTCATGTTAGTGCAGGCCAGATTAATAAAACATTCCATTTTTAAACTAGACATTTGACATCTCTTTATATATGGTGTCATGTGTATACTAATGGAAAGCATCACCATTCACTTTGAACAGTGCAGTGGCCAACTACAAATCCTTACTGATCATATGGGTACGGACAGAATTGTTTATGGTAACAGACAAGAAACACGGGCTCTAATCAGATTTACATTTGATACTTTTCAGTTTACTATTCTTTAGATTCCATAGTATATAAGAGCAGAAGATCAACTACAGGGTGCCTTTCTTAACTCCATGTCATCAGAGATAGTTCTTATTTGTTTTGGGCTGATAGTAGGGTTTGGATAGGATACAAGCTCCATGATGTCATATTATACAGGCTAGTAGTAGTTCTATGTTGAGTATTTTCACATGACATGGGTTGGATCCCCTGATCTTGTTGATTTCATTGATTAGTGACTGCTACATATCTCTTGATTGAGCATTTGCATCCATTTATGAATTCCATGTACCCAGAATTATTCCAGTAAGATAATGCAACATGACATCAGATCCAAGTTGTTCAGAATTGATTTGAGAAAATTCTGTAAACTTCTTCTGATGAATGGTGTGGTTACAATATTCACCTAACATTAACCCAATTAAATATTTATGGGACATGTTGGCAAGGTTCATTGTATACAAGATCCTGCCCCTACAAATATTAGGGAGATGCAGGCAGCTATTGAGACATTATAGCACAACCTTTCTCTGGAGATCATCTGACAATTTGTGGAATGGATGCCATATCATGCTGCTGCACTATCCTGACTAACCATGTTCATACATTTATATACATGTATATAGATGTACATATACATGCACATCTAAGTGAACCCAGCATGTTTGTATATATGTGTTCTCTCTTGAACAAACACATATGCTGTAATATATATATATATATATATATATATATATATATATATATATGTCAGATGAAATAAATTGCAAACATTGTATCTGCTTATTTTTAATAAAATCTGTTCATACTCATGGACAATCTTTTGCATACTATAATTGAAAGATGTAAAACATGTGCTGTAACTTTGACCATTGATTTTATTATTCATTTCTTGATGTTCCCAAGTACTTTCAATCTCCTTTCGAGATCATCTTCATGAGTTTAAATTATGGTAACAAAAAATAACTGCAAAACTGTGTTGCTAAGAATTGCTGTAAATTTTCTTCTTGCTTCAAATGTAATGGTTGACAAATTGCTTAGTGTTCATTAGAACGTGAAAATTATCCATGATGGAATTTTTATTATCTTGTAATGTCATGGTCATGCACGTGTTAAAGCATCCATAAGTGACTAGGCAGAAGATTTTCCCACAGCAGGTTGCAATTTCTTTCTGCAGTAGACTAAGGCTATAGAATCTAATCTGTCCTGCTATTCAATGCATAACTGGAGGGAGAAGAGATGGATTCATACTTTTCCCAAAGGTATTTGCACATAAGTGAATGCATTGGATTCAACTGGAATTCGAAGTTGATTCTCTGATTTCTCATTCCAACTCAATATCCACTGCACCACAGAAGAATGTTTATAAATTAATGTGTAAATTTTGTGTTTAGGATGTGCATTGTGGTGCAGTGGATATTGGCTCGGAATGAGAAATCGGTAGCAGAGTTTGAATTCCTTGCATTCACTTACATGCAAATATTCTTGGGAAAGGTATTAATCCATCTCTTCCCTCCAGCTATGGGTCAAACAATAGGACAGCTAGGGTTCTATAGCCTTGGCTGGCAACCAGTCTACCACAGAAAGTAATGGCAACCTACTGTGAGATAATTTTCTACCCAGTCAGCCATGTCTCTTTTGAGACATGATCGCCCAAACATGTATCATGTATGGCACTTAACAAACTGATATTAATGAAATAGACTTGATGACTGATCTAGTCATCAAATCTATTTTATTAGCAGCAGAACAAAACGACATCTGTAATGGAGATTGTATTTTATTATCAATTTATTTATTTTATCTTTGGTTTTAAATGTTTTTATTTGTATCCATTAACAGCTTTGTCAAAAAAACATTTGTGCATCTTAAGCTGATAAAAGATTTCAATTCTTTTTTTGTTTCTGTCTGTTGTTGTTTATTCTTTTGTGGTTTAATTACTGCTATTATTTGTGTCTTGTCAAGGATTATGTGTCTTCTTCTATAAAATATACAATGAAAATCAAACCAATGTGTAGTTAAAAGTTGATCAAACTCTTAAAAAATTGATTTTAATCAACATGTACTCAGCCTGAAGATATCTTTCAAATCTCTATAAATTAGGTAAGAATTAATAAAATTCAAAAATTATAATACAAAAAACAGCAATGGAACTTGTTCAACTGAAGATGTTATTGTCTATATTCAATTATTATAAGCATTAAGATGTTGTTAGTGTTCTCACATTATTGTATAATGATTATGTATGTAACTCACCTATAGATAGATAATAATTATCATAAGTATAAAGTATATAGCAATAAGAAATTACAATATATATATAAACACACAAAATAAAGTGGAAAATCCTAAAAGAAGCTAAAACATGTAAGTCCTTAAATGAACCATGTTCATTATGCTTATATGAAAAACTATTTATTATTACATCCCTTAAAAATAAAAATTAAATAAATGTAACAAAATTAATGTCATATGTAGACATTGTAAATTATTCACATTAGAGAATGGATAAAACCTAAATTAAATAACATGCTCACCGATGAATTAGGTCAAAATAAAAATGAAAATAAAAATAAAGCAAAATATAGAATAAGTTAGTTGTTCGTTTTTTTTAATAATTACCCCCTTTGTATCAAGATAATAAACTTTACAGCAAATTGAGAGATGGATCGAAAAAATAGCAGTTTGAGGTTTCCTTTTGGAAAAAATCTTTTCTTTAACAAATAGAATAAAGGGAACGAGATTGGTACTACCAAGAAGAGATATCATATCAAATGTAATAAAACTGAAGGGAAAATGATAAGATCAGATAAATGTGAAGGAAAGCAGACAAGAGAGGAATAGGGTCAAGGAAAAAGAAAAAAAGAAGAAGAAAAAAGTTGGTTAGTACAGAAATTCCTCGGGGTCAAACCCCTAAGTGAATCTCCATTCTGATTAGCCAAACACACACGCACAAAAAAAAACACCCACATACATTTCTGAAAGGATTTTTTTGTTGCTGAGGTGATGTGTTATCCTCCGTGGGGATTTTCATATCGAAATGATCATCCAACATCCTTGAATTAATCCTATTTTAATTTATATATATATATATATATATATATTTTCATTTGGAAATGAGTTATTTATGCAACCTAAGTTTAACAGAGTGAAAATTTCAGAATTAATAGGACTATACATTCTTAATGAGATAATCCATATAGACAACCACGGATTATACAGAGATGACAGATTAATGATAGCACTGGACAACAAAGGCGAAAACAACAAAATAAGAAAAATGCTTTCCAAACTCTTCAAAAACCTTAATTTTACAACAGAAGTCACAACAAATAGAAAGTTATCCAATATTTAGATATTTAGATATAGAATTTAATCAACAAACTGATAGTGTCTCTCCATATATGAAAACAAACACAACTTTAAAATATGCAAACACTAGATTTAACCATCCAACAAGCATAATCAAACACGTCCTTAAGGGAATAAAACACAGACTATCAAAAAATTCTTTCCACATCTTTGATGAAAAGAAAAAAGATTACAAGAGAACCTTAAATGAATCTGGTCATAAAAACAAATTAAAATAGAAACCTTAATCAAATAAAGTAACAAAAAATAATACCAGAAGTCGAAACATTATTTGGTTCAACCAACCATTTAACTTACAAGTAAAATCCTAAATAGTGCCAATATTTTTCAAATTAATTAATAAGCACTTCCAAAAAAACTCAGAATTAAATAAAATTTTCACTAGGAATTCAGTCAAATTAAGTTATAGCTTTACTGGTAAATTTGAAAATTACATAAAAAAACAAAATGCCAGTAACCTAAATAATAATGTGCAGCATAACATCAATAATAAGGAATGTAACTGTCGGGACAAAAACAAATGTCCACTTAATGGACTTTGTAAAACAGAAGGGGGGGGTTATTTACAAAGCAGAGGTACATAATACAGATGGACAAAGAAAAACATATTTGGGCTCTACAAAAGAAATTTTAAAAAACAGATGGAATAATCTGTTAAATATACATTGAAACTGGAAAACCTTAAAAATTGTACCAAACTGGCTATTCACATGTGGAAATGAAAAATGAAAAATAGAAAAGACCCTGATATAACTTGAAGTATAGTAAAAAAAAGCTAAACCATATAACAGTGATGATGTCTGCAGATTGTGTCAAGAGGAATAGTTAGCCTTTATGTTGTTTCCAGAACAAAAAAATACCGAAAGATCAGAAGTTATGCCCAGATGTAATCACACCTATAGATACATTCTATTGCATTTATTGTACATTGCCTGAAGACAGCAGATGGTAGAAACCTGGGTTGCATAATATAACTTGTTTACAAATTATATATATATATATATAAATATTTAATGGCATATAATACACTCAACTTTTTACCAAAAGAAAATTTCATAATTTTTTTTTCTATATGAAATTGAAGTATTTAATATGCTAATATTTCCTTCTGTACTATACATTGCTTATATCTAGCCTAACTCAATTATTTCTGTAATATTTAATGCAAATAGAGGAGTTCTTATGTCAGCAAAATATTACATTTATATTTTCTAATTATGCAAATGATATTTTGTGGATATCCATGTTTGAATAGAAGCTCTGTTTTTTATAAATGCATTCAAGAAATAATAAAGAAAATGCACTTTCCACTTTGGACAAGTAAGAAATAATGTCAAATAAAAATTTGCAAAATCCAGTTATGGGAAAAAATCAGTACTTAAATATTAAAATTGTAAAATAAATGTAGGAATCAATAAATAACTCAAAATATTTGATATAACGAATGAAAACAACAAATATCTAAAAAACTAAAAGACCAAACAAAGTAATGAATCAAAAAGGATTTTATTATTAACTGGAAAAATATTTCATGATAATTTGTAATTAAAAAAATGTTATAAAAATGTTAATATTTATTTTATTATGTTGTTTGTACAGCAACTAGCATTAAATATGCATCCAAACAAAAGTCTAACAATTGATTAATGAATTAACATTTAATCCACAAATTTATAATTGATCCAATAAACAGAATTATTTCAATTAAATATTGTTTAATATTTTCTATTAAACCTTTATTTTTTCTTTTTATCCCAACAAAAGTAAAATAGATTAAAATTGAAAAAAAAAGTGTTTTTACTAATTTAGGATCAATAAAGTCATTAATAAACTCTCTTTAAAATAAATGTTCTTCATTAATATTAATTCATTGTCATGTTTACACCTCAATTCTAGGACAATGATAGCTTTAAGAATTAAGAAACCAAAGTGGAATTAAAATTTGTTTTAGAAATTGTTTTTATATATGTTTTATATACAAAGAATATTTTTATCATCCAATATATATATATATATATATATATATATATATATATATATATATATATATATATATATATATATATATATTATTAAAAACAAAATGCATTTTGTTTAGATTCATTTGGTGATCAACTTTTTTAAATTACAAATAATTCTTCTCATATAAGGAGGAAATTAATACAAGAAAAATAGTTCGAGCTTTTTTAAGACATGATCAGGGTAGGTAGAGACACTTGCTGAGTTTCATAGAACAAGTGAATGCTGTGACACAAGCAAACAGTGTTGTGATGTAAATGATGTGGGACATATTTTTTTTATATGTAGATTTGAGAATGATGGCTCTTGAGTTATAATTGTTCTTATTTGTTTTTGTTATACGAGTATTGCTTCAAGAATCATTTTTTCCATTTATAGTACCATCAAGTATCACATTAGTGATTTCTTTTGTTGGTTATTTAGAATACAACATTTCATCTTTCAAAAGAGGTAATAGGATTTAATTAAGTAGCATACTCATCATTATCTCTCACACCTCAAGATTTCTTTTTTGACCAAATATAATCTGACATGAGAGGAAAATTCACTGACTTGCTCCTTCTCCCATTTTCTTGCTCTTGTAAACATTATTTTCAGTAAGCCAGGCTCAACCTATCATCTTAACAGATTGAAAGGGTTCAAAGCCAGTAAAAAGACTGATGTTATGTATAGAATTTTATAAGCTTAGGATAAATTAATTTTTCAGATAATTAAATACAGATGTCTAATATTGTGATGAGAGTTAAAAATACTTCCTTATACAGTTCAGTGGTAGAGTATTACTAGGAAGGATAGCATTTTACTTCTGCTGACAAGTTGGTCATTTAGAAAAAGGAAAAAAAAAAATGAAACCCTTAACCTGTGGTGGTCTTAGATTATTATACCCACAAAGAACCTGACTAAGGCTAACCCTGTAGGAGGAGCAAGTGAATAAATGCCAAGGCCAGCAAGTGTCTTTAAACACAATAATAATGATAATAATAAAGAAAATATTCTAATTATAGAAAACAAATTGTAGAGGAAATGAAAAAATGTTGAAGAACAAAGGAATTCCACAATAAGATTAAAATCATTACACTAGGTCTGTTTAAAGTTCATCTTATAATAATCATTAAAACATAATGTTGTATTATATCAGCCTGTTATTATATAAATTAGTGTGTGTGTGTGTTTAGAAGGTGGGCATGTGTATACATTTAAAAGATGAAAGTAAATTTGAAGAAATACTGCTAGCAACTAAAAACTGGACAAATAGGAAAGTAGTTTTAATAATATTTTCTTCTGATATATTTTTTGACTAGAGTGTCAAAGGTGATTCTGAATGTGACAGCCTTTGCTATTTTGGCTGAGCAAGAAAGTGGCAAGTCCTGACAAATATGCTGGGTGTAAGAAATACAACATTGCTATGATCCTAAACAAAATAATTTTTAAAAAAATTTAACATATAAATAAGAATCTAAATTAGCAATTTAAGCATAGTTCAGTTGAATTCTTCTTGGTTGATTAGCAAAATAATCAGTAACATTTTTGCAAAAATCTGGCTTTTACTGAATCTGTAGTAGGATTACTGGCTACTATGAATATTGTTTATCTATTCTCTCTCCAAATTACATCTGGAAGTGGCATATTTTGTTGTGGAAAGTGATTACTACAAATTAAATTTTACATGTCAGAGGTACAGCTTTTTAAAAGTGAATGCCTGCTAACAACTTCCAAGTGTTTATTAAAATAGATATAAATTTACTGTCTTGTTAAAATGCTTCATGATCCAGATGAAATAAATAGTAAATTAAACTTAATAAATAAAGTTATTTATTAATAATCATTTTTATAGCAATGTGTATCTTACCTCTTTGCAATATATGCCACTGGTAGCCAAGTAATAATGAAGTGAAAATTTTCTGTGTTGTTAATTGTTACATCACTTAACAAGTTCTCATATATATATATATATATAATTATTGTTAATTAGTTTTTGGTCATAGACTAGTACCCAGTTTTATTCAAAAGTACTCAATACATTTATATTGTAGAACTTTTGAATATTTTACATTTGGAAATGAGTTATTTCCACAACCTAGGGTTCACTCTTTCAGGATCTTCAGATGATTTATAATAACTGATTTTTGTTTTTCAAACATGCAACAGGGACTTTTATGAACATGTGACTAGAATTTTAAATGACTGAAAGTTTTCAAAATTAGGGAGTAGTTACTTAAGGACCTTAAAACACTTTCAGCCAGGTTTGTATGATTATAAGATGTATTTATAGGTGTGATCACATCTTGACATTACTTCTGATCTTTCATTTAGTAGTTTTTTGTTCTGGAAACAATATTATGGCTAACTATATATTATAACTACAATATTATGGCTAACTATATATTATAACTACAATATTATGGCTAAATGTCTTTTACAACCCCTCCTGCATTTACTGGTACCTCACCATACTCCTTGTATGGCTGGTAGATCAATGATGGTAATGGGAGTGATTCTGCTGTTTTCTTCAAGTCCACCCTATTCAATACAGCTCCCCATCAACTTTCACCTCTCATCCAGTCTTTGCCACACAATCGCTTTTTTCCACTCTTTCTGACCTTTTATGTGTGGTTTCATCCCCACCACATCTCCAGGTTGCAATGGTTGAAGTAGTTTTACTTTCTGGTTAAAGTAACGCTCTTGCTTCCTGCCATCCCGCTTCACTGTCTTTTTAAAATTTTGGGGTAATTCTTGCTTAAGTAGATCCTCTCTGGTCGGAAGAAGTGTTTTTGTTCTTCTGGACATCAGTTTCTGTGCTGGTGATAAAAGACCTTTAGCTGGCGTATTCCTGTGATCCAACATCACTAAGTATGGATCAGCTTTATCTTCCATCGCTTTCCGGAAGAGGTTCTTTGCCATCTTTACTGCAGATTCTACTTTTCCATTTGCCTTGCTATTGTAAGGACTGACAGGTGTATGTGTAAAACACCACTTTTTTGCAAAAGTGGAAAATTCCTGGCAACTAAACTGAGGTCCATTATTAGTGACCACCTGATCTGGTATCCCATGTCTTGCAAAATGGTGTTTAAGTTTAGTGATCAGTGTCTTTGCTTGAGTACTTGGAAGATGATCAATTTCCCAGAAGTTGCTCATGTAATCATCTGTGCAGAGATAGTCCCTATCTGCAAACCTAAAGAGATCTACACCCATTTTTGCCAGGGTCTCTCAGGAATTTCATGGACCATCAGGGGTTCTGCAGGAATAGCTACTTTGAATTTTCTACATGTGGAACATTTTGACACATAATCTCTGATGTCACTATTCATGTTTGGCCAGTACAAGCATTCTCTTGCTCTTCTGCCACATCCTTCAACCCCTAGGTGTGTAGAATGTAACTTTTCTTTCAACACGGTCCGCTGAGTCATCGGGACTACTACTCAGTTTCCTCTGAAAATTAGCCCGTCTTGTATGGTCATTTCATTCCGCATGCTAAAATATGGTCTTACCTCTGGGTCAAGATTTGCCTTGTCTTCTGGCCATCCTTCAACAATTACCCGCTGCAACTGCTGCATGCATCTGTCTTCCTTCATGGCGGAGCGTAATTCGAGCAGCCTTCTCTCTGTCACCGGAATATATTCAGTTTCCTTGACATCATCATCGTCATCCATATGTTCACTGCTCACTCCATGGATGTATGCCCTTGACAGTGTATCTGCAAGGAACATCTTCCTACCCGGGTAGTACAGAACTGTAATGTCGTAAACTTGCAACCGCACCAACATATTCTGCAGTTGCTTTGGGCATTTCCCTAATTCTTTTTTCATTATCGCTTCCAATGGCCTATGATCGGTCAGCACTGTGACTTGTTGACCAAATGTATACTGGTGAAAGCGTTCACATGCATAGACTACTGCTAACAGTTCTTTTTCAATCTGTGCATACCGAGTTTCTGTGTCTGTAAGTGCTCGGCTGATATAGGCTAAAGGCTGACACACTTGCAGCAGTGCAGCCCCCATGCCCTTCTCACTTGCGTCACATTGAATGACCAATGGTTTGTTGTGGTCATAGTATCTCAATACTGGTGCTTCACTCACTAGCTTTTTGATTTTCTCAAAAGTCACTTCTTGGATTTCAGGCCATGTCCATGGCACACCTGTCTTCGTTAAATTTCGAATTGGAGCCATCACGTTGGAAATATGAGGTAGAAATTTTGCCAGATAATTCACAAATCCCCCCAATCATTGAACTCCTTTTATGTCTGTTGGGCACGGCATATCCTTTATCGCTTTTACCTTCTCCTGATCAGGATGTAAATCTTCACTGGTTATCATGTGACCCAGGAACGATATGGATGTTTGCCGTAAGTTCAATTTTCCGTCATTCAGTCGCATCCCATGTTCACGACATCTCTGCAACAGCTTTCTGAGTTTTTTATCATGATCGGCTGTTGCTTCTTCCATGGTTGTACCTTTCCCAACCACCAGAAGATCATCTGCTTTGTTAATGACTCCTTCCAAGTCAGCCACATTGTTAAATAGTACCCTCTGAAATATCTCAGGAGCTGGAGCAATCTCAAAGGGTAAAACTTTCCATCGAAACCGACCATATGGAGTGGCAAATGTTGTCAAGCGACTGCTGGCTTCATCCAATTTTAGATGCCAAAATCCATCCTGTAGATCTAGGGTAGAGAACACTTTACTGTCAGCCAGTTCTGGGAGTAGATCATCCAATACAGGTAACTGGAAATGTTCCCGTTGAAGAGCCTTATTTAGTGGTTTTGGGTCTTTACATATTCGTAGTTTCCCATTTTTCTTGACCACCAGTGCTAATGCGCTTACGCATGGTGTTGGCTCACTTATTGGTTCAATCACTTTCTTTTTTACTAGTTTTTCCAATTGTTCTTTCACTTTTCCTTTAAGTGCTACTGGTATTCTCCGTGCAGCTGTTACATGAGGTGTTACGTTTGGATCCACTTCCAAATGTACCTCTCCCGGTAAGTGACCCAGTTCTTCCTTGAATACATCATTGAATTCTTTTATAATTATGTCCGGGTGTTGGCTGCTGAATTCATCTGATTGAGATACTTTGGCAACCATCTTGAACCTGTCGTTATTGACTGTGATGAGGGCCATCTTCTGAATTGCATTTGCCCCAAGTAGTGGATGAAAATCTTCCTTTACAATAACAAACTTTACTGCATATTTCTGTCCATTTTTGGGGTTTTTCATTTTAACCTGACACTCCCCTAATGGTTTCATCTCTGCCCCATTCCACATCACCAGAGTCTTATTAGAGTGTTCAAGTGTTTGTCTCATTACATGCTTCTCATTCAATATATTGACTGATGTGCTACTATCAAGCTGAAAAACAACCGGCTTTCCTTTCACCAACATTTCTGCTTTTATTATTTCTTGTCTTACAGCATTGACTTTTTCCCTTATCGTTACACTATCAACCTGTCCATAGTCCGAACCACTACTACTGCCATTGTCAGAACCCTCTTGTGTTTCAACTGTTCGAATATTCTTTTTTCTCGATGATCTGCATTTCACAGCAAAGTGGTTTTTCCCACCACATTTGAAATATGTTTTCCCAAATGCCGGACATGACTCTTTACTCGGTTCATGTCACAATGTACATACCCTACACACTCTGTCACTTTGTGCTGAAGATTTTAAATGACTGAAAGTTTTCAAAATTAGGGAGTAGTTACTTAAGGACCTTAAAACACTTTCAGCCAGGTTTGTATGATTATAAGATGTATTTATAGGTGTGATCACATCTTGACATTACTTCTGATCTTTCATTTAGTAGTTTTTTGTTCTGGAAACAATATTATGGCTAACTATATATTATAACTACAATATTATGGCTAACTATATATTATAACTACAATATTATGACTAGCTATATATTATAAATGCACCTTAAATCTGCCCGTAACCAAATCCAAATTGATGGGAAAATTTAAAGACTTTACTATAATTAACTCTCCAATAGGCATATTTTGAAAATTGGAAACCTTCATTATAAACACCACACTACCATCTGCAACCAAATGGAATTGCAGAAAGAATAGTGCAGATGGTGAAAATAGAGTTGAAGGGATGTTCCCCATCCAAAAACATCATTGATAGCTATTTACTGAGACTATTATTGAATTATAGAAGTATTCCTCAAACTGGTAGAAATCAAAGTCCCCCTGCATTGGTTAGAAGATAAATTAGAATGCCTATAACAATGTCCTATTCAATCAATGAGAAAATGTGATGCAAAAAAAAAAAAATAAAAAATAAAAACAGAGCCAAGTCCTGAAAAAGCTTATTTTATTGCACAAAGAGATATAATACAGGCATAATAGCAACATTGACAAAATTTATTGACTAATTATGACCAAATAAGACCTAGAAGTCACAATGAAGGATGTCAAGATGGAAGAGGAACCAGAAAAGGAGGAAAACATGAGTGCTTTTTATAGAGAAAGTGAAGACAGTAGTAAACAAATGGAGGATAGTTTGCATGAATCTGACATGGAATTGGAAGGTCAGAAGGAAGACGAGTTCAGATCTAAATAAAAAGAACCAAGTACAAACCTTAAAATAGAGAGATAAAATCTTGTACGTTTGTTTGAAGTCCCACATCAACAAAAGGCATAAAACCTCTTTGTTTCTGGCAAGTGTAGTGACATAGGCAAAATGGACTTACTCTATTTTGTATAAGAGTGCAGTGACTACTAAATAAGCCAATCATCACTCAGTAGGTGGAGGACTTCCATGTCACAGACTAGAAGATATCACAAAAGTGGGTGTTCCACAGGGCTTTATCTTTGGACTTATGTTCCTAATTTTCATCGATGACTTTTCTGATGTCATCATTCTTAACTTTACAATATTTTATTACTCTTTTGGAATTATATCTTTCTTACAACATATGGACATCTTTATAGGTCTGGAATTTAAAAAAAAGTATCAGTTGCATACTGTCATATATACTTATTTGATTATATGTCATATATACTTATTTGATTATATGTCATATATACTTATTTGTAATAGAATGAACAGCCTTCAATTTTTGTAATCAGTCTCAAATGAGAAGCAATATATTGTTGATAAAATTCATTTATTCAGGTAAAGAGGATATTGTGTTAAGAAAATATGTGTTTCTATGGCCTATATGTTTGGGAGTTTATTTATAAATAAAAAAATTATGCAGCATTTAGTTTATTTACGCAATGAAACCTGACATTTCCAAAACAATTTACTATCAATATTTGTTAATAAGGACAGATATTATTTGTGTGATATCTTGTTCATATAGATATGAGTATATCCTGGAAACTTTGCAAACATTGGTTGGTTAATAACAATATTATTGTGAAATAAAATTGACTTGCATAAAATCTGACATTATATATTTGAAGATGAGGATACTTCCTGAGTAAGTGGAAAAACTATGAACTCAGAAATGAGGATGCAAAAGATGACCTCATAATCTCTCCAGGAAAGGAAAACAAAAGAAAAAAAAACGGATTGATATAGATCAATGACTTTGATCTTATCAAGAATAGGAAATCCTCTAAATGTTATCTGTTCTAAAATGTACAAGCAATGATCACACAAAATCATTGGTCATAGTTAATGAAATTGCTTTGAAATGGTCTTAGTTAGCACTTGATAATTACTGTTGGGTAATTATAAATGATCATGAATTTTGTAGTTAGGAAAAAGAAATACAGAAAACTGATTTTGAATAATTTGCTTGCAAATAAGTTTCTTATCTAAAATGTAATTTGTCAAAGATAGTTGAATAATCATTGCATTATTGAAGTATTTTAATTGTTGACTGTGAATTTTAAAAATTTAATTTTATTGAAATGACATGCTTGAAAATGCTTTTATAAGAATTAATTTTAATTTTGTTTTATCAGATGTGTCAAGCCATAATCTAACCAATCTTCTTCAGTTTCCCTAAACATCTTTTTGTTTTTATCATTTTGTTTTTATGTATCCTACATTGTGCCAAAAATGGTGAAATATTATCAACCTGGACACAAATTTACCATAGATTATCTAGCAGTCAAAGCACTTTCTATACGTTTTCCTCTTAGAAAATTGTTTTCTCTTTTAATTAAAGTAGCATTTTTTAAATCAAAATTATGGTTTGATTTGTTATAGTGAACTGACTGTGTTGTTTTGGAAAGTGTCTCTCTTGTGTCCACATAATCTTTTATTTAGATTCCTTAAGGTTTTTTTCTATGCATTCTTTGTGGCAATCATTACCAGTTATGGAGCTTGTTTTTTATTGAGTCCCTTATTCATGTCTGAAATGAAATTGAATTTAAATATTTAGAATTTTAGCATTCCCACATCTACAATGTTTTCTTTACTGAAGTACATAACAGTAACAAACGTTCACATTTTAAAATCTCCCCCTCCCAAACATGTATAATCCCATCAACAAAACCATTACTTTAGTTTGATGATGTTCTTCTAAAGAATGAAATGTGTTATACATAACATGTGTAGTTACATGAACATATGTATTGCTTTAGCCTGATGAAGTCCTAAAGAGTGAAATGCATCATGTGAAATCTTTTTCCACTTTGTCATTCATTTACCTAACCTCATTCTGATATATAAAAATTTATATTTCATATTTTCCCATATAAATTTATAATCTGCTCTATTAAAGAGAGAAAGTTTTTGTATATATATATATATATATATATATATATATATATATATATATATATAAAACATTGGTTAAAAATTTATGAATACTTTTAGTTAAGAAAAAAATGAAAAATATTTTTAAATTTTTATAAATATAAAAACTGCTTCTCAATATATATATATATAAGTGTGTGTGTGTGTGTGTGTGTGTGTGTGTGTGTGTGTGTAAAGAGGTGTTGAAAAGTACTTGGTCATGCCAAAAAGCCTTAATTTTTTTTTTTAATAATATATATTATTATATTTGTTGTATTGGGGAATGAAGAGATATACAGTAAAATGTAGATAAACTACTTTATTACCAGAGTGGTACAACTAAGAGGTATGTACAATATTTACAGTCTCTCACAGTAGTAGGTGTTACTTCACAAAGTCTGTGATAAGGACAACTTCTCGTGCTAAATGCACATTGTCTTTTATACATCCAGGCGACCGATGTTACATCGTACGAGCCATGACACAACAATATTTTTCTCCCATTTATTATATACTATTATATATTATTGGATGTTATTTATATTGCTTAATTGCAATATTGTAATGATATATGGTACTTTATATATCATTAATTTTATATGTATGTTTTAATATTATTATTTATTACTTATATTACTTAATTATGATATTTTAATACATAGATATTTAATATTTTAATACATATTATTTCATTGAAAGATTCTATTAACAATTTATTTTAAAACGTTTTTTATTTATTCATAAAAAATTTGTTTAATACTTCTATACATTATTTTGCCAGAATTTTAAACAGAAATGTTTTATCATTCACACATACTAACTTTAGCGACTCATAAACACACACATTAATACATGATTCTCTTTTACACATACATTCATACATGATTCTCTCATTTTATTTAAAAAAGAAAATTGTTCCATTGCTTGACACGTGTATATATTGTATTTTGCAACAATTTTGAACAGAAATGTATTTCATCTTGTCATTCACACACATACTAACATAACATTTAATTCGTTTATAATTTAAATATGCTTGATACATTAATTATTTTTGCATACACATACTTACATTCATGATAAACATCTGGTGATTTTTATTACACGTGGCACTCACACATACTTAAACATTTGCAAACACATTTTCATTTTATTCATTGCTTTATTACATCTCACAAACATCTGACCAATAAAATGAAACCTCAATAACATACTGTCTCTGTGAATTTAAAAAAAATTCTTTTAATCATTTAATTTAAAAAATCTCTGAAGAAGCTTTTTAAAGAGAAATATGTTAGATTAAAGACATTTCTTTTCTACATATTCTTTACTTATTCTATTCATATATATATATATATATATATATATATATATATATCTGTGTGTGTGTATACATGCATTCACACATACATATATATATAAATACACATATACACACAGACACTCCCCCCATATATATGTTATATAAATAGAGATACAATATCTAAAAATATATTGATACTCTTGTTATGCTGATCAACAACCAATTTTCATCAGGAATGTTATATGCTGTATTTTATAAAGTTTTTGTCCACTGATGAAATGAAGTGGGTGTAAAACTTCAATCAGCCACATCGCCACTCGTTAAATTCTTATTCAGGTAATTACTGATTTGTATTTTATTACTAATTGTGTATATAAGGTAATTTTATGAATTATTAAAATATTTTACAGTTTAGTTAAGCTTTTTGCACAAAATATTCCATTAGCTATATTTAGTATCTTCATAAATTTCAGATAAATGTCAAATGCCAATTTGTCAGACTGGTATCTGTAAAAAAGAAAAAAAAAGGTATGTGTTATTGCTTTAACCTCTACAACTATAATACCAATTGTCTTGTCCCTGATGTAAACATAAAACATAAAACAAGAGGCATTACTTTAAGAAGAAGCTTCAAAGATTTCTAAAATTATACATACTGTCTTTATCTATCTATTGATGCTTGTATCAATAAAACATTTTTTTTCAAAGATACTTTGTTCAACCAAATATTTAGTATCAATCATTCTCTCACACTTCACTCTTCTTTTAAACTTTATTGCTTAATTATTTTCCTTATCTTTCTCATACGTATCAATTTTCTTCATTTTATATTGAATTGTATATATATATATATATATATATATAAAATTTGGTTCTCTTATATATATTGCATGTTGGCATATTTCTCAGTATCTATTGAAATAGATAGTTTATTATTACAATTTCTTTTATTGTGTTAACATTTGGATGTCATTGGGTTAAAATAAATCACTCGATACTTTTATCTGAAGTTAATCTAATGTCTCCAATTATTTATTGGCTGCAGTGATCAATACATTGGCATCCATTTCCCTTGATACCATAATTTCTTGTCTAGCAAGTGGTTAAATCTGCCAATGCATACTTTTAGCCAGACAGGGATTTTACCCCTTGTTTACTGATACAGGCATCTGCTTATTGTATATAAAATTGTATGTTTATGTGTCTCTGTGCGTGTATATGAGTGTGTATGTGGGTGTGTGTGTGTACTACTATAAGCATACTGAATGCTCAGAATACAAATACTATTACTGTTACATTTATAATAATATTAACTGGGCTCTAAAAAACCTACTGGCTATCATTAAAAACTGTTATGTGGCTTAAACTGTTTTTTGTTTTAATGAATTTATTAATGTAGAGGGCCTGGAAAATCTAATACTCCCAGGATGGATAGAAGGAAAGAGAGACAGATGAAAGAAGCACAAAATATATTTGATAAGCAAGAGCAAATGAATGGTGGAATGAGGTTTGGGAGAGATGCCAAGAGGAAAGATATGAGTGACAAGAGACAGGGACAAATCGAAGTCCTAGATTGGCTATGTCCTGAAGGAACACAGCACATGAAGAAGAAGAAGAAGAAGAAGAAGAAGAAGAAGAAGAAGAAGAAGGTCTAATTTACAGTTTATTTACACATCATTTTAAAAATAATAACAAAAATGAACTCATAGTAATCCTTGTAAAAGTAGTCTTCTTATTCTTTGTTGACCTTATATCCTTTTCTAAGGATAAATGGATGATTGTTTAAAGAAAATGTCAGGTCAATGTTAAACTGAAGATTTTGGAAATTAGTAGATTTTTTGAATATTACAATGTATGACTCTCTGCTTAGTGAAAATTTCTACAGAGTGATTTCTTTTAAGTTATTCTGCTTGCATTACGAGAGATATCTCATCTCCTAGAACAAAAGATTAATGTTGATACATTACATTCTTTTCTTGTTCAAGATTCTTTGACAAAACATTGCATTATCCAGGTATGCCAGTTCACTACAGTTCAGATTTGACAATCTCATTCCTGGTTTTTACCAAAACTTAAATCACAGGAGAATTCAAACTATAGAATTCAAAAATAAGGATAACATAATTTTATAAAATATTGTTGCCATATCTGGTCTGGTGTTTCTGCTATGTATTTAGAGTTTCTTCATAAAATTCAAAGAAGAATCTGTAATGTTATCAGTCCTGATCTGATATTTCAGCAAATGTAATGTAGCTTTCCTGTGTATTTTTCATGGTAACTGTTCATAAAAGCTTTCTTCTTTGGTATCTTGACATTACAAATTTAAGTGCTGTACTACAGGATGCGATGTATAAATTGTCGTCTATTCGTGAAAAAATGAAAATATGAAACATTTCATTTTAACAAGTATATTTACCAAAATTGCACAAAAATATCTGGTCTCTTCATTTGAGCTGGTGAATACTGCCATAATCCTTTTCTTCAGTTCATCTTTAGTGTTACAAGGAGTTCTGATGGTTTCTCACTCAACTGTACCACTGTATATAATAAATTGCAGTCTGGGGCAATAGGTGACCAGATTAAGAAGTGATGTGGCCGCAGAAATTGTCTGACAGTCACGACTGGATTCTTCTGCTTGTGTGGCATGGTGCAGAGTCTTGTTGCCAGATATAAGGTCTTCTAGCTGACAAGGGCAGCACTATCTTCTGAAGGTACTTGATGTAGGCCTCCTTGTTGAGTCTAAGACCCTGTGAGAAGATGAATGGAGGCATAATATCACCCTCACTAATGATCACTCCAAACACCATGATGTTGACTGGATATTTGATTTTCATCACTGTTGGTACAACTTTTGGGGATACAGGATCCTCTGCACTGTTTTCAGATGGACACCCAAACACTCTGAAATGTTCACAATGGAGCTTCAAATACGAATGCCGAGCAGTATGGCATGCCATTTCCAAATTTTTGATGGAATGAATTGTGTCATGCTGATCTTTTTTCTAACAGATGGTGCACAACTGTACCTACTATATTGGGCAGTTGGCAAAATCAAAAACAAACAACTTGCATACATGAACTTAAAAATATAGAATGGCTACAATTTACACATTACACTCTGTATATTGGCAGCTAGGTCCCATCATTTTACAGTTGAAATGTCCAGATGTAACCCTAATTTCTATGCTAATAGTTTCTTCTCTTGCACTTCTCGTTTTTGGAAATCTCTTCTGGTCTTTTACTTTTCAGTCAACTTAGATCTTCAAAGATTTAAATGCAATATCAGTCGTTATCTTTTGTCTTCTTAATCCCTGTTCTTTTATTGTTCTCTCACATTAATAATGTTTTTCTTTTTCCCATATTCTTTCACACTCAGTAACCTGTTGCTTATTAGTGGATTTATTGCCTTGCTTGGGATGGAACGATAAAAATCTAAGAAGGCAATTGTTGGGGATCCTGAAAGACAGCTGACAATTTTGAAATGTAGAATGACATTGAGATGTGTCAAGTGTGTGTTTTCTCAAAGAGAATATTCTAAATTGGACTAAAGCAATATTGTCAGAGGTAGTCTATTTCTTTTGTCAATAGCTACATACTTCCCGAAATGTATAATGCTTAAATATGTTTAAATGGAAGATCTAATAAGTCTGTGTGTTTGCATGTGGGTGTAACAAATGCATATATTTAAATAAAAATACACACATATCTAAATATGATCAGCAGATTATGTTTGAAACATGTTTTGTTAAATGAGACTAAATTATCAATTTCAGTTTGGAATTCAAACATGTATCATAATTTCACTCTGTGGCAATGATTTAATGATTTTTGTTAATCTCATTTAATTAAACCACAGTTAATGTAGATGAGTAAATATTCACTAAAGCCCAGAAAGTGTATGGAAATGTTGCCCAATCAAGTTTTGATTATCTCATGTGAAAAATAACACATCACTCAATAAATCCTGGGCCTAACTAATAAAACAAAAACTTTTAGGCAAAATTCAACTTTATTCACCAACAAAGTCTCCTTCTAGGATGATACACTGATTCCAACACTTCTCTAACAATTTGATGCCTTGTTGGTAGGATGATTTGTCTTTGGTCTCAAAATACACTTCAGTTTCCAATAACACTTCTTCACTGGAGCCAAATCTCTTTCTCTGGAGCTTTCTTTTGAGATCTGCAAACAGCCAGTAGTTGCTGGGGGCCAGATCTGGAGAATAGGGTGGATGCTGAAGCAATTTGAAGTACAATTCATGTAGTCTTGCCCTTGCTGCAATTGACTTGCAACACAGTATGTTTTGGTGAAAAATCATTTTTTTCTTCTTCATTTGTGGCAGTTTTTTTTTCAGACTCACCAATAATATTATATAATATTTGCTATTGGTGGTTCTTTCTTTCTTAAGGTAATCAATGAACAAAATACCTTGTACATCCCAAAATACAGAGGCCAAAACCTTACCTGCTGATGTTTGCATCTTTGATCACTTTGGTTGGCTGTTACCTGCTGTTAACTGCTGCTGTCAACTCAGCTGACTTGAAACCGGAGTGAAGTGGTATCCATGTTTCATCCGTTGTCAAATATTTATGCAAGAACTCCTTCTTGGTTCATTGAAACAGTTGAAAACAACACTCTGATTGTCGACGTGTTGTTGTTTTTGATCAACTGTGAGCAAATGCAGCACCCATTTTGAACACAGCTTTCTCATTGATAAATGATCATGCAAAATGGTGAATACACTGCCTTCTGATATTTTTAACTCCTTTGCTATCTCACACAACTTCAATTTACGATTGGCCAAAACGAGTTTGTTGAATTTTGGTGTTTTCTGAGACAACTGCCAATTTTTGGCAACCTGAGTGTTCAGTATCATTTGTGTCAATATGACTGTGTTTAAAATCAGCATATCACTTCTTAACAATGTTTTCAATGAAGCAGGGTCTAAATAACATTTATCAAGCCAATGATTTGCTCAAACAATATTTTTTCCCATTAGAAAGCAGTGCTTTATCAACACATGATCTTTCCATTGTTTTAAAAGTTTGCAACAGTAGCTTCATTTAAAAAAGTGTAATTTGTAAACTAATAATCTGATTGTGCCCAAATTATGTCAAGTGTCATTTAAAGGTTAGTACTTCATAAAAATCATATAGATTTCTTTATTAGTGGTGCCATCTATATGTCAAACCTGGGACTTATTGAATGATGCGTTATGAATACATATTAGGTTACAAAACAACTGTATATTAGATTTAATTTATCTTTTTTGATTCTTTACCAATCCATTTGTTTTCCATTGCAGTAGTTTTCCTAGGCCTGCCAGGTGGTTTCTTGGCTTCACATGACCTAGTTTGCTCAAGTTTTCTTAAAATACTATGAATAACACTTTTCAATTTCCCCACACTCTTTGAAATATCCCCAATCGATAGTTTATCTTCATTACATAACTTGACTATCAGTTTTCTAAGTTCCAATGACGTCACAGATTTTTTCGCCATGTTTACAATGCAAGTGTCAGTAAAGATCTTTAGTAAAATATCTGATTTTATATTCTTACCCAAAATATTTTCAATGATGCAAAATAATTATTAAATTTTTCGATTTATTTAATCGTTCTGATGTTTTTGTTAATCTATTTTTTTCGAATGGTATGTAATTATTCTTATAACTTTATCAAAATAAGTTTATAGAGCTTTATATTTTGGAATTATATGATTTACCTTTATATCCTTATTTTTCATTGATAAAATGATCTTTGAAGCTTTTAAAATAAAAAGTTATTTCCTATTTAGACTTTTTCTTAACATCATTCTGATCTTTATGCTTGTTACTATATATATATATAAAGAAAGAGAGAAAATGCAGTTTTCAGTGATACAATCTTTGTTTTAAGTGCCATGAAAACTCACTTCATGAAGTTTTTATTAATTTTTTATTAATTTTTTTTCTGCTCTCTAACAAATTGTTTGCTACTAGTATTGATGTATAAATATTTCCATAATTTTGAGCACTTTTGTTAGAGATTGATTATATTTGTTTTGAACAAAACAAATATAATAATTCTTTGAAAATGATTTATTAAAGGCCAAATTACTCAGGATTTATTCATGCAACATTAAGCCTGATGCCAAACAAATCTTCAATAAGGAGGAAAAGGTTAATAAAAAATTCTTAACAAAAAGTCTTTTGTTAGTATCTAATAACACTTGTATCAATGAATAACTGTTGCTATTGTCATAAAATGTTAATAATCAGTGATTCATGAACATCATCATAATCATCATCAGTAGCAGCAACAATTCCATGACCAGACATGCTCATATAATCACTACACAGCTAAGCATCAAACCAACACTTTCCACATCTCTTGATATGCATTCATTCATGCGCAGTATGTTTTGGGTAAATTAATCCTAGGAGATTCCATCCCACTTCAGGTCATATAATAGCCAATGTCATTTGACTTAAAGGTTTATTTTGTTAATGGATGGCTGTTAATTCCATTAAAGGAATCCTCTGCCTTGTCCATTGACTTCAGTCTATAAAGCCCTCCATGCAGCAGTGATGTATTGTGCTCATTGCCCTGGATATACTGACAGTAATTCAGTCCCATGTACAGATTTAGCCTAAACTAGTCTAGAATCACTGTAGTTATAGTTTCTTAGTTAAATCCTCAGAACCATTACACATGGAGTTGCTCACATAGTTTGGTGCTAGAGGCAATGAACTAGGGGCTTATTTTATATATATATTCTGTTTTGCTGTATCACAGCTCATTACTGCAGCTAGATTAATATATATATATATATATATATATATATATATATATAAAATAATATGTATCAGCAAATTGATGGGGTAGCAGTGGGTAGTCCTTTGGGTCACTTACTATCAAATGTGTTCGTGGGTTATTATGAGAAATTGTTATTTCATAGAACAGATTGTTACTTCTGCTATGTTGATGACACTTTTAGTTCATTTGCATCTATAGGTAAAGCGGAAAATTTTTTCTCCCAACTTAATAATCTGCATCCATCATTAAGATATACAATAGAAATAGAAGAGAACAATCAGCTACTTTTTCTGGATGTACTGGTTGAAAGGACGCCATTATGTTTTCACACCAGTATCTATCGCAAGCCTACATTTTCTGGTTTATATTTAACTTCGGACTTTTTTGCACCTGAATCCAGGAAAATTATTCATATCAGGTCCCTTACTCATCGAGCATTGATGGTGTGTTTGGACTGTAAACTCAATGCTGAATTAAGGAATATTAAACAATTGTTATTGGTTAATGGGTACCCCTAAAGTGTGTTATCAGCAGTCATTGGACAAAAGGTTAACAAGTTTTCTGATAGAATTGTTAATTCCATCGAGTGTTGTTTCAGTGCTGTCACTGTTCAGAACATCTTTATTACAAGAACTGCTTCCCCTCACACACACACACACACACACACACACACACACACACACACACACACAAGAATGTCTTGCTTACCAATCAACAAAGTCTAATTGTTTACCAGTATAAGAGGCAGTGCAAGACCGACTACGTGGGCAAGACAATTCATTATCTGGAAGTAAGGATAGCTCAGCACATGCCAAGTAGAGTCCACAGACATGAACCAATAACATCATAAGTCAGCAATTGGTGAGCATCTATTAAATTTAATCTGCTGCAGGACACATTATTCCCCGGATTTCTTCTCTGTCTTGTATAGGGCTAAAACAAGACTCTATTTGAACATCCTGGAGTCTCTGACCATCAATATACAATGTCCTGCCCTGTGCAAACAGAGAGAATTGAAATTCAAATTGGAACTCTTTGGAGAAACTACCACACAACATAGGTAAGGTGAATTTTTTCTTGTTTTTTTTTTTAAATCCTGTGTTTTAACCTCAGATGTTGTTCAAAAATTTTTCTTGATAACTTCTTTGCTTAATTCCCGGCAATTTGTTTCTGAAGACGTGTCTTGAAATCCCACTCTTATTTTTTGTTTTCCCCTTTTTAATTGACATACTTTTGTATCTTTCTTAAAAATGATCCTCTTAAAAATAATGTGTATATATATATATATATATATTGTTACTGAAAGTCAAAGTAAATGGATCATCATTATATATAACAATTATTATTATTATTAATAGTAGTATTAAACAGTTTAAATGGTAAATAATAGATCATAATAAATATATAAATTATATATATATATATATATATATATATAATTAGTAAAAAATAATTATGAGATATGAGTTCATCCCCCTTCTCCGGTCTTAGTGTTAGTTCAGCTGGAAGCTCTTTGCAGTTACGGAGTATGGTGGCAATGTCTTTACATTCTGAGGGTACCGGGTTGGCAGTTTCCTGGTTGCTGCTTCCGACTGGTAGTTAGGAGCCCGAACTCTTGCGTAGCGTCTTGAGAGGCTGCTCTGATCAACAGTTGAATAATACCGGGGTTCTTGTAGTGCCATATCGCGCATGGACGGGCGTCCCTGCATGAACGTTCGGTGGGCAACCCTGAGGCCACATTATGTTGTAGGCCGCGCCAGTCTCCATCCTTCACAAGTTGCAAACAATTGACCGTCTGATTCTATTCTAAGGCCTCTCCTTAACTGAATCACTATGGAAAAAAGCAAACATAATAGCAAAACTAAACCAGCTCATTTGAAAACGCCCAAACCTGTCTGCATCTCTTTCACTAACATACATGACATCCGCACCAACTTCCTCAGCGTAGATTCATTCCTCCATAATAACTCACCTGATATATTAGCCCTATGTGAAACTAATCTTAACCCTTCTATCCCCTCATCTGAGTTCTACGTTTCTGGCTACCTTCCCCTCTTCAGGAAGGACTCCAATGTTCATATGCATGGGCTTGGTGTCTATGTCAGCGAACACCTTCCCTTAGCTAGGGTGTCATCTTTTGAATCCCCAGATCATTCTTTCATGTGCTTCCGCCTCTCACTTCTCAGCTCGATTAGCTATCTCTTTTTTCTCTACCGCTCTCCTTCCTCCCCTGACTGTTCATTACTTGACATCATTTCTGACAATATCGACAAAGCCATTTCTTCCCATCCCTCTGCCCATGTATTTGTGTTTGGTGATTTTAATGCCCACCACACCAAGTGGCTGAAGAACGCTGTCACCGACCCTGCTGGTGTCCACACCATGAACTTTTCAATCACCCTTACGCAAGTAGTGGACTTCCCCACGCGTTTCTCCGACAGCCCTAACGGAAGGGACTCACTTCTAGACCTCTGCTTCACTTCCATCCCAGACTCTTGCACTACCAGACAACTCTGCCCACTCGGAAACTCTGACCACACTGTAATGTCCGTCAATATTTCACTCCACTCCCACCCGACACATGATACCCAGACAAGTAGAATATCCTACTGCTATCAAAGAGCAAACTGGGATTCATTCCGAGACTTCCTCTGTGACATCCCTTGGAACAATGTTTTTAGTCTTCCCATCGAAGAATGTGCATCCAAGGTCTCCTCCTGGGTTAAGGCTGGCATCGATGCCTTCATCCCTGCTAGGAAATTCCAGCTTAAATCTCATTCGTCTCCATGGTTCTCACCCGCTTGCTCGGCTGCCATTGCCCACCGGAATCATTTCTTCTGACTCTATCATAACTACGCGTCGGACCAAAACAGGCGCCTTTTCACTTCAGCTTGTAATAAGTGTAAAAGGATACTTAACAAAGCTAAGATGTTGTTTGCTGCCAGAATGAAGCAACGCATAGCATGCTCTAAATTTGGTGCTAAAGACTACTGGCGACTCTGTAAAAGAGTACTTAACAAGAGCAAGTCCACAATACCCCTGCTAATCAACAAATTTGAGGTCTCCACCTCATAAAGAAATGTGCCCCTGAACTCTCCTTTGTCCTTTCTAAGCTCTACAACCTCTGCCTATCTGCTTCCTGCTTTCCAGCCTGTTGGAAATCTTCCTCTGTACTTCCTATATTTAAAAACACTGGAGAACCCTCTGACCCTGCAAATTACCGCCCTATCAGCCTTCTTTCGATCTTTGGCAAAGTGTTCGAAGCCATTATCAACACCGAGGTGGTTCAGCATCTCACAGCACACAGGCTCCTCTCGGACAAGCAATATGGTTTCCGCTTCACCAGGTCTACTGCTGATATGCTAACGACCATCACCGAGTACATATACCAGACACTTGACAGGAATGGCAAGGCCCAAACCGTTGCATTGAATATATCTAAGGCGTTCGACAGAGTTTGGCATGCTGGCCTTCTATGTAAACTGCGGAGCTATGGTATAACTGGACATTTGTTTGAACTAATCCAGTCATTCCTCTCTAACCGCACAATGAAGGTGGTATTAAACGGACATGCCTCCCAGAACTACCATACAAATGCAGGTGTCCCCCAAGGCTCCATCTTAGGTCCTACACTCTTCCTGATATACATTAATGATCTCCCTGAGCCCAAGTAGGTTTGTACGCCGATGACACCACAATTTACTCTCGCCTTCTACAAAAATCTGGTGTAGGCGTCAAAGCTAACCTTGCAGCCGAGATTGAAAAAGACCTTCAATCCACATTGGACTGGGGTAAGAAATGGCTAGTAAATTTTAATGCTTCTAAAACGAAGCTACTTTCAATTAACTATCATCGACAATCTCACCTACCTCCCATTAGCATGGACCAGGCTTGCCTCCCAGAGAGTAAAACACTACGCCTCCTTGGTCTCACACTTTCAGCGGACCTCAAATGGAATGACTATATTGAATCCATTGCTAAATCCGCTGCTATGAAAGTCGGTTCTCTGTGTAGAGCCCGGAAGTTTTTTTCATCTAAATCTATCCTGCTCATATATAAATCTACCATCCGTCCGTGCATTGAATACTGCTGCCATATCTGGTCAGGTGCCCCTGCTATTCTCCTCGGGCTTCTCGATAAGGTTCAGAGGAGGGTCTGTAATGTGATAGATACTGACTTGGCAGACCGCCTGCAGTCTCTCTCCCACTGGCGCGACGTGGCTTCCCTGTGTCTCTTCTATAAATACTTTCACGGCTTCTGCTCCAATGAACTTAGATCACTGGTGCCCCCTAAATACGAATTTGCACGAGATACTAGATTAGCAACTAGATCCCACCCTTTTACAGTGAAACCGATAAAATGCAACTGCAACTTCTACTCCAACAATTTCTTTCCTCGCACTTCCCGACTGTGGAATTCCCTTCCACATGATTGCTTCCCCGACGGATACAATCTCCAGGAGTTTAAATGTAAGGTCAATAGACACCTCCTAACACACTAACCTGCTCCCATTCCTCCTGACATTCCCTATGTTTAACCACTCCTTCTGTTTACCTTCCCCTATGTAGCCCCATGCGCAATAGTGGCAGTGGAATGCCTTGCTTGGGGTGAGATGATTAAAAAAAAAATAACACATCACTCAATTTCTTTCCTGGAGAATTCTTTTGAGGTCTGCAAACAGCCAGTAGTCACTGGGGGCCAGATCTGGAGAATAGGGTGGATGCAGAAGCAATTTGAAGTGCAATTCATGTAGTTTTGCGATCATTGTGATCGACTTGTGGCATGGTGTATTGTCTGGGTGAAAGATCACTTTTTCTTCTTCATTTGTGGCCATTTTTTTTGCAATTTCTTCCTTCAAATGCACCAGTAATGATATATAATATTCATTATTGATGATTCTTCCTTTCTCAAGGTAATCAAGGAACAAAATATCTTACACATCCCAAAAATCTTGCCTGATGATGTTTGTGTCTTCGATCACTTTAGATGGCTTTCACCTGCTGCTGTTGACTCAGCTACCAGCCGATTTGACTCCAGAGTTATGTGGTGGATCCATGTTTCATCCATTGTCACATATTTATGCAAAAACTCCTTCTTGTTAAATTGAAATAGCTGCAAACAGTGCTCTGAATTGTCAACACGTTTTAGTTTTTGAGTGACTGTGAGCAAATGCAGCACCCACTTTGGACACAAATCTCATCGACAAATTTTCATGCAAAATAGTGAATACACTGTCTTCTGATATGTTCACATCCTCTGCTATCTCATGCAATTTCAGTTTACGATTGGCTAAAATGAGTTTGTAGATTTTTTTGTGTTTTCTGGGACAACTGCCAATTTTAGGAGATCTAAGCATTCAGCATCATTCATGTCTGCACGACCACATTTAAAATCAGCTTACCACCTCTTAGCCATTCTTTCTGATAAAACAGAGACTGAATAACACTTATCAAGCCATTGCTTTGCTTAAACAGTATTTTTCCTCATCAAAAAGCAATGCTTTATCAATACACAAAATTCAGATTTTTCCAGTGCTTTGAAAATATACAACAGCTTTTTTTTAAATAACTGTAATTTGTAAACTAATAATCCAATTGAGCCCAAATTTTGCTACATGCCATTTGAAGGTTAGTACTTCATAAAAATCATATCATTGGTCTCTAACATAATCTCAAAGCTTGACCCTCATAAGGCGAGTGGAGGTGATGGAATCCCAATCATAGTTTTGAAGTGCCCCTGAACTCTCCTCTCTAAGCTCTAGAACTACTGCCTATCTGCTTCCTGCTTTCCTGCCTGTCAGAAGTCTTCCTCTGTAGTTCCTATATTTAAGAATACTGGAAAACTCTCGGACCCCACTACTTACTGCCCTATCAGCCTCCTACCGATCTTTGACAAAGTGTTTGAAGCCATTATCAACACCGAGGTGGTTCAGCATCTCACAGACTACAGACTCTTCTCAAACATTATGGTTTTTGCTTCACCAGGTCTACTGCTGATATGCTAACAACCATCACTGAGTATATACACCAGGCTCTAGACAAGAATGGTTGCCCTGGATATTTACAAAGTGTTTGACAGTCTGGCATGCTAGTCTTCTACGCAAGCTGTGGAGCTTTGGTATAACTGGACAATTGTTTGACATAATCCAGTCATTCTTCTCAAATTGCACAATGAAGGTAGTATTGAACGGACATGCCCCCCAAAACTACCATACGAATGTGGGTGTCCCTCAGGGCTCTATTTTAGGTTCTATGCTTTTTCTGATCTACATTAAATATCTCCCTGATGTAATAAGATCCCAAGTAGGCATATATGCTGACAACATCACCATTTACTCTCGCCTCTGCTGAAGTTGATAAACTGATGAGCTTGAAAAGGATCTCCAATCTGTGGTGGACTGGGGTAAGAAATGGCTTGGAAATTTTAATGCTTCCAAAATGAAGCTTCTATCTATTAACCATCATAGACCATCGCTCCTACCTCCCATTAGCATGAAATAGGTTAGCCTCCCTGAGAATAAAACACGATGCCTCCTTGGCCTCACACTCTTAGCAGACCTCAAGTGAAATGACTATATCAAATCCATTGCTAAATCCGCTGCTAAGAAGGTCAGTTCACTATGTAGGGCCAGGAAGTTTTTCCTGTCTGAGTCCATCCTGCACATATATAAATCTACCTACTCCCGTGTATTGAATACTGCTACCACATCTGATTGGGTGCCCCTGTTATTCATCTCGGGGTTCTTGACAAAATCCAATGGAGAATCTGTAATGTGATTGACACCAACTTTGCAGCTTGTCTGCAATCGCTCTCTCACTGGTGTGACATGGCTTCCCTGTGCCTCTTCTATAAATACTTTCATGGCTTCTGCTCCAATGAACTTAGATCACTGATGCCCCCTATATATGAATTTACATGAGCTACTAGATTAGCAACTAGGTCCCACCCTTTTACAGTAGAACCAGTAAAATGTAATGGCAATCTCTACTCTAACAACTTTTTTCATGCATTTCTCGCCTGTGGAATTTCCTTCCATATACTTGCTTCCCCAACTTCTACAATCTCCAGAAATTTAAATGTAAGGTTAATAGACATCTCCTATCTCACTAACCTGCATCCATTCTCTCAAGCTTTTTTCTCCATCTACTGCACCCTCATCCTCGGTATTCTCATCTGTCTATTACCCTTCTCCTGACATTTTCTAAAACTAACCCCTCTTTTTCATCACTTTCCCCTATGTAACACCCTGCGCAACAGTGGCAGTAGAATGCCTTGCTTTGGGTGAAATGATAAAAAAAGAACATAGTTTCTATAACAAAGAAATAAAATGTTTAAATATACTGTATAATAATAAAAAAAGAAAATGAATCACTTCCCTTATTTTATTTAAAAACTCATGGCTTGCTGAAAAAGAGGTCTATTTAATGACTGTTACTGTTTCAAAATTTTATTTTTATAATCAGAAGTTACCTATGAGCATGCTTTTACATTAGTGAGTCTAAGGTAAAAGTGCACTTTCAAGTAAATATTCTCTTATATATATATATATATATATATATATATATATATATATAAATCTCAACTTGAAATATGCACCTGATGATTGCATAACGCATGAAACTTTGAGTCGTGCCATAGACGTTGGACAATATGTATATTTATTAATATATATATATATATATATAATATATAATACAGCTCTGTTCATACATTGAGCACTGTTTTATTAACACCTGAATAATAATAATAATAATAATATACATATGTACACCCTCCTTATATGTATATCTATTAATTGACATCACTATATATATATATATAAAAGCACAAAGAGTTTGTCACTTTAACTGAGCAGGTTCATGCCAATTTAAAAGTTTTGTTATGATGCTCACACTTGTCAGAGCAGATTTTTTTATCACAATTATCACAACTCAACACTAAGAGCTGTTATACAGCAAAACAGGCCTATCTGCGAATGGTATATATATATATATATATATATATATATATATATTATCACAATATACATATGTCTCATTATCACAACTCAACACTATATATATATATATATATATATATATATATATGATGAGCTGTGATACAGTGAAACAGATCTGTCTGCAGATGACTATATATATATATTTAAGCTATATTTTATTATATATATATATATATATATATATATATATATATATATATATATATATATTATATTTTGTACACACTCATGTGTGTGTGTGTGTGTGTGTGTGTGTGCATGTGTATATAAAGTAGAATACGAAATTTTGACAAAGTTTCAAGAAATATGATAAATGAAAAACTATTTCATTGAAACGAGATTAGATTACGTATTTCAACTTTTCTAGGATCACATTAAAAATAAAGAATTATATGTGCATGTATTTGTGTGTTTGCTTAAATAATAAACCATTATTAATTGTTCTGCTAAGCTGGCATTTCTTATGATGAAAGAAAATAATGAATTTATGGTTTTCTATTTGTCATATTTCTTCAAATTTTGTTGGAATTCTGTTTCCTATTTATACCCATTTTGTCAATATGGAAAACACATAAACAGATCTAAAAACATATAAATCTTTTACTGTCAACCCATTCTGAAAAATTGGTAAGTATTTACCTTAAATTCATTTCAGAAAAGGCTATATGAATCTTTTGCTTTAGAGCAATTCTGAAAATAGAATATGGATTTACCTTAAATTCAATGCAGGAAAACTGGGAGAATGTATAAATAAATTTCATCAAGAACTAGAAAATTTTCAAAAACTGATAAAGAAATATTAATGACTTTTTACAAAATTACACAATTTCATTATTTCCTTTCACAAAAGCCAGTTAAGTGGAAAAAATGACAATTTATTATTTAATCATAACCACAATAATCTACAAATATTTCTTTTATTTTTGATCTGATGGAGACTAGAAAAAGTGAAATCTAGTTTCAATGAAATGATTTACATTTGTCTTATATAAGATACAGTAAATAAATTGTCGTCTAAATTACTCAAAAATGATAATAACACTGACACCTCATTTTAACAAATATATTTACCAAAATTACACAAAAATATCTTGAAATACTAAAAAGAAAATTTATTCAATGAAATTGCCATTGGCTTCAACCACGGCCTTCAGATGACTTTAAAATTTCATGCAACTCTTCTCGATGGTCTCTTAGTTTAAGTTGGTAAATGCTGCCATATTCCTTGCGCTCAGTTCATCTTTGGTGTTACAAGTTTTGTTTTGTTGATTTCTTGCTCAACTGCATCCCACACATAATAATCTAGGGGTTTGCAGTCTGGGTAGTTAGGTTGTCATATGTAAGGTGTGATGTGGCCACAGCCCTGACTAGGTTCTCTTACTTGTGTGGCATGGTGCAGAGTCCTTAGACTCACTTATGTGAAAGCATGCTCATAGGTAACTTCTGATTATAAAAATAAAATTTTGAAACAGTAACAGTCATTAAATAAACCTCTTTTTTAGCAACGCCATGAGTTTTTTTTTACCAGACATAGTCTTTCAGATCTCACTCTCTTAAAACAGGGCAGCACTATCCCTTCACAGCACTTGCTGCAGGCCTCTGAGTTGAGTCTGAGGCCTATACCAACAAATTCAGGAGTTCTTTTCTTATCAGAATGATCAGTGAGAGTTTTCTGAGCTGCCATACATTTGTAATCACCATTAGACTCATCCAACTCTTTCTGAATTCCCTGCACTGTACTCAGATTGATACCCAAACACTCTGAAATATTTGTATTGGAATTTTCAGCACAAATGCTAAGCAAACAGCATGCTGTTTTCAAATCTTTTGCAAAATCAAAAACAAATAATATTCATGCGTAAAATTAAAATTTTAAAATGGCGACAATATTCCTATCACACCCTGTATACATAAACACATGTGTATCAATATTTATATATCTTTCTTTTGTATGCAATACTTTTCCCATAGTACCAAGATACTACACTTTGATATTAATTATTTATTTGGAATTCACATAAAGGTATATCTAACACATTAGCCAGTTTAATATGGGGACTCAAATACTTCCATGCAGAGAAGGACAATGAATTGCTCAATCACTGTGATCATGAAAATGCCAGAATAATCCAACATGTCTCTTATTATGCAATGGAAATTGCTGTCCCAAGATGAGAATTCAAAAGTTTAGTTTCATTTGTTTGAAGACAAGAACATAGCTAAGAAAGAGGAATAAATACTACATTATAATCCCAATCTGCATGCCGAAAAGCAGATCCCTGGTCTTATATAGAGCACATAAATACTACACCTGAATTCTAGTATTTTTATAAAGTATAGAACAGTAATTTTATCTTCTTATAATTCTATATCAAAATAGAAGTAAAAGATAAAATCTATATTTCTTTATATCTTGCTGTTTTTCTGTCAGCACAGAGAAGCCTACACAGTTGAAAAGGCAAGTCATATTCAATTTAAGCGTGAGCAAAAAAAAAGAAAATTTAACTAACAAAACTAATCATTTGTTTAACGTGACCAATACACACTGTTAGTTTGCTATATTATCACTTTTTCATTTAGTGTGGGAATCTTTTTCATTTAGTGTGGGAATCATTTTACTGTGTTAGTGTGCGTCTGCCTATTGCTTACTCTGATCCAATTAAAGGCCAACCATTTATATTCTGTTGAATCTCAATTTAGGTTTCTATTTCTGGCCAACACGCTATCATCAAGATGAAGAACAAAAGAACAGTTTTGTTCACTGCAACAGCTAAATTATTGGTTGCCATCATCTGAGAAGATAAAATCTCACTTTGATTTAATTCTTTGTAATTTTGAGGCTGGCTACTCAGTGCTGATCATTATTTCCTTTGAGATGCTTCATGTCATTTTCTTAACACAATTTCTTCTTCAATGATTTTTCCATTCATACAATATCTTGAGAGTTCATTTTATCCAAAACCTATAAAATTATGAACAGAGAATGAATCTCAGACCTTAGCTGTTTTTTGCAACTCATTCAATCTACCTTTATCTTTTAATAATAAATATTTCAAACTGACTGTCGTTGCCAGATATTCACTTAACAAATTTTAAAAAAGAAATTTAATGTTTTGATTTAAAAAATAAATTTTGCATCATTCATTTTGATGAAAATACAGTAATTATTTTTAAAACAAAATAAAAACAAGTTTAAAATAAAAGTTCAAATGTACATTGATTTTTTGACAGCACACAAACAGCGATAATCTAAGAAATCAAAAATTAAAAATAAAATTATGCTCTAGTGATATGTAAACAATTGCTTAATTAGCATAGCTAAGACACAGAGACTATATAAGTGCTCAAGCAGTAAGGGTAGAGTAGCTTTCAATATGTAAGATAAATGTCTATCATTGGACAGATAAAATACAATGAAAATCATTCATAACATATGCATAACAATTGTTTGGTGGACAAAGACTATCTCAGTAAAACTGATTTTGGAGAAATTCTTTGATAACATAGTTTATTTACCCAATGAAAATCAGCAAGGAAGTCTGAAGAGGAAGATTTATATTAGCAACAACAATTTAGCAACAAAGATAAATATTGGAATATCATTTAGGATGTTGTTTAGTTTGTTACATATGAAAAAAAAATACACCCACTTATAAAATCAATGAATGAATGGTTTCTAAAATTAGTATAAGCATAGAGCATATTCTTTAATCTTAAAGACACATCTTACCCTGCAATTTATTGTATAAAATGTACTTGGTACCATTTACCTTCACATTGATAAATTTTGAAATTCCCAGAATATTTAAATAAGACCTTTTATATTTATAGAAAATTTCAGAAGTATTGTCTTTCTCAGTTAAATTATCTAAAGAGTTAAGAAACTATGACATTCTAAGTTTACTGAAGATAATAATATTTCATCAAATTTACAGAAGATATTGCATTTAGTTGAAAACAAAAAGATTCATTTGAACTGAGAACTTGAATTCAATGACTAACTGGATGCCTTGATAGGTTTAATATTTTTTTATTGCCTCTCCCATTCCTGAGTGAAAGTTCTACCATTAATAGTAAAGACTTTGACTTTATTTTTTCTTCTACCCTCAGTTTATAAATGGTTAATATTTTTAATTTTGTGCCACAATTTCTTTTTATTTCATTGATTACTTTTTAATTGTTTTTGTAACCTGACCTCTCAGTTGTGAATCCTTCATTTAAACTTCTGATTAACAACAATATGTCATTAACCTTCAAGTGACATAATTCTTTCTAGATATTTTTTTAATTATGTTTTTTAGACTCACCTATCTGACATTGGGCATTTTGCCAGACTTTCAGTTTAAAAAATATACCTAATAATCAATATCATTCCTACAGTCTGAAATCAGCTTTGCTTCATCAAAAGCATACCCCAAAGGCAAATAATGAAAACTGAATGCATTTTATGAAAATAAACAAATCAAACATATTTCACTTGGTCTATAAGTTATGATAAGTAGAATAGATTAAATGATTAACCGTTTGTATACTTTTTTAAATATTTGTTATTATTGTCATTTTTGTAGATCTTCCTTCTCCTCCTCCTAAAAGTGTTCCACTACCACCACCATTAACACTCACTCACTGTCCCGATTACTAATCATCATTATTTCTTAATTTTTATATCAGTTTGTTTTAGAAAAGAAACTAACATACTTTGATGTTGTTTATGGCAACATGACCTTTGCTCACTTTGATGGGAACAGAGCAAGATTTATGTTAACATATTGATGTAACTGTATCCTTTTAGAGCTTGATTATTTTATAATTTTTTAAATTCTGATTCTTTTTTTTAACTTGTTAAGATATTAATTTTGGCGGGATTTTCTAAAATTAATTATGAATAAATTAATTTTAATTCCCATAAACCTTCTATATCTGAATGGGTTTTTTGTTAATTTATCAAAGTTAAATTTATAAAAAAAAAAATTTGAACAAGTATCTTTAACATTCAACAGCATAATTATCTTTTAGTCTTAGAAAAAAATTATGTAAATGTGTATGTCTGTATTTATTTTTCTTTGTACATTTGAAAGAACTTTGTAACAAAAAAATTTTGAGTGTCTGTGGAAATGAAAACTTTTTAATAATATTCAAACTCACAGTTTCCAGCTGTCATGACTTGGCAAATCATTTGATGTTTTGCCACCTGTGTGTCAAGAATTTAGTTTTTGCCTATGTTGCTGGCATTAGTAGATTGTTTGATGTACAGCCACTGGCATGCCTTAATGGAGTTAGGGAACTCTTTTTCTTCTTTTATGTGCTGTATCTCTTCAAGACGTAGGCGATTATGGTTCTCTACATTCCCTATCTCTTGTAGATCGTAATAACTTTTGTCTTGGTATTTCTTTCAAACCCTGCTCTGCCATTCATTTGATTAAGCCCATCAAGTATGTCACATGTTGTTTTCTCCTGTTTCTCTTTCTCTCTATCCATTCTGTGAGTATCAGATTCTCCAAGCCCTCCTTCTTCATTACATGTCCCAGAAACTTCAGTTGTCCCTTCTTGATGTTATGCATAAACTACAAGAAAACTGAATGCATGATCTTCATCAAAAAGAGGAGCCCAAAATGTCAATTACAGTTTGGGGATAATAAAATCAAAAACTCGGTACAGAAATTTGAATACCTGGGAAGTGTTCTAATAGAAGGTGGAAAGTAAGGGAACTACACCTGTTAAAAACTGGATAATTTTTGTCATACTATTTTATACAGGTAGTGCTGTTTGCCAAAATACTTTAGTAAAACATGAAATACCCTCAAATATTTACTACTATCCCCTAATAGATCCTATTCAATATATATAAATATATAACAGGTGTGGATGAATTAAGGCAATGGGGATTCAGTGAATGTAGAAACGTACTGGATCTGTACACCTTGACAGTCAAAAGCATAATGAACCGTGTCCAATTTCTGCACATGAAGTTTCTTTCACCACATTTCTAGTTACAGACAGAAAAACAATATTTAGAAAAATGCTTTTTCAGTCAGCTGCAAGTGTTCTTATGTAAATCAAAAGATGAATCTTTGGATCCTATCCAGGGAAATAAAAATAAGCAAAACTGTTACAATTCCAGATGTACATGAAGCCATATCATTAGAAGAGAAATGCTTTATCCTAACTGGGACTCTATTAAATTTGTAAAACAAGTTATAACTTCACGCGTAATAACTTTAACTAGCAAAGTCATTTCTATTCCTGTTCCATTCAAACAAGTTCTTTAATTCTACCAACAAATCACAGAAAATAATTACTATACATGGCATAGTGATTTGTTCTTGTTCCTCTTATATGTTGATTTCATCTCGCCTATACATACTTTCTCATACATACTTTTTAACTTGATTCATATAAAGATATCATTTTGTAGGATGATAAATTTGGAGTCTTTATCATGTTATTCTCAGACAAACAGTATGGCTTCCACTTTGCCAGGTCTACTGCTGATTTGCTAACGACCATCACCAAGCACATATATCAGACCCTCGATAAGAACAGTGAAGCATTTGATAGAGTCTAGCATGCTGGCCTTCTGTGAAAGCTAAGGGGTTTGGCATCACTGGTTGCTTCCTTATGAGAGTTTACAAATTACTCATGTTCAGTTCAAGCAAAGAGTATTTTAAAATATCTTGATAAAAACTTTGATGAATCATAAATTAACCTTAAATGAAAAACATTTGGTAATTTTTTAAAACCTTTTGGTTTTGTGGTAATTTTTTTACTTAATTGTTTACACATCTCTTTTGACAATTCTTCAGAATTTTACTATCTAGATTTCATGGAGAGCCCTGACCACCCACATGAAGTAAGAATAAAAATGTTTCATATTTGTTAAAGTTGTGGAGAAGTTAAATACTTCAATAAATGCATGAGGATATTTACCGTTGGTTAGCTGTTATTCTCTCTCACATTAGATTCTGTCTTTTTGGTCTGACATGGTTTTGAGTGATGTGATATAGACAGTATTAGAGAATAACACAAAAACTCATATAATGACAAAAGTGAATATTTAATTAACTCAATCCAGTGATAAAATATAACAAAGCAATAACAAAGAAAAGGTTTACTTCTGACATCAGGAAATGTAAAATTGTATTTTGGCAATATTTGTGCATATTAATAATAAAATCAATTAAATTTAAGCAAAGTTCAGAGGCTGTTCAATGTTAAAAATCCTTTCAGGAATTGAATTGGAAAACAGTTCAAAGTCTGTATTTAAGGTTTTAATTCAGATCTTGTTTGATTTTAGCATAGATGCAAAAATTACTCCCTGTTAATGTATGTATACCTGATACAGGTGAGGAAAGCTGATGCTCTGAATTTAGCAACACTTGCCCCATAACCTGATGATAGCTTCTGAATAGAAATGACTGGAAAGGAATTTATTTTTCCGTATTTTATATAAATGTGTAGGTTTCTGCCAACAAATTTTGATTTAGGCAGCTTGAATGTTAATTGTTTCTTAAAGAGACAATAGGTCATGTGTTGTTGCTGTCTACCAGATCCATGTACTTTATTGCAGATTTAAAATTCCAATTCAAAGGTCATTTTTATTTTATTTTTTTACCAGATTTTTTATCCTTGCATGATTTAGTGTAGAGTGGTTATAAAGTGATTAGATGTTAGAAACCTACAACTAAAATGTAAGTGAAAATGTCTACATTTAAAGACTAAATTTTCTGCAAGAACATTAATAAAAAATACCCTCCATAAATTTCTCCATCTGGTTTTCATCCTGCTCAAAATCATGGGTCTACACCTGAAAAAAATTAAAGTACATTATTTTATATGAACGTGAATTCAGTGGAATAGTCAATATTCTAATGACAACCAAAACTATATTGATGAGAGAGACAAGTCATATAAATGCTGGATTTTAAAAAATATCTATAAACAATAAATTTCATCAGTAAAAATATTTCTATATTTATTTGATAATTAGGAATTACATTCTGCCTTACTAATTTAAATTTGGTAGAAATAAAATCCATTTTTCTAATTAAACTGTTTAATCAGTAAAACAAGTCAAATAACAATTTTCCTAATTCTTTTACCATTATTTTACCTCAAGGTCCCACCCTTTTACTGTTAAAATAGTTAAATGTGGCCACCTCTTCTGCTATAACAGTTTCTTTTTGCATGCTTTCCATTTGTGGAACTTCCTTCTGTATACTTGCTTCCCTGATAGCTACAATCTCCAAGAGTTTAAATGCAATGTCAATTGCCATCAATTATCTCCTTGACTCCCCTCAGTCTCTTATCCTTTTCTCGACACCCCCTGTATCTTTTTTCCTTTTTACTCTACTCTCCTGTAACTCTCTTCACATCAGTATTCCCATCCTTCTCTTACCCATTCTTTGACACACTCTGTAAAATGAAAATTATTCACAGGACATAATTTATTGTTTTAGAGGGAAGTGGTTTGTATATCTACTGAGGAGGACTGTTGATCATCAAAAATATTTTCAACAAAATGATACACGACAAAATAAATACATGACAGGTTGAAATTTTATGAAAATTTTAGAGAACATGAATAAAATAATAAAAGTATAGCTGTGGAAATGGTCAGAGTTCATAAGTGTGTGTGTGTGTGTGTGTGTGTGTGTGTTTCTGAACAAAGAAAAGTACTACTTACTGACTGGTTGAAGAAGAGTGCTTCCCATTAGGGTTGTAACCCTAATGATTGGTAATGAGAGAATTTCTTTTTGAAAGCATGACTTTTTAACTGTGCACATCAGTTGCTGCTTCTGCTACACCATGTCTTTTCTATAACCAATCAACTCTGTTATGTAAACTTATGAAAAGAGTATTTCAATAAATAGAAGTGGTACTGTTATTTATCTAAATATCCTAAAATATGAAATTCCCTCTAAATTAATTGAAATATGCTAAATCTTAGAATCTTTTAAAAAATGTAATTAAAAAATAAGTTATTTTAGTATAAAAACAAGCACTTTAAATAAAATTTTAAAAGTTACTTTTAGAATATAAGTATTGATTGAAAGTATAAAAAAGATGTTGACTAATAATCACAGTAAAAAGCTCATGCTAAAACACCAGACAGAATGAACAGCATGGTAGCCACTAACGATACCAAAATTTATCATGACAGTGTAGTAAATGAAAAATTTTGGGGTTGTTTCTAATATGAGAAACTTTCATTTCTAAATAAATAATGACCAAGTTATTATAACAACCAACAAAATTTAATATTTTAAATTTTACAATGTCATTAAAGCTCAGTGTGTAAATGAAGAAAAGGTTTTGTACACATGTTGAATGTGCATTCATTAGAAAGTTTAACGTTCTTGTGTTGTATCTTAGTATGAATACATATGTTGCAGGTCATATATTGGCCTGCAAACAGATATTGAATGATGGAAAACAACAATAAAAAGGTTAGGAAAAATATTTTACCAAGTTTATTTTTATAAATACATAAACAAAAATAAAATTACAGCGCATTATACAAAAGTTAACTCTGCTAGGTTCATGTAGAAGGTGAGAATAATGTTGTCTTAAAAAGGGCAGTTTTGGCTGTTACCTGAAAAAGGAGAGTTTATTGCATATTGTTGCTGCTGATGAGGATGACTGGAGCAGGAAGTCTGTTGCAGATGACTGGAGCAGCAGGAACTGGATGACAACTGGAGCAGCAGAAACTGGATGACAACTGGAGCAGCAGGAACTGGATAACAACTGGAGCAGCAGGAACTGGATGACAACTGGAGCAGCAGGAACTGGATGACAACTGGAGCAGCAGAAACTAGAGATGATGATGGCTGGCTAGCTGGAACTGCTGCTGATGGCTGTAGTTGTGGGCTGAGTATCACTGCTGGAACAGATATTATACTTTGAACCTTGTCATCTGGTCCACAAAATTCTTGTAATGATGCATGTCTCTTCAGTGGGACAGGATGTTAAGGTCAGACTTAATGTTGGGAACTTGAGTTCATACACTTAAGCCAGATACAAAAATTCAGTTGAACTGGCCTTGGTGGCAACCACTAATCCCCTTAGTATGACGAGAGTGTGCAGCCTTAGGCAGCTGTAATATTTTTGTTTTTAATACAAAAAATGTGGCACAAGGCCAAAAATAGGGATGGGAGAAGGCTGGTTTTCATCTGTCATCTTATAACATTAGCTAGCTACAATCACTGATCCAAACAAACTATACAATGTTTGTTGTACCCTCGTCCCATTCTTACAACAAACACAATAATGCATCCATGACTTTATGAAGTCCTAACCATTCCCATATGTACAAAACACACTAAAACTTATATAAAAGTTAATTTCATTGTCATAATCTTTGCATTATAAATACAAAGAAATTTTGAGAAAACCTTGATACAAAAATTGTGTCCACTCTATAGAACCTGATAAATTTGGGCTTAAAAAGTTGTTTAAAACAGTTACAAAGAATAGACTAAACTATCACCCAGTTTACACTCCACCCATGTCTACTGAACAGGTGAAGAGGCTCATCCCTTGTTTCCTGTTTAGGATGTGGTTTCCGGCTTTCTCTTTTCCAATCTTTTCACTCTTTTCTTTTTTTTTTTCCTTCTCAATTGGAGTAGATAGACTAAACTATCGCCCGGTTTACACTCCACCCATGTCTACTGAACAGGTGAAGAGGCTCATCCCTTGTTTCCTGTTTAGGATTTGGTTTCCGCCTTTCTCTTTTCCAATCTTTTCACTCTTACGTAGCCCCCTGCTCATCAGTGGTGTTACCGCCTTGCTCGGGGTGATATGATTAAAAAAAAAAATGGAATAAAAGAAAATAAAAAAAACCCTTTTTCTGTCATGCAAAAATATAAAATAGAAATGACCTTAAATGGAACAAATGGAATGACCTTAATCAGCTGTTCTTGATGTCAGAATTCCAAAACAAAGTTCTTCCTCTTTTCACCACATGCCTTTACTGTGGCTCAGGCATTCACATATCCAGAGCATGTCCAGATCCAGGTTAGGATAAAAAATGACTACAGACTCTTATAGTCCCTTCACCTAAATCACAGTACTCATCTCCTTGACTTGCATATTATAGCTTGTATACAAAGAGGAACCAGACCTCACCTTGTGAATTCCAACTGTAAAGAAGAATGCCTACCATTTCTCACTGTGTTTTTGGACTATAGATACTCCATGAGTCAGATAATTATTTATACCAGGAGAAACCTGACAAAATACAAGAATATAGATCACAGTTTATCTATTCCTATAAATTACTATTTTAATCTGTTTTGTTTTTTTATACATACATACATAACATACATAAATGCATTTGTCCCTCTCTCAATGTTCTTTTACATACATACACACCCAAACTCTACCACTCATACTTACAGACAGTCATTAAAATCTTTCCTACTAGTCACTCATTTAACTTTAGGTATCATTTATAAGATATTTTTCTGCTGTGTTAAAATAGAACATTTTGTTGGTTGCTGCTTTATTAACTTTGTCATTATTTATATTTTTAGATTTAAGAAAGTATTGGAGTATTTCTTGCATTCGAACTTACCTCCAAACTGCTTTCATTTTACATGTTTTACTAAAATGAAAATACCTGCAAAATATTAAGATTCTTCACACCTCCTCTGTTGAAGGTAAAAGGCTTTTTAAATAAAGAAATTTTATTTTTAAAAATTTCTGCTAATCCTAAATTTACTTAAAAAGCAAACATTTATTATTCTGTTTTTCTTCTTGTTCTTATTTAGTCTTTATAATTGTTTTATTCATTGGTTCTGTGATAAATTTTGTGATAGCATTTTTTTTATCTTACACTTAGTATTAGAACTGACTTTTGTCAATTCTAATACTAAAAGAGTCTAACCCAACTGTGAGTGGAAAATTCCTACACACTTGTATCAACAAATTTTCTTTTTATTGTTTTGCAGCTGTCATGAATCACAGTCAGAACCTACATCATATGTAGTTGTAGTCACAACAGAAGTAAATATACAGAAGATCCACACACTACTTCTGGTTGAAAGATGCATAAAATAATAATTAAGTATTCAATATTTACAACCAATCATTTCTGATCCATTTGAAATAGATGAATTCAGGTGAAAGCAGCCTTTAAATGCAGTATATTGATTTTGCTTTTAAATTTCACTATCAACCATGCAAATTAGTTATACTAACAAATGTAGCAAAATGAAAAGTGTAGGATAGACAGTGAAGATTAAATAATGGATTATTCTATAGCAATATATATAAATAAATATTACTATGCATTGTATAAATATTCATTAGGTTTTTCATTTTTAAAATTTTTGATTTATTCTCCACTCACAACAGACAAATTGTAAATATGGGACAAGTTAGAATTTTATAGAGTCTTTGGGGTATTATGGTGTTTGTAGTAAGAATGGTAATTAAGAATGTAATGTTTTGGAGCAAGGAATATTTTATAGATTGCCTGGGTCAGCAATTGTGGTTAGATAAGTTATTTTACAACAGATGAAGACCAGTCTTCCTCAGCCCCATTTTGTGGCCTTGTGCCACATTTTTTGTATTAAAACAAAAACAAACATTGCTTTATAGCAATATATATATTTTTTAAAGAAATAGATTATGACAATTTAAAAATTCCACTCGGTGGACGTCAAATAAATTCAGTGTTGTTTTTCTGTCTTAGAACGTTTCATATTGTTCAATTAAAAGCTTGCAGAAATTCTTTACCAAATATGTTTATATTAGTTTCTGAAATACAACATTTCCATATGAAAAGAGAGTGTAAAAGTATATTGTCATATTTTTCAAGAATTATTGTTTATTGAAGGCAACCAAAGAACCAATACCAAAAAAGATTATGAAATTGTCTTGAAATTTTCAGCGTAGTAGCATAAGTATTTTCTTTATATTCTATGAAATAAAAGTAAATATTATGTCTGAAAGTTAAGACTATAAATAAGATAAGAATTATGGAAGAAAACCTTCAAATATTATCAAAATTATTATTTCTCTAATATTCATTATTTTTTTAAAATTGTTTTTATGCTTCACTAGCGGTATAGCTCAGGTGCAATGAAAGCTTTAAAACTAATCCATGGTTCTGGATCTCAGACTCTTTGGACGTTGACACGAAAGACTAAAAAACAATAGTTGTTTCCAGTTAAAGCGAAACCGTAGACTGAAAGAAAAATCAATGGATGTAAGTCAAATTTTGATTTCCTGGTATTGATATCAAATTTTCTACACTATTGTAAGAACTGCAACCTTGAAACTTCTGAATATTGTTTCTTATGTCTTTGTCTATGAGTGTATCAAATTTGATTAAAATTGAACCACTCCTTCTATAACCCGATTTTTTCGATTATTGATTTTTGATATTTATCGGGGGTACCTCGATACAAAACCTAGCTAAGAACACTCGCAGATGCTTATAGTACAACTGTGTAAATTTTCAAGAAAATTGGTTCAGCCGTTTTGGAGTCTATAGGTAACAGATCCACACACACACACACACACACACACACACACACACACACATGCAGACAAAGTTCCATTTATAAATAAGTTTAGATTAATGAATATTTTTGTTATAGATCAACTCACTTTCTGATTGATTCATATGGGAGCATTTTCTCTATTTTCTTATCAATAAGAAATAATAACAATTATTCCTTACTATTAGATATAGTTGCTAATTGGATATAATCAGGTTAAAATTGCCCTGATAAAATCTTCCAAACCACATCTTGACCATCTGATAAACTAAGGAATGTTCCAAATAAAACTTCTGAGCATTTTTTGTTGCAATTCTGATTTTTACTCCTTTGCAAATATCACTGAGCACAATACAGCAAAAGTACAACTTTTCACCCTCCATTGTTGATATTCATTTGTGAACAAAAGTCAGCATTCAATAAAGTCTGAGTCACAAGTGAATGATGCAAGGTTTCAATCTAGAACATACCAGAAATCAGCAACAAAGCAAACATAAAATAAAATTGTTATAATTTTATATTAACAATTAAAATCAGGCACATATTTGCAATGATCTGATAACTTACTTTTCTATATCAATATATTTTAAAGTAAATATGTTTCTGTATATATATATATATATATATATATATATATATATATATATATATGAGTTGAATATATGGATTGAAATCTGAAAAGATAACTAGAATAAGTAAAGAACAGGTAGGAAAAAGTGTCTTTAATCTAACATGTTTCTCCTTATTAGCTTCTTCAGAGATTTATTAAAACAAATGTTTTTAATTTTTTTAAATATTTAAAAAATTCAAAGAGACAGTATGTTGATTGTGGTTTGATTTCATTGGTCAGATATGTAATAAAGCAATAGATGATCCTTTTTAAATGTAGAAAAACCTATGCCTGTTTATATGTGTGTGTACAATGTGTAATAACTGCAAGAGATGATTATTTTAAATGTGAGTGTGAGTCAGAATTTGCAGACCTAATTATCTATCTGAATAAGGGAGATATATTGAGCAAACATTTAAACTTTTCCACTACCAACACCATGTCATCTTCAATTCTAAAAACCATGCTTACAAAATCCACAAAACCAAAGAAACAAATACCACAAAAAATTACATAAATTTCATAATACACCCTTTCAATACTCTTTCAAATGAACACACAAATAAATTAGCTATCCCAAATATTAGAATTGTTACCACCACCTCCAAGACTATTGGTAATATTATCAGGATGAAAAGGATACCAAACACCAATTTAAATGCCAGGATTTACAAAATACAGTGTCTACAATGCAAAAATGTATACATAGGGGAAACATCATGACATTTAAAAATGTGGATCTACAAACACAAAAGAGACTTATATTTAGACAAACATTTCATCTCTCTTGTATCTCTTCTGTCTTACATCAAAATAATGTAGAACACAATTTTGATTTCTCAAATGCATAACCTTTTAAGGAGAAAGTGTTTTGAAAACACATTAATAGCATTAAAATCAACTATAAACACTCGTTTAAAACATTGTATCACTTCTGGATCTTTCTACAAATCTATACACCATGAATCAAATTTGTGTCTATCAATAGATATAATTAAACAATTTTATGATTCTTGCATGTATTATTCCATATAATTCATAACATTATAATATTGTTTTCTCTATATGCACTACATCCTATTTTATTTCATAATTATCTATTATAATTGTTTCCTCCCTATTATTTCCTTATCATTTTATATATATATATATATATATATATATATTTTTAAATCATGTCACCCCAAGCAAGGCATTCCACTGCCACTATAGCGCAGGGGGTTACACAGGGCGATAGATGAGTTAGGATGTACATAGGGGAGAATTGGAGAGAATGGGAGGGTTAGTGTGTTAGGAGGTGTCTATTGACCTTACATTTAAACTCCTGGAGGTTATAGCCGTCGGGGAAGCAAGCATGTGGAAGGGAATTCCACAGGTGGGAAGTGCGAGAAAAGAAGCTGTTGGAGTAGAAATTGCAGTTACATTTCATCGGTTTCACTGTAAAAGGGTGGGACTTAGTTGCCAATCTAGTATCTCATGCAAACTCACACCTAGAGGGCACCAGTGATTTAAGTTCATCAGAGCAGAAGCCATGAAAGTATTTATAGAAGAGGCACAGGGAAACCACGTCACGCCAGTGAGAGAGTGACTGCAGGCAGTCAGCTGAGTCGGTATCAATCACGTTACAGATTCTTCGCTGTATTTTGTCAAGAAGCCCGAGGAGAATAGTAGGGGCACCCGACCAGATGTGGCAACTATTCAAAACACGGGCGGATGGTAGATTTGTATAAGTGCAGGATAGATTCAGGCGGAAAGAATTTCCGGGCTCTGCACAGAGAGCCAACTTTCATAGCAGTGGATTTAGCAATGGATTCGACGTAGTCATTCCACTTGAGGTCCGCTGAGAGTGTCAGGCCAAGCAGGCGTAGTGTTTTACTCTCTGGGAGGCATGCCTGTTCCATGCTAATGGGAGGGAGGTGCGGTCGTCTGTGGTGGTTAATTGTTTTGGAAGAATTGAATTTTATGAGCCATTTCCTACCCCAATCCACCACGGATTGGAGGTCCTTTTCAATCTCCGCCGCAAGTTTTGCCTTATCATCAACACCAGATTTTTGATCAAGGCAGGCGTATACTGTGGTATCATCAGCGTACATGCCTACTTGTGATCTTATGGCATCGGGGAGATCATTGATGTAGATTAGAAAGAGTATAGGACCTATGATAGAGCCTTAGGGGACACCCGCGTTTGTAGGGTAGTTCTGGGAGGTATGTCCATTTAAAGCCACCTTCAGTGTGTGGTTGGAGAGGAATGACTGGATTAAGTCCAACAAAAGTCCAGTAATGCCATAGCTTCGCAGTTTCCGTAGAAGGCCGACATGCCATACTCTGTCGAATGCTTTAGAGATATCCAGGGTGACAGTTCGGGCTTCACCATTCTTATAGAGAGCCCGGTATATATACTCGGTGATGGTCGTTAGCATATCAGCAGTAGACCTGGTGAAGCGGAAGCCATACTGTTTGTCTGATAGGAGCCCGTGGGCTGTGAGATGCTGAACGACCTTGGCATTGATAATGGCTTCAAACACTTTGCCGAAGATCGGAAGAAGGCTGATAGGGTGGTAATTTGCGGGGTCCGAGGGTTCACCAGTGTTCTTGAATATTGGAACCACTGAAGAAGACTTCCAACAGGCAGGAAAGGAGGAAGATAGGCAGAGGTTCTAGAGCTTAGAAAGGACAGACGAGAGTTCAGGGGCACATTTCTTCAAAACTATGATTGGGATTCTGTCCCCACCACTCGCTTTGTGAGGGTCAAGTTTTGATATTATGCTAGAAATCAGCGAGGGTGTGATGTGGACGTCATTCAATTGGGCCTCAGTTCTAGATGGGAAATCGGGCGTCTGGACTCCAGATGAATCCAGACACAAATTGGTTGAGAATCTACGGGCAAAGCATATTTTAGTAATGTCCTAGATATTACTTTTAAATTAGTTAATTCATTATCGACTACAAATATATACATATATATATATGCACATTTATGTATATGTATTTATATATATGTATGTGTTATGTATGTATTTCTTATGTATTTTTTGTAGTATTCTAAAACTTTTTCAATGGTTTTCTCTATTTCTCTAAAATAAATAATTATGATACTTATCTATAAATTTCAATAATAAGTTTCCAACTGCTAATTTTTTATTATATACAATATTTTAATATATGTGTATAATTTAGTGTTTCCAAATGTTCAAATGTTATTTTTATTGCATAATTGTAATATTGTAATGATATGATAGGTTCTTTAATATGATTACAAATTGTAATAATGCAATATTATAATACATATACATGTTTTAATATTTCTAGATATTACTTATATTACTTAATTATGGCATTGTTATAGTTTTAATACCTAGATATTTAGTATTTTTATACATATTATTTCATTGAAAAATTTCAACTGTTAACTGCTACTTTCAAAATTCATTTATTTATAAAAAGTTTGCTTGGTACATGTATCCATTATTTTGTAACAATTTTAAATGGAAATGCATTTTGTTTTATCATACACACATATACTAATGTTACCAACATATAAACACACTTAATTCATGTATAGTTTAAATACTCTTGACACATACATTATTTTTGTATACATCCACTCACATTTACAGTAAGCTTTTTCGCTTTTATTACACATGGCACACACATATAAACAGATATAAATTTTTTCTTACATTAAAAATGATCATCTGTATCTGACCAATAAAATCAAACCTCAATCTAGATACTGTCTCTTAGTAATTTTTAAAAATTTTTAAATTTTTAAATCATTCATTTTAACAAATCTCTGATGAAATCTAAGATGTTTCACTTATTAAAGGGAAGCATGTTAGATTAAAGATACCTTTTCCTATCTGTTCTTTACTTATTCTATTCATATAGTAAGGATGCTCAGTGCCAAGATTGTTATTTTTTCAGTAATTTACTGATAAAAAGATAATTTGACAAACAGATATTTTTGTGAGTGTATATATATATATATATATATCGTGTTTGTACAAATACTCTTGGAATGGTATGAAGCCATCTTCCCCCACCTGCTGGAGTTTCATAACAGAGCACATTATGTCTCTATATTCCTGCTATTGTATGACTTACATGCAAATATCTAAGACTAATGAAAATAAATATTAAAATATTCATCAAATTAAGCAAAACTTAACTTTATTTTTTGTGTTACATTAATTCTTTTGTGTATCTATTTTAACTAATTTCCAAAGGTGCACACACACACGCGCACGTGTGTGTGTGTGTGTGTGTGTGTGTGTGTGTAGAAAAAGTTCTCATATGATGTGCTTTGTCTTTTAGGACTTCACTGGACTAAATTTGTTACATTGGTGCAACTACACAAGGAATACTGAGAATTTTAAATTTTAAATTTATTTTATTTTTTTGGGATATAATCCAGCTTATTTAATTTTTTTTTTTGTTTCCATCATTATTTATTTATATTTAAATAGAAGTTCTGCCAGGAATGTTGAAATATTTAAAAGCAAATTTAGAATGAATGATCTCATGATCAAGGCACTCTCTAGACATTTTCATTTTAGTAAATTGTTTTCTTCTTTGATCAGAGTAGAATTTTTATGTCAAAATTGTAATCAGTCTCATTACAGTGAGCAATTGATGCATTTTATGCATTGTTTTGTAAAATGTCCTTTTTGTGTCTATATAATCTTTTGCTTAGATTTCTTTAGGTTTCTCCTATATATTTTTTGTGACAATTATTACAGGTGATAGTATAAGATTATATTAATAGAGCATTGTCACTATATCAGAATATGTTGATTGTTCATGTAAAATATTTTAGAAATGACCAGACATTCTAAGAAAATACATGTACCATTTAATTATTTATTTATATTGTTTTTGAAACTCCAACAGTGAAGAAAATTCTGGCTATTTTGATCTTATATATATAGAGGGTGTGATGGATACATTGTCATCTACATTACACAAAAATGAAAATAGTGTACTTTAATATCAATAGCAGCCTTAAACATAATAGTAGCAGTAGCAGCTCTAAGCCATAATATCAGCAGCAGCTCTTGAATATAAAAACACATGAACCCTAAGATAACTCTTTATCCTGGGTTCTCTTTTGAACTGATGACATGAACTTTCCATGCTGAAGCTACAAGAGCTGTGAATGCTTCATACTAAAAAAACATCAACACAGTAAGTCCCCTAACCCTCTTTGCTCCTGGTGAAGCATTGGCTATTAACAACCCTCACCATCAATGAGAAGGTCGTCAAGACATCTGTAACTTATCTTTATAACAGTTAGGAGTGTTAACCCCATGCAAATCCCTTTAACTTCCAGGCAAGATAGACTGGTTGCCAACCAAGGCTATATCAACCACTTTATCCTGCTATTTAGCCCATAGATGAAGGGAGAAGAGATGGATTAATACCTTTCCCAAATGAATGCAACAAATTCAATTGGAATTCAAACTTGGCTTTCCGATTGCTTATCCCAAGCTGTTATACACTACACCACAATGCATATCTGCAGAGTAAACCTCAATCAAACATATTTACAAACACTTTGTTGTGTATGCAATTTACTTCTAACAAAAAAAACTTTTTTTAAAATGTTTCTTTTGTTAATTTTGTTTTAAAAAATGTTCTCTTTCCTTGTAAATCAATTGGCCTGTTATTTTGTGCATGTACTCTTTCTCAACACCATTATTTCATGTACCATGAAATATTCCTGTAAGAAACCTTACACATTTATTTATTGAAGTAGCTGATTACTAAAATAACATTGACATCTCATTTAAAAAGAAATAATTACCAAAATTATACAAAAATATATTGAAATACAAAAGAGGAAATTTATTTAATAAAATCACCATTAGCTTTAACCACAGCCTCCATACAACTTTGGAATTTTCTGGAACTTTTCCGGATGGTCTTTTTGTTTAAGTTGGTAAATGTTGCTATCACTTCATCTTTGGTGTTACAAGGAGTTTTTTTGGTCTCTCACTCAGCTGCACCTCGCACATAATAATCAAAGGAATTTCAGTCTGGGGGGAAAGGGGTGATATGATTGCAAAAATTGTCTGATAGCCACGAATGGGTTCTCCAGTTTGTGTGGCATGGTGCAGAGTTCTGCTGCCAGACACAGAGTCTTCTTGCAGTCACCCTTTTGAGCCAAAGCAGCACTACCTTCTCAAGGTACTTGATGTGTTGAGTCTGAGACCTTCACCAACAAATTTGTAAGGTCTTTTCTTGTCAGAATGATTAGAGTAAGTTCCAAGCTACCCTACCTTTATAATCACTATTAGATTCATACAACTCTTCCTGAATCCTATGCACAGCCCTAAGATTGACACCCAAACACTCTGACATGTTTGTATTGGAGCTTCTGGTGTGAATTCCAAGCAGTACAGTATACTGTTTCCAAATTTCTGCTGGAGTGAATTGCATCATGGTGCTCTTTTTCTCACAGACAGTGCCCAACTGACCCTACTATACTGTGGAGTTGACAAAAACCTCAAACAATGCACATGAACAAAATTAAAAATATAAAATGCCAACAATTTGCCCATCACATCTTGTATATATGTGAAACATTTTATATGACATATTTCTACATTCTAGTGTATATATATCATCTCAGGCATAGCTCATTTCTAGAATACATTTAGGGTTAAGCTTTTAGTAAATTGTTTATATATTAATTTCTAACACATGTGTAGAAAACTAAAATATTTTTTCTCTTTCTTAGCACCCTATTAGTCACAGTTGGTTTCTGGGTATGATCAAAATATAGGTGGTTTCTAAATTGGAACAAAACTCACTAGTTAAAAAAGAAAATAAGTAATATTTCAATTTGCTTAGTAATAAAATAATATAATTTTGTATATCAAATAGGTAATGTTTTAAATTATTTAATTAATATTAATTAAATTTATTTTTTATTTGAATGAATAAAGGGTTTTGTTTTGTGATATTTTGTCTGTCATTTTGACTAACTAATACTTAAAAGTAATAATCAGTTATTATGAAGCTTTGTTGAAAACATTCCAATGAAATTTATTTATTTATAAAATATAAATGATATATAATTCATTTAATCTACAATAAAAATAATTCTAAAAAGGAAATCAGTAATATTTTAATGATTATTGCTGAATGTGTCTATAAGAATGGTGAAGCTTAGGCTATTGCTTTGGATTTCTGAATAACAATTGACAAGTTGAAAGGTTATGGCATTTCTGGAAGAATTTTTGAACTGATTCAGTTTTCCTTTTTGAATCGTGAAATAAAAATTGTCTTGACTGGCTGCTCTTCCAGATCTTTTTTTCACTAATACAAATGTTCCCAAGGGCTCTATCCTCACAACTATGTGGTTCCTAATATATATACAACTGACCTTCTTGATGTTATCAGTTCTCAACTCAGTATCTATGCTGATGATACAACTATTTACTCCTGTCTTAATAGAAAGTATGATTGGTTCAATAAAGTCAAATTGGCAGTTGATCTCAAAGATGACCTACAGTCTTGTTTACAGGGGCAAGGAATGGCTTGTTAATTTGAATGCCTCTAAAACAAAACTGCTCTCTTTTTATAACCCTTTTAACTTCCATCAGCATGGCTGATGCTTACCTCCAGGAGAGTGACTTACTGAGCTTTCTCAGATTAACATTTTCCACTGACATTAAGTGGAAAGATTATATTGAATTAATTGTTAGATATGCAGCTAGGAATGTTGGTTCACTGTCATGTTAGACAATATTTTTCATTAGAATCTATCTTACATATTTATTCATTCTTACTTTGAATATTGCTGTCTGGTGCTCTTGCTATATATTTACAGATTATTGATAAAACCAAAAGAAGAATCTGCAATTTTAACAGTCCTGACCTGGCACCTCAGCTTCAGTTACTTTTCCACTACTATAACATAACTTCCCTATGCCTTTTCTATAAATACTTTCATGAAATCACTCTGACAAAATTTCTTCTATGGTACACCATCTATGAATGTAAGGTCAGTACTAGATTGGAAACAGGGTCTCATCATTTTACAGTTGAAATGGCTAAATGTAACTATTAGTTCTATTGTAACAGTTTCTTCTCTCACATTTCTTACTTGTCAAACTCTCTTCTGGATTCTTTCTTTCCAGTCAACTTTGATCTTCAAAAAATTAAAATGCAATGTCAACTGTGTCCTCTTAATTTTTGTTCTTTTATTGTTCTCTCTCCTTAATAGATTTTTAGGGCACCTCAATGTGGTGTAATGGTTAGTAAGCTTGTCTCACTAAAATCTATTACAATTGAGTAATAAGTTTGATCTTTACTGGATGCCCCATACTTTCGTCCTTGTGCCACATCTAAACTGTGCTTAGAAAATCACCTCGCCTTAATAGTTTTTTCCCTCATATTATCTAACACTCAGTAACCCCTTGTATCTTAGTGGCATTATTGCTTTGCTTACAGTAGAATGATAAAATATTCATGAAGTAAAGATTAAAATCACATTTTTTCACATTGTTACTGGGCATACATGAAATTTAGTTCATTTATTTATTTACATTAAAGGGAATAAAGTTATTCACACAAAAACTAACACTTTATAAAAGAATTAAAACAAGAAATATATTCACAACTGTTTAGTAAATAGTGTTTATTATTCAACCTTAGTTTTACAGCTTGAATTATTATGAAATTTATTTATTTTTTATTATTAGTGGCTTTGTCACTTTGTTTGGGATGACCAAGCAAAATAACAATACCATAGGAATATAGGGAGTGAAAGTGAAAGAAAATGAGAAAATTGAAAATAGAGAGGATTGAGGAAAGGACAAAAAAGGAACAGGCTTCAAGAAGAGAGAAGATTGCAAATGATGTTGTATTTAAATTTTTGAAAATTGTAGTAATCAGGGAAGGGAGTTCCACAGGTAGCAAGTGAGAGGAAAAACTATTAGAGTAGAAGTGGTGGTTTAAGCTAGTTCAACAGTAAAACAGTGAGACTTAGTTGCTAATCTAGTAACATATTTAAATTCAGGTAGTTAGGGCACCAAGAAAAAGAGCTCATTTGGACAGTTGCCATGTAAATATTTGTAGAACTGAGAGAGGAAAGTCACTTGGTGAGAAAGTAACTATAGACAAGATGTGTGGTTAGGTTTGATTGTATTACAACGACTTCTCTGTATTTTGTCAATAATCTCAAGATGCACAGTAGGAGCACCAGACTAGATATGGCAACAGTAAATTTATAAATGTGCAAGATGGCTTCTGACAGGAAAAATATTTTCACACAACACTGTGAAACAACCTTCCTTACAGCAGATATAGCAATTAACTTGATATAGATACAGCAATTCATGTCAATGGAAAACGTATGGCCTAGATGTTGTAGCGTGTTGCTCCTCTGGAGTTCAGTATGAACTATGCTGATGGCAGGCAGAAAAGTTTCTTTGTGGTGATTTAATTCAGTATTTTAAGCTATGAAGTTAGAAAGGAGCGCTATACCTTGAAACACAATAAATTAAAACCTTTGAAAAAAAAGAAAAATTTACTCTCTCTGGCAGGATTTAAACCTGTGTCATTCAGTGGCCAAGTTGGTTAAGGTGTACAAGGCTTAACAGTAACTTCCCCTGCCTTGAGAGACACAGGTTGAAATCCTGCTGGAGAACACAAATTTTTCTCTGATAAGATTTCTCAAATATTCAGACGAAAATAAGTATACCAGTTAATAAATTGAGTGCCTACTCAAATATGAGTATGCATTAAAAATAACATTTAGAATTTTATATATATATATATATATATATATATATATATATAATTATATGGTTATATATCAATTTCACATTGCGACATGGAAATTTCTATGTTTCGAAATAGGTTTTCATCATCAGGCAATGTTGGTGTGGTTGTGCAGATGATCTACATTTAAATGCCCATTGCCTGATGTTGAGAACCTATCTCGAAACATAGAAATTTCCATCTCGCAATGTAAAATTGATATATAACCATATAATTATATTATATTAAGCTCTATAATACTCATCATATTGAGCACTTTATAATAAAATAAATGTCAGAATATTCAAAATAAAAAAAACCTTGAGTCCTCTTCACTTGGAATTATATATATATATGTATATATATATATATATATATATATAATATAATTATGTAGTTATGTATCAATTTTACATTGTGACATGGAAATTTCTGTTTCGACATTAGAAATTTCCATGTCGCAATTTAAAATTGATACATAACCATATAATTATATTAAGCTCTATAATACTCATTATATTGAGCACTGTTTATAATAAAATAAATGCCAGAGTACTCAAAATAAAAAAACCTTGAGTTCTCTTCACTTGGAATTATATATATATATATATATATATATATATATATATATATATATCATGAGCCTGCCTTATAGTTGAGATAAATGCCTATTTTTCACTAACTTGAAAGGTTATTTTGAATGTTGATTTTCTTTTTTAGAATCTACGTTCCATGTGTTTTGATAATTGTTATGATAGTGGGGAAATTATGCATGCAGATGTTGCTCATGTCTGATCTAGGATTATAAGGACAATTAATGCTTAGCTTAGTATACTACTTGACAACATTATGTATATAAAAAAAACAGATAAAATTCAATTCATGTCCATCTTCATTAAAGTGGATAAAAGCCAGAATGAATGAATTAAGTGTAGAGAGATGAACAGATAAACAGCTACTGAGATGGAAAAAAAGTTCATAGTATTTTTCTGTCAGTGAAATGGAAACATTTTCCTTAATTCACATCAAGCAAGGTAATAATGTCACTAAGATGCAAGAGAAAACTGGGAATGAGAAAAAATGAGAAGACTTTAGAAGGAACTAGAAACCCAATCCTTAACAGGAAATAAGAGATAAACTTCTGCTCCTGTTCAAAAGACCAGGAAAGTGTGTAAACCAGACAATAGACAAACCTATACAATCCTATTGATAAAAAAATAGTAAATAAAATTTTTGAGTTTGGGCAGAGATGTTAGAAGTACAGAGTCGAAGTAGACCTTAAAAGGAACCAGAAACCCAGTCCTATACAGGAAACAAGGGATAAACTTCTATTCCTGTTCAATGACTGAAATTTGTTACATATCTACATTTTTCTGAAAGGTGATATTTTAATATGCCTTTCTATATAATTTGTGTGTAGGTTGTGAATTTTAAATGATTTTACATTAAAATTGGAAAAATAAATAGTCATTTTTATAATTTGATCCTCTTAATTCAAGAAAGGAAAGCACAGTACAAACAGCAAAAATATACGTGCTTTTTATAGAAATAGTGTTATAGCTAAAAATACTATTTGGAAATGGTTCATGCAGTTCAGAAGTGGACATTTTGACTTATAAGACTGAGAATGTTCTGGCAGACCTGCATTTGTTAATGATTACTAAACTGAAATGTTGATTAAAATAATCCATGTAGCATGACCCAAAACATTATATAGATGCTTCACATGTCTCATATAAGCTATTGTATGGCAATCGAAAACACTTGGTTATTTGAATCACTACTATTGTTTAACAGAATAAATTTTCCATCTGTTATGTCCTGCTCAGATAAAACAAAAATTTTCCATCTACAATTCTCTGCTTAAATAAAACAAAAACAGTCCATTTTTATAAAGGATGATCACAGGTGATGAAAATTGGATGTTTTGCTACAATTTAGAGCCAAAATGGTCCTGGAAAAAACACCAAAAGTTGGTCTGCATCCAAAGAAGGTGATGTGTGTCTGGTGGAATTGGAAGAGTATTGGGTATGACAATCTCCTTGTAATGTGCAAATGTTTAAATATTCTCTTTGAAATGCAAATAAAAAATACTACAGATTTTTGTTCTAGCTTAATAGATTAGGAAAGGGATGATTTATAGGAAAAGCTTAGTAAAACAAGTGAAAGAGAAAAGTATATTTAATGTGTTTAATTCAAGTTCTTAGGTGACTGCATTTTTCTATGCCATAATAAATAAATACTTGGCAAGTAGAATCCCTGTTCAAGTAAACTATTTTTGAAAACTCATAAAATAGTATATAAGTCTCTGGTGTATTAACTAACTGCTTGATTGCTTTTTTCTCATTATTATTAATTTTATTTGATTGATGGAAAGAAAAATGAGTTTTGAGACCATCATTGAACTTGGAAATCAGATAGTTTTAATCTTTAACTTCTTTTTCATTTTCATTAATATTGTTCCTTTTGCATTTTCTCATTTTCGTTCTTGTCTTTCTTTTTATTTTTTATTCCACTTCTTCTCAACTCTTATTTTTTTTCATGAAGTTTCTTTTCCTTCTTTCTTCATCTTGTTCTTTGTTCTTTGTATTTTTTATTTTTCATTTTTCTGTATTTTTTCTTAGCATTTACATCTTTTTTCTTTTTTTATTTATTTCTTATAACTATTATAGTCTTTTTATCTCCATTATTCTATTTATTTTGTTTATTTTTATTTCCAGTCCAATCTTTCAATTTCCTTTTTTAACTTTTATTGTCTTTGAAATCTTGCAAAGATTTTTAATTTCTTTCTTCATTAAGTGAAACCAAAAACTACTTTTTTTCTAAATAACTCAGGCTTTTGCCATTTTGTTTTTGTGAATATAACTATCATTTGCAGGAATATGTATTATCCTATTTCCTTTCTCTATGGCCATTTTTATTTTGCATTTGTTTTATTATGACCTGCATTTTTCTTGATTCTTGTAATCATATTTTGTATTTTTAATTGTGATTTTTAAAAACATTTTTGTTGTTGTATACAAAGTTCAATTTAACTTTTTATGAAATTTATGTTATTTATTTGAATAAAATATTAACTTTTCTTTTACATTCGGCTAATTTATGTATTACTATTTAACCAAGCACATAAATGTATATGACTGCATGTATTCATGAATAAACCATTACACATATTTGTTCATGATAGCTGATTTTTATGTACATTGAAATATACATATATATAAGTTTACTAATGTGATATCTGTCTTGTATGGACAATCTCGTCAAAGATGAAGAAAAGACTCATGGCAACAGAAGGATGCTGAGGATACCATGGGCAGAACATGCGAGCAATGACAAGGTTTTGGTGAGTATGAAATAAAAAAGGATACTTATACTGAACATTAGGAAGAAAGAATTGAAACTTTTGATACATATAATGAGGAAGAAGGGCTTGAAAAATCTTATACTCATGGGGACAGATAGAGGGAAAGGAGGACAGGGGAAAGCAGCACGTGACATACTTAATGGGATTGAGCAAATTGATAGTAGAACAGGGTTTAGGAGAAATAATAGAAAGATAAAACTTATTAAGAGCTACAAGAGACAGGAAGATGTGGTGGGCCATGATCGGACAGGACACATAAGAAGAAGATACATCTTCCCATACATTTTGCTAGAACTAAAACATTGAGAGAATCATTAGTATTTAATTTTTGTTATATTCTTTTGTGTTGGCCCTGAAGTTTAAAGAGTGTTAGGTCATGTAAATACTTAATTATACAAAAAAAACAAACTCTTTACTACCAGTCAAAAGCAGTGACCAGAAAACTGCCAACCTAGTCCCCTAATAATGAAAAGTTGCAGCCACTGATCAGTCAGATCATCAAAAAAATAAATGAGTTAAATTATATATTTTGTACTCATATTGAATATTTCATGAGCAATCAAAATAATGTGTAGTACTTATGTTTTATAGATTATACAAAAGCATTTGATAAGGTATAACATATTTTTGACAATCTCTTTTTGAGCTGCTAAGAAAACTTGGTTTGTTTGGGAAAAATATTAGAATAATCCAGAACATATACTGGGAGCAAACCACCTGAATATGAGAAAATGAATTCAGTAAATATGCAAAAATAGAAAGACTTATAAACCAAGGGTGTGTCTTCTCACCAGATTTATTTACCCTCTACAGTGAGACTATTGTAAGAGAAACAGAAATTCTACCAGAGTTTATTATTAGCAAACACAATCTTAACAAAATAGGATATTCAGATGACACAGAGAAAAAACTGCAGGAACTCCCAGAGAAGGTCATAAAGGTTAAAGAGAAGAAAGGACTAAACATCAATTTCAAGAAGACAGAATATAAGGTCATCAGCAAGATAAACAGCCCAAGATGTGAGCTATAATTTGAAGATGCCAAAATCAGGCAAGTACAAAAAAATAAATATTTAGGCAGTCTTTTAACAGAGGATGGAAAATGTGACACCAAAATCTGAATTCACATTGAAATAGTAAAAAATGACTTCCAAAAGCTAAGAAAAGTATTAAGAAATAGGCAAATTTTGTTAGAAACAATGAACACTCAACTGCTGTGCAATATCAATCTCTCCACAAATGAAGATATCTCAACAAAGATGATGTTCTACAGAAGAATGCTGAGAATTCCATGAACTAAAAATGTGAGTATGAAGGATGTCATAAGGAAAATAGAAATAAAAAACATGCTTATACTTAGGATCAGAAAGAGATAGTTGAAGTTTCTAGAAGACATACTAAGAAAAGAGGGTTTGGCAAATTTGAAACTCACAGGATATACTGAGGTCAAGAGGGACAGCTTAATGAGCTTGTGAATAATGTTCAACTGAACAGAGTGGGAAAGATAGTGAAAAAACAAATCTTAGTAAGAGCTACAAAAGGGAAATGAGTTGTGGAACCATTCACATGGTAAAAAGACAGGACATAGAAGAAAAAGGAGCTAACTGTTACTGCAAAAGATATTTTTGCGTAACAGAAAGGCATGTCCGTGATGAAGAAAGAAATTACATTAAAACCTTCTCTTGGGTCCAATATGCCCATTATATTTGATGGCTGAATTGGCTGTTTGTAATGAATTTCGTTATTTTCTTTTTTTACAGTGAGGTTCACCCTTTACAATGCTTGGGAGCCACTTGAGGTAGAAGGGTTATGGAATAAGGGGCATAATTTATGTAGATATGTGATGAAGATAACAGTTAATCCTAGACTTGAATAGTTTAAAATTGTAGCGATCAGGAAAGCATCTTCATGGGAGACATTTCCACAGAGTAATGGTTTGTAGTTACTCAAGTGAAAATTACTTCTCACCAATGGAATATGGAGGGAATGAGAGTGGTTTGCTACAATGTGAGTGGCATGGTAGGTCCTAGTAGTGAGGGTTAAAACTGGAGGGTAGAACGAAGGAACGAAAGAATGTAGTTTGAGTACATTGTGTAGTGGTAGAGGTGTGAGAGGCTTGCCACATCTCGTCTGTTAAATTTGTCCCTCATAAGGATGCAGGGGTGCCTTAGGACTTTATCGAGACTAAATTAAGCATTGGGCAGTTTCTGCCCAAATATGACAGCAGTTCTCTATTTTAGGCCTGACCTGACTCTTGGAAAAGTAGACGATAGCACAAGATGTCAGATACTTACTAGAGGAATACAGAGAACTGATTATTTTTCCTTCATTTTTAACAATGGATTGTTTATATGAGTTCCACTTGAAGCCTGGTTTGAGTTTGAGGCCCAATACTTTTTCAAGACACAGGACTTCCCTAAGAAAATATCCATTCATTCAATTAACTGGTGGTAGTTCAACAATGATGCAATGTAACTAGTTTGGTTTTCAAATCATTATATGTAACTAACCAGTTTTTGCTGAGATGTTAGAGCTAGAGTGGAGGAGAGATCAGCTGTGAATCTCTGGTCATCTAGAGTTTTGAATGTGCACCCATATACCGTTGTATCATAAGCATAGATATTCACGAATGATCAGAGTATAATCTCAGGCATTTAATTAAAGTAAAAAGAGGGTTGGTCCGAGAAGTGACCCCTAGGGACACCTGTGTTGATTGCTAAAGCTCCAAGGAACTGGCCATTAACAACTATTTTTATATTCAATTGGTAAGAACTTTATTATGGAAAAAGCTCTTTCCGTAAATTCCATTGCAAGAAAGATTGAGCTGCAGTCCTTTATGTCACACCTTGTCAAAGGTCCTTGAGATATATTTGTTGTCTAGTTCCTCACATTATGTGAATAATTATAGTTAGGACATCAGCAGTGGATTAGGCTGATCAAAACCTGTACTGCTTGTTGCACAAGAGATTGTTAAAAATTATATAACTTTGTACTATTTTTGTTTTATTTGTGGACACTAATAAAGGTTACATGTTGAATAACAATGCAATGCAACTTTAAATACAATAAGACTTTTAAATGTTATATCTATCAAGTCAATTTAAATCCTAACACTAAACTTTCAAAGTTATTAGACATTTTGTATAGTTCATGCTATACAAGGTCTAAGTGCCATTCAAGGTAGAGGTTTATTGAATGAAGATGTAAAATAATTAACAAATAATGATTAAGAAAAGTGAATTGTCCAGTTGGTATTATGAATGTAAATAAATTGAATAGATGGAGGGAGCAAGGGTTGAATAATATGAGGATATATAGGATAGATAATGGTTAACCCTTTACTTGGAGAAGCCAAGGTAGAAGTGATCAGGGAAGCATCTTCTCAGGAGTCTGTTCCAACAGAGAGAAGAAGCTGACTGAATTGAACTTACTCCTTACCAATGAAGGGAATGCATCATCTCATTGTGTAAAAGTCTGGACTGATAGATTCAAGGAATGTAGTTCACTAAAACATCTGCCATGAAAATAGCAGATGAAAAGTAAGTAACTAGCAACAATCATGTGAAAAGGGTTGCAAAGCAAAAAGGTTTTTGAACTTTGCTGAGGATGAAAAGTGAAAATTGGGCAACTCTGGCTCAAATATGACAGCAATACTCTGATCTGGCTCTTGTAGAGCATAGTAGGAGGAGTCAGGTACTTTCTGCTGTGCTACAGTAGTAAGCATAAAAGACAATGAAAGCTAGCTAAACTTATCTATAAAAACATAGATCTAAATTATCTACTAAAAGTAATACATGGTTAATGATTAAAAATTCAGCCCCAATATGAAATACAACCAAAGCAATAAAATATAATAATGTTCAATAAAAATAATAAAACACTCTTGCAATGATTGAAAACGTATAGTTTTTAGGAAGTTTAGTTAAAAAGTTCTCAGCTAAGAAAATATTATGTAGACACCAGGTATATAAATAGAAGTGAGAAATGCAAGAAAAGAATAAAATTTACAGTTACACTTAGCCAGCTAAACTGTAAATTGATGAGATCTTGGCACCAGTCTTTTGCTGTGCTTAAATTTTTTAAAAATCTGGGTTTTTCCTTTTGGAAATTAAAGTTTGATAGTGCATTGAAGGTGGTCAGATTTGATTAAATTTACAATAAAATATTGGTAAAATTTTGAGCAATATATCACGTGACTCTTATTAATCCAAATATTGGTAATAACTTATTTTGATGAAGTTTTGTTATGTAAACAAGTGCAACATAAATTTTTAAATTCAAAATATATATTTTATTAATATAATTGACTATACAAGTGAATAAATTATCTTTTTATTATATTACTGGTCAATATTGGCCTATACTTGAGATTCTATAACTTTCATCAGCCTTTCAATCTCTGCATTTGTTTAATTTCCATTCTTTTGAAATTAACATTACTTGCATCAGTTTTTATTTCTTTCCAGAAATAATTTTTTCATGAATATTGTTTCCCATTATCAGATGTATTTCTTTTAATAATGGACTGCAAGTTTTCTATTGGATTATTTTCTATTGGGAAAGAACATTGTGTTAAGTTGGTGACTTTGACACCATTTCTTTTGACAAGATGAGCAACAGTGTGTAATATGAAAAACCATTTATTTTTATTTGACTTGTTTATTATTAAATTTGAAGCTTCTTTGTCTTGAGATGTACCACTCAAAAATGTCCAGTTTTAAATCTTGATACCTTCCTAAACTTTGAAGGGAGCTATAATTTTACTGTATATATGAGCCTGAAATATTACTCACTTTCCCACTACTGCTTTCTCATGTTGGTTGACTATTTCATAACTTCATCATGTCCATTCAGTGGGGTTTTATATTCATCACTAAAGATTAGTGTTGAGAAAACAGTTTTATGTACTTCTTAACCTAACTTACATGTTTCTCTATGTGATGTTTACTTAAAAGTGTTAGTTTGCTTTCATATTATTAGTCAATGTTCTTAATATTCTGTATCTTTTTTATTTATTTACATTCAAAACACCAACTTCTTCAAATATTTTCTTACTGGTCTATCTACTTTTCTTCATCATTATTCTTTTAATTTTTTGCTAACATTCTCAAAGTCAATTTTCATTCTTGTTCTGATCCTGCCAATGTTTTAGTTTCTTTTTCTTTTACTTTTTTTTAATCTCTACTTAATTTTTTCACAATATCCAAAGTTGCTTTCTTGTAACCCAATAACTTTACAAGATCTTTTTCCCTGTTGTGGTTATGCCTTTCTTCCAACCTATGACAATCTTTATATAACTGAAATTAATTGTTACAAATATTTATTTACAATCTGATAAACATAATAAAATCAAAGTGGCATAATAAAATCTTACCTACTAAATTATTTTAGATACTTTCAATAAAAACTGAAATTAGAAACGGAAATTTACATGATATATACAGAAACTGGCTTAACAGTCACAAATTATAATTGTTTATGAGAAGTTTTATGCTAAGTATTCATCAATCTTCTATGACCATTTATAATTGTCCATTTTGACTTTTAGAAAAAAAAATTACTAGTGATATTTATTTGACTAATTAATGAATTCAGTTTATTAATCATATATATATATGAATGAAAGGTGTCACAAATAAACTATTCCATTTTGTCTTACTATTGCCTCAATACTGTTCTTGGTACATAAAAATATATATTGTGATCTCATATCATACACATGTGTGTGTGTGTGTGTGTGTGTGTGTGTGTGTGTGTGTGTGTGTGTGTGTGTGTGTGTGTGTGTGTGTGCTGATGAAGAGAGATGGGAAAAAAGTTTTTTTCTATCTGAAGCAAATTGCTCAGCTAGAACAGAAGAAAATATGCAATGGGGTAAGCCAACCTCACCATAGTTGCTAGACCTTCTGTAGTTGCTGTAAAAAAGTTGCCTGTCAAGTGGGATGGGTTTTGTTGGTTGTCTGTAAACTGGCTATACATGTGAAATCTCCTCTACCTAAATATTCATATCTTTATTCACAAACCCAAGGCATGAAAAGAATATATATATATATATATATATATATATATATATATATATATATATATATATATATATATATATATATGTGGATATATATATTATATATATCCACATATGTGTGGGAGGTTGTGTCAGTTATCCATTAATTGATATTGACAAGTTCATATCACTTTATATATCTACTTAAAATAAAACTTATCTGATTTAGATTTTAAAAAAATAAAAGGAAACTAATTTATTGAAATCACATGAAACTGACTATTTGTTAAAGAGAAGTGATTTTGTTAAATCTGGATGCATCACAACAAATAGTTATTCTATTAACATCATTTGATCATTCTAAAAAAATTATATTTTCATACTTTATAAGACACTCATGTGTCTTCACTAATTGAAGAAATAAATAGTGCCAAATGCATTAGTTTTCTGCTTTGAATTTTTTCAGTAGTCTAAACTTGTTCTTTAGTCATGTACCAATTAAAATAGAAAAAATGTAAATAATCACTTGTTCAAATAAAAATAAGTATATAAGACTCATAAAATAAACCTACTTTATTTATTATGCAATAACATTCATTTGTTAATAAACTGAATAATTTTATCTAATGAGAACAACTTAGTTATTCATTCAAAGCATGATTTAAAGCTTATTTCTGGCAATTTATTTGTAGAGATCTCTATTTGAATTGTTCATGTATTATTTGTATCTTATTATTTTGTTATGTACAGTTTGATTTTGTTTTTGAGGAAAAGGTGATTTTTGTTGTTATTCATTAATTACTGTTAATTATTTGTAGTCAGTTTTTAGAAATTTTATTTATAAATTTCTTATGATGCATTTAACAGCTATAAAGTATTTTAAAAATTCACTTGTGTTTCAATTATTTTTATTTCTCATTATTTCTGTCATTACAATATAATTCTCATAATAGCTGATAATTACATTAACAATATTTTTGTCACCGTTTTCATCATCAATACTCTCATCTCATTTTTGTCAATAGATCCGCATACAATCATGTTATCTACAAAAGTTTTAATTTTTATGGGAATTTGTTTCAATTTCCATAAATTTAGTGTAAAGTGAAGAATGAACAACAAAAGTTTTTCAAAATGTAACAAAATATTTTTATTTTATGCTGAAGTTTTGCAACAAATTTTAATATTTTTTAAATATTTTTTGTTCTTGATAATAATGTCTGTGTGTGTGAAAACAGAAATAAATATGTGTATGTAATTGTTTATTAAAAATGAAAAATATGACATTTTTGTGAAGAGGAAAAATAAAATATGTCTGAACAGGAAATGAAAATTACTTAACCTTTTTGGTGAATAATAAAAATCCAACACATTGATTTTCATGGATATGCAGTAGTGAACATCTTGAAAGACAGCAAATACATCTCTTTATATATATATATATATATTTGCTGACCTAGTTGTAAACACTTGACTAAGTCTATTAAAATAGTCTACTTTCTAAGTGTGTTAGTTAAAATGTGTGTTTAAATTCAAATAATTAAGTTATTATATAATTAGGCTTATGGCCATATCACGTTGAATACACTGGTTCTTGCTCGATCACCGAAGTTAAGCAATGTTGAGCCTGGTCAGTACTTAGATGGGTGACCGCTTGGGAATACCAGGTGCTGTAAGCGTTTAATGACAGATGTGCGTTGTGGTTCAGTGGATATCAGTTCGGAAAGAGAAATCAGTGAGCTGAGTTCAAATTCCAGTTAAATACCCTGCATTTACTTAAGTACTGGTACCCTTGGAAAAGGTATTAATCTATCCCTTCCCTCCAGTTATGGGTTAAATAACAAGGGTAGGACTTGAGGACCCTGCCCTTAAAAACAAATCCCAATGAATCTTGATACTTGAAAAAGAAAACAGTATTACTAGGCACAAAACTTATATAAAAAATAACAATAAATTGTTGAAAGAAAAAGGTATTACCAGCAATAAATACATAAAATCTAGTTGGCAATAAATGACCCACCAAGGTTGATATGCCATAAAGCAAAAACAACCAACCATTATATAATCTTTAAGTGAGGCAAAAGTTTCATGAATTCATGTAAATTATAAGCTGACTTAATTTTAATGACTAAATTTTAAGTTAGTTTCTTATTACTTGGAATATCATGTTTCATTAGTATTTCATAAAAATAAGTTTTATTTTGTTTGAAGTTGGTCAATTATAAAATATGCTTCACTGATGTCTTTACATGAGTATAACATCCATTTGTTTTATTTGAGTTTATATGGATTTTTTATAATTATTAATGCTACACATGTAATAATTGCCACATATCGTTATCATTTCAACATTATCATTTTTCCATTAACATGAAACAGTATATAACTGTACTGCCTAAAACTTGTTGAAGTGTTTTAAGTAGAGTGGTTTATCTCTTGAAAGAAAGCTCAGAAGTAGATCACCATCAGTTGTTGATAATGATACTTTTAAAAAGCAGAGTAGAGTAGAATCCAAACATCAGCATTCAAAAACTTCTAGAAGAACATTAGTGAAGTCACAGATAAACTTTAGATATATATGTGAAATGTATCATGGAGTAAAGGTTTGTACAAATAAAAATACCTTGATTTTTTTTCTAATTATGATGAGCAGTTGTACTTTCAATGAAGTTCTTTGTCTTGAACATCTATTCAGACTCAAGTTCACCCCAAATTTCAAACAATGGATGATTTTATATATATATATTTCATTTTTAAACAAGTTATTATGCAACCTAAATTTCTACCATTTGGTGTCTTCAGGCAATTTACAATAATGTTACATGAGCATTCTTGAAAAAAACAGTAAAATCAGTTATTGTAAATGGCCTGAAGACACCAGATGAGAGAAACATGGGTCGCATAATAACTCATTTAAAAATGAAAAATATTCAAAAGTTCTACAATATAATTGTATTAAACACTTTTAATACAACTGTGTTTGGTCTTATTTAATTATGACCAAAAACTAAGTAATTAAATAATTACATATATATATATATATATATATATATATATATATATATATACAATAATAATAGTATTAATAATATAAGTGGTTAATATTAATAGAAGTATATTCATCAATTAGATATTTACTTTTAAAAAGCGCTCAATACGAAAAAGGAGCACAATTAGAGTAGATAGACTAAACTATCGCCCGGTTCACACTCCACCCACGTCTATTGAACAGGTGAAGAGGCTCATCCCTTGTTTCCTGTTTAGGATGTGGTTTCCGGTTTTTCTCTTTTCCAATCTTTTCACTCTTACGTAGCCCCCTGCGCATCAGTGGCGTTTTTGCCTTGCTTGGCATGATATGATTTAAAAAAAAACAAAAAAAACATGTGGTTAATTTAGTTGGTTATATATATATATATATATATATATATATAGATAAGGAGATTAAAAAAATAAATTAAATTAAATTTGATGACCTTCTTTATTTTTAGTTTAGTTCAGTTTAATTTTTTAAAATCTCCTTATATATATATAACCAACTAAATTAACCACTTTTCACGGTTTGATGTTGGTGTATTAAACACCAAAACTTTATAGCTATTAAGCTGTCAGTCAGTTAAGTGCCATACATGACACACGCTTTGGGCAATCATGTCTCAAAGAGACATGACTGACTGGGAAGACAAATATCTCGCAGTAGGTTGCCATTGCTTTCTGCGGTAGACTGGTTGCCAGCCAAGGCTTCAGAACCAAATCTTTCCTGTTATTTAACCCATACTTGGAGGGAAGAGACTAATTAATACCATTCCCAAGGGTATTTGTGCATAAGTGAATGCAAGGAATTCAACTGGAGTTTGAACTCGGCTCTCAGATTTGTCATTCCAAGTCAATATCCACTGCACCACAATGCACATCCTTAGCCTTATTAAGCTGTAGTATGCTATTATTAAAATAATAATCACTATATATAAATATATATATAATAACTATATATATATAGTAATTTACAGACAGATCTGTTTCACTGTATCACAGCTCATCAGTACGGTTAGACATCTGATTGCTTCTAACCAGGATTGAAACCCAACCAATTTGACATCAGTCAGAAATTTTGTTCATAAGCTATTGCCACATGGCAGAGAAAAGCGGATTTTAGCATGTTATATACACAATGTAAATGCCAGTAGCCTAGTGTGTTCAATTCATTGCTAAAGAATGATGCATAAATAGCAGTGAGTAGTTACTGTTTGTAAAATCTACAATTTCCACAGAGTGCTCAATCAATGGACGAGAGCATAAATAGTCATTCATATACAGTCCTGTTTTCCCATAACACAGCTCATAAGTATAGCTAGATATCTGATTGTTTCCAGCCAGGATTGAAACCTGACTGATTAAACATCAGGTGGATGTTTTAACACTAAGCTATTGGTGCATGGTGGAGAAAGTCAGATTTTAACATGGTGGAGAAAGTCAGTTTTTACACAATGTACACAAACATCATATATATATATATATGGCCCATTGGTAAAAATGTTGTAAAAATAGTTGGTTTCTTGCACTGTTCCAGAAAGTACCTGAGTCAGATCAGACAAATAAATTATTTCTACCATATTTGAATTCTTCTTCTTTACGTGCATTGTCCTTTCAGGATGGAGGCAATCATGGACTTCCACTTGGTTCTGTCTCTTGTCGCTCTCAATATTTTTCTCTTGGTATCTCTTCTATGGCTCGCTCCACTATCCATTTTTTCAGACCTAACAAGTACATCTCACACTGCTTTCCCCTGTCTCGCCTTCTCTTTATCTCACCTGTGAGTATTAGGTTCTTCAGGCCCTCCTTCCTCATTACATTCCTCGTTCATCTCTTCCTGATATTTAGTATGAGCTTTCTTCTTGTTTGCATCCTTTCTAACTCCTCATTGCTGCACACCTGCTTCATCCATGGTATCCTCAGCATCTTTCTGTAAAGCCACATTTCTGCTGCCTCAAGCCTCTCCTTCATCCTTGATGAGATCATCCAGTATTCACTTCCATATAGAAGGACAGATATCACATAGCAATCCAGCACTCTTTTCTTTGTTTCTAATGAGATTTTCCTGTCTCTCAGTTTTCTAGTTAGATTCTGAAATGTGCCTTTGGCCATGCCATTGCGTCTTTAGATCTCCATGTCGCACTTTCCATCTTCTGTCAAAATACTTGCCAGGTATTTGAATTTTTTTGCTTGTTTTATTTTAGTTTCTCCGACTTGTGGTTGGCATGTTGGGCTCCTTTTTTTGCTGATGACCATACATTCAGTTTTCTTTAAGTTTATGCACAGTCCTTTCTTCTCAGTTTCTTTTGCGACCTTCTTTAGAAGGTCCTGCATTTTCCTTTCCATGTCTGCTATCAGCACTGTGTCATCTACATATAATTCTCATTTTTGAACTTTCACACAGTTCAAAAGTGTTTATATGGTCTTGTGCATTATTTTCTACCCTACAGCCCCTTTCCCACAGTCAAAACATCCCAAGCCTGTCACTACCCTATCACCATTTTCATGGCAAATATTCAGACAAGCTACATTCCTTAGTTCTCCCAGTTCAGGCCTTTATAACTATAACTCCATGCCATGTATGCAGTGTTGAATCATGTACATTACCTCTGTATTCCATTAGTAAGAAGGAAGTTCCATTCAGACATATCTTTTTCCAAGAACTGCTACCTTTTGGAACAGACACCTGAGTAGATGCTTCCCTAATAATTTCAATCTTAACCTCTTTAAGTACAGTATCAACACTTACATTCTTCTCTTATATTCATTCAGTATTTATTCAGTAACCTTCTACTTTAAGTGGCCTTTAAGCCTTGTATTAGGTAAAAATTTATTAAAGAAAAAGGTTAATATATAAGCACCCAAATAAAAAAGAGAATAAAGTTTTTTACACACATATAATTGATGTAAATTAAATGTAATGTTGCATATGAAAGATTTGGTCTCATGTCATCATTGATAATGTATGCCAGTAATGTTATACATTGAGACAGTAATAGTCCTGGGTATGACAAAAACTGCATCTGGCAGCAAGACCTCTTATTGAGAATTTTTGAGAAGCATGAAACTATCTCTTAATTGCTGTTGTTCCCAGGTTCACCCTGACCTGGGGTGGTAGCATCTGTTAGGGTCCCAACTATGAACAAATAGTTAACATTTAAAGTGGACTTGGTCCTGTTTATGATGATAAACTACATTCAGCAGCAAGATCACTGATTTGGATAGTTGTGAAGAACGTGGAACCACCTCTTAATTGCTGTTGTTCTCACATAACTCAGGGTGGTGGCACCTGTTGGGGTCCCAGCTGTGGACAAATTATGGACCATTAAACTGGGGACAAAACTCTATGAAAGTGTAAAAGTGAACTTTTATAGTGAAAATTCTATCAGTGCTTTTTGGAGAAGAAAATATTACCAGCAATATATTTTTGAGGAAAAATATTACCAGTAATAGATTTTTTAAAGAAAATCAAAGGTAAAAATATTACCAGTGGTAATTTTTAAAGAACACTTAGTACCAGCGATATATTTTTGAAGGAAAAATTATTACCAGCAATGCATTTTTGAAAAAAATATATTACCAGCAATATATTTCTGAAAAACAAAATTATATACCAGCAATACATCTGACTTTGGACAAAACCCTCTTTACAAAAATATGTCAATGTGACCTGATCAACAAACAGACTTTTTACAAAGAGTACATATTCTATTCATTCAAATGTATTGTAAAAGTCTTGTCAGCATTAAATACACCATTGTAGTTGATATGCTGCAAAACAAACCAAACCAAACTGAAACAGTAACAATTCATTATTCACACACTATTATTATTATTTGAATGTTGTGACCAGTTCAATATCATTGTTGTTATCACTACCATCAGCATCATTATTATTTCAAATTTTTCTTCACTGTCATTTTATCATAACATGATTATAATATCAATATTATCATGATTCTAATATCCCGATTGTAATAACTATTAGTACTTAGATATCAATGTCATTGTGACAGCACTTCCTTCATCTTAACATTCAGCTGTTTTACCTGCATTACAATCATAAGCATACAATCACCATCATCATCACATCATCATTTTATTCTCAGTATTGTTAACACAACCATCAGCATCACTATCATCTCAGACATCAAGAGTTCTGTTAATCACTCTTATACCTGTCACCCCCATCCCCCAACATCATCATATAATGTTTAGCTGCCATCCACATATTACAGTTAGTAATCTTCTTATCATCACCATCTCTACTGTATTAAACATTAGTATCATTTTGAGTGAGTCTACACTCCCATTGCACCATAAGGGTTACAAGTAAGCAGCTAGTCAGACAGGAAGAAGCCATTGTCTAGTGACAACAAAACATCAGCTGAAATGGCAGCAGAAGCAATTGCATCAGTAGCACTTGTACCAACAGCTGCATCAGTGTTTGGAATGATGGTGGTAGTCAGTACACCTTAAATCATTCAAAGCTAGTCATTAAGGCTGACTTTGTGGAGTCAAATAAAATTCCCGCTTTCTCTGTATTTTATGTCAAATTTTAAAGATGTTGGTATTATTGAATGCAATCCATTAAAATAAATCTATTTTAATGGATTGCATTCAATGAGTGAAAAATGTGTCAGGTACAATTTTAATAATTCTGAAAGAAAACTTGAGGTGGCTTGTGAAAGAGAAATACATGCTGTTCACTTTAGGGTTATTTTTTCTTTTCTGCAAAAAATTTTCAAAACAGTTTCTGTCAACAACAACAATTGGTTGGACTATGAACTTTTCAGCACCTCTACCTATTTCTCTCTGTCTCTCCCTCTCTCTGTCTCTGTCTGTCTGTCTGTCTGTCTCTCTCTCTCTCTCTATATATATATATATATATATATGTCACTCCAAATTTTTCATTCACTTCATTTCAATCTATCCTTTACTCTGTCATTCTATCTATTTATATAGATACAAATGGTCCAACTTAGTGAGTGAAACAGTAGCTAGTTTATCTTTTGTACCATTATCCAGACTTTTTTCTTTTTTAATTGGTATCATCTCAAGCAAGGCAGTAAAGCCACTAAAACACAAGGGGTTACAGGGTGTGAAAGAATTAGAAACAAAAACATTAATAATTAGTGGAAAAAGAAAAGAGTAATCAGGAGTAGAGTAGATAGAAATTGATATTGCATGTAATTTTTGCAGATGAAAGTTGGCTAGAAAGCATGGAGCTGGAAGGGAGTTCCACAAGCAAGAAATGCAAGAAAAGAAACTGTTAGCATAGAATTTATGGCTACATCTAGCCAGATCAACTGTAAATTAATGAGATCTCAACACTAGTCTAGTCAGTTAAGTGCCATACATGATACACACTTTGGGCGATCATGTCTCGAAAGTCTAGTACTGCACTTAAATTCATAGTCTAGGTGCCATAGTAAAAAGCTTATCCGAACAATTACCATGAAAATATTTATGAAAAAGACACAAGGAGGCAACCTTATGACAGTGGGAAAGCAAATGAAGCCAAACCAATAGATCAGGACCAATAATATTGCTGATTCTTTTAATTTTATCAAGGAGCTCGAGGTAAATACTAGGGAAACCAAACCATATGTGGCAGCAATATTTTAAGCATGGACAAATGGTAGACTTATGGATATGTAAGATAGATTCTGGAGAGAAAAATTATTTTGCACAACATGGGGAACTGACTTTCTTGGCAGCTGACCTAGTAATGGCTTCAATATGGTCTTTCCACTTCATGTTAGCTGAGAACAATAGACTAAGAAGGCACAACGAGTTACTTCCCTGGTGGTTTGCATCAGCCATGCTAATGGAAGGCAGAGAGAGGGTCTCTCAGATGATTAATGGAGAAAAGTTCAGTTTTGTAGGCATTCAGATTAACAAGCCCTCTTTTGCCCTAGTGTTCATTTAATTCATATAATAATCTTTTCAATCTTTCTCTCTACATTTATGACATGAAACTCCTCCTGGTCTCAAAATTTTGTTGCATGCGCTAACTGGCTGTAAGTTAGTCGCACCTGAGTCTGCAGCTGTTCGCTTCCGTTCCGCCCCCAGGTGATCAAAGATGTCAAATGATCAGTCAAAATTTTACACTTTCTCTGCCACATCATTATTTCAGATCTCAGAAAAATAAAAGAACTGAGGAAAAAGAGGCGGTTGAATCTTTGTGTTGCATTCTTCAACAAGAGGTAGTTGGATGCACATGCAGAAATAAAGGAAACAGTCAAGAACAAAAAAACAAAGGCAGTAGCAAAGGCCAGTGTATATGAACTAATGATTATATTGTAATTCTCTGTACATCAAAAGCGAGAGGGTAATAAAAATATAATAAAAAATTAAAAACTCAAAAATGAAATACAATCCAACTTTTTCAGAATCCACAAACTACTGCTACTATATCTGTTGTTGTCAGAAGTAATACTGCCCCGGAGTTTTGCCTATAAGTGATGTTTTGTGTTACTAGTGTGTGGAAGAGAGAAAGAGAGAGAGAGACAGAGGGGATTTTTCTGCATCTTCACTTGACACGTTCCAAGCGGGTCTCTCATCTCGTCTCTCTGATGTTCTGTGTTCTCTCTGACTTGATCTTCAAACCTGTTGTGCTTTTGTTAAAACTGTTTCAATATGGCATGGGGTGGTAAGTGATTGGAATGTCTCTCCATTAAAATTTAATGTCAGCTTCGGTTATCTGGCTTAGATCACCCATGTACAATTCTTGCCATGCTGGAAGCTTAGAGACACAATTCTGTTGACTCTATACTTTCGCCTGTCAGTCACATCCTTATGTGAGTTGTCTCTTTCAAAAATTACTGAGAAGCGAAAGGAAGAGCAACAGACAACAAGGAAGAAAAAAAAACCAGGATTCTCTCCCTTTGCAAAGCCATCTGTTTTTATAAAATTGTTATATCAACAATGTCATCTCATAAAAGCTTTTTGTTTTGCCTCTCTCTCTCTCTCTCTCTCTCTCTCTCTCTCTCTCTCTCTTGGCCACACCAGTGCTTATTTCCTTCTTCCTCTTTCCCTCAGCCCTTCCTACAATAAAGAAAAAAGTTGATTTTTCTGGAAAGAAAAAATATATACACACAGAGATATTTTCCAAATATCTATTCCTGGGTTCGAATCCAGGGTCCATCAATATTCGTTTAACATGTGTGCATAAGGAACACTTACAGTGTTATATATTTATAGCATAACTATCTTTTCATTCATAAACCAATATATCCAATTCAAACTCAGTTGATTTATATCTATCTGCTCTTGTCTCTCTGTAGCTATTAATTACCTATCATTTTAATTCAATTTCCATATGATAAGTAAAAGTTTATAGACTAATGATAAATAAAAGTTCTAAATTAAAAATATTTTTCAGCCTAATCTCCTTACTTATCAATGGACATAAATCAATACATTTCCATTAGTAACACAGATCAAACATTATACAGCAAAAGTTTCAAATTGAAATTCACCTAATAATTACCATGCTATAGACTTATAAATCCACCATATATATGTTTAATTACTTAGTTTTTGGTCATAATAAGATTAGACCAGTGCATATTTATATTAAAAAGTGTTCAATACAATTATATTGTAGAACTTTGGAATATTTTCCATTTGTAAACGAGTTATTACCAACCTAGGTTTCTACCATGAGTAGTGTCTTCAGGCAATAATCACCTGAGAACACTACTCATGGTAGAAACCTAGGTCACATAATAACTCATTTACAAATAGAAAATATATATATATATTGTTATGAGGATGCATTTCCATATTAAAAAATTTTAATAAAGTCAACAAAAATGTTAAAATTTATAGTAAGGGATTCTACTGAGTCCTACTTGTTAATACAAAAGTGTTTTCATTCATGAAGTAGTTGGAAAATAGAGAAATTAGAAATAGAACATTTGGAAGATTTTAGATCATTCCAGTATATTTGACAAAAATTTAGATGATTCGAGAAATATACTAATTAGGTGCTAGCCCCAATAAAAATAGGTTTTTTGAAGAGAGTCAATTGAAAAAGGGAATTTCTGGCATTATGAACTACTGCATTGATTCGTGGATTATTATATCCAGCTGAAAGAATCTCTATGAAAAGTTACTGACCAACAAAACCCCCCAAAAAGTCCTCTTGTAACTAAATTGATACATAGAGTTTTTGAAATTTTCATTGACCAAACAAAAAAATCAATCTATATATACACATATTTGAGGATTTCCAGCAATAGCACATACAATACTTGACCCTCACCTTTCTTCTTCTCCATCGTAACATTTCGCCAGTAAGCTGTATGCTTTCTGTTTTGAATGCCACAATTTTATATTTTGTATATATTTTATTTTGTGTTATTAGTAAATTAAATATTTGCTTGGGATTTAGCTCTGTGTTCTGGTCAAACATTTTCTTTTCTTTTGTTACAACTTTCAGCATGTAACAATATATCTAAACTTATTTATAAATGGAACTTTGTGTGTGTGTATGTGTTATGTGTGAGTGTGTGTCCGTTACATATAGACTCCGAAACGGCTGAACTGATTTTCTTGAAAATTTACACAGTTGTACTATAAGCATCTGCAAGTGTTCTTAGCTAGGTTTTGTGTCGAGGTACCCCCGATAAATATCGAAAATCAAAAAAATCGGATTATAGAAGAAGTGGTCCAATTTTAATCAAATTTGATACACTCATAGACAAAGACATAAGAAATGATATTCAGAAGTTTCAAGGTTGCAGTTCTTACAATAGTGCAGAAAATATATATATAAAAGGCAAGATGTTTGTGTGTGTTCTGTTTATCTGTCTGTATGTCCTTTATACAAATCCACAATTTTTATCCAATTCTCACCAAACTTCACACAAATATTCTTTAGGCTGAGTCTGAGCTCCAGGACCATGGATTAGTTTTAAAGCTTTCATTACACCTGAGCAACACTGGGCTATACTACTAGTATATATATATGTGTGTGTGTGTATACAAAAGTACTATTTAAATCAGAAGCATCTCACAATGTATGAATTTCAATGCTAAGTACAAGACTGTTTCTTGTTATAAATCAATTACCTATATTGGATATACTACTACTACTTTGATAGACATCTTACATGCCACCTATCCAACCAAAGTTCAATAACACACACACACACACACACACACACACACACACACACACATATATATATATATAGTCTGTGTTGATCTTTTCAATTATTATTGGTAGTCATATTGATGTTAGTGCAATTGACAAATGAGAGGGTTGGACAATTTGTATCTATGGTCTGGGTGTATATGTTCAGGTTCCCAACATTAAATCTGACCTTGTACTACATCCTGTCTCAGTAGGGAGACATGGGAAAATAATCATACACAATTAGAAAGTATTTACTCAGATCACATATTCATGAACCATCCTCCTTGGCTGTAAAAACAGGTCTGTACCTTTGTATATGTTAAATATTATATGCATCATATAATCTTATAATACATAATTTCCTGCCTCTTACACTTGTTGATGTTATCTTGTTGGAGAAACACATTGCCTTTCTGTTGCAGAAATGGTGGTAGAAGAGATGTACATGACATTGTTCAATGTTTCCTCCATAAACAATAAAAGTGAGCATGAATTTTTTTTTATGATGATTCCATGTGTTAGGCCCAGGTGTCATGGTTAAATGAACTATGAAAGATGTCACTCTCAAGGGCTATGTTGTACATGCAAACAACCATCCTTTGCATGAAGGTAAAACCTACTCTCATCATTGAACTACTATAGAGCACCATTCAATCCTTCAAATGGCACTCTCATAATACTATTGGTATTGTGTCATATGTAGATTTCTAATTAAGGCATGTGTAACCAAATTACTGTTGACAATAAACTATTCCAAACTGTTTATGCTGACACTCCTGAGTCCACATTTACTCTAAACTTTACATAAAGTAGAAAGAGGGTTGGACTGAGTAGCAAGCCTTGGGGGACACCTGCATTAATCACTTAGGCCTCAGAGGACTGGTCATTAACAACTATCTTTAGGGACAAACTCATTAAGAAAGACTTGATAACCGAAAAGACTCTTCCAGTGATTTCATAGCTGGAGAACTTGTGCAGTAACCCTCTATGTCACACCATGACAAGGCTTTTGAAATATCTAATGCCATCATCCTTGAGATGTATTCAGAATTTGGTTGGAAATCTTCTCAGGATCCAAGTTGTTGTTTTGACCTTGGCCAGGACTGCTTGTGCATAGATACACTATGCACACTTTAGAGCTCTCTTGCAATGATTGTGGGCATTTCTGAATGCAGCAAATGTCCTACTACATTGATTCCTCTAAGAGATATTGTAATAGTGCTTATAGTGAGCTATGGCTGCAGAACATTCAGGGGTTAATAAGGGCTAGCTGTTTGGGCTTTAGCTGGAATTATTCTGGGGTAAAAACTCTCTATTCCAAAAAGGATCTATTCTGAGATGGTGACAGTTTTAGGAGCAGTATGTTTGAAGATGGTTGAGAGAGGAGCTTCTTCCATGTAAGATCTGAGGTTGTACACGTCAGCTTTCATGAACAAAAAACTGTTCTATGGAACTGCACATCAGGGGATGCTTTTGGTTCAATTTTGACACTGACAAGTGAATGATCTGATGTCCCCAGGTTGGGGAAACTTCAGCAAAGCATTTTTTAGGACAGGATGTGAAGAAGAGGTCAAGGAGGTTTTCCTAACGTCTCATTGCATCAGGAACACAGGTGGGCTCTTCAACGATCTTTGCCAGTTTTCTCAGCAGTATCTACTTTTTCATCAGTTTTGTTTGAGTGGACCAACTAGTCTTTGTGGTGAATACTGAAGTCATCACAAATATGAAAGATAGTTAAGGGACACTATGTGAGGATATTATCAATCATCTCAGATATTCAGTCAAACTTTACAGTTCCATTATCATGAAAATAAAAGTGGTACTGTGGACAAGTGCCACACAGAAGTCCATATATGACAGATCAGAGACCTCATTTTTGGGGTGTCTGCCACATGGGAACGCATCCTTAATATAGGTTCTAACTCCATGGCCCGGTCAATTTTGATGGTCATGTTTTACTATCAGTGGTGAATAGCTTGAGGTTTCAAGTTCCTGCACTAGGATAGATTAATTGAAACCACTTTCATATTGATGCAGGAGATTGTGGACCTGGGGGTCTACTTTTGTTTTTGTAAAGTTGAGTTTGTGTTTTTTTTACCATATTGTTGTGGTCATAATTACAAATCAGTATGTTTTGATAAGACTAGATAGTGAGACAGTTATAGTCACAGGGGATACATGCATCATCAACCAAAATTGAATTATCCAGCTGTAAGAGTACCTTACATCATGGTATTGACCAAACTCATTGGAGACTACTGCATGGTCTAGAACTCAGTCACAAAATGGCAATACAATAGATTCCATATTATACACCGGCTGATATGATAGCCTTCTTCAAAGTTACTCAAATGTGCGAATAACTGTCTATCATGTGAATAATGCCAAAACCCAGAAAACGTCTACTTTCAGCACCCTTAACAAAGGGATAAAAAATAATCCAAGAAAGATGATACAGGCAGTATACCCTGAGTACACATATCTCACTCAGGAATCTAGGGAACAGAACTTCTCATTAAGTCAGAAAAATTCTACTGGTCTGAGACCTCAGGTTCATGAGACAAGTTTGCCCGTATATAAGGTGTGTGTTCAGGAGTTTTTCAGGGTGCATCATTCTTTTTTCTTCTGTTGGTTTTGTTATATATCGCCGTATGACGACAAAACAACAAACACGCATATATAAAAATATAAGGTTATATTTTTATTAATGACTACGAACTGTGTGGAATAGAGAACGGGAGGGTGGGGCCAGATTGTTATATTACACTCCTCGCCCTCCCATTTTCCAAAATGTTCACCTAAGAACATTTTAAGCGCAACACCCTCACACACCCCCCATGCCACACAAGCCCGACAATTGTACAAAACATGTGCACGCTGAAACAACAAAACATGTGCACGCCGAAACAACAAAACATGTGCACGCCGAAACAAACAAAACAACAAAAAAAAATATATGGGGGAGCCTACATCGGCAACCCAACAATGTTCGTGTCCATTGTGGAATTTTCCTGTACAAAAAACACAGAATCTCTTGCGTATGCTTCATGATGCAGTGTTGGAAGCCAAAATGAGTGAGACTGCCACAAAAGTGATGATAGAATTATTTGGGACTTATACAGAGGATAATGTTCTCCCAGCTCGATGTTTCATTGTTCTTTTTTTTTTTTAAAGTTTCTGTAACTTTCAATGTTCGTTTTCTTTCTCGACTCTGTCCATACGCGTAGACGCCTCGATGCACGACCATATGATCCTAGGCGGTAACCGCGCCCCAGTTTCCAAACTGACATCGAGTAAATGACCTTTGACCAACACCATGCGTGTTTCCGCTCGAGTTTATTGTTACACATGTAACTTCATTTATTTTAATTTAATTTCAAACATACTATGTTTGAACACAGAAAAATGGCCATTATCTGCAGTACATATCATTCATAATCTGACCGAGAAATGTTCAATAGAAAACGAAGAAAATTACCCTGATTCCAACGGTAATCCGCATGCAATTTACTTGTGGAGGATTAGAGGTTTCAGCTATCTTAATTTAGTCTAAAAAAAATAGACCCGTGACTCTTAATTCCTTAGTTTGTATCTTCCGCATGTTTTGCTATAAGGAAGGTGACCTAACTATTTCACTTAAACTATCGTTAATCCTCCCACTGCTTTCTATCCCAATCCTATAGCATATCAGCCAATAAGTCTACAAGACTTTTCAGTTGTTCTTTCTTTTTGTTCCGATCAACTGTGGAATCTGCAGGTCTATCCGTGCTTTTTGCCCCAACAGACGTTTGCCTCATTTGGACATCTTCGCTGCTAGGTGATTCCCTAGAAAAACCCTGATCTACATGAGTAGATCCAGACGTTTCACACTTTGAGCAATCATCCTCGAACGTGGATGAAACATTATTTATACCACCGATTCTATCATCATTATCAATAGTTGACACGTTTTTATTCGCCATTTTACGTCGCGTCATGATGCGACGCTCCATTAATGGAACATCAGACTCATCGTCTGATTCCACACGTTGGTGTCGATTTTTGTGCACTGGAAAGTCGGTCTGTTCCGCTCCGGATTCGTCATCCGAATCACTGGATTCTAAAGCAACCTTTGCGAAAGGAAAAGGCGGGAAGTCACATTCCTGTATGTGGGGTTGCTGCCTCTTTAGGTTTCTTGTCTGACACGGGATACATTTACCTACGAAATCATTTATTTCTCTAAGTAAACAAGGCCAGAAATACTTTTGTTTTATTGAGTGGAATGTCTTATCCATCCCCATATGGCCACTGTCATCATGGTATTGAACTAGCACCATTTTTCTAAGGTGAGATGGTACATACAGCCTGATGAGGGGTTCATCATCAGGTTGAGACAAATAGTACACCACCTCATCCATTACTATATATCTCTTCTGTTCTGCTTTGGTAGCCCTACCATTTCGTAATCTAATCTTCAGGTCTAAGATGTTTTTGTCTGATTCTTGCTCCCTGATTATGTCTATTCCTTTCAATGTGGGCCGTTCGGGTGCCTCTGATGAACTTCCGACATTTTTATGGGCTGCTAATTCTTCCGGCTCCATTAGGTTGGAGTTTATAACACTAACCAAGTAATTTCTATCATCTATATCTACTGGAGAAGCAATATGGTCTTCGTTCACATCAACAGCGCGTGATAAGAGATCCGCGCAAACATTATCCTTACCCTTAAGATACTGTATGCTGCAATTGTAGCCAGACATGCTCAGAGCCCAAGTCTGTATCTTCTTATTTTGTATGGGCGAGTTAAGTAAGTGCTCCAGGGGCCTATGATCAGTGTATATTGTGAATGTTGCGCCATGCAGGTAGTGATTCAGTTTTTGAAGAGCATAGTGTATGGCATAAGCCTCTTTCTCTATAGTTGACCACCTCGTTTGTGTGTCACTTAATTTATGGGACAATAAATAAATTGGTTTTTCTACATCCTTCCTATTTTCCTTATCGTACACCACCTGGGATAGGCATGCGCCAATCGATTGATCGGATGCGTCAGTATATAACCTATACGCCTTATTTGGGTTGGGATAGGCTAGTGTTACCATCTCCGCGAGCTTCGTTTTTAGTGTATCGAAAGCGGTTTGGCAAGCATCGTCCCATTGGAATCGTGCATATTTCCTTGTCAAATTGACCAGCGGTTCGGCTATATCAGAGAAATTTCTAATAAAGCGGCGATAGTATGAGGTCATCCCGATAAAAGCTCTTACTTGCCTAACAGTGGTTGGAGTAGAAACTGACTTTATAGCCTTGACTTTATTGAGGTCTGGTTGTATTCCCTCTTAACTTATCTTGAACCCCAGGTATTGGGTCTCTTTCTTAAAGAACTCACACTTAGCTGGCTTCAGTTTAAGGTTGTGCTTACGTAGACTACTCAAGACTGTGTCTATATGTCTTAAATGATCTTCCACCGTATTTGAAAATATCAGAATATCATCTAAATATGCCAGTGCAAAATCTTCCTGTCCCTGTAAAACAACTGACATTAATTCCGGGAAGATGCCGGGTGCGTTTGCAAGTCCAAATGGCATAACATTAAAATGAAACAGACCCTTGTGGCAGGTGAATGCACTTTTTTCTTTGTCATCATCATGAAGCTTAACTTGCCAGTACCCTGATTTTAAATCAAGCTTCGAAAAGTACCTTGCCGAACCAAGTGATGCCAGTATATCATCGATGACAGGAAGAGGTCGAGCATATTTCTTTGTAATCTTATTAAGTGCTCTAAAGTCTACACAAAATCTCTTACCACCGTCTTTCTTCTCTACTAAAACTACTGGAAAACCCCACGGGCTATTGGATCTCTCAATTACACCTGCCTGCATCATTTCGTCGATTGCTGAATCCATTGTCTTTCTTTGTTTGAGGGGTGTGCGATATGGGCGTTTTCTTATGGGCTCATGCGTTCCAGTATCGATACGCATCTCCACAGTATCGGTTCTGCCCAGGTTTTTGTCGTCACTAACGAACATGTCCCTATTTCTTTTTAGCAATTTGTTAACTTCAGGCTTGAATTCCTCCGGTACATGTACCTGTTCGAAATCTACATCAGGACTTTTATTATTTTGTTTATCGGGCATAGTAATTTCAGTAATATTACCTGCCCTTTCCAATTTAGCCAGCGGACACCCCCGTCTCAAAGTGATTGTCTGGTTAGTGTTATTCATTATCAGCAACTGAAACTTACGAGACTTTGGCATTTTTACAACTGCGTTGGCTACTGATATACCACATAAGTTGCTAACATATCCACTACTCAGCTGTTCGATTTCATATTCTTTGCCACGTCCATTTATCAGCCTGGTTAATCCCAGACAAGCATGCAGGTGTTGAGGTCTTAATGTTACTTTTTGAGCTAACCTAACAATAGAGGAAATATGAACATCCTCCTCTAATGCCACGTATTCTTCACCAATCTTCAATGCCCCCAAATCGAAATACATTCTCACCCCGTTCTGCATCAGCCAATCTCGGCCAAGTATAACATTTCTATTGAGATTTTTCACGACTAAAAAATCATGGGGTATGGACTTACTTCCTATCTGGACCTGTAGACGACAAAGGCCTTCAACGTATAACGGGGATCCATTCGCAGTTCGAAGTTTAATGTCCCTCTTTTGCAGTTCAAGTCCCAGTCGCAATTTTTTAAATACCCTACAGCTTATAACCGATACCTCTGCTCCCGTATCTACCAATGCCCTATAAGGTCTACGTTCTATTCTAATAAAGATTGAATTTGGCGCGCCCATATTACCAACTATGTGCGTTGGTACCGTCTTGTTCCGTTCGTTGGGCGTCGCACGAACGGACCTCTGCCGTTTCCCGGGGCGTGTCTACAAAATTTTGCTATGTGGCCTTCTTTCCCACAATTCCAACACCTAACAACGATCCCGTTCCTCTCCCGCTCACGAGTCCCAACTTTTCTATTGTTCTTATTCCTATTATTATCATTATTATTATTAGATTTAGCGGGGCTTACGGCTTCTATCGGTACCCGTCTCCGAGAGTGGCAAATTTCCATAGGCTCCTCTTCGTATTCAGAGTTTGCGTCGAGTCGAATTTTCCATTTCAACTCAGATAACGCTTTCTGATAGGCAGCCTCCAGTGTTTGTGGCTCATCCTTCATAACTGCCATCTTTATTTCCCGATCCCTTAGACCTTTTATGAAGAATCCTAAAACTTGTTTTGTAACAACTTCATTCCTCCCGTCAACCCCAACATATGCGCCCTCCGCTAGGCGTACTACTCTCTGCATGTAGTCCTGCACCCCCTCCGTTCTACCCTGCCTAATGTTCACTAATTCGATTAACCGTGCGTCAGGGTCTAAAACCAATCCGTAATATTCCTTTAAAGAAGTTTTTAACTCCTTCCGTGTGAGTTGTGGGTTACTAGCGATTAGTCTATATACATAGTGTCCAACAGCTCCCCTTGTTGTGAGAAGAGCTGCCTGACACTTGTCTTCTTCTGCCACGCGCACAACTCTAAAATACCTCTCCATATCCTCCAACCAAGCACTACAACCACCATCTTCTTTGCATGCTAATGGCTGTATATTTTTTAAAAAAGCTTCTCCCCTTAAAGTGTTCGACACCGAACAAGCCTCAATTCTAGGGTCAGACCTTGAACAAAATCGGCAAAAGTATGCTGTTCCATTTTTTTTTTTAAATATAACTTATGAACAAGAGCAGAACACACACAAGATCGAATCAAAAGTCACCTACCTTTCGTTGATGTTGTCTATGGTCGTCCGGTTGCTTTCTATTTTCGTCTTCTATCTAGTTGTTTTTAATTCCGTTGAATTTCAATTGTCGCCGTGGTAACCAAGCTCGTATCTATCTGTTTTGTTGTTGTTGTCTCAAAACAGCAAGTCACTGGGCACCAATTTGCGTATGTTATATATCGCCGTATGACGACAAAACAACAAACACGCATATATAAAAATATAAGGTTATATTTTTATTAATGACGACGAACTGTGTGGAATAGAGAACGGGAGGGTGAGGGCGCATATAGAATGGCTGACGGGAGTGTAGTCTGCCTGTGTTGTCTCTCTCTGCTTCCACCGGCCGCTCTCTGCTACTGGCGAATCCGTGTGTTGAGGTCTTTATATAGTCCTCTAGAACCGGGACTTTCCTTCCGGTTTTTTGCCTCGCCCACGCACGCCCACGTAATTCTAAGAGGCACCTGATCTGTTTGCCTCTGTAGCCATTTCCGCCGCTGTCGGAAATAAGGTCAAAATGACATCCGCTCCGGCCTCGACAGGATGTATTTCACAAACACCTGTCTTGTCGCTTCGCCGCCCCCTTCACCGACGGAAAACACCATCGCTTGCATCACTTCCTCGGGTGGGGCCAGATTGTTATATTACAGTTTATGTTTTATATTCTCACACATGTAGGCATTGTTTGAGTTTAAGAAAGAAATAATATTTTTAAATTTGATTATCAAATCATCTAAAAAACACTCTCAATTGGGAGACTGGTGCAACATTATCTTCTTACTTCCATTACATTCAGTACATTTGTGTACTTGTAAAATATGCTATAATATAACATCTCGGTCTGTTTAAATGTATTTGTTTATCCTGCTATTCACCTAAATTTGCTTGTCTGTTTACATTAATTTATCAACTCTTTTTTCCAGTTAACTTTTGTATTTCGCATTTTAAAGATGCATACCCACAAATTTTAAATGTGATTATCTTAATCATAAAATATTTAAAGAAATCAAATTTGCTTTTAAATTCAACATGGACTGCAAGCAATCTCAGTTCCTGATATTTTATGACTTTTCATCAAATCTTTTAATAATTTTAAATCAATTAGGTGAATGCAACAATACAGCTGTTTGTCTGAATTGTTATTCAAAGAACTGAACTGTTTTCTTTCAGTTAATAAAAACGTTTTGTGCAAGCCTCTTTTGTTTATTACTTTTATTATCCTTTACTGTTTGTAAGGTGATTTCAATCAAAATGATCAGTACACATGTTTACATAATATATTTTGAAACAATACTTGATACATGTACTTTAATGTATCAATTTTTCTGTCTATTACCATCTCACTCACTCTTTCTCGCTACATATATATGAATGTATACACACACGTATATGCATGTATGATTTTATCTATAATAAACAGAGCATCCATGTATCTAGTCTTCAATTCTTATTTTACATAGACTCACTGTGTAAACTATATATATATATATATATATATATATATATATATATATATATATATTTCTGAGGAAGTGATTATTTTCTAATCCAACAGATTTTATCATTTAAATGTTATTTTATACACACATTTGCATAGATGCTCCATTTATTTATTAAACAGTTTATTTATTTATTTTTATCCACCAGCCTGACTATTTGAGAAATCTTATTACAAAAGAATATGCACTCTTTGGCAGGATTTGAACCGGCATCTCTCCTGCATCATTAGATCCATTGTGCTTTAGACTGTCTTGGTCACAGAGTGTGTTGACAATCAAGCAAAGTTGAATAGTACCTTCTCCTGCTAAGGGAAATGCAGGTTCAAATTCTGCAATGTACAAAATAGCAAAAATTTAAATGTTACCCACATTTTTCGATGACAGAGGTTAGCTATTTTTAAAATAAAAACAAGCACAATCAGATATTTGGAAATGGAATCAGAAATGGTCTTTATATAAAAATTTGTGAAATCTTTTCTTTTTTTAATAGAGTTCCATTGATGGAAGTTTCATTTAGAATGGTCTTCTATGTCATGCAAGTAAACTAACATTACTATAGATTTGGTTTGACTAAGCCAATTTTGGTTAAAAATTTCAGATTGAATTCAAGGGCTTACCAAAAAAATACAGAAATGAAAGAACTGCTAATTAATTCTATATTTCCAGATATCCAAGATATTCATCTTCTGCTTTTCCTTTAAATTATCAGATATAAAAAAAATATCAGGGTCAGATTAAGCTAGTGCTGGGTCTGTAGCAAATCTACAATGCAGCCCTATATTAAAAAATATGCAAAAACAATAAATCATAAATTACTTGATAGTATAGTGATAGAGTTAATAACACATTTAAATATTTAATTTCTATCAACATGAAGAAAAAATCAAGAAAATATGAGACAAATGATTCTGATGAGATATTTGAGTAGATTTAACAGCCTCTATATAATGAAATAATGAATAATTAAAAATACAGTTCCCCTGACATATAAACATTGACATTACTAAACATTAGCATTTCGATTTCATTATAAAATATGTAATACAGACTGCCATAAATGTAGAGTTCTTACCATTTGCTACTAGGTTAATCCAATACTGAAAAATATTACATAGCACTTCATAAAGACTACACTATGAGATTGAATAATGGGAACTGCGATATGCTGAAATACCATCTAACACCATTGGACAAGGTTCCTCGAAATAGTTAGTAATGGTGTGTTGGTAACAAGTTATGTTTGGCCTGATATACATGCAAAATAGTATATTTACATAAATTTAGCATCATCTGCCCACAAATGTTTTTACAGTAGTTTTGTCACAAATTCAGTGTTGCCTTGGGAACCAAATCAAAAGGAATAAACAACGTGCCATAAGTAAAGAAAATAACAAGATATTTCAAATATTGATTCAAAAAAACAATTTATTTTACTAACTTTTAATAAAGAAAACAATAACAAATAAAATTCACTGAAACTTGTAGTTGGCAATTTTTATTCAAATGTAATTTAACAAAAAGGATACCAATATAATTCATCATTATGTAATAATGCTTGCTTCTCAACAGTAGGTTGTACTATTTATTTATTTATTTTTTGTAATAGTGATGGCAATAAGAAAGCACTACTAGATATTGAGGCTGAACTTTTGAAAACAGTTTACTTTCTCCCTGAATTCAATAACAAATTTTTCAATTTTAGGAAAGCTGTTTAGAATCAAAAATGCTTCCCCACAAAATGGGGTTTATCATGAATTGGAAACAAAAAAGTAGCCCTCAACTCCCTCACACATACAAAGGTATCTCAATTGGATCTATTATAATAAAAATATTAATAAACATTATATTAACTAAGCTCTCATCATTTCACTAATGTCAACTCACAACCAAGTTAGGTTTTCATTCTGCTAGGGGATGTAAGGATGCTATGTAGGCCATGAAATAATTCCAGAAAATTGCATACCTCTCTAATAGGAATCCTACTATATTGACCTCACAGTGGTAAATGACCACATAAACAGACTTACTCTTTTCATTGATTAGAAACTATCTTCCATGTTCTGAATCCACTGAATGCATCAATATAAGAGGGTAACAGATAACAGAAACCATATCACTTGAAGACTATCAACAGCAGCAATAGTAATAAAAAGTTAGTAAGGATGTGTATACTAATACTGGAAAGAACTATAAAATCTACTTAACTTGAGAAACCTATTTTCCTGAGAAATTCTTTTAAGAGAAAGATTTTAGAAATTTCAACTCATAGTAATACTAAATTTTATAAATTTCAACTAATAGTAATACATAGTCAATTAATGCTGCATGTTTCCTTATAAGAAAATGACTAATATTACCATTAACATTACCATACAAAAAAATTCAGTATTCACTGATTGAAAAATTAGCATTACTGTCAGTTAAAATTTGTTAAATGTTTTTCTGAAGAAACAATTTTTCATGAAAATAGGTTTCTTAAGTTCAGTCTTATTGCTTTTTCTAGTAATGATTTTGTTTTTGGCATTCTGAAAATATAACATCTTGTTGATATATTTATTTTCTCTTCTACTTACATGTACTTATCATTTTTGTTGTTGTTTTGTCTTTGTTATTTAGTAAAAGGCTTTGTGATTTTGTAGAGCCAGTCTATAGATTCTGGTGACACATCATCTCCTTTATGATGTAAAGATTCATATGCCTTTTTAAGCACAGTTTGCTTTAAAGAAAAAATTGTCTCAGTTAAATAGGGGAAAATTACTTGATTGCCTGTTTGAGGTAAATGTTCAATAGTTTGTAGAAGTTGTTCATAGAACTTGAAATTAGGCAGGGGGGTTACTGCACTAAAAGCATGGTCCCATCATTAGTGAATCTTGATATAAAAATAGTAAAGATTCACTTTGACAGAAAAAAAAATGGAGAAGGTTGTTCGGATTAACATGAACTGCAAGCAATCTCAGTTCCTGATATTTTATGACTTTTCATCAAATCTTTTAATAATTTTAAATCAATTAGGTGAATGCAACAATACAGCTGTTTGTCTGAATTGTTATTCAAAGAACTGAACTGTTTTCTTTCAGTTAATAAAAACGTTTTGTGCTTCTTTTGCTTTATTACTTTTATTATCCTTTACTGTTTGTAAGTTGTTTGGATTAACTCAGAAAAATATGTTCTTTTATAATCCAAAGATGCACCAAAAGAATTGTGGGAATTTTAAAATGCTGAATTTTGATTTGTTAGAAAATCTTAAACTGTGGTCATATAGCAGGGTCCTTGCTATGTCAACATCCTCCACAGCTACCAATTTTGATAATGTGAGGACAACATTGGCAAGTTGATTAGGAATAATATTTGCAAGTTTATATCTTTGTGTCAGGTATACGTTACAATATCATAGTAGTAAACTACAACTGTCCCTGTCCCAACCTGTTGGCATAGAGGAGTAGGGGAAATATGCTTCACTCAACTCAACTAACTGCTACTTCATATCTCATACTTACTTGTTTCACTCTTTCTTTGACTTACTTTACTCTCTGTCTCTCTCTCTCTCTCTCTCTCTCTCTCTCTCTCTCTCTCTCTCTTTCACTTGCCTCACTCTTCCTTTCTGTATCAGTCTCAATCAATATACTTTTGCCTTCCCCTTCTTAACAAGCTAGATGGCATTAATTGGTGTTACTTTTCCTTCACAGCATGACATGCATGAATCATGTGACATGATTTGGAAAAAAGAGGGAAAATGTCTTTTTTAGGACATGTGAGACAGTTGGACCTGAGTCCTTGAGAAGATATTCAAATAGGCAATGCTCATGGAATGAACTGAATTTTCTACTGAAAGAAGTTAGTCCCTGTGGTGAAAGATGAAAATACCTGGATGCTCGAACGAGTGGAACTTCATTGATTATAGTAGGTACGAGAGGGAGATATCCTTCATTTCAGCGCTTGTATCACAGTCGCATCTATGAATTGTCTGGGGGAACAGAATGTCTATATCCATCTAAAAGCTATGGAACTGATCAACATGGCCGACTGCTGCTAGCCTGAATACAAACATATGTGGACAGAGAAGAAAGAAGAGTGGTAAAATAAGCCAAAAAGAGATGTATATTTATTTCTGTGAAGCAAGTTAATTACTTTCATTTCATCCTGTCTCACATAAATAATTTCACATACCGCATTCACTTTATGCTACCAAAACTATTGCCTCTTTTTTTGTATTTGCTTTTGACTTCTTCTTCTACAACCCATTTCTATATGTATATATGTCTATATGATTTCATTCCTTCATTTGTTCTGGTTTGTTGGAATAAAAGAATTGCTTAAAATCTTTAAAAGTGTTTCTGTTGTTTGTCCCTGATACTGGTGCAATGTTGTCCTGAGACAACATTTCATGTGTGTGACCCTGGAATCATATCCATTAAACATTCTCTTCCCTTCTTTTCAAAACATGTTCATGTGTTCAGCTAAAAAGGGTGAATCCCCAGTTCAAAGAAAAATGGGACTTTTCTTCCCAGAAAACATAGGTTGCATCCCTGACACATAATATATAATTCAACTAAAATAAACCTAGTATTGCATCTTACAACTGATTCTTTCTGCTTTTCTTTTGAGGGAAAGTGTGCTGATAATTGTTTTATTTATTACTACTGAATTATTTCAAAAAGAACATGCTCTCTGTATATATATATATATATGACACAGTTCCCAGACATATACATGTGCATTTGCTTAATGTATATTCATGCATTTATAATTCTATTTATTTCTTCTATGCACTGAAATTTTTATTGATTGTTCTTATGACTTATTAATATGTTATTAAAAGTAAAAACATATTTTGGATTTAAGAATATGTTTTTTGAGTGAATAATTCATTCTTAATTTTTTATAGACAATAACGATTTTCATCAGTTATAAACCTTACTATTTGACTCATAGGTAGAGGAGAAAGAGATGGATACATACCTTTTCTAAAGATATTTAGACTTTGCTGGAATTTGAACTTTGCTCTCAAATTTCTCATTCTTAATCACTAATACATAATGTGCTGAAATAAAGAGAAAAATACATTCATAAGTGAAACAATCATTGATCAGTATAAAATTCACCATAAGCTAATCCTAAAAGTTAACTTATTAATGCACTTCATTGAATAGATTACAGCAGATGCAATACATGCGCATTTAATTAAAAATGCAACAGATGGCAGAACAAGTAAAAAAAAATATGGCAAATAAGAGTTGATTTTCAACTTCCATTCATCATTTGAGCTGAACTGAATCAACATTATTATATTTGAAATGCTGAATAAATTTTTTGAAAAAATATGAGTAAAAGTAGCATATAACAAATAGGTAAACTTTGTTTAAAGCCATAATTTCTGAATAAGTTCTGAAATTATTCTAAACATAAAGGGCTTGTAGTAAAAATTACTTGCAATAGATTTCTGGGAAAAAAATTTTTCTGTCGAAAAATATTACAAACAATACATTTTTGAAGGAAAATTATTACCAGCAATACATTTCTGATGATAATTAATTCCAGCCATACATCACTATTAAATATTACCAATAATACACTTTTAGAGAAAAAATATTACGTGCACTATATTTTAAACGAGAAAACCTTAATATTAATACATTTGTAAAAAGGAAAAAAATACGAGTTAAAACAAATAAATCTAAATAGAATATTGAGGTTCCTTTAAATTAAGGATGTAAAGCTATATTTCTCCCTCTCTCCTGTCTTTCCTTTCTTCTCTTTTCTTTATCACTCCCTCTTTCTTGTCTGACCCACCCGCTTCCCTCAAACTTTTGTCAACACTGACCGATCAACTTTGGTTAGGGGTGATGAATTAGTGTCTTGACGTGTTATCTGATGGGGGTTCTATGTGACTTTTACATATGATTATGTAGGAATGTCTGTGGGTTCAACAAACAGATGGATTGTTCTTATTTTCTTTTTTAGAGGAGCGACAGTTATATTCTTATCATCTTATATGTTTTTATTTTGTTCTTTATTTTTTATTCGCTGGATTAGGTCTTTGTGAATCCCATTCATGTAGAATCCTTCGTTAAATAAAGACGGAAGCTGAAGATGGCTCGCCTGAAATAGGCCTATACTTCTGAATTACCATGAAATAACGCGTCTGTCTTAATTTTTCTTATATTTGCTCTATATGTATTTATATGCATATATGTTTAGAGCTCTCATAGAGAGTTATCCTACCATTATATGTAAAGGATACTGCATGAAAAAGTAATTCAGTATTGTTATTGATTGACAGAAGTAAAATATTTTAGTACAATACAATGATGAATGCATTCAAGGTGGATAGGTGATACTTGAATATAAAATTAGAAAATTCTTACTTTAAAAACTAAATAAAAATCCTATAGTAGTGCAATATTATTTGGTCAGGATTACAGATAATAATTAATATGTCCCAAAAAATGGGAATGTGTTACATTGCATTTTGTAAAATAGTTTTGTCAGCTGTATTTATGCACTCTTTACTTTATAGAAGAAATAAACATTTGTCATATTTTAGTTATAAATACATACTACCTGTTTGCATAGCTTCCAAGAACATCATTCACAAATATACATACACATTAAATCTAACTCATACTGTTCTGACAGTTACTGTGTGAGAGTGTGCGTGATGTATAGTTCACCTTTTTTTAAAAAGTATATTATTCACAACTTGTGAAAATTTGTCTTCTCTTTGGAGGAGATAAAAATATTTGTGTGAGCTTCAGCCAACTGACATCTATAAAAATAAGTGATTAGAAGAGAATTTCACAATCATTTTTGTAACTTGTTCAAACTTTAGTAAATGATGCACCAAAGTTAAAAAAGAAATATTTTATTGTGACACTTCAAAATGCACACACACACACACACACGCATGCACACATGCACATGCACACACACACACACACACACACATATGTCTAAACAGGGTGTAATGATTAAATTGATGCCATTTTATATTTTTAATTTTGTGCATTCCTTCGCCAGAGATTTGAAAGGCTCTATGTCTGCCAATGGGACTCTGCATCATACCACACAAGCAGGAGAACCCAGTCATTGATCCCAGGCAGTTTCTACAGTCACATCATCTCATATATCTGGCTATCTACCTTCCCAGACTGGAGCAATCTTTGATTGTTATGTGTGGGCTGCAATTGAGTGAGAGACCAACAAAATTCCATGTAATACCAAAGATTAACAGAAGGCAAGGATTATGGCAACATTCACCAGCTTAAACAAGGAAATCATCCTGAAGAGTTGTTGGAGATTATGAACTAGTCTGGAGGGCATGGTTAAAGCCAATAAAGTTTTTATTGAACAAATATCCTCTTTAGTATTTCAAAATATTTTTGTGTAATTTTGGTAAACATTTCTGTAAAAATGACATGTCAGTATTATTTTCATTTTTTGTGTAATTTAGATGACAATTTACTCATCGCACACTCTGTGTGTGTGTGTGTGTGTGTGTGTGTGTGTGTGTGTGTGTGTGTGTGTGTGTGTGTGTGCCCCGATACACATCTGTTTGTTTATGAGGTTACCATATGAACTAATGTTGATGACCCACCCTTTCTTAGTTTTGGAAGGGAATGTAAATCTGCAGGAAAACTGGAAAGACATATGAAAGCTCGCAGTGATCAATTGCTGGATGTTGTTGCTGATGTAAATGCAATTCATGCATGAAAGACTTGCAGTAAATAATGTATGTAATTAGCTGGACTAAAAAGCCATACGTGATGGTCATACTCTATTATGACAATGAAGCTATTATATATATATATATATATATATATGTGCGTGTGTGTGAAGCTATTACATATATATATATATATATATATATATATATATACAGCTCTTGGCAAAAATAATAGAATTAGCATGCTTAGATGGTGTTGACTTAACTGTTTATTTATCAGTAAATAAAATAATAACAGATAAGACACAAAATATATTTTATTTAAGAGCTGAACATTCTGGCTTCATAAAATATACCTTAAACAAAATTAAATCATTGAAATTAATGGTATAATTTTTCCCAAGCTATATAGAGAAAATATCATGGAATAACTTAAAAAAGAGAAAAAAATTATGGTATGATCTTATAGTTTGCATTCCTACCACAAATACCAGCAAAAGCCTAGATATGTAAATCGATCTACAGTTAAAAGGGAGTTCTTGTAGGCCTCAACAAGTAGTTGGGCATATCTAACAGAAAGGAAACATGGATCCAATAAAAGAATTGTCCATTGAAACAATAGGAAGATCATAAAACTCATTCAAGAAGGTAATCCACAGTGGAGTGCGATAAAGGATTGTCACAAAGCAAAGGGGGAACAAAGTTTTTCTTTAGGAAAGACTGCTAAAAATCAATGACACAGCAAGGCCAGATCTAAATCTAATTGAAAATTTATAATGGAAATTTTTAAAAAATAGTTGATGAGAATGCTCCATGCATCCAAGAAGTCATCCATGAAAATTGGAACCACTTTGATAAAAAATTGTGAGATTAGTGTACTCTCAATGCATTTTCTTTTTATGAGTATGGCATTTTTTAGGTTGAAATTGTAGTTGAATTTATTTCTATGTATGATTAGTGCATTTGTTAAAATATTATTTATGAGATCTCTTCTGTGTTCATATATACATTTTTTAAAAAAATTTCTGCTTGTTTCTCCAATGTACTTTGAGGGACAATTTAAGCAATTTATTTTGGTTTCTTTTTTCCATTCTCACCTCTCACCTGGCAGTAGAGAAAAGATTAATGATTAAACAAATTTTACATTTTCTCTCGTAAAACTTGTTCGAATAAAATTTGACACTCAATACTATGTAGTGAAAAGGAATGAAAAGTGTATTGTGTTTGGTTAAGAATTACTGCAAACATTGTTAACTGATTCTAATGATTATGTAACATTAAAACCATGAGATTTCCAAATATTTTGTGCTGCATTCATTGCACTTATATCTATTTTACTCAAACTAGTATATCTTCTATTGGGCATTATAGTTTTTGCTAACAAAGTCCAACATTATTTTTTGGGTATAATTAAGTTAAATTCAAGTCCACATCTTATCAAATGTTATGTGTTGTTACATGAGAAAGTATCAGCAAAGACTGTAAGTAGAGCTTTCTTAAAACATCATCTGTAAAAGGTTAACATAGTTATAAAAAAGTTAATAACTTTAACATATCAAAACCTATATATGACAAAATAGAATAACTTGTGGTTTTTTGGCAAAATTATTATAATCATTTTGTGAGCAAAACAATTGTTATTCCAATCATATATGTATGCAGGGCCTGTCTACTTAAAAAATCAGCATTTGAAATTATGTCTTACTAACATATTGACTTCTGACACTGGTATGTATTTTTTTATGAAACTGTTAACAAGTTGTTTCTTAGGCACTAATTAGCTATCAATTTTCCATCTCAAGGTAGGCCACATATTTATTTAACTTTGGTACAATGCTACATCTGTAGGACACTTGGTGAGGATCAGACTCACTAGATCAGTGATATTAGTCAAGATTTGCTTGTTAATTACTGCTCTATTCTTAAAATTAATTTTTTGCACTTGTATCAACAGTAAAGTTTTTATTCTTTTGAACATAACATTCTAGTGCTTGGACATTTGTATGCATCAAATGTTTATAAGTTTCTGGTTGCTCAAAAGTATAAAGGAATTTATGAAAATTGATACGATTTTGAAGTACACTGATATCCTTGAAATGCATAAGAGTTTGAATATTATGTACATGATATGTGTTTGTGTGTGCGTGTGCTTTTTAGCATATGTCTATACTCATGTGTTCAATTGCAAATTCTTTTATCCTGAGTCATGTCAGAAATAGGAACAGCTTTATTTTTCACTATTTCATCAAAACAGAAAAATGAAAATTCAGCCACATTCTTATTATCTCCGTTTCTTACTTAGTATGAAAATAAATCTCAGATGTGGTTGAATATTTTTTATGCTTATAAAGCAATAATGATAAGTTTTTATGCATATTTCATATTTATTTTTAGAAATGCTTTTTTATGAAATTGCTAACAAGTTGTTAGGCACTAATTAGCTATCAACATCAATGTTCTATCTTTGAAATATTTTTTTACTTAATTTCTTTTTGATTCTGAAATTTGTCCAATTGTTTTTAGGATAAGAGCAGCTGTATTTTTATGAAAGTGGACCAAGATTACAGAAATTAATAAAAATTCACTTTTAAAAATGACATAAAAATAATTTATTTTGTTTGTTACTCAGTGAGAGAGCAAAGTACTGTGAACTTTTCAAATCTATTCTGAATTAAAATATTTTTTTTCTCTATTTACTGTTGTTAAGGACATATTTGATTTTTCATAAAATGAAAAATGTCTTTCTTTAAAAATCTTAAATACAAGATTAAAAAGTATTAAAATTATACTCTGTTAATTCAAAGTAGTTATTAATATAGACAAATTTAAAATTTAATTTGAGAATAGGAAACTAGATTAAAAGTCATTTTTACATTACAGGAATTATTACAAGAATGGATCAATAAATCCATAGCCTTGCATTAGCTTAATTTTGATCAGGAATTTTCAGTATATAATATTTGATCTGTGTGATTAATATTTATCACTGAATTAAGTACATTGACAAGGATGGAGAACATATTGAAAAATCAATATTTATTGTGCAAAATAAATGCTTTTTTATTCGTTTGCTCTAAATATATTGATGTACCTACATAATTTTCTTCATTCTTCTCCATGAAGTATAAGGCTTTAATTACCACAATTTCTTTGACTTTTGTTATGTTTAGACTTTGTTGTACATTGTTCAGTTAAACAATTTTATGTTCCACTTTTTGCATTGTTTCCCTTTAACCTTTTTTGTGAGATGTCAGTGTCAGGAAAATATTCTAGGTCACTCCATTCTCTCATCAATTATATCAGACTTTTAATTATTCTGAAAAATAGGCTATAAGCAAATATAAGATATCAGCTGACCCATCAAGGAATTTTTCAGATCTGTTCATTTTGTGTGTATAGAAACTATATATTATATAACGGTAGTATATATTTTCTATTATTATATAATTTCATGTTTTTTAATCCTCTAGTTTTGCAGTTGTGTTTCTTTTGACAAGTGTTCATGGCTACAAAACTGACAGCATATCTGAAAAAAGAAGATATTAGAAATTCTGAAAATGCATAAACACTGGAGGCAAAAAAAAAAAAGGAAAAAAAAGAAAGAAAAGCTGAATCCTGACTCAGCAAAAATATTTTCTCTCACATGTCAGGGTGTTTTTTATTGGGCTATAGAGTGGACTTTTCTTTTTCTTAAATCACTAAACATCACTTGAAAACTGACTTAGACTTTTTCATCATATAATTTGTGTTTTAATTTTTATCTTATTGTTTTTTTTTTTCAATACAGAAAACTGCAATACTTTAGGCACATTTGGGGGAGAAAAGCTGTTAAGTAAAATACTCTTGTGGGTGGCTTAAAGACACTCAGTTAAGAAATAATTTGAGGAGTAAAGAACTAAAGAATTCAGGTGAGATAGAGAAGAATGGAAGAGATTGGTCAGTGGTGTTTGAATTTGTTTGAAATGAAAAGAGAAAAAGTTTTGTCTTAGAAAAATATTTTATGATAATTTTTTTCAAAAGAAAAACATTTTTTTAAATTTCCCATTGATTATTTTATCAAGTTGATGCAAAAGTTTCCATAATTTTTTTGAAAAATATTTTATTTTCCATAAAATAATATCATTATTCAGTCATCAATTTATTCCCATGATTTTCAATGACTTTATTTCAGATAAATTGTGCATTCCATCATATAAGAACAATTCCAGTTTTGATTAAATGAATTCTTTGGGAAAATTTTTGATGTCTTGTATTTCTTGAGATTTCTGACCAGGCAAAATGTTTTGCATAGAACAAAACAAGGTGAAAGGTTTCGAGAATGCATGTAGAAAAAATTCTTATCTATGATTGATTGTTGCATTGCATTTGCAACATCAGAATGAGCAGCAAAATCACTGGTTAACTTATTTGGCCCAGAAAATGCATTATTCAAACATTTGACTGATTCATTTCCATTGTTTTTATATGAATATTGGTTGTGTGGCATTTTCCTTGAAAGTTTTCATCACTTTATCAGTTTTTATGTTCTGAATTATTTATTGTATTTGGTCACATAGTATCAATTTTAAACTTTGCACATCATTCCCAAAACATGTTTGCATATACTGTATCATTGCCATAAGCTCCAATCTAATCTATTGTCTTACTTTCATTACACTAGATTTAAACATGAATAGTAAAGAGTGTGAAATGAGAATTTTATATTCAGCTATGATTTTTACTAAACTAATTTGAAATTATCACTTTTCTGAAAACAGTGATATGTACACACAAGCAGTAAAGCTAATTACACTTTGAAGACTTCTCTATCATTTGTTAGATGTTTACTGGGAATTTTTCCATTAACTTTATAACAATTTTGAAAATACTAGATTGAGTCATAAATAATTTTTGATTTTGTTTATCAATTTTATTCATCAAAATATTACAATTAGTTCCTAAAAATGGAAAATTACTTATGACTCAACCAATCACTATTATGCCCCTGTCAATTTGTCAGCTGAAATGGGAATAAAATTGACAATAAATTTATAAGCTGTACTAAAAACATTATCAGATTTAATTAATTGCGCTAACTCTTGAGTTGTCACAAAAAACTTTAACAATTATTGTGGTGCAATGGATATCGATTCGGAATGAGAAATCGACGGAACTGAGTTCAAATTACAGTTGAATTTGCTGCATTCACTTACATGCAAATAACCTTGGGAAACGTATTAATCTACCTCTTATCCCTCTGCTATGGATTGAATAGTAGGACAGACTGGATTCTATAGCCTTAGTTAGCAACCAGTCTACCGCAGAAAGAAATAGCAACCTACTGTGGGAAAATCTTACTCTTAGACAGTCATGGATCAAAAGAGACATAATCAGCCAAGTATGTATCATATATAGCACTTAACTTACTGAAGAAATAATCAGTGTGTGTCAAATTTTATACAGAGTGATTTTAAAACCTCTTTTAACTATCTATGACAATAACACTCAATTATAATACTATAGTGGCTAGGGCAGGTAGCACCCATTATAATACTAGGTAGGGTAGGTAGCACCCATTGTAATACTAGGTAGGGCAAGTTACACCCATTGTAACACTTAGTAGTGCAAGTAGTATCCTTCATATATATCTTAGATGATAAAATAAAATTGATTATTTTTCTTTCTTATCTTCAATAAAATTACATAAAAATTATATTTTTGATTGTCAAAATTTTAAAAATATTTCTTTGTACATTTTTTTTAGTTGTCTAGAAATTAATTACATATGAGTAGATTAAGAAAGCTTAACAATGTGTTCTTGATACATAAAATTAAATTGCTTTTCATTTTAAATTTTACTTATTGTCAACAAAATTTATCAACCTGAAAGCAAAAATGAAAAAAGAATACATGACTTAATTATTTAATTTGTATATTATTTAAACAACATTTTGTTGGTGGCAGCCGTCAAGAAGAATTATAATCTAATTTGAATTAACAGTTGACGAAGTGCAGTAGTTAGTAAGTTGCACATGTAAGCAGGGCAGGTCAAGAGCCTCATGCCCTCTATCACAAATCTATGATATAGAGCCCCCACCTTCTCAATTTTCATGTGGTAATATTCTTGTAAAATACAGATTTTAATGTTACCTAATTGTTAACTAGAAAAATTGCAAATAAATACAATGTATCTAAATAACAATTAGACACATGTCATAATAGATCATGCCATCTTAAATAATCTGCAATTTTTAATACTAATTTGCAATTTTTCTTGTAAAACAGTTGAATAATTTTAACACATTTAGCATGGTTTTGGACAAAAAAAAAAAAACAGAATTATGTCAAAATTCGCAAAAACTTTTTTCATTCTTTAATAGTCAGTTAAAACCTGCCAAAATTTGAAAGACCCATTTCCAGTTTATGGAAATTATTTTTTCAGATATATTGACCAAATGAGAGAGGTGATCTCAAATTCTAATAACATCCTGAATGGCAAGGCAGAGATGGGCCTAATTTCTCTGTTTAAATAAGACTCAATTCAGTAGTTATGAAGAAAAGACATTTTGACAATTAAAGAGAGAAGACCTTTTGAAAGGGAGCAGAAGACTTTTCAACACCAAGAACCTTTGATTGCAAAGAAAGAAAATAGGTCAACACCAGAGAAGACATTGACATCATGAGAACACCAAGAAGGCTCTGTTACCAGCCAATCACAAAGAGATGAAAGAAAATGGAATTTCAGTGAAAACTCTCATGAGATGAAAGGATTTGAGAGAAATTTTCTCAAGAATGAAATGTGTAATAAAAAAATTACTATATCCCAGAGACACCCATGTTGCAATTTACAAGTAGGTCTTTTTGATTTTTGTCAAAGGTGGATTGTACCTTTGTTTTTTATTTTCTCTTTTCATTGTTTTTAAAAATCTTTGACGTTTTCTGAGTTTTAATTTTTTTCCATTTTTCACTGGCGATCATTTATCATAAACTGTTATTCTGCTTTAATGGTGCACAAAAGGAAATTTTTGTCTAAATTTATTTCTATCTTTATTTTTATAATTATAAATTATAAATAAATGTATTTTTTCTTTTAAAATTGTAGACAGTGGTTGTCTTGTTTTTTTTTTTAATTTTGCGCCTATAATGCCTTGCTATTTCTACTAAGTTTTTGTGTCTAACACAAGAACTTTGATTTGATATAGATTATATAACTTTTCCACATTATTTGACCTGGTGGGAGAATGTAATATTATTATTATAATCATAATAAAAAAAATTGAAAAAAAAATTAAGTCTCAAATTCTGAGAAATTTATTAAGCATGGCAGTCACCTGAGAAAAGAAGGTATAACAAGCAAGATAAGCATGCAGGTGTATGATGGTAATAATTCCTCATTTCAAAAATTCTAATATAAAGTGTACATGAGAAATAGAATCATAAATATCATTTAGTAATGATAATGTTTAGTAATGATATCATTTAGTAATATCTTTTAGTAATTATATCTATGTTAGAATCGTTGTTTGGGGAGTGTACTAGATGTCAGCATGGAAAGTGGAATCAGTGATTTGAGTTCAGATTCAAAGTTAGTGTTTTGTATTCATTTTTGCCCAAATTCCTTTGGAAGAAACATGTCTCTATTTCTTTTCTCTTCAGTTATGGATTAAAAAGCAGGGTAGAATTAGTTCCCTATTCTTGGTAAGAGAAAGAAAGTTCTGAATTTCAAATTGTAAAAAATGCAATAGGAAATCACTCCATTATCTTTCCCCAGAATGCATAGCAATTCACAGATAACAAAAACAAAATTAATTTGCAGAGTGCCATTATCACTTACAATAATGAAGGAACATAAAACAAAAATCTGAGTTTATGACTGTATTTTTTTTTTTTAATCGTATCACCCCGAGCAAGGCAGTAATGCCACTGATGTGCAGGGGGCTACATAAGTGTAAAAAAAAGATTAATTAGAAGAGAGTAAAGAGGAAGATGAACCAGTTAGGTGGAAAGAAAGGAAAGGATATACGGGGTGGGGAAAGAACTAGAGTCAAGTGGTTAATAGATGAGTATTGACCTTGCATTTAAATTCCTGGAGGTTGTAGCTGTCAGGAAAGCAAGAATATGGGAGTGAGTTCCACAGAGAGAAGAAGCTACAGGAGTAGAATTGTTGTCTGCATTTGGCTAACCTGTGAATGGGTGGGACCCAGTTGCCAATCTGGTTGCACGAGTAAACATCTGTTGAGGAGGCACCAGTGACTTAAGTTCGTTTGAGCAGAAGCTGTGAAAGTATTTATAGAACAGACAAAGGGAGGCCACATTTCGTTGGTGGGGAAGTGGCTGTAGTCGAGCTGCCAAGTCAGTACCTATTGCATTACTGATTCTCCTTTGGAGCCTGTCGAGAACACTGAGATGAACGGCAGGGGCGCCTGACCATATATGGCAGCAGTATTCCATGCACGGATGAATGGTTGATTTGTATATATGCAGGATGGATTCAGGCGGAAAAAACATCCTGGCCCGACACAGTGACCCAACCTTCTTAGCAGTGGATTTAGCTATGGACTCGATGTAGTGGTTCCATTTGAGATCAGAAGAGAGGGTAAAGCCGAGGAGGTGCAGTGTATTGCTCTCAGGGTGAGTTGCTTGGTCCATGCTTATGGGAGGCAGGGGAGGTTGCCTGTGATGATTGACAGACAGCAGTTTGGTCTTAGACGCATTGAAATTGACAAGCCACTTCTTGCCCCAATTCACCACAGAGTGTAGATCCCGTTCAAGGTCAGCAGCGAGATTGTTTGTCCGCCATGATGGGTTTCTTACTGATGTGGTGTCATCTGCGTACATGCCTACTTGGCACTTGATCTCATCTGGGAGGTCATTGATGAAAATAAGGAAGAGCATCGGGCACAGGATAGAGCCCTGTGGGACACCAGCATTTGTGCTGTAGAATGAAGAGGCATGCCCATTCAAGACAACCTTTATTTTATGGTTATTTATAGAAGATTGGATTAGATCAAGCAAGCGTCCAGTAATACTGTAACACCGTAGCTTGCATAGTAGGCCAGAGTGCCAAACCCTGACAAAAGCCTTGGAGATGTCCAGAGCAACAGCACAAGCCTCACCTGACTCATCAAGGGCCTGGAGCATGTACTCCATAACGGTTGTTAGCATGGCATGTCAGCCGTGGACCTGGCAAAGTGGAAGCCATACTGTCTGTCAGAGTAGAGTTTGTGGGCAGTAAGATGTTGATATCAGGCAGTCTTCATCTTTCTTGTCAAATATGATGGAAATCTTATCAAACTTTGGTTAAATTTTTATTAAAAAATGTCAAGTATTAGATGTGTTAAGAAAAACTAATATATATATTTATTTATTTCCTATGAAACCAGAAACACTTTTACTGTTATCTAATGTTACTTTCTATCAATTATCATAACCAACACATTCTGTCTTACATTACATGTATATAATTCCTAGGCTTCTCTAAAAAAGAATTTAGTGAAGAACTCTGTTATCTTACCTTGAATTCTTTTCAGGTCATTGTCTGCTACAGTCTACAGAAATGCGTGGTACCACTGCTTTTTGGGTGTGTAATAGGATTCCATTGGCTTCCTTAGTAAGAGAATTAAAACACAAAAATAAAGTGTTCTTTGTTTTATCTACTTTTTAATAAAAATTTGGTGATATGAAAGTGCTAAGTATTTACAGAAACTAATCGTATTTCAGATCATATGATAAAACAAATAAAATATAAGTTTTGATTTACATAATATGGCAATAAATATTAATGCTTTTAAACAATAAAAATTATCATCTTCTTTGTTTTTATGTATAAAAATCTCTATGAGATTGGATCAACAAGTCAGGTTGACAGGTAGCTATTTGCTGAATTTTGATCTGAAATTTTCACTATAATTTTCAATCTATGTGATTAATATTTATTACTGAATTAAATGCATTAACAGAGAAAAGATTATATTGAAAAATATTGCATAAAAATAAATGCTTTTTTCATCATTATGCTGTAAGACTTACTGATATGCCTATATATGTGTATGTGGTTAAAAACTGATACTAACTTTGAAAAAAATTATTTGTTTAACAAATCACTATATTGTTAAAAACAATGGGCACAGGTGATTTATTTTGTGTTTCTGGTTGATCTCAACTTAAATCAATTTTATCTTCAAAATTTGTTTTATAAACAAGGTTGACACAGATTTACTTTTAGACTTGTTATTTTTCATGTGAAACAACCATAAACACTGTTGTTTAATGTCAATCTCAAACATTCTGGAATATTATTATTAGCTGAAGCATCATCAAATATTAATTGTTCACAATTATTTCTTTCATTTTAATTTCAGTTGCTTTTTATCACATCTACTCAGACTGTCATTCTAAATCTGAAAACTTAGTCTTTATTTTAATTGGCACTGTTTACTAATGACTACAGCATGATGATGGCCTGAATAGTTGTAATAAAAAGAAAATGAAATTAAAATGAAAGAAATATTTATGAAAATTTAAGAATAAGTGACAACCTATCTTATTAATATTACGTCAAATATGACAGCTTCAGTTATTCAGGAAAAATGCAGTATGAAAACAAATATTTGCTTAAAGAAATTCTTTCTTACTGCAAAATCATCACTAATAAGTTTTTCCATCTTCTCATTCACTAGCCTATCCCTCTCTCTTGAGAGAGAGAGAGAGAGAGAGAGAGAGAGCAATGTGATTTTTTATCACATTAAACATTATTTTAGTGGATACTCATAAATCAGTAGACAGTCCATTTATTTATTAAACTGTATATCTATCCTGTTGGTGTTGATATATATATATATATATATATATATATATATATATATATATGTGTGTGTATGTATATCCAAATGAATAAGGAACAAAGAAAATATTAACAACATTCAATACATTAATTTCAAACAGTGCTCAATATAAAAATAGAACTATGAATAATGATTATGAATTATAGTTTAGAACATGTACAAATTATCATCTACTCCAAAGTGTACATTTTGTTTCAACATTGAAAGAACAATGTCTCAACAGGTAATGTGAAGGGAGATGGAAAATTCGTTACCTTATATTGGTAAATTTTGTGTGAGAGGTAAGTTGGGTAGAGAAAATGAGAAATTAGAATTGGGACTTGTAAATTAGAATTTGAACAAAAAGAGGAAAATGGGGTAGATAAACATTTCCCCAAAAATTACCATTTAAGCAAAATTTTCAATAGGAATACAATAAAACTCAGTTATAGCTGCTGCAACAATTTAGAAAAAATAATTAGATTACATAACAATAAAATATTGAAATCATATAACAAAAATAACTCTAACACTCACATCTGTTTGCCCCATAATAATAACTTTTGAAATTGTAGAAACCTGAACCAATGCCCCATACCTAATAAATGCTTAACAAAATCCCTGGTATATATGTGTTTGATTTCATCCATGGAGAATCCTAAGAACGCTAAAATTTATATTGGAAACACTATGAACGTTTTTAAAAAGCACTTTTACAATCATCTTTCATCCTTCAATAACAAGGACAAACAAAAGATGACTTTCTAAATATTTTTGAAAGTTAAAAAACGAAAATAAAACACCTAAAGTTAAATGGAAAATCCTCAAACAGGCTAGAACATCTAAATTGGTAAAGGAACCATGTTTCTTTTGTCTCCAAGAAAAAAAGCCTTATACTTTACTAATACAGATATGTTTATCCACATATTCCTATCTCTTCTTAGCCCATCCTCTCCTACTCCCTCCCACCCCATATACATTTTCTTACATCTTTCTCTTTGTTAAACCCAAAGGCCTGGTCATAAAAGGCTGTAAAGGACCATACCTTATCTTCTACGGTTAAACCCATCTCTAAAATTTTTAACATGTCCATTAACCACCTGTCTCCTCTTTGTTCCCATTTTCCTCTTCTTCAAATTTTAATTCACAACTTCCAACTCTGATTTCTCATTTTCTCTACCCCACTTACTTTTCACACAAAATTTACCAATATAAGGAAAAGATGATAATTTGTTGAGAGAGACTGCAGGCGGTCTGCCAAGTCGGTATTGATCACATTACAGACCCTCCTCTGAACCTTATCGAGAAGCCCAAGGAGAATAGCAGGGGCACCCGACCAGATATGGCAGCAGTATTCAATGCACGGGCGGATGGTAGATTTATATATATGCAGGATAGATTTAGATGGAAAAAACTTCCGGGCCCTACGCAGAGAACCGACTTTCATAGCAGTGGATTTAGCAATGGATTCGATATAGTCATTCCATTTGAGGTCCACTGAAAGTGTGAGACCAAGGAGGCATAGTGTTTTACTCTCTGGGAGGCAAGCCTGGTCCATGCTAATGGGAGGTAGGTGAGATTGTTGATGATGGTTAATTGAGAGTAGCTTCGTTTTAGAAGCATTAAAATTTACTAACCATTTCTTACCCCAGTCCAATATGGATTGGAGGTCGTTTTCAATATAAATGCATCAAATTGTGCTCCTTGTTTTGTTGTTATTGTTATTTTCCCTTTTTAAAGATTTCCAAAATTAAAATGGTTTAGAACAAAGCACATGTGTGTTGTTGGTGTCATTATCACTACTGTTCAAGCACTAAAGTATGTTAATGTGCTCCAAATTCATTCTTAGCTGTTACTTATAATTAGTAGTTTGGATGATAGCATTCAGCATTACAATTAGTTTCTCAAAATGGAAATTACTTGCAACAACTGATATTGAAATCTTTTTCTTTTAAATATATATTTTTGGTAAACTGTTGAGTAAGCAATATAAAATGGCACAAGTAAACAAAAGCAATAAAAAGAATAGAAGGAAATATTGAAACATTAAAAGCATCGCAAGCATTTCATGGATAATCGTTGTCATTAACTTTCCCTGATAAGTAGAGAAACATTTGAAAAAAATGACAATGTAACAACAGAACATCAATACAAGGAGGTTAAAAAGGATCTAAAAGAAAAGAAGCAGCTCATTATCATCTTAGGACAGATGAAAAAATACCAACAGCTCATGTTAATTGTGATTTCAGAAATATTAATGATTAATAATGCAGGTTTATAGACTGCTTTTAATAACAAGGAATTATCATAGTAGATTGAGAAAGGCCTTACAGAATGTCAGTAATGGGATGGACTGTTCATCAATTCAAATTGATTCTACAAAAGATATGTCTAATATTGCTCAAACAATCTATTCAATTCCACCAAAGTATGTGGTGAAACACATTTGCAGGTCAGATACAGTCACTTTCTCACCGGTGCAATATGGCTTCCCTGTGTCTCTTCTACAAATACTTTCATAGCTTCTGCTCCAATGAACTTAGCTCCCTGGTGCCCCCTATATATGAATTTACTCAAGCCACAAGATTAGCAACTAGGTCCAACCCCTTTACTGTGAAACCAATTATATGTAAACACAAATTCTACTCCAGCAACTTCTTTTCTCGCACTTCCCACCTGTGGAATTCCCTTCCATTTACTTGCTTCCTCAACAGCTACAATCTCCAAGAATTTAAATGTAAAGTCAATAGTCATCTCCTATCTCACTAACCTGCATCATCTCTCTCATGCTCTTTTCTCCGTCCAATCCACTCTCATCAGTATTCTCATCCTTCTCTATAACCTGTCACTCTTTCTCATAACTTTCCTCCTATGTAACCCCCTGCAAAACAGTGGTAGTAAAATACCTCACTTGGAGTGATGTGATAATAAAAAAAAATCAGAAATGGAAAGTTTACTGTTTCGTGTGTAAATTTTTCTCACACCAAATAACTTTAACCACAGCTGTAGCTTCTACTGGATTTGATGACTGGCATTATGCATATCTTGCAAACTGAAACAGCTCCTACTTTTTGTTTGCATATTTAAAGTGAATTTATTTTTGTTCAATATTTCTTTGTTTTTTGTTTTGTTTATTCTTAGATTTATTGATTATGACTGGTTAATGCTTAGTATATAAATGATATCATTGTTATATTAATTTTTCTTATCAAATATGTATTTTCTATTGTAAAAAATATTCAGTTATAAGTATTACTGAAACTATGATAAACAAATATAACAATGAATACTGAGATATTTTTTAAGCAGATGTTTTTAGCAAACAATCTGAAAGTAGCATAAGTTTTCTCAACTGTGCTAATTGGTATGATAGTCGACTGAAATATGAATATCCACCAAAAATAATAAAAGCAATAAAACGTGTTGGATTAAAAAATAAAAAATCGATTCTTTAGAAATATATGCACTTACAACCAGAAATAAATATTGAAGTATTGAAGGTCAATCATGTCATATCAGTCAGTCAGTTAAGTGCCATACGCAAAACACGCTTGGGCGATCATGTCTCGAAAGAGACATGACTGATTGGGCAGAAGATTATCCTGCAGTAGGTTGTCATTGCTTTCTGCGGTAGATTGGTTGCTGACCAAGGCTATAGAACCCAATCTGTCCTATTATTTAACCCATAACTGGAAGGAAGAGATGGATTAATACCTTTCCCAAGAGTATTTGCGCGTAAGTGAATGCAATGAATTCAACTGGAATTTGAACTCGGCTCCCCGATTTCTCGTTCCGAGCCGATATCCACTGCACCACAACACACATCACCTTGCATAAAAACTTGTATGGTCCATTCAGAACTTTTCTTTTTAGTTTCAAGTGACCAAGTAGACTATAATGAACAAACTGGACAGCAATCAGTTTTTTTTACCAAGCACAGTTTTGCAAGCATCTTAAGCTTCTACTAAATTTAAAGTGGTAACTTAACATAAAAACAAATGGCTCATTAGAATATAAATAGCTATTTTTTCAGCTGGCAGTCACCATTTGACAGACAAATTGTCCTTTCAGTATGAATAGTAATCAGCTGTGTATAAAATCATTTTGTTTTCATAAAATAAACTTTAGTCCTTCTATAAACTCTGGAGTTTCTTGTCTTAAAACAAGAATAAGTGAATTTCTTACCACAGCAAACTTTCAGTCTCCAGAGGTAGGCGCCTTTTTTCCTGCTGAGAAAGTAACAGGCACTCTTGTTAAAGGACAAACTTCGACAGTTAGATCAGTGACAAGGAATTAAATCATATTGTTTTCTCAGCTTCCATAAAATGATGGATGGTTGACATTCACTAGAGAAATTACAGAAAGAGGCAATGATTAAGAAAAATTCAAAACAATAATAGAACAGCTTCAAAGGCAATAAACAATTTCTTTCCTTGGTGCAAGTTTAGAATGAACTTGATTATCCTAGTGATGGATGCTCTTAAAGCCAACCTTTACTTGGAGAGCAACAGTTCATAATCCAGCGACTTTTCATTTTTGGTGAACTTGAAAAAAGTATATAGGGATGAAATTGTGTCACGATGTTGATGCAACAGAAACTAAAATATGTTGACTTTAGTCTAATTGATGAATTCTTTCACTTTTCCATATGTCAAACAAAGCCACACTGAGATTGGAAATGACAGTTGTCAGCATATTTGGATTATAATCATCAAGGAAAAAATTCTAAATGTGGAAAAAGGTTTCAGATTGTTCATGTTTGTTGGTGAAAAGATCATTTTTCAGACTAAAAAAGATTAAAAAACAACAAAAACAATTGACAATGTCTGAAGACTGGTTAGGTTTATTATGGTAAAGGATAAACTGAGGATCATTAGTATTTGTCTATACTTCTGACATGAGGTAGTATTTATATTATTTACATTGTTCGAACTTTTGTCCTCATCTATATTGCCATCTTTATGATGTTTCGGCTGTTGTATACTTCTGCCTTTTTCAGATCCTATGAATTTTGAATTGAACCCTTTATTTCAATCACTGGGTTATATCATTCTCATTTCATGTGTGATGCCACTTCTGGTAACCATGTAGTTATCTCTCTTTAACTTAACTCTCTAACTTATTTGTTTACCACTGCTTTAGCCTGGTATTGAACTCACAACTCCTTGGGTTAAGTCACTGGAACTAACTAACATCAGTATCCACTGAGCCATGTATTAGTTATTTCGAGTAACAATAAAAATGAGGACAATAGTCTGAACAGTGTAAATAATGAGGATTATTTATTTGACAATTATCCTTATACATTGTATATCCTAAGTACTTATATTATTCAGCTCAAGTTTTAAGTGTTTTACTCTATACTTCTCTTCAGAAATTTTGCTTGATGTTTTCTTTGGTCACAGCAGATCTTAATTGGTTTTAGAGTAAATTTTGTGGTGTGAAGGATTGTTTAGGCGAGTGTAACTGGCCTTAAAATAGGAGTGATAAGTTCAGCTTAGTTATCACTTCAGAAATTTTGCTTATTGTTTTCTTTAGCAACAGTGGAACTGTTATATTTGGTAATAAGTCAAAAAAATGCTTACTTGATTCATTGTGCTCCTTTGCTTGCTTTGTGTCTTTTTTTTTCTTTTTTTTTGTACGGGCCAGAGGTCGAAAATTGTTGCTGTATGGTGGAGGATTTCCTTGTCAGCCACTGAGTTATATGTGCTGTGGCCGGTAGTTGTAGTTTTTTGTGGTTGCCACATGATTTTTTTTTTATCAGGTATGACAACACAGTAACTTTTTCTTTTTTTTTGTGTGTGTGTGTGTGTGTGTGTGTGTAATTATCACCAAATGAGTGTTTTGTTTTTTTTTGCATGTTGTTTTTGTCAAATACTGTGAAGAATATAATAACTTTTTTTTAAAACATGTTGATGGTTCTCAAATGTGTGGTTTTATTTGTGGGGAAGGTTTTTTTATAAACACATGGCAACACATTTTTTATATATATATATATATATATATACAAATGTGTATAAAATTGTTTTTGGTTGAGTTTGCTATTTTTTTAGTTTGTTTTAGCGACTTCAGTGTATTATCCTAGTAACCTTACACACATGTGCTAACATCCATTCAATTTTTTAAACAATGTATAATGTCCTCTTTCAAAATAGCCATCTGTTGTTTTATCATATTTTCCTTAATCTTGTCTATAGTGTTTCAAGAGCACTTTTACTTTTGGGAAAAGTTCTAAGTTGTAGAGAACTGAATAGGGACTCCATATTGACTGACATACTTGGATGATGTTGCAAAAACAGTTGCAAAAAAAAAACTCAGCATTTGATATAAAAATCTAATCACTCAGACATTTTGAATCTGATGAGCACTCAGTAAACAAGCACATTCAAGTATGTCTTGGTATTTACCTGAGCCCTTCTTACAAAAGGTGGGATGTGATACAAAGTCAGTTTTTTATGTGGGGCATTTGGGTGCATACGCTCAGGCAAAAATTACCTGTAGACCTCGTATAATTGGGATCAGGTCTTGTCTACTTTTCTCCAGATGAGACTCTGCCCTTTGGCATAGCCTCATCTGGGTTTGTGTGGAACTCTGGCACATTTAAGAATGTCTGACTGCTGATTGTATAACCATAAGAGAGATATCTGTTTATACTGTCACCTCTAATTGATTGTTAAGTTACAGGAAGGTCACACAACCAAATCTCAAGATACAGGGGCCCAACAATATTTTTCGGACACTTTAGTATTCGACTTTCCGAGTACCATAGAGTGGCGAAATTCCTTCAATAGAATAGCATAAACATAATAAGACAATACCTGTAATAAAAATGGAAGAAAATCGATTAGGTAAGGAAAAATATTTATTTTTCATCATTTTTTACAAAACACATGCGACATTATTTTTTGGACATTGTTGAAAAACTGTTAATAGTCTGTAATATCACCTTTCTTCTCAATAACTTTTATCAATCTCTCTTTATAATGATCAAACATATGCACAATAACATCTCTACGTGTTTCTATTAGTTGTTTTTTGGCATCTAGTATCCGTTCCCATAGTTGAGCCTCTTTCGTTATTTCAGGTCCATCATAGACAAGTTGCACAAGCATTTCCCAAACATTTTCTATTAAATTTAGATCTGGGCTTTTTGCAGGCCATTCCAAAGTAGTCATATTCACTTTAGCCATCCATTCTTTCATGAGTTTTGACACATGGATGCTGCAATTGTCTTGCTGTAAAATGAAATCATTCCCTATCTCTCTTCTTATCCTTGGTAGGGCTTTCTCGTCCAGCAACTGTTTGTAGCTTTCACTATTCTGTCGTCCTTTCAGCCACTCCAACCATATATTTCCATTAGCAAAGATCATACCCCAAACCATAACTCCTCCTCCTCCCATCTGTCGTTTGTTCAGTACAGCAGGGTCACCCCTTCTTGACCAAGTACACCATCCATCGGGCCCCTCAAACTTGAAACGCTTCTCATCAGTAAATATAACCTTCTTAAAGTCAACATGCTTTGTTAACCACCTTTTAGCACACTCCAGTCTTGCTCCTTTGTGTTTCTTTGTTAGTGTAATTTTTTTCTTAGCCTTTGCATACTTCAAACCAATCCTATGCAGTGTTCTTTGTACTGTTCGGATGTTTACATCCAATTCACATTTCTCCTTCACTTTTCTTGCTGTAACTTTTTCTCCAGATGTCAAAAGCCGTGTCACAGTCCTCTTCATTCTCCTTTCAGTCCTCTTGCAAGTGATCTTTTCCGTCCTCTCTTCTTTTTCCGCTCGGAGTTTGTCTTCAGCATGTATTTGACTGTTGATTTCGACAGCTTTAAATCCATGGCGATCCTTCTGATGCTGAGGCCATCATCCCGCTTCTTCCGTGCCAAACAAACGACTTCTTTTGAATGCATTTTACCTCATTAAACTTAATTGTTTTGCCAGTAAAATAGGACAGATAATTGATTCTAATGATGACAGCTAAGTGTACAAGCAGAAAATTTGCATACAGCAACATGTACATGAACTCAGCTCTTAATAAAATAGGATTTTTTGTCATGTCCAAAAAATAGTGTCGTGCAAGTTTTCGCAAAAATCACAAAAAAATAAAATTATCAAAGCCAAACTAAAAAAAATGATTACACTAGTAGTGGATTTTCACTCCTCAACTACGTACTTACAATCTCAAAAGTTTTTGGCACTAGTAACCACCTTGAAGTACTTTTTTAAAGTGTCCGAAAAATATTGTCGGGCCCCTGTATTAAAAAATGCTGGATATATGGCGGACTGTATTAATCAGGCCAGTATCAATTTCTTAGCTCAGCAGGAAAAGAATGAGAGATAATTCTTCAAATAAAAACATGGAACCACTTATGTTACAAAGGTTGTTGAAAATAGAATTGTATAGTTTGTATTGCTGGGAATGAACTGAACTGATTGCTATATTTGCCACTCTTTCTCTTCTTTTCATTTTCACAATATTTTCTGAGGAAAAAATCAACTAGCCTGAAAAATAAATTTAAAAAATTGATTAAAAGTTTTACGTAAAGAATTTAACTAAATTTTTTGTTTTTTTAATCTTCCAACTTCTTTTTATATACTGTTTCCAAGGCATTAAAAAAATAAAAAAATGTTTTCAATGATTACTTTGAATTTTTTGATGATCAGCACATGAAACATTGATACCAGTCGAAGCATTGATGCTAGTTGAAACTTGAATCTCATTTCTTTTACTTGCTTTTTAATTAACTCAATAAATCTTGCTATATTAGAATGATAGACTTGGTTTATGCCTCACAGCCTTCCTTGAAGCAGGTTTGTAATCTGTGGATTACTTAAAAGCACTTGTGAATAGGATGATAAGAGATTTAGTGAAAATAATGGTTTCACAATATTTTCCTTTCAAAATTTTCATGAGTGGATTTAAGATATTTAAAAAAAATTTCTAGCTTTTTCAAAAAATTTTCCCATTGCTTACATTTTAATTTTAGTTAATTTGAAAAATTAAATATCCTCCTTTTTTAAAAACCAACATCATGTAAATGCTCAATTATATAACATTCAAAAGTCACTAATCACTCGAAATGTTTTCATGTTACTTTCTATTTTGACATCACCATTTGTTACATTCTCTTTCTTTGACATCAAAATTATAATGCTAACCTATGTATAAATAAAGTCAACTACTATGTTGCTTGTTCTTTCTTTCTTATTCTTTTTTTATAGATGAAACCTGTCATTTTTTTTTTTTTTTTTTTTTGCTAAGTAATTTTCAGCTAAGTTGGCACATTTTGGTGGGATGACACTAATTTGTCTACAGGCCCAGTCTGAGCTAAACTGATTACTATATTTGTCACGATTTCTTTTATTTTCAGTATATTTTCTGGGAAAAAGGACACTCTCTTACCTTAAAGATTGTTCATCTGAAGATGGCTGTAAAAGGGAAATATTGTAGCAACATCAAAAGAAACATAAAAAAACTTTTCAAAATGGTTTCACTTTGAAAAGATTTGCTCAGAATCAAAGCATGTTTATTTCTTAGAAAAATATCAGTGATATTAAAGTCAGATTTATGATACTCAAGTCTTCTAAGAATAAACAAGCAAAATAAATTATTCAGGTATTTAATGTCTTGTATCCATCAACTGACATTGAAAATGCCATCCTTCTCTTAATGCCTTTTTTGATGATTACTCAAATAAATACCTCTATTCATTATTTCTGAACTACACACAAACTTGAACTGATGACTGTGCACTTAATCAGCTAAGTGTTTTAGATCTCTCATAACACTTGGCATATTCTGTCATTCCATGGCTCTCTTAGCAGACAATATTCCACCTCACCCCTTACTATGTTCAGTCTGTCATCTTAGCTGCAGCAGCACGTTTAGCTTTGCACTTTGTTTGTCAATACACAGCTAAAAAGAAAGAGCCTTATGCATATAAACAAGCTCAGAGAGGATTAATTATTTAAATTAAATACATTTAGTATAATTATAAATTATAAAATTAAGAATAAACTAATTGATATTACAGGTTGCTTGACATTTAATAAGTTATAGACAATATGATATACAAATTTATATATCAGAATAATAGTGGATAACTGAATGACAAAATTGAAAAAAATCCTATGTTATGCATTTTGAGCCTAGAAGGAAATACTTCAGATTAATAATTGTTTTATTAATGACGTCAATCTTGTATACACATATCTCATGATCATATCTGACAAAATTAATGCTGATACAATGTGGGATATCTAAAAACAATAATGATAAAAATGAAAATAAAAGCAGAATCAATAAAAAGCTGAATAAAATTTGTGATGTTAATTATCGAGATGCACCAGATGTAAAAAAAAATTTAAATTTAAAGCCTACTGTCCTTGTATCTTACATTTTCAATGCAAAATTATAACTGAAATTTGTTGTATTTCCTACCCACCATGTATATAAGATGGTGGGTAGGAAATACATTATCAGTATGAAGTAGTTGCTTCTTGGGACAAAAGATGACAAGGAATTGTTTTCTATTGGGTCATTCCATTGTGCATATAATTTATGATCTTGACTCTTGGCTCTGCTATATTTTTATATTATTTCTTATGACTATCAAATTATTTTCAGATGAAAAGTTTTTATCTGGTTTTATTTTGTTATCTATAACAATGAACAGTTTTACTTTCTGAAAAGTTAATAGTTATTTTAATGATATTAATGCCAAATGATCAAACTTCTTACAAATTGATTTATCCTCACTAGGTGCTCTATATTTGTGTCCTTGTGTCAGAGTAAGCTTAGATGAATAAATAAATGTACAAGTTCATTTGTCTTTTATTTTTATTTTCTGGGAAAAAAGAAAGGCTTTTGGTGGCTTTGATACATAGTACCAATTAAGTAAGCTTTAATATATGGTAATTAAGATACAAAATTTTTAAATAACCTTGAATTTGATTCTTTTGAGATATCAATACTTACAATTCAGGAATGCATTCATATTCATAAGTATCTCTGTTTCAATAATTAATCTTGCATTAACTCCAGTTTGTTAGAAGTTATTACCTAAACCTCAATAACACAAAACTGCATGGAACAGTTTTTGTCAAATGTTAAATGATTAGCATCAGTTAAATTATTAGTTAGTTTCAACATGTTTTATTAAAGTTATTAGATTTATTATAAGAGCTGCAGTCTGAAGTTATTCAGATTAAACTTATATTAGCTTGAGGCCTCTGAAAACTAATAAAATATTATTTTTTCTTTTTTTCTATCATATATGTTGAAACATGGGTAATGGAAAGAATCTATCAAATGCTTAAAAACAGAAAATAGCAAAGTTATTGAGAGAAGGAATATCCACAATGGAGATATCAAAGAAGCTTTCCAGAGATCATTTGAATGATAGAAAGACCCGTTGAAAATCTAAAAAGTTAAAAAGTAGAAGTAATGGAAAAGGCTTTAAGAACTTATTTTTTACTTTTGACCAGTGCTCAGATCTTTGAAAAAGGTGGAATTGAGGGAGTTAAGAAGGACATAAAGTATAGAATACTTTACAAATTGAGATCTATCAATAAATCTCCTCTCAATAAAGCAAATGTTTTAAAGTAGGTACCTCCAAAGATTTGCAATACCTAAGGTTTAAAATTAATTTTTGAAAATTAAAAATCTTTCTTGAAGCTTTTATTCTAATTTTAATTTCAAGCTACTATATTAAATCTAATATTTTTAATAAGAAAGATACTTTGCTGTATTTCAGAACTAATTTAAATTATTTGGAATGAGTTTTCATACTCGATTTTAGTACCAGTTTTAGCCTTCTATCATCACAATGTAATTCTCTTTATGAAAAGAGCGTTCAAAAATAAAATATAACTTTCTGAAACTTTATTTGAGAAATATTAACTGAGTTAAAATTAATTAATGTAGAGTAAGTAATATTTGTTTCAAATCAGATTAATTAAATCTGATTTGAAACAAATATTACTTACTCTACATTTAGAATATCATAGAAATGCACTTTTTAACATGACAGTAGCTGTTTATTTTAGGTATTGACAGGTTGACAGATTGAATGACAGACAGAAGTTTATCTAATATTTGTTTATTATGGATATATCTGTAAAATTTACTTGGAGAATATTAAGTGACCACTATTTTTATATAATTTTTAACTACCCAGTAATCTTAAATTTTAAGAAAATATTATCTGTAATCTAATGTTTTATTGAATTTTAGATTTTAAATTTACTATATTTATTGCTCTTATTTTCTGATAATTTTTATGTATTGACATTTATATTTACAAACATTGGCATGTTTATATACCAAAACAATTTAAATTCTTTTTAAAATATTAGTGTTTGATGAATTGTACAAATATTTCCCATTTATGATTAGTAAATATAGTTTTTACTTAATAAAGATATGATCTAACTGGCTACTAACTTGTTATTCATTCTATTATAGGTATTGTTCAATTGTTGATGATTTTATTACCTTGCTTTTGAAGTAAAAAGTGATTTTCTGGATATATTTTTATAAGAAATTTAACAATTTTAATAAAACATGTTTAAACTACCTAAAAATTTAAATAAAGTTTTGTTTTGATGTCTAATCATTTAAAATTTGACAAAAAATTTTCAAAGTAAATTTGAGTTATTGAGGTTTATGTAATTTGCGTAATAATTTCAGACAGGCTGTAGTGTGAATGAATTGAAAAATATTCACACTTATCAATGATTGTATTTAATATCTCTCATAGTTTTCCTACATTTCATAATGAAAAGAAATAGATTTAACTGAATAGTCAATGTGTATATGGAAAAATTGAATTATTCAAGTAATTTTATGAACTAAAGGATTTTGACCTAGAAAATAGCATCATTTTTTATCAACCAACAGATTAATAGTGAAAATTTAAAATAAAAATCATAACTTTGATTATATTTCAGCTTTATGCCTGAAAGACTCCACAAGATGGAAATTTTATCAATTATTCAGTGCAGGATGAAGTGCATATTGCTTTTTGAGATTGAACTGTAAAGTTAATTTTATTTCATTAAAATATTCCTATTGTTAGCATTGTTAGAAATTACATCTTTTTTTTAGAAAACTGAACTTTAATAATAATAATAATAATAATAATAATAATAAAGACTTTAAATATATACAAGATATCACCCTTCATCAAACAATGTATGATATGGAAAATAACCCTTTATCTCAATCATATAATTGGAACCTATAAGTCTGGTGACATAAACATCAAAAGAGGTATATTTCAAGGTGACTCTTTGTCTCCCTTACTATTCTGCATATCATTAATAGGACTAACCAACCAACTTAACAAGACAGAATAGCCCAAAAGAAAATAAGCAATCTATTTTACATGGATGACTTAAAGTTGTATGCTAAGAATGATAACAAGCTGGAAGGTCTTCTGCAAACTGTAAAATGCTTCAGCGAAGACATTGGAATGAAATTCAATTTGAATAAATGTGCTAAAGCTACAGTTTTACGTGGATCACTACAACAAACATTCTCAATTAGCTTAGACCCTGCTGTAACAATAAAAGAATTAAAGCCAGAGGAAGCTTATAAATACCTAGGTGTAAATTCACCATAAAAAAATGAAAGAAATAGTGTGTAAAGAGTACTATAGAAGTCTATGACTGATATTAAAAACTGAATTGAATTCTCAGAACAGAATTATGGTCATTTATAGCTTTGCAATCCCAGTTGTCCAATATAGTTTCAACATCTAAATGACATCAAGCGAATGGATTCTAAAACAAGAAAGCTTCTTTCTAAGCATAAGATGCATCATCCAAAGGCTGATGTAGACCGTCTATACATACCCCGTAAAGAAGGTGGAAGAGGTCTTATTCAGCTAGAATTGTCATACAAGACAACAACTATTGGCTTACTAACATACATAGTGTTGCGGCCACAAATAGCCACTCCCAAAAGAAATGACCATAACAGCAGCAGCAGCAGCAGCTATTAACCATTCACTGACCTTTTACAAACGATGGCGGATTTTAAGACCCGCCGTAAAGAAAATCCAACTGCACGTGCGACACAAAACAATTTAGCGAATACATCCGAGTCTAAAACTGTCGTAATATGCATTGAATTAGGCTGCGCTACCCAAAACACCAAACAACATGGGGAGCAATTATTATTTAGTGCTTTTTTACTCCCGCCGAAAATAGTTGACCAAACCCTTCCACTGATCACTAGCCTCGTTTTGCCCAATAATTCGGAGTTGTCTAGTCACAACACCCGGGGCTCCAGCCTTCAGGCTGGGGTCACCAAGACCAAATAAGACCAGTTTAAGACCAGTTTAGACCGATTTTGAACCTATCCACTGTGGTGGATGGGTAATGTTTTGATCAGTATCTGGGTGTAAGCGCTCAGGTTCCCCATGCTAAAAATGACCTTGTGTCACATCTCTCTCAAGTGGGGGAGAAGGGTAAATATTGGAGTTGTCTAGTCATAACACCCTGCGCTTTCGACAGTGATCCTGCCTTCCAGCAGTCAAATCAGCCATCAAAGATGCAATACCCACTTCTGGCATTGATCCTGCTTTCCGGCAGTCGATCAGCCATCGAAGCCACAATACCAGCTTCTGGCATTGATCCTGTTTTCCGGCAGTTGATCAGCCATTGAAGCCACAATACCAGGTTCTGGCATTGATCCTGCTGTTATATAGCAATATACAACAAACACGCATATATATAAAAATATGAGTTGTATTTTTATTAATGACGATGAACCGTGTAGCCTAGGGAACAGAGAGTGTTGAGAGAGCGCGCCTCTAAGGGTTGACGGGAGAGTCGTAGTATCTGTTGTGTCTCTCTCTCTCTCTCCTGCTACTCTGGTCTGTCTGGTGAAATCCGTGCGCCGAGGTCTTTTTATAATCTCCAAACCGGGACTTCCGGCTTTGCCTCGCCCACGCATGCCCACGTAATTCTCAGAGACACCTGTTCTGTTTGCCTCTGTAGCCATTTTCGCTACTGCCGGAAATAAGGTCAAACAAACATCCGTTCCTTTCAACGACCGGAAAACACCCCCGCTTGCATCAGCCTTTCTTGGGTGGGGCCAGATTGTTATATTACATTCCTCGCTCTCCCATTTTCCAAAATGTTCACCTAAGAACATTTTAAGCGCAACACCCTCACTCTCCTCCCCATGCCACACAAGCCCGACAATTGTATAAAACATGTGCACGCCAAAACAACAAACATGTGCATGCCGAAACAAAAAAAACAACAAAAAAAAATATATAGGGGAGCCTACATCGGCAACCCAACAATGTTCGTGTCCATCTTGAAAATTGTTCTACCAGCTCAATGTTTCATTGTTCTTTTTTTTCTTTTTTTTTTTTTTTTTTTTTTTTAATATCCATTTTCACAGAATTGGGCAAAGTTCTTAAAAATGTTCATTTTCTTTCTCGACTCTGTCCATAAGCGTAGACTCCTCGATGCATAACCACATGATTATAGGCGGTAACCGCGCCCCAGTTTTCTAAACTAACATCGAGTAAATGACCTTTGACCAACACCATGCGTGTTTCTGCTCGAGTTTATTGTTACACATGTAACCTCATTTAATTTAATTTAATTTCAAACATACTATGTTTGAACACAGAAAAAATGGCCATTATCTGCCGTACATATCATTCATAGTCTGACCGAGAAATGTTCAATAGAAAATGAAGAAAATTACCCTGATTCCAACGTTAATCCGCATGCAATTTACTTGTGGAGGATTAGAGGTTTCATCTATATTAATTTAGTCTAAAAAAATGGACCCGTGACTCGTAGTTCCTTAGTTTGTACAATGTTTTCTATTCCTTGAACTACTTCTTCTGGATTCGAATCCAAGCATATCTGATTTGTTGACATCTCTCTGTTTAACGCAGAGACATTTGAGTGTCGAACACCCGTTGACCCCGGAGTACTATTCACAACGGATAACTCAATTTCCTTTCCCAAAGCACTGTTGCTTCTTTCACACTTAAAAATCCACTTCCTAGCTATTATTCCAAGGATTATCATAACGCCGACCACGCCAGCACTGACTCCTATCGTCAACTTCTTCGGGAGTTGTTCATATCCTTCATTGAATCTTTCCATATCTATCTGTTCTAAGGTATTTACTAGTTTGCGGATAGGAATCTCCTCCATATCGTGCAATTCTACCGGCATGGTGTCCACTGAAAATTGGGAAATTACTGCATAATTGGGGACCAAACCACTGAACCAGAGACGTTTAATTTACTTTATGCTTTAGATACCATTAATAATTTTCCACGTTTGTATCTTTCTTTTTGTTCTGATCAACTGTGGAATCTGCAGGTCTATCCGTGTCAATATAAAGTTTTCAGAAATTAATATATCTTCAAAAGATATTTCCCAAGTCACATAAATGAAAATTCACAGAGGATGTTGAATTGATGGGAACCTGCACAAAAGCATAATTCACAACCATAGAAATGTAAATCATTTTGTAGTGTACAGTCATTGAAAAGAAATCAAAAAAAAAAAAACCTAACACTGCACAACCCAACGAAAACATTGTTATCAACAAGTTAATCCAATTATCCACTTTAAAGAGTAGAAGAAACTTCCTTTACATGATTTTACATTTCACTTACTCAATAAAAGTAAGATTAATTAAGCAGCATACCAGTAAACTCACTTCACATATATGGTAAAATATTAGCAAAAAAAAAAAAATCATTAACTCAGATGTTTTATACTTACAGATAGGTAAATATCTCAACTCCAATCCTCCCGGCAACCCCAACCTATGCGCTACTCTCTACATGCAGTCTTACACCCCCTCCGTTCTACCCTTAATGTGTTCGACACATTTCTCAATTCTAGGGTCAGATCGGCAAAAGTATGCATTTTTTTTTTCTAACTAGACTTATAAACACGAGCAGAAAACACACACACTATCAAATCAAAGAGTCACCTACCTTGGCTGCTGTTTTATAGTCGTGCGGCTGCTATATATTTTCGTCTTCTTTTTTTCTTTCTATCTGGTAGTTTTAAGTCCGTTGAATTTTCAATCGTCGCTGTGGCAACCAGCTCGTATCTATCTGTTTTGTTGTCTCAAAACAGCAAGTCACTAGCACCAAAAAGACAGTCTGTTATGCCCAGAAATGCTGGTTCCAGTTACATCGACAATTAACCGCAAACACCATATATATAACAAACACACATATATATAAAAATATGAGTTGTATTTTTATTAATGACGATGAACCGTGTAGCCTAGGGAACAGAGAGTGTTGAGAGAGTGCGCCTCTAAGGGTTGACGGGAGAGTCGTAGTATCTATTGTGTCTCTCTCTCTCTCCTGCTACTCTGGTCTGTCTGGTGAAATCCGTGCGCCGAGGTCTTTTTATAATCTCCAAACCGGGACTTCCGGCTTTGCCTCGCCCACGCACGCCCACGTAATTCTCAGAGACACCTGTTCTGTTTGCCTCTGTAGCCATTTCCGCTACTGCCGGAAATAAGGTCAAACAAACATCCGTTCCTTTCAACGACCGGAAAACACCCCCGCTTGCATCAGCCTTTCTTGGGTGGGGCCAGATTGTTATATTACACTGCGTCAGCAGTCAAATCAGCTACCCGGAGTCGCATCTGTGACGACCCTACTTCTACTCAGCCCTGTTTAGGGATTCCACTTTGGTAACCCCTCGGTACGGTCTCGCATCCGTGACAACCTTAACTCGACTCGGCCCTGTTCTGCCTCTCATCAAGTGCCATCCACTGATACACGCTCGCTTCCACACTTGCCACTTCAACCTGGGCCCGAAGACAGACACATCCCAACCAGTCAGGCTATTCTTCCAGCATCTTCAGTTGACCAGCTACCGCTATGAATGCCCTATTTGGACATGGCACTGGATGAAACCCAATGCTCGCCGCATCACCTCCATAGAGGCAGCTACCCTTTGGACCAGGAGCCTACCCAAACAACAACTTGTACCACCTTACATAAATAAACACTAAGGTTGTTATTGTTCATACCTCTGCCTTTGTCTCCTCATTGTCTTGGCTGTTCACACTTATCAAAATTTAACCTTGCGGGGTCGACTTCCTCCAACACCCCCGCAACAATAGAAACAACAAAGGACTGGATGATACAATTAGTCAAGCAACATGAAGAAAGAAAAAATATTCAATAATAAAAGAAGGCAGTAAATACAAACAAGATTTACATTTAGTAGATTCTGTAGAAAAGCAAAACAGAAGCCAAGAACCAACTATTGTGGCAAAAAATATGAAAATGAAAGCCAAAGATAAAGCTCTTGTACAGATGAAACAACGCTGGCAAGACAAACCTCTGCATGGCTAATATCCAGAATGTGCTAATAAATCCAATGTTGATAAAGTTAATACACATCAATGGTTACGTGCATCTGGATTAAAGTCTGACCAAAGTCTTTTCACTAGGAAATTTCAGGCAAATATTATACATAATAATGTGGATCCAAAATGCAAGTTCTGTGATAAATATGAAGAAACAATAGACCATCTAATATCAGGATGTTCTATACTTGCCCAAAATGAATATAAAAATTGTCATGATAGAGTTGGGCAATATTTACATTGGACAATGTGCAAACACTATGAAAAATCTGTAAACAAACACTCGTATGAACATCACCCAGCACCAGTTATAGAAATAGAAAATGTCACCATTCTATGGGATTACACCATCTACACAAACAGAACAATTGAAGCAAATAGACCGGACATTATTGTTAAAAACCAGAAAGAAAAAACTTGCCTAGTAATTGATATGGCTTGTCCAGCAGATTGTAACATAGCAACCAAGGAATTCGAAAAACTGTCAAAATATAAAAGCCTGGAAATTGAAATAGAAAAAATGTGGAAATTGAAAACAAGAATCGTGTCAGTGATAGTAGGTGCATTTGAAATGATAAAATGGAATAAAATAACACATTGGAAGAATCCCTGGAAACCCCAGCTTAAGAGATATACAAACAATTGCCTTGTTAAGTACAGCCCACACACTAAGGAAAACTTTGTCTATGTAACGCTAGGGATGATAGGGAAGATAGAAAAAATCATGAAATGGAGCCATAATAACACACCATGACCTGCCTTAGGTCTTCCCACAGACTTGGTAAGTAGTGTGACTATAGCAGAAATCGAAATATGAGGAAAAATGACAACATAAAAATAATAATAATTTTTTTGATGGATTTGTATGTTCCCATCATGCTGCTGGAAGTTAAGAGAGGGAGCAAATCTACTCAAGTAACAAGCAACTTTCTCACTACCTTTGCAAAACCCAGCAATACTCACCCTTGAATTTCTAATTCCTTCAAATTCAGTTCTAGCATTTTTGACATGAGTCAAAGTGCATCAATTATTATGGGTCTGACTTCCAGACTTTTCTAGTTTTCATTTTCTTTCATTCTCATTCTGTTTTGAATGCTATAATGACAAAAGATTTTAAATGAAAGATAGAATAACAAGAGCATAACTCAAAGTGACTTGAAACCAAGTCTATGAATTTACCATTCCTCTCTTAGAAGTGCATGGATGACACGATTCATATACTTATCAAAGTGATATGTGGTTCTTAAAAAACTTAAATTTCTTTTAATTTTCCTCCAGTGTTGGTCATAGTCAATAAGTAATATTTTTGCAGCTTAGAGTTCCAAAGAAGTTTTTAAAAAACAAAATGAAAAACAACACCATGACTTGATTTGTCATTCTCACTAAGTACAGAATGTTTACCACTAGACCATGCAATCTTCAATAGATATTGTTCATATGGGCACCTATGAGAACCATGTCTTTGTTGAGTTGCATCTTATATTAGATGCTGGTCAGTGATGGCCAACAATTTATAGATATAGTTATTATTGACAAAAAACTAAATTTTACTAAATCATAAATCAATTTTCTTTGAAAAGATTATAACATTCAATTCTCTTATTAGAATGTCATTTCCATCCAGCACAAATACTGATTTGCAATTTACATTAAACTCTGAAAATATTTTGGTGAATTCAGTTAGTTTTTCAGCTTTATTTTCTTTGATTGAGTATCCTTTGTAAATCCAGTCTTTAAGTAACTTAATTCTCAATGATAATCTTTCAGATCTCTTTCCATGTCTCAATCTAGAAATTGGAGATGTTAAAATCAAGCAAATACAGAAATTTAATTACCTGGAAAACTGTTGCAACAGATGATAGAAAATGTGACACTGAAATCTGAAAGTGCATTGGAATAATAAAATATGGCTTCCAAAAGCTAAACAAACAGCAAAATTTGAATAGAAATAAAATAAGACAAAAAAATGTAATGCTATGTAATATCAGCCCTCCTATAAGCATCAAATGCTGAATAATTTCTTCACAAATAAAGAAGCAGCAGTGATTTGGTTCTACAGATGGATACTGAGAATACTATTGACAAACATGTAAGCAATGAGAAAGTTTGAAAGAAAATAGAAACAAAAAGGACATGTAGAATAAGAGAAAGATAATCAAAATTTCTGAAACATATAATGAGGGAAGAAGGCTTGGAGAATTTGACACTCACAGGCCAAAGAGATAATTGGTGCAATATAAAACTGGTTGATAAAGAACTGTTTTGTGTAAGATGTCTGGATTCAAATTAAAGCTAGTAAGTAAGTGTTTGAAAAAAAGAAGATTTTTAGAGAGAAAGAGAGAGAGGATTTATAAACATAATATGAAAGAGAAGTTCATTAGACTTAACCGTGGCTTTGGACAGTTGAAGTGGAAAAGACAATTGAAGATGCCAGTAGCTGAAAATGAAATGTGGTAAATACTATAGCATCAAACATTTTTTTTGTTGCCAACTTGACAAAATATTGCTTTTAAGAGGCTCAAATCTTAAGACTTGAGCCTCTTAAAAGCAAAAATAATTTGATAAAAAGCAAGAATAATTTGATTGGTATGTTCTCTATCATGTGATATTATATACTATGTCTGTAATAAATAAATAAATAAAAATAAATAAAATAAAGGATTCACTTAAACTGATTTTGTTATTTTCAAATTGAAACTAATACAAACATTGCATCTAAAAAGTCCTTTTTAAAAATCACCCAGAAAATGATTTATTTGATATTGTTGAAACTTTGAAAATACAGAAAAGAAATAAAATACATTTTCGAACCCCCTTCCTAACTAGATTTTTATGTTGTTTAAAAATAAATGCATAAAATCAGACTTGGTATCACCTTGCTCCAACATGTCACACTATGTCACCTTCTCAGCCTATAGGGACACTATCAAATATATTAAATGTCTATTTTCATTTGAAGTCTATAAAAAGAGATGCATCAAAATGCAATTATAAAGCACACTGAATGCATTCATGCAAAGACTTTCTCACACCACATTAAAGAAAGCTTGCTCACTCAAGCATTCATGCCATACAGAGATATCAACATAAGATTAAATACTCACTAAAACACTCATCCATGTTAGTCACAAAAAAGAACCTCCTAAGTGAGTTATTCCCATCTATATATATATATATATATATGTGTGTGTGTTATGCACATACTCATGCCTATATACATTCATACATGCACAGACATTTATTATCCCAAATTTTATTTCTCACAATTTTTCCTCCTATGAATTTTCTTTAATTCTTCAAAGAATTCCTTATTATATTCACTTACCTGTCACTATTGTTATTAAATTGATGTATTCAAATTGGTCTGATGGCATTCCTCGTTTTGAGCATTCAAAGGTTCATTGGCCCTTTCTTTCTCTTGCTCACTATCAACCAAATGATGACCTTCTTCTTCCACTACAGGGATTAGCATTAAACTCCTTCACTTGACCATTGTAACAAGGCCAACATTTCAACTACAATAGATGAAGGAGACATTTGAAAGTCCCTTACTCATGATATATTTGAAAAATCTAATCCAAATTCTGACAATTACTTTGTATCACAATAGCTAATTGTGTTGACGAAACTAATATTACCCTCAGTTCCTGAAATTCTTACGACAGTTCATAAAGTAGACAGAGATATTTTTAAATCAGTTTCTGTCAGTAATAATACTGTCTCTCACCAGATTTGTAAACTGGATAGGGGAAATCAGTAGTGCATGAAACATTAAAAAACTAGGTTTAGAATAAAACCTTTATGAATCAATTGCACAAAACTATTAAGTGTTATTGATGGTGTGAGGTCATAAAACATAAAACAGGTCATATAATGAATTGTCTAATTTAGTGACCAAAGAAAAAGGTCTTTCCTTCTTAATTCCCAGAATCCAAAGGCCAGAAACCAGACAGCAAACCCTTCTCTCACAACAGCAGTTACAACCCAACTGCAGTGTAGCTGTCATATTGCTCAAACCAGGTCAAATACAACAACCAGTAAGTCATTATTTCTAACATAAACAATTGACTTCTCTATGTGATTGAACAATTCTACCTCAACTTTGTGTTTATAGACAGTCAACGTATACAGGGTATGATGGTTAAATTGTCACCATTTTAGATTTTTAATTTTGCATATGCATGTTGTTGTTTTTTATTTTATCAATTACATAGTATTGTAGGGTCAGATGAGTACTGTCTGTAAGAAAAAGACCACCATGATGCAATTCATACTGCCAGGAATTTGGAAATGACATGCTGTATTGCTTGGCATTTATGCCAGAAGCTCTAATGCAAATATTTCAGAGCGTTTGGGTGTCAATCTGAGGATAGTGCAGAGTATTTCAAAAGACTTGGAGGAGTCAAATGGTGATTACAAAGGTGTTTGGAGTGATCACTATTGATGGCAATGTTATGCACCCATTCATCTTCCCATAGAGTGTCAGGCTCAACACAGAGGCCTATATCAAGTGCCTTGAGGAGGTAGTGCTGCCCTGGGTCAAGAGGATGGTTGCTGGAGGATCCTATTTCTGGAAACATGACTCTGCACTATGAAACAAAAGCAGAAGAACTGAGTCAGAGGTGTCAAACAATTTCTGCGACCACATCAAATCTTAAATCTGGCCCCCTAACTTCCCAAACTGAAGCCCTCTTGATTATTATTCATGGGGCACAGTTGAATGGGAGACCAGCAAAATTCCTTGTAATACTAAAGATGAACTGAAAGCAAGGATTATGGCAGTATTCACCAACTTAAACAAGAAGAACATTCAGAAGAGTTGCAGGAGATTCCAAAGTCATCTAGAAGCCATGGTTGAAGCCAATGGTGATTTTATTGAATAAATTTACTCTTTAGTACTTCAAAATTTTTGTGTAATTTTAGTATATATATTCGTTAAAATGAGATGTCAGCACTGTTTTCTTTTCTTTTCTTTTTTTTTTTTTTCATAATTCAGACGACAATTTATCCATCGCACTCAGTATATGTTATCTTTAGTTGTGTTTCATGAATATGAATATTTTAAATAAAAAAGGAAAATGCAGAAATAAAAACCACTGTATAAGTCAAACAATTTATTTTCTATTCTTATATATTATGTATTTACAAAAAAGGAAAAGATGTAAAACAAGAAAGAAATGTTTCACAACTTCTCTATTAGTGGTTTGTTCAGTAAAAAGAATTTGTTGAGCCATTCTTAAACTCAATGTTTTCCAGAATATTCATGCTTCTTCTGAATAACTCTGAAGAAGTATTGAACTGGAAGATTACAAAAAATTGTGGTCACCTTTGTTGATGATCTGACAATTAACAAAATTATTTCCTAAAATGTTTGACTGCTTGTTAAACTGAAACATCTTGTGTGGTCAATTTTCTGTCTCACGCTGATACTAATTGAATATGTAAGGAAAATAGGTTCCATATTTTGTATGCAAATTTTTCCAGAAGTTACTTTTGGTCATGTAAAGGATTTATTATTCAATCAAAGAATTTAAATTGTTTTTTTTTTAGATTGTCTGATTTCAACTTAATTCTAATCTTCATTTTGCATAGATTTTGTGCAAAATATAAATGATTTTTATTGTTAGTTTTTGGCACAAATATTTGGTGCACATTTCTGGTCATACATTTTTATCAGAATTCAGTACAAGGAAAGCATTTCAATGTTGTGTTCATAAAAATGTTTATTTTAATTTTTCAGATATATGTTTAAAAATATTTTGAGAAGAATAAAGACTGAAATTTTTATTTTAAAAATAAATTCTTATAATGCACTTGTTTTTATGTATCCAGTTTGTCTTTTTCTTTATTGAAATGATTTCAATTCAATATGTTAATGCCTTCAATGAACACTTATGCACATTTTGTTAAAGAAAGGAAACTCTATGAAGAAATGCTTCATAAATCACTGAAAACATGTGCAAAGAGAGAAATAATTTTTGAAATTTGTAAAAGTTTCCTTTCTTCAACAATATATTATTATGCACAAATTACAGTGCACCATCTATGACAGATTTCCTAGCTTGTCTACTATCGTATATGAAAAAGGAAGTGCCTGATCTATTTCTACTCGCTTTTTTATAATTCCCTTCTTCATAAGCAACTGTCTTTAAATTCCCATCAGTAATATTTTCTGTTAAAATAGTCAACTCTTGAGCCTTAAATTCTAGACTGTTCCACCAGTTATTATACAATAATAAAAATTGTAATAATAAAAATTTGAAAAACTACTTCTCCTCTCAGAAGATCAATGGCTGTTAAAAGGGTTCTGTTCTGTTTTGTTTGAAATGCTTTATAACACTTCTAGATATTTTAATTTATAAAACATGATGACCAATTAACAAAACGACAGTGACTATTTATGGAGACATGACTTACTTAGCTCATATTTATAATAAACAGCCTGAATTGCAAATAATTTTCATCCTACTAGGAGAAATAAGATGTAAATAATTTTAACCTTGTTAGATTAAAAGTATTTATAAATTCAAGTGCTCATCTATCAACACAAAATGCAGCTAACAATAAGTAAAAAATGAATTGTACAATTGAAACAGATAAAACTCCCTTCTGTCAAAAAGGGAGTTCTATCTGTTTCCATCAATGAAAAGCCTTTTATGACTATTTACAGATGTGCACATTTATGAAAATTTGAAACAGGATATAATGATTTGATTAAACTGAGGATTTCTGAGTAAAAATTCTATTTGTGTGCAAAATAGAACAAAAATTGATTCACAGAAGACCATTATTGATTTACAAAATGATGATAAAGTGAAGGTGATTTTTAAAAATCAAAACTCATGTGAAATGTTACTGAAATGTAGTCTGAATATTGTGGAATGAAGCCAAATTATTTTTAGTGCTTTTCCATCCTCCCATCTGATGGAAAAAGGATTTAGTGCAGTAAATCAAATTTTAACTAAGAATGAAAAGCAAATGGAAGTGGTGTAGAGTGGGGATTTATGACTTATTTTATCAAAACTTGTAATTATTAGTTTTTATATGAATAAAAATGTAACATTATAAGTAAAATAATGAAATTATTTACACTCTTTTAAATTCAATTACAACCACTATCTTTATTTTATAAAGGTAGAATTTTGAGCAGTCATCAGTAGTCTGGGCTTCATAATGGTCTAGATTAATAGGGCACAACACACACACACACACACACACACACACACACACACACACACACACACACACACACACACACACACACACACACGCACACACACTGTAATTTTGTTATTACAATGGTTTATAAAAGCATTATATTACTACACAAAAAATTTCATGTATCAGAACATTATTGTTCTTCTTTGTGTGATATTTTAAAACAAATAGCAAAAATGATTTATTTTTGAAAATAGAAAACAAATTCATGGTCATTTAAAAGTTAAGGGGTGGTGCTTGAATGAAACATATATATATATATATATATATATATATATATATATATAATAGATAATTATTTAAACATATATTGTTAAATATAGCAGATAATTAATGTCTATGTTTAATCCTGACCCATTCTAAACATTGTATTTTAGTTTTATTTTCTGTTGAAAATAGACAAACATTGTCCAACATTTGGATATTTTTTTATTACGATGGTCTTAAGCTTTCGGCTCACATGAGCCATCTTTAGAGTGGTTGTAGGGACATTAACATAAAGATATTCTCTTAATGGGTTAAATTAAAATGTATCTCAGTAAACTTAATAATATCTTTAACAAAAATCATAATATTAATAATAATAGTGAACATCAAAACAAACAACACTATTAACTTATACTATTGCAGCTAAATGCATAATAAATACAAACATGAGGAAACAACCCTCAAAACATAATAGATTGAAATGTTATACCCATTAATAATAATAACCAAATTAAGCTCATCATATATTATAAAAAAACTTAAAACAATTGACTTCATAGTCTCGAATAACCCTACAACTACACAACTAAATCCTCTACAGAAGTAGATGTAGTGGATCAATTTACATGCCTGTTCAAAGATTGTATCTCTGATACTAATAATAAACCCACTACATATATTGGTTTTACTACAACCATGCTCTCGCATAGACTTACCTGTCACCATTCTGATCATCGTTCTATTAAACAACATATCTTTGAAAAACATAACCATGTATATAATATTAAAGAAATTTCAGTCGATAACTCAATAATACTTATACATAAACACAGTAATAAGAAACTTCACATATTTTAAGCCATCTACATTAAATAAAAGCAACCAACACTTAATAAAATCACATTTCAAACTAGTCAAAATACATTATGTTGCATTTAGACATATGGTTCTGTTGTTAAAATTTTGGTCTCTTGTGACATATATATATTCAAACACAATGGATGGTGTAAATTTCCTGACATGATCAAGAAGTTCTTCTACAAGATTCTGATGATTTTTCATTTGATCAGATTTTAAGTAGTGAGCTAAGAACTTATCACCATTCTCTCATTATATATATATAATGTGTGCACACAAAATTTATAAAAAAATATGCATATTTTTAATAATAATTTACTCTGAGTAAGGCAACTACTGAGTGTGAGAGAATATGAGAAAAAGAAAACATTACTAAGAAGATAGAACAATAAACGAACAAGAATTAAGAAGACAGAAGACAACAATTACCATTGCTTTTAAACATTTGAAGATCAAACTTGACTGGAACACAAGAAGCTAAAAGAGACTTCTATAAAGAAGACCCTGTAAAATGAGATGCTTAACTAATTCAAAGTTAATTAGAGCCTTAAGTACTTTACCAAAAAAAAGGTAGATGACAAATAAGCTGGTATTTAGAAGGATCAGATTTTCACCCGAGTTCTTAAAAACTACATCTACAGAAGATGATTTTTAACAGTCTGTAATGCAAAAAGCAGTAAGGCATGTATTGTAAAGTTTAGAAAGAACGAAAACCTGTTCAGGAGCAGATTTTTAAGGACTATTGCAGGGATGTCATACTTGGTGGGGATCCAGTCTAGAGGTGATAACGGAAACAATATATTATATTATATGTATATCACTCACTAGAGACTCAGTTCTGAGTGGAAAGTCAAGCAAAGATATTCCAGATAAGTCAAAAGTAAAACTGAAAGAGAATTTATGAGCAAAACACTATTGATAAAGCAGATGTTAACACCTCAAATTGAGTGAAAAGAAAACAGAATGTTTACTCTTATTTAACACACTATTTAGCAGTCATGAGAACCAACTTGTTAGAGGCTATAAGGTGAGTCATCAAGCAAGCACTTAGCCTTTTTTTAATTTTAATTTAAATTAAGAATTTTACCACAATTAAAAATAATGAAATATTTTCAACAACTCATACCATAATGTGTTCTTGTTTAAAATAACTACTTGGTGAAATCAGAACTTGAAATATATTCTTTATCATTTAAATGTTATATATATCATATACTTGTTATTTTGTTATAAAACGAAAGATTACCAGAGTAAGAAGGACCCTTGGATATTTTTTATGTTTTTTCGGCCTTCAAAATAGACTTTTTTTTGTTTTTAAATAAGAGATAATAAGTGCTTATCTGGATTGGCTATATACAAGTCAGGCAGTTGTAGCCTAAAAGAAATTAATGTGGAAAAAGCTGTTACAGCTGAGCTGCATCAAGTTTTGTTTCTCTCAAAGGGCAGTTTGTTGCCAGGTGTATGAGTTCAAGGAAATAGAAAAGAAATAATGGCACAGGATAAACTAAAATAGGAAATCAGTAGTAAATGAATTGATGGAAATGAGAAAAATAAAATAAAATAGGAAGAAGAAGAAGAAGAAGAATAAAGGAATTTTTGTGTTTGGTGAAAGAAAAGAGACAAGATAATAATAAAGTTAAAATAAAATACAGATGAAGAAAAAGAGAAGGTAAGGAATAATGCATCAGAGAAAACAATGTTGATGAAAATCTTTTGCTAATTTTTTTCATTTTATCACCACTCTTTATTTGTTTTATTTACTATATCCCAACATTTTTTGTATACAAATGTTTCTATTATTAGCTTTTTACATTTGCCCTCCTATTTGTCCTTTTATACTGTCCATAATTACATTTCCTATGTGAACAACAATAACCAGGTCCACCCATTTACAATCTTCCCTTGAATATATTTAGCATTCATTTTGAATGGATGGCATGATAAAGATAAAGATACCTTTCTAAAGTGACTAATGCAGGTCAGTAATCATCAATTTTAGATTAAAATAGATTTCTCAAGCCAAATGAAAGATCCTTCTAATGATAATAGCGAAATTATCTGTTTCCATACAGGAAACATTTATCATTCATTGACCAAACTTTTAGGTTTTCTGTCAGTTTAAATTTATAAAAAAATTTTGAAAATGTTTTTCAGGAAATTACACTTTTCAATTCCATTAACTATTTTTACTTTTTCACTTTTTCTTGTGATAATGTGAATTTCCATCTAAAAGTTGTGTTTAATGTAATGTGGAAATTTAACATCCTGATTATCTGATTAATTCCCCTTTAAGTTATTTGTGCTACTTGTTTTTGTTGTTACTACTGTTAGAAGTTTTCAAGTGAATTAGTTGTTGTTATTTGATAAGTATTTGTGATTTTGTAGTAGTAGTAGTCTATAAGATCTGATGAAGGATTAACTTCTTTAAGGATTTATTTTCTTAAAATCATTTTTGATCATTGATTTGAGAAAATGGTTAGAGTTTAAACATTTCTGAATAAGTTGAATGCTATGCCCAAAACCCATAGGAGAACCTCAATCGCAATTTAAGAACATGACTCAATTTCTCAGGTTAATATTTTGTTTTGGAAATGTTTATCTTAAGTCCTACTTCTTGGAACACTCAGTAAGGATATTAAAGGGTTAGAATAGCTTCTTTTAAATTTTTGTTTGTAAATTAATGTTAAGGACAATTCAAACAAAAAATTCTAAACATTTTAGAATTGAATTATTCAACTATTTAAAATGTAAAAAGTGGTTCAAAAGTGAGATATTCTTTTTTCAAAATATGATACAATTAAATAAATAAACTTAATGCAGTGGCAAAAAATTACTAGAAAGGTTCAGCTGTATAGTGTTTCAAATATTTTAAAAGATTTTCAGGGCCAAATTAAGTTCCATCAGCTCTCTTGAGCTTCAATTAAAGTTGGGATTCTAATCATGCTTCTCAGAAATCTTGACCTTATGTTGTACAATTGAACAGTTTAGTAGCCTCTACCACATGTAAAAAGTATGATACAGTAATTTTAAACAAATTTGTCTTTTGAATTTCAACTTTGTGCCTTTTTGATGATTAGGGCAAAGAAAATCTCTGAAGATTACTTGTTTCAGCCTGATTTCTTCATACATTTTCCATGGCTAGCTTTATATGGGTTATTCAATGGTTGAAACATCAAACAACCTTTTCATATTGGAATCTCATGGGAGAAACATTAACGCTATGTACCCAGGTGCTCTTGCCAGCCTAAGTATTTGTTTTCTTTTAGGCATCAGAATATTTTTCAGTAACAGCTACTTTTTATATATGCAAATGGTGTAATAAACTTCTTTTCATTGATTAATTGAAATATATTAAAGAATATATGCTGTGTTGTCATATTTGAAGTTATTTTACCCTGAGCAATGACACACATCTCTGTGTGTGTGTGTGTGTGTGTGTGTGTGTGAGCCATCCTCCTAAGTAATGCAGTACACTTCTATTTGATTGGCTAGCCAGTCTCTTCAAAATGTCTGCACATATTGCAAGTAACATTCAGTTAAAAAAATGATGCAGCCAGAAAAGCCAGGCTGATGGGATCATTTTAGATCTAAAATCAGTAATAATAATATATTGATTTTGGGAAATACACATCAATATATTCTAAGTTGTAACTACTAGTCACTTTATATCTGACTGTTGAAACCTCCCTTTCCTGTCAATGTCCTGATGTTGCTAAAAATTTATTCTGTTTTGCACAGTCTTAATGTCAAAAAGAAAAAAAAACTTTCTATATAGAAATAATTTTTATTTACCTTGACAAAAAAATAAATAAATAAATATTCTGCATTTCAACATGATAGTGAGATATTTAAATTTATGCCATATTTATTGCCATATAATATGCTCCAGTACAGAAAATGTCCCTATAGTTTGGAAAAGAATATTTAGGAAAAAAATAGAAATATTGAACATTTATATCAGTTTTTTTTTATGTTAACCAGTAATTGTTTACAGTATGTAGTTCACTGGGGACTAAGAAGTCTGGCAAAGAGAAAATGAAACACATCTTGTTCCTATGGCATCTTGTGAGTGAATAGAAGAATAAGAGATGAAAGTTAGTACCATTTCCTTTTCTATTGCAGGTATCTGGTGAAGTACCACACCAGTATTTCAACCACTGAAAAATATAAGGTACAGGGTAATTTTTGGAGGATCATGTCTGGAAAAAAGTATGAAAATATGGTAAGTACTACTCAAAGTATATGAACCTTTATCTATTTTTAGTCACAATAGGAATACTTTTATTCAAATATATGAGTTTTCTTATTCAAAAAATAAGTATTTTGAGAAAGTAAAAACCTAATTAATTTCCCAGAAAAAGAAATATTTGGACTAATATATTGTGACAAATTTTAGTAATGATTTTTTCTAATTAATTTTCTTTCCTCTTTCATGTTAGCAGACATGAGCTCATCACCACACAAGCAAAGAAAATCAATGTTTTTGATATGGTGTAAATGGTACAATCAATGATTGATGAGAAACAAATCTTAAGGAGTGTAGCAATATACTGCATACATTTCAACAAGTCAATCTTTTGGTCTGTTGAATTGGACATGAGAATGCCACAGTTTTAATTACTAAAATTCCTAAAAATGAAGATACTGCTGGTGACTGAATGTGAGTGCATTTGACATTGTTGAATTAACATTGGTAAACTGATATGGTGTGGTAAGATGAAAAATCAGTGTATTTGTAATTCATATACACAGATTTACTTCTGTTTTTAGGCCAAAAGGGCATGCTAGGAAAGGAGTCATAAAAAAGGTAGTTTGCACCAGGGAGACAAATGTATATTCCACTCAGGAAAACACATGTATCTTCACTCCAAGATGTCATCCCAACTCATTTACCACTTCATATTTTGAATCCTGGTGTTACATTGTAAAGAAGATTAAAATGTGAAATATCATTAAAATTTTTTATCTTGTATTTTTCACTCACAGCATGCATGTATTTTTTGGTCACATCATATGATTTGATGAAATGCAGGTGAAATTTCTGTACAATACAAATTTGGGTGGATGATTCAGTAAAATAAAATGGACTAGGAGATTTAACTATTTTTATATTATAAATTGTGTCATTTTTGAAAACTATATATATATATATATATATATACAACACGCTAAAATTTGCCTTCCTCTACCAAGTGGCCATTGCTCAGAGGTAGAATCGGTGATTGATGTCAATTTGGTCAGGTTTAATCCTGGCTAGAAGCAATCAGATGTCTAACCATACTGATGAGCAGCAAAACAGATCTGTCTGCAGGTATAATATATATATATATATATATATATGTGTGTGTGTGTGTGTGTGTGTGAGAGAGAGAGAGAGAGAGAGAGAGGGGGAGGGAGGAGGTAGGAAATGAAACGATAGAGACAAAGGAAGGGCATAGATAGACAAGCTTGATGGCTAGATATAAAGAAACAATGAGTAAAACATTGAAAGGCAAATGAAAAAAAGAGTAAAAAATTATGATGCATTAAAATTCCTTATGGAGAAATGGAGCAAAAGAAAGAAAACAAGAACATATTCTTTTTTTGCATATAAAATTAACTCTTGCTTAGACAAAAATATATTTAGATATTATCACTTTCAAACATAATTTTATACACAAAACGTTTTAACTATAAAAAAATATGTGTTAAAAGTAAATAATAAACTTTTATTACCTGAAATTATGATACTTCTCTCATTCTGTACAGGGTAAAAGGCTTGACATTGATTTACTCTGATATCTGTTTAAAGTTCCCTGAAGATTTCCAGATTTGACATATGGCTGAAAAATGCTCAGAAGGGTACCTGATAAAATATAGGGATCAAAATTATACAATGTGAATAATGGAACATTAATTTTAAAGTGAACATAAACCCTTTTCAAATAACAAATTACTTTTCATTCAATGGTTATTTTGTATTAGCATCCTTGTATTTCTTCTCATAACATCTTGGATGATGCTTACCTTCCACATGTTTACTTTGAATTTGGCAAACTTCAGAGTGTTTAGAACAGAACCTTTTATTCAAGGGTTTATGTCATTACTAGATGTGATATGCTCTTGAAAATGTCTGAAGAGTATATCTGTCTCAACACTATAGTAAAACATGCATATTAATCCTAAAATGCTCAGAGAATAATAGCAGTATCTTGTCTCAATAATTCAGATAAAATAAACATAATTCTTATTTAACATTTGCCTTACTGAATATCAGGACCAATCAATTACTCATTGTTGAAATATCATACAAATTTTGTTGTTCAATATCAAATATAATGCAGAGGCCAAAAAAGTAACACATTAAATTCATAATAAAGAATTATATTTCTTCAGTAGAATTTTCTATAAATGTAAAACTAATTATAATTTTCTATGCATATATATTTACTTATAACTTTATTATCTGTCTATACTTCTGAGATGAGGTAGAGTTTACACTATTTACATTGTACAGACTATTTTCCTCATCTTTATTGCTATGTTTATGACATTTTGGCTGTTGTATAACCAGACCTTCTTCACGTGCTAGGAATTTCAAACCAAATCTCTTATTACAATCACTGGGGTATTGCTTGTTATTTGTTCACCACTGTCATAGCCTGGTATTGAACTTACAACTTTTTGGGTCAAGTCACTGGAACTAACCAGTGCCTATATCCACTGGGCCATGTGTCCTTGAGGACATCAGCATTCCTAGATGTACTAATATCTTGAACAGAGAGAGGGTTCAAGATATCCGTATACTGTAAGCCAACATTCACCAGATAATACCTCAACTTCAACTCCCACCAACCATACAGTGGAAAGAAAGGGATCGTTCATTGCCTGCAACATTGAGCAAAAGTCATAAGCGTTGACCCAGAGACATACAAACAGGAAATGGTCAGTATAAGCAGTACCCTACAACATAACTATCCAGGGTACATGACAACAGCTCCAACAAATGTGGGAGGAAGGGTACATGAGGATAACAACACTCAGAAAACAGCCTCAGTCTGTCTACCCTATGTGAAGGGATTATCAGAGAAAATACAAAGGAGCAGTGATTTTGATTTTCAAAATACTGTGATTATGAAAGACTTTTTTTTCTTGGCTTGTATGTTACCCCTTTAATTTTAATAAAGGCTTTGAGAATGTTTTGCTGATTGAGTCAATTGCAGATAAGTGAAAACCTGGTTGGTAATCCAAAGAAGGTGAGAATTCTGAGATTGGCAAAGTTAACCTCCTAGTGCATATGTTTCCAAATTTCATTTTTGTTGTGGCCTGTTAGGGCCAGGAAGAAAAACATGAAAAGAAGAAGGTAGGTTAAACCAGTGTACTGGAATAACATAAACATATATACAAAATAAGCGTGTTATTAGTCAGTAGATAGAAATGTTCATTTGAACTGTCAAGTTACACTGCATCTCAACTACCTCTCAGGAAGTCTTGCAGGTTAGTATTTATGAAAGAGGAAGAGTTCATTCCAATGTAGATAGGGCACCATAACAATTTTATAGATCTGGATTAAACCAGAATGAAATATAGGATTGCACTGAAATGAAAGCAATATTATTGGCTAAAATGAAAATACAGAATTGTTTAATTTGAATAAATATTATTGAACAATTAATAAAAATTAAATTATCCAAAATATTCTTTACAAAAATATAAACAAAATGATGAAAAAAACTTGCTTAAAATATGATTGCAAAACTGGAATAAAATAAATGTTATATCTGTGAAAAGAAGTAAAAGAAGAAATAGCTTCATTAAACTTTGAGGAAAAGAATTTTGAACAGTAAACTTAGAATTTGTGCTTGATCTTAGAAAAATCATGAAAAATAATAACAATGGTTATTTCTTAATGTTAATTTCAGTTGCTTTTTATTACATCTTCTCAGTCATCAAGGATCAGAAATAAATGATAAGCCTTTAGCAAGACCTGAACTTATATTTTCTTCTACTTAAGAAATTTACTTTAACATGAGAGTTGCTTTACTGATTAAGCCACAAACACAAAAGTCTAACTATAACTTATATGGTCAGAGTTGCCCTTGCATTCATAATTTTTTATGCATGTTGAAATTGATGCTATGTTTAATGTGTGCTTATATCCACTAAATTAGTTAATAGTAAGATTACCTGGAATTTTTATTTGATAATGAATTGTTAATTAATTTTTGAATGGGTAAAAAAGTAATTGAAATTAGAATTAAAAAATAGTTAAAAATGAATAATAATTGACTACATTTCATCTGAAAAATTCAAAACAGTTGTGGTGTTGATTGTTTGAAGCTGTCTTTTTTTTATTGATGATCTTTTGATTTTGTCACAAATTTTGGTTACCTTCAATTTTCCAGTGTTTTTTGTGCTAGAAAAAAAATGTATTCAAGTAAAACTACCCATTTTAACTGAATTAAAACTTCTAACTGAATTTTTTTCAAGAAAAGATTAAAATATAAGAAATATATAAAAGAAAGTGAAGTAAAATAAAATTTAAATAAAACTCAGAAAATGTACAGTATTAGACATGAACTGATACTTACTCATGCAAAAAGAAGGATATCAAACATGCAAATTTATTATCTGCTTCATGATTACAAGTTGAAAATGTGAATGTTTACTCATTGTAAGTGTTTTGTGTTGGATGTGGACAGGTTGATAACTGAGATTGATTGGATTAGTTATAATAAAGTGAAAAAACTGTCAAATATATTCTTTGTATTGTCAGAATAAGAAGAGAGTAATAAATTTCCTTTGTTTCCAATCGGATAGGTGTTTGCCATTTGTAGTCTGTTCCTACTTTTCCAGTAAAAGGATGACAATTTCATTATGTCTTTTCTAAGTTTTATCTTATATGCAGCTCAGTGAGTGAGAAGTGCGGGTGCTTATGATTTGATAGATTGCAGTCTGATAAAAGCAAAAAATTACAGAATCGTAACAACAATCATGTTTTTTCTATCAAACAAGAAATAATAAATGTGAATTTGTCAATGGGATTTCTAATAAAAAAAATTACAAGATTATAGCAATTTGCAACATCTAGGATAAATAATAGAAAGTCTTTACTTTCAAGAACATTAGAAAATACTGTATCTGATAGCATATACAACACTTCTCACATAATTTTCTTTCTGAAAATTACCTAAAGAATATATATCTTTTATAATAATGTTCAAACTATAATAGGTTCAAATGTTACAAAAGTAGAGGGTTACAGAGTAAGAGGCACAGTTTATGGAGATTTGTGGAGAAGATAACAATTGACATTAAACATGAACAGGTTAAGATTGTAGTGATTAAGGAAGCATACATTTGGGAGTTAATTCCACAAAGTAGCAGTTCATGGGAAGAAGCTGCTTGAGTGCAACTTACGTCCCAATAATGGAATATGAAGGGTATGTGGGTAGTTCATTACAATGTGTGGGACATGGTGCGTCCTAATCGTAAAGGTTAGAAGTGATGGAACTAAGGAATGTAGTTAATTTGAAGACTTTCCATGGAAATACCACTAGAGCAGTAAGAGGCTTGTGACATTTGATTACTCACAAAAAAATGAAGACTCTTCTGCAAAGTGAAGACTGAGCAGTTCCTGCCCAGACATGACATCATTACTTCATTTTTGGCCTGATCTGGCTCTTGTAAAGGTAGAAAATAGCAGGAAGGAGTCAGGTACTTACTGAAGCAGTATAGGGAACCAACCATTTTTTCAGTATCTTTAGCAATAGATCATATGTACAAGTTTCACTTGAGGTCTGGGTTGAGTTTAAGTCCCAACAGGCGCTCAAAGCCTCCCTGAGAGAACACTTGTTCATTGCAATAGATGAAAATTCAGGGTCTACTCAGTTATAATGAAACATTACTAGTTTGGTTTTTGAGGCATTGAATGTGACCAGCCAATTTTTCCACCACTGAACAGTTAAAGTTAGGTGAGAGGAGAGATTAGTTTCCAAGCTTTGATCATCTAGAGTTTTGCAGGTGTATCCATATGCTAGTGTATCATCAGCATAGATATTTACAAATGATTGGAGTATACTCTTAGGCAGATCATTTATGTAAAGTATACAGAGGGTTAGTCTGAGAAGCAAACTTTGGATGATGCTTGCATTGATTAATTAAGCCTTGGACAACTAGCCATTAACAACTGCCATCGGGGACCTACACATTAACAGGGACTTTATAATTGAGAATACACTTCTATTGATTGTATAGTTAGAGAGCTTGTGCAGTAACCCTCTGTGCCACACCTTGTCAAAGACCTTTGAAATATCTAATGCCATCATCCTTGAGATGTATTTATAGTCTATTCTCTCACTGATTCTGTGAGTAATAACAGAATATCAGCAGTGGACTGAGTCAATCAAAATCTATACTACCTGTTGCTCAAGAAGTTGTCCTTATCAAGGTGATCAACAACATTCTTATAGTTTCAAAACATTTTCTAATGGCACCAAGAAGGCTGATGGGTCTATTCTGTGATGGAGTAACAGCGAAAAAATGTGTTCATATATTTTTGGGAAAATTCAGAAAATTGAAAAGAATAATTAATTTTCTTATTTGCAAAGTTACCCTGCATATTTGTGTCTCACTGGGTAGTTCACTTATCTTTTTATATCAATCCCGCAGTAATTAAATAATGTAATTTTCTATTAATTATTTCTTTCTTTGAGGAAAATCTATTTCATGCTATCATTTTTTTAACATTCTGAGTAAAACCTTTTATATTGAGAATCATATAAAAACAAAAAATAAAAACTAGATATTTTGAATCAACAAAAAACTTCCAAATAAATGTTAAAGTTTATTATTACAAAAATTATCTTTAGCATACAAAATAAACTAATGTTACATAATTATTATAAAAGTAAATGACTATATAAAATGGAAAAAAACATACATTATTTAATTTTCAAATGGTTAATGATTTTAATGTTCACCCATTATAATACTTATGATAAAAATTATTGTAACAAGAATATGTATGACAGCAACATTGTATTTAATGTTACTGCTGCAAGTATACAGGTTAGAGGATACATGTGTAAGACATCCATAATGATTAAACTCATGACTAGCTTGGTAATCACTACACTATAGTGAGAAACATTCTACAAGTTCTGGTAACTGTAACATTCTTACTTGTAATAGCATTCATGTTAAAAGTTTTAATGAGTGTGATTACAGAAGCAAGGATTATATCATAAAGATAAAAATAAAAAAAACAGATTTATTCTCTTAATAATTCAGTATGGAAAGACTTTTGAGTAGTTTTTTTGCCTCCATTTTTTTTAAAGATCCCTTGTTATCAATCTCTTCAGGAGCCCTTTGCAAAAGTTTTTTTCTCTTTTGAATTATTAACTTTTTATTAATCTGATCTAAGAAGAAAAAAGGGAAAGAAATTAAGAGTTTAAAAAATAGAATTCAATAAAGATTATATTTTTAATTTAAGGATCAGGATTTTGGATTTAGAGATGGTGCATTTTAAAGAGAAAAAAACCCTGCATTGCAATCAATTTTTTATGAAAACATGAGAATAGAATTTCATTTAGAACAAGATGGTTGAATAATTTTTATGTCTTTAATTCTCTTGGTGCAAAATAAAGCAAAAATAAATACAAAATATGGCTTTTATGAATCTGACAAATTGTTGTTTAGTTAAATAAATAAAATCTACGATGTATTGAGGAATAAGTGTTTTATCAATGTATGAGGGTCATTTATATTAATGTACTGAGAATTCTTACAGAAGTTCCAATTTTTAAGAATTTCTCATCAGATTAACATTTCATATTTTAAATCCAAATGTATAGAATATGTTTATAATAAATATCTTTATTTACATTAAGTATTGTGATTTTTTCTGTTATTTTTTTTTTATTCAAGCATCAAATGTACATTTTTCTGCTACTGTTCAGGGCAGATCTAAAGTTTTGAGCAGGCTGGGATTCAAAATTAATGATTTTTCTCTTGTATTTAACTTGTAGCTTTTTAGCTCTCGGATTGAGAAATGAGTAAAGTTAAAAAATATATAGAAGTCAAATAAATTTACTTCGGATACAATAAATTAAAAAAAAATTGTTAAAAATAATACAGAAAACATCTTACTTAATCTAAATTATTAGGCATTTGCAAACGTTCCAAGCACTTTTTTGAAAAACAGAAATTGAATATACATATGGGTGTAACCCTATTTCCATGCCGGTATATTTTATTTTGTTAAATACAACAGAGGGAGAGAAATTGATATTAGTGGTATTGTTAGTTGTGCTTTATTGTAATCCGCAATGTGAGCTTACATAAAAAAAAAAGATATTTTTAATACTATTTTGTACTTGTAAAATCTGGGGAATAGAGAAATTGGCTGATAATTCGGAAAAAAGAGAAAAATATACTTTCTTCTTTTTTTTCATATACAAAACAAATTGTTTTGAGCCAAATGGAAGTTTGAAAAATAGCCATAGCCATAACAAAATGTCAGGATTTCCTTGATGAGGCCAGGTAGGGTTAAATCCTCAAAAATTATTCCTGGGAACAGATTCTAAAATCGAAAAACAAATGATGTAATGGAAAGAAAAAAGACAGAAAGACATTACATCATGTAGGCTGTTGATATTTTATTCGTCGAGCCATGGCTCCCCGTAAATCGTGTGGGTGGAAAATAATCTCATTGGTCAAAGCATTGAGTCACATAGATCCCCTGAGAGGATTGGGTACAGCTATAAAAATTCAAACTCAGTGCAAAAAATCAGAGTTGTTTGGGTAGTTTTTGAAATTACAGTCGAAATGTGATGACTGAGAGTAAAGACTTCCCAATTGGGGAGCCACGACCCAGAGGCTGGTTGCCTACCACAGAACTTATGGCTGAAGACATAAAGAAATGTAGAAAAGCCTGCTGCCAATTAACTTAAAGAGTTAATGTTGAATAATGCGCCTTTGATAAGAACCCCGAAAGAACTTTATTGTTTTAAAAGTTATTTGAAGAATTGAAAGTTCTGATTATTCTTAACAAAAAGTTTACATTGTTATAAAAAAATTTTTGAGAGTTGCTGAGAGAGGTTTTCGAGTGACAAAGATCAAATGACCCCCACACCACTACTGCTTGTCGCTCTGTTATTTGGCTGTCTCTGCAAAGTTTGATAAATGTCGAAGAGACATTTTTATTATCTGGAGAATTGACAGCCTGATTATTTTTAAAAATTGAAAGCTCTGATTACTTTTAATGAAACTTTGGAAGGACTTATTTTTATTTGAAGATTGAAAAGCTCTGATATTTTTAATGAAACTTAGAAAGGACTTATTTTTATTTGAAGATTGAAAGCTCTGATATTTTTAAATGAATCCTCTCTCTGTTGTAAACTTGAATTTCGACAATTGTATTTTCTGCTTTTGTAATTAATCAATTTTTTTTATTATTATAAAGACTTTCTTTCATAACTCATCCAGAACTTATTCATGTATTTAATTTTTATTTTTGGTGCCGTAATTATTTTATTTTAACCACAAGTGTACACAAGTGTCCAGTCTGGATATGGTAGAAATACAGCTACCAGGTTTTCACAACATCACTTTCTGAGATCAAAAGAACACAGCGTGGGCAGTAAGTTTGTTGTTGTAATAGACGCGTTGAGGACCAGCTACTGTGACGAGATCATCACAACTAGCAACCTGAAAGCATTGACATAACTGGTACCATTATGACATCATCATCACAGCAGGCTCTGTTGCCAAACCAGGGAACAAACCAGCCGAGCAGATGAGTGTTACATGGGAATTTAAAAGGTTGCCAAACAATTTTAAATAGGTGCTGCATGTATTCATATGTAAACAATTGAAGAAGATGCAGCATACAAAACTTGGGTTTCTTATTCACTTGTTTTTATATAATTTGTAATGAAACAAAGTTATCAGTGTCTTTTGAGTATGCTCATTTTCTTTTTGTTCCAGAAGTTAAGTAAGTTTAAGCATCACATTAGTGGTTAAGCTTGTGCAGAGTTAGAACAACCAAGGAAAGATTCATATTTACTTTATTGTTGGAAGGCTTAAACATGGTTATGGGAGTATGTTTACTTTTTCTTGGTTCAGAAGTTAGGGTAAGTACCATTATAAATGTTGTGCTCAAGTCAGTCTTGTGCAGAGCTGAAACGGCCAAAGAAAGGTAGTATTTAGTTTATTGTTGGATGATTTAAACATGGTTATAGTTTATTGTTGGATGATTTAAACATGGTTATAATGGTCAAGCTCAAGTCAGCCTTGCATTGATTTTGAATGACCAAAGAAAAAATTGATTTATTTCATAGGTGGAGCTTTTGAAGGACATGTATGAATGCCTTGGAAAATGAAAAGAGAGGTCAATCCTCAGCAGAACAGTTCCACATGGTGCTACATCTTGGAGCAAATGTGGAGAAAGAGTGTGAGGCAGGAAAATGTTTCTTTCTTTTATAAACTTAACCAGCAACACCGGACAGCATTTGATGAAGCCAAGTTGGGTATTTCTTTTACTTTTAGCATCATGGAAAATTCATTTCATTTCATTTTCTTTTATTATTATTATTTTATTTTTTGATTTTATTTCATTTTCCCCCAACATAAATGAAACCATTTTTTATTGGAAATTTTTTAGAACATCAAATATATTGCATAAAAAACAAAATAATAAATATTTGTTTTTACAGTTAATTTAGTATATATATATATATATATATATATATATATATATATATATATATATAAATTAATTATAAAATTTCTTTACCTAAATATTAGAAATTAAATTAAATTTTTATTGGTGACAGGTTGTCTAAGCCTTCTGGGTTTTCATTCTGTAATATTGGCTTACCTTGTTTTTCTACTTCTCCCAACTCAAAGATGTTCCCTATCGACTTGAGACTATATCTTGTACTTAAAATTTCCATTATGTTGTGGAGAAATATTCTTTTCAATGCAACAATTTGGCTGCGTCTCACCATAAATAATCATTCAAGAAGTGATTCTATTGATGTTATTTAAACTTATTCACAAATAATTTTTATTAGGAACTTTAGACTTAAAATAACTATGGTATGTTATAAGCGTGCATCAATTGTATATTCATTGAGAACTCCTGTATATTTATGTAATGCTTTACATAAGATGATCATAGCTGTTTTGAAAGTTTTCAAATGATGCTGTTCATTTCATCTATCTTGAGTTTTAAAGCATCATAACCAATAGTCATCTGGACTTTGTTTCAAGAGACATTTCACCAATCTTAAAAGGATGACACCACTTTGAAGCAATACATTCAGAGACTGTTTAATTTCCTTCCATCGGCTTTGAGACCTGTTTTAAAATAATACCTCAAAATTGCCAGAATCTCAATTCTTGTACCTGCTGTTGTGCTCCATTTTTTAAAGATCTGAACATCTGAAACAAAAAATAAAATATGGCTTATTTTATCCAGTGGAGTCAACAAAAAAAATGACTATCACAGTAAATTCCTGGTATTGCCTGGTATTGAACTCATAACTCTAAGAGTCCAGTCAGGAACTAACCACTATCTACTGGGCCACTTAAAGACAAGAACAACTGAATTTTGGGGACTTATAAATCTAATGTCCAGTAACCCTTTTTTTACCAGAGTTCATTTGCAATTTTTTGATGTTAATGGTTTTCTCTAGTAGCTCATATTTTGACCCTAATGATTTTCTCTGGCACTCCATATTACTGGTTCCCATATTGTGTTCATCTCTATGCTTGGTTGGCTTAGGAGATTTTTGTAGCCTAGCATATGTGCTGATTCCTTAAGTTTACATAGTTTCCAGTAGCGTTCTCTATCTATTATTTCAACTTCATCCCACAGGGGATGTGATCCCCTTTCTCCCTTCATATATGGTCAGCTACACCTGATTTTTCTATCTCCCCTCATGTTACAGCCTTGCAATGTTCTTGTAGCCTTACTTTAAGGGGCTGGCCTGTCTCTCCTTCATATTTCTTTTCACAACTACATGGAATGGCGTACACACAGTCCTTAGCCATGTCCTCTTCTGTTGATCCTTTGTATTTTCTTTGATAACCCTTTCACATAGAGTAGACAGACTGAGGCTGTTTTCTAAGAGTTGTTATCCTCATGCACCCTTCCTTCTGTATATGTTGGACTTGTTGTCATGTACCCTGGATAATTGTTTCATTGTAAGGTACTGCTTATACTGACCATTTCCTGTTTGTATGACTCTGAATAGCTGCTTATGATGTTTACTCGATGTTGAAGGAAGAGGACTTCTTTATATTGTATGGGTGGTGGGAGTTGAAGTTGAAGTGGTGGGAGTTGAAATTGAGGTATTGTCCAGTGAATGTTAGTTTGTGGTACACGGATGTCTTTCAATTTGTATTTTTTAGTTTATTTTTTATTTTAAATTTTTTGTTTACTTTAAATCAAACTTCACTTTACTATATAAATATTCTAATTTTAAGCCAGACACTCTGTGATCTAGTAAGCCTTTCTTTTATTGAACCTTTTGTTATATATCTATATATATATTCGATCTTTTGCATTCTGGCAAGTCTTTGTAACTGTGATATAGAAGAAGGTTCAGTCTATTTTATTGGTCATTAATGGATCTACAGACTTTTAAAACTTAGTAAAAATTGTTCTTTCTTTATTTTTATTTTTTATTTGTTAACTTTTTATTTCATTTTATTTCTTATTTATTTATTTTTTTAATAGAAGTAGATAGGCTCTTCTATCACCTGGTTCTCTCTTCTTTTGAATATAAGTAGAAGCTCATCCTTTGTTTCCTATTTAAAAAGGATTTCCCAGTTATTTTCATCTCCTCATGCCTTAACAGTAGTACTTTTGTTAATTTTTTTTTTAGCCTGTGTGGATGGTAGCAATGTCTCTTCATACTGAGGGTGTTGGGTTGGCAGTTTTCTGTTTGCAGTTTCTGACTGGTAGTTAAGAACCCAAACTCTTGTTTAGCATCTAGAGAGGCTACACTGATCAAAAGTTGCATAAGATTGGAATTCTTGCAGTGTCATGTTGCAAGTGCTTCTGGTGGACAACTCTTCAATCTGCACCAGTTTCCATCCTACACATGTCACAGTTAATGACCATCTGCTACTACTACTCCAGGTCTTTCCTTACCAAAACCAAGCATGACAATCCACAACCAAAGATGTAAAACTAAACCAGCTAAGCTAAAAACACTAAAATCACTCAGAATTTCTTTCTCTGATATCTGTGGTATATGTACCAACTTTGCAGTGTGGAATCATTCCTCCACAAAAGGTCCCCAGACATGCTAGCTCTCTGTGAAACCAACCTTAACCCCCAAATCCTCTTCTTGGATTTCTTGATTCCCAATTAACTTCCACTCCTCCATGCCCACATGCATGGCCTGGAAGTTTATGTCTGTGAACATATCCCACTGGCTAGGGAACTCTCTTGAATCCCCAGACCATTCTTACATGTCTCTCAGTTACTCTCGACTAAACTCAGCAATTTTATCTTTCTCTACCATTCATCTTCCTCTCCTGACTGCTCCATGCTAGATAGTATTTCAGATAATATCGACAAAGCCATTTTCTCTCACCCATTTGCTAACATATTTGAGTTTGGTGACTTCAGAGCCCACCATGCCAAGTGGCTGGAAAACAGTCACTGATCTTGCTGGCGTCTATACGCTGAACTTCTGATCACTCAGTCTCTCATGCAAGTGGTGAATTTCCCCACATGTTTCTTCATTAACCCTGAAAGACATGCTTTCCTTCTAGATCTCTGATTTACTTCTATTCCTGACTCTTGTCAAACCATGCAGCTCTACACTCTTGACTACTCTAATGATGCTGTGGTTTCCATAAATATCTCTTTCCATTCCTCAACCTTCTACAAACCTTCTACTAGCAGAATATCTTACTACTACAAAGAACAGACTTGGACTTGTTCCGAGACTTCCTTTGTGATTTTACTTGGAACAAAGTTTTTAGTCTCCCTGTTGAAGACTGTGCCTCTGAGGTCTCTTTCTGAGTGAAAGCCAGCATTAATGCTTTCATCCCAGCTAGGAAATTCCATCTTAAACTTCATTCATTCCCCTGGTTCTCTCCTGCCTGCTTAGCTGCCGTTGCCCACAGGAATCACTTCGAGCTTTATCAGAGCAATGTGTCTGACTACAATAGGCGCCTTTTTGTCTCCACTCATAATGAATGCAAGCATGTCCTAAATGATGCTAAGCTGTTGTTTGTCGATAGGATGAAGCAGTGTATAAGCATCTTGTAAGTTTGATTCTGAAGACTACTGGTGGCTCTGCAAAAGTGTGCTAAACAACAGAAAACCCTCAATCACTCTATTCAATCAATTTGAGGTCCTCACATTTACAGTGAACAAAGCCGAGAGCTTAGCACACAAATTTTCTTCTAACTCCACACTTGACTCATATGGAGTACCTACACCCGACTTCCCACCTAGAACTGAGGTCAAACATCTCATAAGGTAAGCAGGAGTGACAGTATACCTGCCATCATTCTAAAGAAATGTGCCCCTGAACTCTCCCCAAACTTTACAACTGCTGCTTCACTGCTTCCTGTTTTTCTGCTTGTTAGAAATCCTCCTCTGTAGTTCCTGTTTATAAAACTTTGGGCAGCCCTCTTTCTCCTCTAATTATCACCCTATCAGCTTCTTACTGTTTTTTGGTAACGTATTCAAGACTATTATCAATACTAAAATGGTTCATCATCTCACATCCAAAAACCTACTCTCTAACAAGCAGTATGTCTTCTGCTTTGCTAGGTCTACTGCTGATGTGCTAATGACCATTACTGAATATATATGCCAGGTTCTTCATAAGAACGGCAAAACTGGAGCTGTTGCCCTGGATGTCTTTAAAGTACTTGGCAGGGTTTGGCATGATGACCTTCTGTGCAAACTACAGGGTTACAGTATCTCTGGACGACTATCCAATTTAGTCCAATCATTCCTACTTAATCATGAAATGAAGGTCATTTTGAAAAGGCATGCTTCCAGATCCTTTCATACAAATGCAAACATACCTCAAGGCAAAAGATGCAATATCAATTGCCACCTTTTATCTCCTTGATTCCTATCTTTCTCCTATCTTTTTTTTTTGACATCCCCTCTACCTAGTTTTTCGATCTTTTTTATTTTTCCTTTTCTCCCACTTTTCTGTGTACATCAGTGGCAGTCTTGTCTTGCTTGGAGTGAAACAATTATAAAAAAAATGACTATAATAGTGAGCTATTAGCAAACACACCTAAATTCTGAATACAACCCCCCCCCAAAAATAGTTAATTAAAAATGAAATTTAAATTCATTAAATATGACTTTTAAATAAAGATAGTTTTTAGATACCAAGGTTCAAAATTATCTTTAGAATTTACTGAAAAAAAAACATAGAAGGAAACATCATCAAAAATATAGAAAAATTTGTCAGAATGAATAAAAACAAATTTTATTCTCAGACATAATCAAATGAAATGTAGTCATTTTTCATTTGTCTAACTGCTTGGTGTCTGTGGCCATTAACTTATTTCATTTTGTCAGTGGATGATTGCATTTTGCAATACTGCATGATTGTAGCTGTATTTGCAGTTTCTGCTCAATAGTTGGAGTATAGAAACATAAGATTAGAGGTTACATTTTATATATTTCATACTAGGCAATTGTAATCTATAATAACATGGATAGTATTCATTAAACAAGAATGTCAATACTCTAATTTACTCTCATGATTAAATATATAGTGATGTCACAAATATTCTAAGTATTCTATTCTATCATGAAGTAAGAAGATGTTAAAATTCCTATAGTAAAATTAGCATATAAACAGATATAGAGAATTTAGTGCAGATTCAAAATCTTGAACATTCAATATTTGCCCATTTCTTTATTACAGAAAATATATTTTTATTATAGAAATCCTATGTGCTGGTAGCAAATTGACTATTTGTATGGAAAGTGGAATTGTTGAGCCAAGCTCAAGTTCCATTCTAATCCATTGTATTCACTTACACTAATGAATTCATTTCTTCCATCCCCAACTGTGGATTAAATAGTAGGACACTGGAATTTCTAGTTTTGGGTGACATCTAGTCTAGGAGAGAGAAAACTGAATTAAAACTATTGGAGAAATCACGCCACTATCATTCCAAAAAAGTCATGGCATTTCACAGATAATAAATAAAAAGGTTTATTTTGGCCTCACTCACATAAGAATTTGTAATAGCCATTTTTATTAATTGAAAAAAAAAAGATTAGTATCTAGTAATTATTAAGTTAGCAACTCAAAACAATTGTAAAGTTTTGTCGAATGATTAAGGATGAATGAAGAACATTTAAAAGTGAAATTTGATGATTAAAAACACTTATTTAATTTCCTCTTATTTATACTTTAAAACATTTAACTTACAAATACTAACATTATTATTATTATTGTTGTTGTTGTTGTTTTATTATATTATTAATATTCTTTTGACTATTTACTTCCCTGAAATACTTCTGTAGTGATTGATATGAACACTAATAATTATATTGTGAACTCCACTATCATTAAGAAAACAAAAACTAAAGTAACTATTGGTAGCAATAGATATATCAGTCAGTTAAGTGCCATACATGATACACATTTTGGTAATCATGTCTCTTTCAATCCATGACTGACTCGGCAGAAGATTATCTAACAGTAGGTTGCTATTTCTTTCTGCAGTAGATCAGTTGCTAATCAAGGCTATAGAATCCTATCTGTCCTGCTATTTAACCCATAGCTAGAGGGATAAGAGTGAGATTAATACTTTCCCCAAGTTATTTGTATGTAAGTAAATGCAACAAATTTGAACTTGGCCATTCAATTTCTCATTCTCAGATGATATCCACTGCACCACAATGCACATCTGTATAGATATATAACAGGCAAGAATGAATATTTTAAATACATAATTGATGTAATGAATATGTAATGAATATGCATATACCTTGGTTCCCCATCACATTAATGTGATTGGCTTGTGTCAGCCATAGATACAGACTGCGGCAAGGATGCATAGAGGTCTATGTCCAGAGGTCTATGTCCATAGGCCTACTACTAGAGATCTACAGGTCTTCAACCAGAGGTCTACTGCTACAGGTCTTCAACTAGAGGTCTACATTCATACATTAATATGGCTATTGGTCTATGTCTATTGACTATGTCTATGTCTCAGGATACTGCATATGATGAGTACCGTCCATTATGTCTACTTACCAGACTGACCTACCCAGTTACATTTGCCTAAACTGCTTAACTACCTAGAATGATATACATATCCCTTTCCAGGACATATCAATAATATATGATGCAATTATTTATCTACCTCTTACTGATATTTTTGTTATATATTTGGATTATTGCCTTTTAGTAGATAAATCAAAAGGCTACAATGTAATCTAAAAGCAGATGTCAGTGTGAAGAAATGAGCCAGAATCAATTACAATATTAGAACAAAATCATAGCAAACAATAAAAACATTTCATTTCTCAGATATATAAAAATTTAGTTCTTAGATCATATTTTGCATTTTCTATTATCAAGAAAATTCCTTAATGTAATGCATGTAGAGAAATTGAATTCTAACAGACACAAGAAAGAAAAATGATGAAGGGAAATTTGCTACCAACTGAATAAATAAATAAATCAAAAATAAAGTAGAAATTAAAAACGAAGGCAACAAAATTGTAAGCAGTAGAGTGCAAAAGTTGTGGCAGAGGATGTGACAGCCCCAGGCATTCATATCAGGAGGGAATCCAATCAGAGAGTAAAATAAAAAATTAGTTTTTAAAATTTTAAATTGTCTCTTAACTTCATTGTACAAGTGCCCTACAGTCTCACAAGCTGATGCGAATTTGCATCGATGTTTTGATGAGTGAGAATGAAGTAGGCTCTTCTACTTGAGTCTTAGGGGCATACAATCAAAAGGTTGATCACAGGAATCACCAAACCCCTGCACATCACTGATTGTAAAATTAATTTATAAATGGACACACAGCCAAAATTTAGAAAACTTGAAAAACAATGACCTCAGAATACAATGGAAGATTAATAAAATTATGGAAAAAAAATTGAGCTTACAACAGTTTAATAAATAGTTCTTAACAATTGTGAATTTTGTTGATAACAATAGAAATGCCTTATAAAAAGATATTTGATATAAAGAAAACATATCATAAAATAGTTTCACATTTAAAATTAATCCAGCTCAGGACTTGATAATAAAATTCATATAATCAAATATTCTTGATAATTAATATAAGCAAAAAAAAGTGAATCTAAGAAAATGATTGCATCTCATCTGTTTAAATACAGCAAAGATTTGCGACTAAAGGAATGTGCTTTACTTTTGTAGGTGAAATATATTTCCTATATTTAATTATATCACGTGAATTTGAGTATTAACTTCATTTTACTTATGACAACGGAAATTCTTTTCTTTACAAAAAATTCAATGAATTATCACAATTCACTAAATCAAGTAAGAACTGGAATAAAGGTTTGGTTATTTAATGCTAACAAGATTTTTAGAATAGGTTCGTATGAATAGAATAGGTAAACTTTTAAAAATGTATTGTTGATAATTTTTTTATTTCAAAAATATATTGCTGGTATTTTTACTATAAAAATCTATTTTTCTGCTTTTATAGTGTATTGACCCCAGTTTGGGGGTTAAGTACTTGCCCACAGCTGGAACCCTAACAGAAAAAAAGCAAAAGAAGTAGCAGAAGATGAATAATAAGAGAGAGAGAGAGAGAGAGAGAGAGAGAGAGAGAGAGAGAGAGAGAGAGAGAGAGATTACAAATATAGAGAAAAGGTTAAAGAGGAGAAATTAGGAAAAAATGTAAATAATGAACAAATGAAAAACAAAGGAAACAAAATAGCATGGGAATAGAAGTGGAGGTTGAATGAGATTGAAACTGAGAAGAAGGAGTGGTAGGAGTGCAGAGTGGTACTGAAAGAGAAAGGAGGAGGAGGAGGAGACAGATTAGAAGGATTAAAGTAATAAGAGAAGAGGAGAAAGACTGTTAGTAGGGATAGGAGTGAAGAAGAGTGCTAAAAGAGTGGTAAGAGGAGGAATGGTATAGGAAATTTGGAGGATTGGAGAGAGGAAAGTGTTTAATGAAGAAGGGGAAGATTGGTATGACAAGAAGGCAAAGAAAAGAAAAAAAACAAAGTGAAAAAGTACAATAAAATTTATGGAAGAATGTAAATAAAAGGATAAAATGTTTCAATCAGACAAAAGAGATAAAAGATGAGAAAGAAAATATTTTTATGTTGTTATTACATGACTATAGAGTCTGCGTGGACATCAAGATATTAAAAGAGAAAGGAATAAGCTCTTTACCAAAAAATGCACCACTTCAGGAAGAAATTTTGTGAAAAGGAATTCACAATGGAAAGAAGACAGAATAAATGTAGAAAAGAAAAGGAAATGGAGTAAAAATGAGGGACGAATTAAAAAGACACAGAAACAAGCGTCAATCAAAATAATAGTTTATAAATAAGTACATTAAATTATAAAATACCTGTTAGAGTTATAAATTTGTTAAAATGGTCACCATTTTTCTCTGCCTTGCAATTACATTAAATTATATTAATTATTCCATAATCATAGCAATATTTCTACAGAAATATTGTTGCTTAATCACTTCATCCATGGAGTAAGTAAACAACAAGTAAGACTTAAAGAAAATGGCAACAGAAAGAACATTTCTATTCAGAATCATGAAAAGACAGCTGAAACTCCTTGGACACATTCATGAGGAAGGAGGGCTTGGAAAGCTTAACCCTCACAGAGTCAGATTGAAGGCTAGAAAGATGGGTGAAGGCAACAAGTTATGAACCTGACAAGCATATGTGAATGGATAGCAAAATGGGGGAAGGAGCATTAGCAAAAGAAGAAAAATTACAGTTTAGGAAGTTGTGAAGAATAGTAATTTTAAATCATGTGATAGCAATAAAAGATGGCTGAAGTAGCAGCAGCTGCTGAATAGAGCTCATATATATATATATATATATATATATATATATATATATATCACTAATCAAGAAATAGACATTATCAGGCACTCCCGTAAGACATTATTATACCATAACGACACATTATGGATAAAAAAAGATGACTTAAACAACTTTGACAACCCCATGGGTATACACCCATGATGGGACTGAGGTAACAGAATTAATAGGTTGTTTATTGTTATATAAACTAAATAAGTACATAGATTTCAATAACCACGGGTTGTACCGTGATGACATTGATAACAGTAACCCCCAAAAATGTGACAACATACAAAAAAACTCCATTGGTTTTTCAAAAAGTACGGCTTTGATTTGGATGTTGAAAGCAATTTAAAAGTAGTAAATTTAGACATTACACTAAATATTTTAAATGGATAAATCTCCCCTTATATGAAAGAGAACCAAAATCTGCAATACGTAAACACTAAATCTAATCACCCCGCCCACATTGTGCGGGGTATTACCAAAAGTATCTCCTATAGACTATCAAACAATTTATCTAGCAGAGATATTTTCAATAATCTTAAAAAAGTGTACTAATTAAAAGTGGTCATACAGATAGACTGGTATACCCCGATATTAAGAGAGGCAAACATAAAAACAGAAGTAGGAACATCCTATGGTTTAATATATTAGCTTTATCACTGATATTGAGCACTTTCAAATAAGTACCGTGCATATATAATATATAAATAATATAATATATATAACAAATTGCATATATATATATATATATTTCTGTTTATATACATACACATTTCACACACACACATATATATGTTTGTGAACTTATACAGGAAACAATGAGGAAAAAAATGTAATTGTATAGGAGTTATGGATGCTTGCATATATGTCTAGTAGCCACTACTTGATCATGTGATGAAGGAAGATATATTTATTTTCAATGCAGAAAGGTTTGTACAGATTTAAACATATAAACCCAACTTTAAATTTTGTAAGCCCTTTGCACTCAAACTTTTGTAAGCCCTTTGCACTCAACATTAAACAGAATATTTTAAGAAAGTTTCAAGAAACATCAACCTAATTCTTTTACAATAAGTAATGCAATATAACTCATCTTCCATTCATTATTTCATTGTCAAAGTATTCACTGCCATATAATTTTGAAAAGATTCATTATCATTTCAAACAGTTTAATCATTTTTAATATCAGCCAAACTTTTTCAAGTGAACTATTTGCGTAAAAATAGAAGCAATATTTTTCTTGTAGTGTAAAGTGAAAACAGTAGAATTATTTTTTAAATCACAAAAATGCTTCAAATACATGTTATTTTATTTTCAGCAATCTTATAATGGAATAACTAATAATATAAGCATTTAATCATATTACTAGATTACCAGTGCATTAAAAATAGCAGTATATTTAAGCAATTTTGTAATATTTTAGCATAAAAACAAACTTTGTTACTCTGCATTTTCTTGTTTATATTCAGTATTTTCTACTTGCCATATTTCCTTTTTTCAAAGGTATACTCCAGTGATATAAACAATAGGCAATTTATTTTAGTATTGTGCATTAGGCCTGAAAGTTAAGGTGCTGGATCATGAGAACACTTTATTATACAATAAAAATTAAAAACTTTTCTAGTTTGGAAATTATAGAAAGCCTTATTAATACTTAATTAAACTAAAAGCAAAATTAAATAAAATGTAACAACAAATCTCTTGTCTCATCAAATTCTCATTTATGAAAACAATTGAATAGATAATGAAAATGATTTTCAGTGTTTCCATATATTTAAACAGATCTTTTTCAGACCAGATGAAGTAATAGAAAAAAACTTTAAATTAAAAAAAGCAGGAAAAAAAAATTTGTAAGAATCCATTTATAATTAGATACACAGCCCCAGATTCTATTTAGAAAAATGCAAAACAATGACCTGAGAATACAATGGTAGAAGATGTCCTTCATTGCACAAAAAATATTTGATTACAATAGTTTACTGAAGTAAATATTTCTTAACAATTGTAAAAATTGCCAATAAAAATCTCAATATATCATAGAAAGATTTAGTATGAAGAAATACGAAAATATGTTTGCATGCAAAATAAATTGAGTTCAGAACTTGATAATAAACTTCATATAATCAAATACTCTTCATAATTTTTCATAACTATTTCAAGCCCCAAAAAAGTTAAATAGTAAAAATTTGCAGAATTCATCTAAGAAAATTATTGCATCTTATCTGTTTAAATAGAGCAAAGATTTGAGATTAAAAGAATAAGCTCTTTACTTTTTTTAGATGAAATATTTCCTATATTCAATTGCATACAATTTTAAAAGAATATTTATCTACAGAGACAATGAAAATCTTTGATATAACACAATATTTCCTTTATAAACATATGTTATTACTACTCAACAAAAATATTCACTACACTGTGATGAGCAATTATCTATCTCAAGTAGACTCTTCTGGAGATGTAGAAGTGTTATAAATAGGCAATTAATTGAACATTGCTTTACTTTCATGGTTTTAGGTACCTGACCTGAAGGTGGTTGCTCAAATTATAAAGGGAATACAGGGTTTATTCCTGACAAGGGGTTGATTTTCTTTAATATGGCTTTGGATCTGTAAGACCATTAGATATTAAATTCATCATTTAAAAAAAAATGTCAGGGATGTCTACAAAGATGTGTACTCAATAAATACAATATTTATAGTAATAAGAAAGGAAACGAATAAAAAGAACATAAAAATTTTAAAATGAAACCAAGAAATTATTAAAAAAAGAGACAGTGCCTGGTTAAAACTCACTGAACATCACCTGAAAGCACCCATACTCTATGGATTACCAAAAATACATAAACCATTTATCCTAGTTGACACATTAGTCAAAATTTTAACCCCACTTCTTGGTAAAATTAACTCCTCACATAGGAAAACTCTGGTGATCTTGTGGTGATACCAACCAAGTAAAGTGATGGACCGGATGTTTGCACTCTCACGACCAAAAAGCAAATGACCAAAACTAGTTGGTGTGCAGCCGGATTGACGCAGATGTTCCGGTTGAAAACTAAAAATTAATTAAATATTAAATTCCAGTTCGCAAGCCTACGCGAATTTTATTTATCGGCCAATGGGAAGCCCAGAATCAGATATGGATGTGAATTCCCAAATGATCTGCTGCAATCCAAAAAGTCGAAATAAAAAGCCAATACAGAAAGCATCGCCAGACAAACAGACTGAACCAGACAGGCACACACAGACAGACTCGAGAGAGACGAGAGTAATTAGTATCCCCCTTGACTCAAGTGGCTTACTATGCTCACCTCCCTTCCCTATCTTTTCCTTCTTCACTGTCTCAAAACTACTTACTGACCTAAGGAGCAGATACATCAAAGATATTCCTTACTTACAATGCTCCGACATTCCTAAGCATTAATTCCCCTTTCAGCATTTTATTGCCATGACCATTTTAATGTCCTTGGACCCATATTTAAAGGATTACTTGAATTGTAAAAACTTTAATTAATATGTGTATATATAAAATGTTATTTCTCAACTCAATTTGTTTTTCTTGATTTATAATCTTGATTTTTCTTGATTTATAATCTTCATGACTTATAGTGGGCTATCTACAACAAGGTCAAATTCCGTTAATCTGCAACAATATACAACTACCCTTCAAAAGAACGTCTACCCACTATAATCTTAAAAGATTGCCAGAGATTTTATATGTGAGGAGTTAATGTCTATGTTAATGTCTATATTGATGTGTATGTTTTTTAATTTATTTAAAAGTAAATTAAAAACGTAGATATAAAAAACAAATACATAATCAATTTAGATATAAAATCTTTATATAAAAATACTCTTGTAAAGAAGTATCTACATTTACTAGAGACACATCTAATAAAAAAAATTAACTATTCCAACAAGATCATAAAAATGTACCATTTAATCACTAATGTTTCAGGTGATGAAACAACTCTTTGAATAATAATATATTATTATATAATATAACATTATAATATATGTTATATAGTTTTTATATAGTTAATATATAGTTTTCAAGTCATTTAGCTTTATTGCCTCCATTTTGCAATACATTTTTTTAAATTTAAAACCTGTTTCTAAATTACTATTTTAATGTTACAAATATGTGGTGAAATGTGTACATTTTAACTTAATTTAAATAATCTTGGTTTTATAGATTTATCTATTTAATTCATCTTTTTTATGCATGATTTTTAATATATATTTCATTTTCTATTGAGATAATCATTTCAGCTCAGTATCTGTAATAAATATTTTTGTTTTCTCATTGTTTTTTGTTCTATTGTAGTTTATCTCTACACATTAGTTGCTTCTAAACATTTAAAAATCATTGTCATTGTAGTTTAGTCTCAGTTACAGATCGTGTTTAAAACTTTAATTAAATTATTTCCTTTAACTTGTTAAAATACTTTACAGGTATTTCTTCAATCATTAACACCCTATGAAACCTTCATTTCTATTGTTTCTCATTTTTTAGTCTTCTAATCTGTTGGAAAAATATAAATAAATGGAGGAATATTGAAAAGAAAAAAGAAATATAATGAATTAGGAAGAAAGGCAATAACACAAATAAAAATGAGTGAAAATGAAGAAGAAAAAAAAAAGTTGAAAATAAAGAAATCAAAGAAAAGAAAAAGTCAAAAGGAAGAGCAGATAATTTTTTGTTTGGTGGTTTCTGGCTTTTCATCTTTCTTTTCAACCTGACCTTAAAAGATCATGACTTGTTCATTTGAGATTTTCTTTGCTATTGATCTGTAAAAGAAAACTTCTTCATTATTTTGATTTTCAGGTTTTGTGTGTGTGTGTGTGTGTGTGTGTGTGTGTGTGTGTGTGTGTGTGTGTGTGTGTGTGTGTGTGTGTGCGTGCTTGCATGTGTGTGTGTGTGTGTGTGCATGCATGCGTGCATGCACAAATATGGCTGAACAGATTCAGGTATAGAAAAACACAAACATATGTATGTGTGCATGCACACATGCACACACAATATTAAATTTGGAAATTATAAATTATAATCTGAAATTTCTTCTTTCTTTGGTAGGATTTATTTAATACATTCAGTAATTTTGTTTTGTAAAATTAATGTTTCTATTAGTATAAATATTTTTCACTTTATTTAAACTATTATTATTTAATACTTAATTATTTTGTAAGTGTTTTATCAACTTAAAGTAAAAAAAAACACTCAACTTTTTAGATTAAAATAATGAATTTTGTGACAGAAGAAAGAAGAATGAACATATAAGCATGTTAGTTTTTGCTAACAATAACCATGATGATTAATGAAATTATCTATACAGGTTCCTATTGTATGAGACAAAAATGTAGGAGCTGTAACCTACTGAAAAATGATATGATCAATTGTTATGGAAACAACGTTGGTAGAACTGCATATGAGTAGGCAATCATGGCCTTCCTCATCTGCCTATCCCTAGTAGCTCTCTTGTTATCCCTCCCAAATCTTGCTCTGCTATCTATTTGCTCAAGCCCATCAAGTATGTTACACATTGCTTTCCCCTGTCTCTCTTTCTCTCTATCTGACCTATGAGTATCAGATTCTCCAAACCCTCCTTCCTCATTACATGTCCCAGGAACTTCAGCTGTCTTTTCTTGATGTTAAGTATTAGTTTCATTTTCATTTCCATCCTCTCCAAAACTTCACTGTTACTCACATGTTTGGCCCATGTTATCGTCAGCATCATTCTGTAGAACAACATTTTGGTTGCTACAAGTCTCTCTTTCAGTTTTGATAAGATTGTCCAGCATTCACTGTCATATTGAAGAACAGACATCACATAACAATCCAATATTATTTCCAGCAAAATTTTCCTGTCTCTTTACTCAGCTTCTAGAATGTATCCTTGGCCATGCCAATTTGCATAGAACCTTATTGTAAACAAACAAAATTACAGAGTTAGTAACTTTGCAAACAATGTATTTTCAAATCTTACAAGGGACTGGTGTTTTGAGAAAAGCATTCTTGAGGTACAAAGATTACCAAAAATATAAATGGCCATTTTTGTATAAAATTAAAATCCTCTTGAGAATATCATAGCAACTTATCTATTATACTTTATTATATTTTTGAATAATGACAATAAAGTTGTTTCTATGATTATATTGTATGGAAAATCCTTACTTGATTCACTTTAAATTACCTTAAGTTCATTTGAAGTTAAATGCATTCAGCAGTAAGACCTCTGAATGGAAGCTTTGGAGGAGTGTGGAATCACCTCTTAATTGCTGTTGTTCCCAGGTTCATCCTGACCCAGGGTGGTAGCACCTGTTAGAGTTCCAGCTATGGGCAAATAGTCAACCCTGAAACTGAGCTCAAAACATTATAAAAGTATGAAAATAGACTTTTATAGTAAAAATTTCAGCAATACAATACGTCAATGAAACTTCATACACAAACAGATTTCTTACAAAGAATAAATATTTTATTCATATGAACTTATCTTAAAAATTTTGCTGGCATTAAATAAGGTTGAGATTGATATGCAGCAAAACAAAATAAACCAAAACAAACCATAAAAGTAAAACACATTATTAACTAGTTTTCTCTAGGATTTAATTGAATATGAAAAAGGTTTCTCTGAGAAATGTAAGGTTCATACAAAATCTTTAGAATTTTGAATCTTTTATTTATATACATTCATGTGTTTCTTTGAATTGTTGACAGGTTTGGAGAATACATTATATGTGGAAGAATTCATCCAAGGTTCATAATTGTTTGCTGCATCAGATCTGCAACCTGAAGATGTTTTCATGCAACAAATCACCAGTTACCTCCTTTGTAGTTTATAAAGTCTTTTCACTTTCAACATATCATTTAAACAAAATAATTTTGACATTGCATAACAACTGTGTGTTTAGGTTCCAGCCATACTTAATAAAATAAAGTCTCTTTTAATCTAATTAAATATAGAGAAATATTTTCACTCCTGTAAATTCTATTTAGATTGAGATATTAAACGTTGTTCTATGATTTCTTAATTCATAATTATTTTATTAATTTTTCAATTCTCTTAATAACTACATTCTTTATTATATTATTTTTAATAAAAATGGTATTAAATTGTATGAGAAAATAATTAAAATGTTGGAATTGAGTAAAAATTAATATAGAAATGATTTTAATAAGAAATATATTACAATTGTAGGAAAAACTATGAAAATTTGAATGCTACTAATATGGTTTCTTAGAAAAAGCAACCATTTTATATGCCATCTGAAGACAGGTGGCTTATAAAAAAGCATGAGTAAAAACTGATGTGTAAAGATTTAGAAAATTAAAAGGTTTGAAAATCTTGCCAAAATGAAACCAGACACTTTATAAAAAAATCCCTGCACAATGACATTCTGTGATAAAGATTTACAAAATGAGGCTCAGCTTGATATTGTCAAAAAACAGCCAAATTTAAATTGTAAGCATACACAATTTGATTGAATAATAACTCTCAATTTTTTAACCAATAGAAGACAAAGAAGAAAAAGAAGGACGAGGAGGAGGAGAAAAAGGAGGAAAAAGAAAGAAACTTCTAAATATGACTTTATAAGCTTATGAGTTTATCTCAAATGTCTTTTCTAAACTTGTGAGACTCTCATATTGAGAAGATCTGTTCTGAAACCCTGGATATTTAATCTATGGACTCAGCTTCACCCAAGGTAGATAATCTTTTCTACACACTACTTTGACCTTTGAATTGTGAACTTTTTGAAGTAAGTAATTTTTTTTTGTTGCTAAAAAATTGATTTATATGAACTGTAGTTCTAAAAGAAAGTTGAAATTAAAAAGGTTTTAAAAGTACTAGTAAAATGAGTTTGAAAACATTTGAAACTCCTCAACCATTTTTTCTTTTTATTTAATGACTGTCTTATTGAAAAAATGTCTCTCTACTTTATTGAAAAAAAAAAGGGAACAACAGAAAGTCAAACTTAAATCATCAAAACCTCTTGACATTTCTTTTACTAACATCCAGGGTATGTGTACTAACTTCTGTAGTGTAGAATCTTTTGTCCATGAAAAGTCCCCTGACATCTTAGTGCTCTGTGAGACTAATCTCAACCCCTCAATTTTCTCCTCTGTCTTCTCAATCCCTGGCTATCTTCTCCTCTTAAGGAAGGATTCTACCATCCATATGCATGGGCTGGGGGTTTACATTAGTGAACACCTCCCTATAGCTAGGGTTACATCTCTCGAATCCCCTGACCACCCATATATGTGTCTCCATCTGTCACTTCTCAGTTCGGTTAACTACCTTTTCTTTCTCTACTGTTCACCCTCCTCTCCTGACTGCTTCCTGCTAGACAGCATTTCTGACAATATAGATAAGGCTACTTCCTCCGATCCATTCACTCACATATTTGTGTTTGGAGATCTTAACACTCATCATGTTGAGTGGCTAAAAAAACTCTGTTACTGATTCAGCTGGCATCCATGCTATGAACTTTGCCATTTTCCAATCTCTTACGCAAGTGGTGGATTTCCCCACATGCTTTCCCAGCATCCCCTCAGGACACACCTCTCTACTAGATCTATGCTTCACCTCTGTACCTGACTCCTGCCAAGTTTCGCAGCTTTGCCCTTTCTGCAACTCGGATCATGCTGTCATCTCTCCCTATATTTCTCACAACTCTCACTCCCCCAGGAGCCTCCTACCTACAGGATCTCCTACTGCTACCAAAGAGCTGACTGGGACATGTTTTGCAATTTCCTTTGCGATATCCCTTGGGGAAATGTGTTTGCTCTCTCAGTTGATGATTGCACCTCTGAGATTTCTTCCTGGGTGAAAGCTGGCATTGATGCCTTCATAACAACCAGGAAATTTTGTCTTAAATCTCATTCCTTCCCCTGGTTTCTCCTTCCTGTTCAGCCGCCATTGACCACAGGAACCACTACTTCTGACTATTTCAGAGATATGGACTGAGAGTAATATACTGCACCTCCTCGGCCTTACTCTCTCTTCTGATCTCAAGTGGAACCATTACATTGAATCAATAGCTAAATCCACTGCTAGGAAGGTTGGGTCACTTTTTTCAGGCCAGGATGTTTTTTCTGCACATATACAAATCAACCATTCAGGAAATACTGCTGTCATATATGGTCAGGCACCGCCACTGTTCATCTCAGTGTTCTTGACAAGCTCCAAAGGAGAATCAGTAATGTGATAGTTACCAACTTTGTGGCTTGACTCTAGCCATTTTCCCAACGGTGGGGTTGTGGCTTCCCTCTGTCTGTTCTATAAATATTTTCATGGTTTCTACTCCGATGAACTTAAGTCACTGGTGCCCCTGCCACAGGAGTTTACTCATGCAACCAGACTGGCAACTGGGTCTCATCCATTCACAGTTAAATCAACTAAATGCAGATGACAATTCTACTCCACCAGCTTCTTTTCTCGCACTTCACGCCTGTGGAATTTGCTTCCATATTCTTGCTTTCCTGACAGCTACAACCTCCAGGAATTTAAATGCAATGTCAATACCCATCTCTTAACTACTTAACTCTAGTTCTTTCTTCACTACCCTGTATATTCTTTCCTTTCTCTCCACCTTTGCAACTGTCATCACACTTGTATTCTCATCCTTCTCTTGCTTCTTTCTCTGACACCCTCTGTAGCTGGTTTGTCTTTCTCTTTACTCTCCTCCTGTCTAATATTTTACTCTTATGTAGCCCCCTGTGCATCAGTGGTGTTACTGCCTTGCTTGAGGTGAAACGATTAAAAAAAGAAGTGCTTAAATATTAATCAGTGTTTCACTCTGAATTTAAATAAAAAAAATGTACAGGGTGGCCCAAAAAAAACAAAAAAAAACAGAACTAACAAATTTTTAAATAAAACAGTTAACCTTAATTTTTCATTTTTTTCTTTTTCAGGCTATACAAGTTTGCTTTGTGCATGAAATATTGGAACAATAATTTTCTTCAATATGTCTTTGTCAACCAAGGAAAGGATATTTTGTGTGGAAGTCTATTTTGTCAACAAATTATACACTGTAGTGCAAGTAAACTTTCAGAGAAAGTTTCAGTGTTGACATGCTCCATCAAAAAGCAGGATTTTTGACTGGGTTCAAAAGATCAGATAGTATGGGACAGTGCAAAATCTGAACTTTGAAGGGACACTTATTCTGATCAGAGGGTGAATGCTAGAACAGAAAGGAACATTAATGCTGTATGAACTCAATGGAGTAGAGATCAAAGAAATCACTTTGATGATGAAGTCAACAGCTGGAAATCTCTTGAGAGACTTTAAGGCATGTTCTTAAATCAGATCTTCATTTTTATCCTTACAACATCCAAATAAAGCAAAGATTATGGAGATGGACATGGAAAAATGCATAACCATGTGTGAATGGTTTTGTGACACAATCAAACAGAATTCAGACTTCTTGGATCATGTATGGTTCTCTGACTTTCTCCTTTCAGGATATGTAAACAGCAAAATAAATGTTTATTGGGGTACAGCCACAGTGGGGGATGTGTGACAGAGGCCATAACATGCAATATAGTTCACAGCATGAGTTGAAATTTCTAAACATGTCATTATAGGCTCATATTGGTTTGAATATGAAAATGAGAAACCTCAATCGGTGAATATGAAGTACAATGTGGCAGTGCTGAGGAAGTTTTGAGCATCACTGGGATGACACAGAGAGATAGATTGGGATGAACAGTGGTTCCAGCAAGCGGGGCTACCTCCCCACTGACATATCAAATGACTCCCTAGCCTGGCTGAGAGAGCAGTTTCTGAAGTGATTGATCAGCAAGAAATGTAACTTTGAGTAGATACTGCACTCACCAGACTTGAAACCCCCAGATTTTTATTTGTGGGGATATCTCAAGGATAATGTGTACCAGAAAAACTCTCATATGATTGCTGAACTGAAGGTAGCAATCAGAGCAAAAATCAGGGAAATCTCGAAAAAGGAATGTGTCCATGTAATTGATAATTTTGCACAATGTTTGCAAGTTTGCCTCTGATGCTATGGAGCCCATTTGGTAAATTTACACTTCAGTCTGTGTATGATCATTGCTCAAAGTTTTAGTTAAATTGGTTGCTTTGCATAAAAGCAATGATCTTTGCAAAATATTTTCCAAATGAGCTCCATGACATTGGAGACAAAAATGCAGAACCCATAAATATTGTAATAAATCCTACAAAGCTTATGCAAAGCAACCAATTTAACTAAAACTTTGAGAAATGATCATACACAAACTGAAGTGTAAATTCACCAAGTTTCTTGAAAATAACTGGACCTTTGTAGGATTTATTACAATATATATGGGTTCTACGTTTTTGGGGATCACCCTGTATTACAAATAAATATCTTACCTTGGATTACATGGTGCTTGTCTTATATCTTCTTTAGCTTTCTACTATGAAGTCCTTCTCCTTTTTTAACTATTGCAAAACATTCCTGATACCTGCTTGAACTTAACATATAAGAAACAGTAATCCATAAAATAAATTCCATTTTTCTCAGAATAAGCACAAAGATTAATTAGTATCATATGTGCATTTTTATATTCAATCACAAATTTTACTAAATTATCATTATTTTTTCAAAGTTCTTAAAGAGTATGCATGAAAATCAATAAAATGCAGAATAAACTTGAAATACCCTTTGAAAGATTTTGTTAGTATTATGCTGAAGATGGTGATTGAAACTTTGCAACCAAATATCATTCAAGTGAATGGATCCTCTGGAGAAGAACTGAAAACTTCAAGCTTGCATCATAATGCATGGAAAAACATTTTGAATCAAGTCATGAAATTGCTTTTTTTGGCAAAACTGAACAATAGAACCTCATTATATATTCCATCAAGTTTATTAGTGTTTATTCTGTTCCTTATCATCATTCTCCATTGTTTAGGATTAATTTGGATTTAATTTGTTTATTTTCATTTTACTGCCCCCACCACAATGATTCCATTTGCTTTAAACTTCAGTAGTAGATTTACTTTTTAACTATGGAGTGTTTTAAAGGAGCTGGTATTAATAAATTATGTTATCACAAAATATTAGTTGCTTTGTTTCAGAGTACAAGTTGTACCAATTTCTCAAGTTGGCTACAATTTGTTATGATTTACTTGTCACTCATAGTCCATGTGTTTGATACTATATATGAGCTGTTAAAACTGTGTCTGATAACATACACAACTTGATAAACAAGACAAGGTTTTAAACACTTTTTCTTTTATTTGGGGTATTTATAGAAATGCTCAGCAACCTGGACATATTTGGGTAAGACATTAGAGTAATCAAGAACCTCTACTGGCAGCAAACTACCTGCATATGGACAAGAAACAAAGAGGGCTTGGAGAATCTGATACTCACAGGTCACATAGAGGGAAAGAGAGACAAGGGAAAGCAGTGTGTAACATACTTGATGGGCCTGAGTAAGTGAATGGCAGAGCAGGGTTTGGGTGGGGTAACAGAAAAAAGCATGCTAAGAGCCACTAGGGATAGGGAGACATGGAAGGCCATGATCCCTTAAAGGGACATAGCACATAAAAAAGAAGATTATTGTACCGTTATTTTATATTTAACAGAGGCAGATTATGCTTTAAGGAGAGACTATATGCTAAAGTATTAAAAAAAAGATGAGAAATAATAAAAAAGGAAGGATTGACAAGCTTAAAGTAAAATGAGAATGTATTGACATAAGACAAAATAAGAGAGAAGGAAATGAACCACTAGGTTCAGTAAGCAATAAAGAAAGTATTTTTAATGTCTTTTAGAAAACAATGATTAAAATATCTATGCCATAGTTATTATCATGTGTTTAATATATGTAGATTATTCTATTTTGAGTAAAAAGTGTTGTTAAACCTAATGATATCTAAACTACATTAAAGTCAAAAGAACTGATATTCTTCTGATGTTGTGACTAAAATAAATATCAGGGACAGGAAATTAATTCTCAACCAAGCTGATCACTTTGTGAAAATTTTTATGGTTGAGCTGATCAGGTTATTTTATTATGGTTTGAATTGAATGTGAGCAATAATGAATGCTTTCATTAATTTTTTTTGTCTACCCTTAAAGTGAATCTGTAAAATATATATGCAAACAAAATACTAATTTGCAATACCAATAAAGAAAACCATTATAACTCATTCACTCATTTCATTAAAAAAACATTAATAAACTTAACTTGTTTTAATAAAAGGAAATATAACAGTTAATCAGCCAGTAGAATTCTATCAATGGTTTTAAATATATCCAGACACAGATACAAAATCAATATTATATTGGAGTGTATCAAAAGTAGTTTAATTTTTTGTACAGCCCTTTATGCTAATTATTATCAGATCTGTCTCTCTAAAGACTATTGATGATTCCATTATATCAATAATATTAATAGCATATACTGTACAACTCTATCTTGATAGTGTCATTAAGATTCTGGTAAATTAAAGACATTTAGTTTAAAATGTAGACTTCAAGAACTAATAGAAATGAAATAATATATGACAATACTATTCAAAACAGTCACTTAAAATAAAGCCTAGAAATGGATAACCCTCACTTGTCTATTATGCATTAAAAAAACAAGATAGAACTCAACCACAAACACCAACAATTTTTCAAAACATTTTGGGTCAACAAAAGACATTCAAGAACATTCAAAAACATATACAGCTCTTGAGAAATTTGCAGCTCTTGAGAAATTTGAAAATGAAAATACTTTTGATACAACTTAATATCAATATAATATCTGTATTTGTACAATATTTGTTTGTAACATTTTAATGTAGTTATCTTCAAACTGTTGAAAGGAAAAAAACAGATTAAAAAAAAAAAACAATTCCAAGAAAAAGTTGGATAAAATACAGCCACTCCTTTCTTAATGACTTATCTGTTTAACATCCCTGAACTTACAGTTATAAAAGGTTATAAAATCAAAAATAATATCCAACTAGTTAGAATTATTTGCACATGAAAAGTTTAATTGTAATTGATTTTTATTTCTTTAAAATGAATCAAAATAAATAAAATAAATAAATAAAGTAAAAAAAAACAAATGAAAATTTACTTGTACTTTATGCGAACTGAAGCAATGTACAAAATATAGAGCGTATTTTCAAATTTATTTATTACAATTACTTTTCAGTACACTACTGTACTATATAAATATTTAGAAATGAATTAGAAATTTTTAAAATGGTAAAAAAGTAACATTAAAACTGTTGGAAACTAGTTGGCAAAACCCCATTACATGTATAGGACACCTGAAATAATAAAGGTCATGTACAGCTTCTCACTTAGTGATCAACACATTTAGCAACCAGTTCATTGGAACAGAAACCATAATTATAATTAAAGACTCACATATGAAAACCTTATAACAAAAAAGAGTAGCAAGATATTAATTTCATTTCTATAGTCATTTTAAGGTATGAGCAAACCTGTATATATGTTGTATATTGACAGACAACAAACACGCATATATATAAAAATATAAGTTGTATTTTTTATTAATGACGATGAACCGTGTAGCCTAGGGAACAGAGAGTGAGAGCGCGCTTCTAAGGGGTTGACGGGGGGGGTCGTCGTATCTGTTGCTCCTCTGGTCTGGTCTGGCTCTCTCGTCTCCGTCTGTCTGGTCTGGTGAAATCCGTGCGCCGAGGTCTTTTTATAATCTCCAAATCGGGACTTCCGATTTTTGCCTCGCCCACGCACGCCCACGTAATTCTCAGAGACACCTGTTCTGTTTGCCTCTGTCCATTTCCGCTACTGCCGGAAATAAGGTCAAACAAACATCCGTTCCTTTCAACGACCGGAAAACAACCCCGCTTGCAACAGCCTTCTTCTCGGGTGGGGCCAGATTGTTATATTACATATATATAATACATTATTGAAATTATTAATGGTGTCTGAATGGCAAAAGTAAGTTTAAAGATCTTTTAGTAGTGAATGTCTAAATGACAGAAATTATTAATCATTTCTATAACAGTCTATATCTTTGATCATTCATGTACATTACATAAGAACACATCCTGTACAGAAAAATTAATATAAAACCAATGAAAAATCTTATGACATTAATGTATATATACATATGAATTCCTAACATGAATAATCTTAATTTCTCCTTCTTACCAATTAAGCTCGATTTGATAGCTTTTGAATAAAGCTCATTAAATATACTATGCTTTTAACACAATGTCAGGCATCTTGGGTAAATGTGTGTGTGTGTGTGTGTGTGTGTGCGTGTGTGAATGAGGAGAGAGATGACTGAGTAAAATATTTAAATGATAAGCATTTCTAAGTATTGACTCACAGAAAAACTATTGCCTCATCAAATCTATTCTGGGTTAGAATTTACCTGATGCACTCACTCACTGAAATATAATTTTCAGATTAATTGCTGACAATGTGACTTGCAGTAAAGGGAACTGACACCTCTGTGTGTGTGTATATATATATATAGAGAGAGAGAGAGATAGATAGATAGATAGATAGATAGATAGATAGATAGATAGATAGATAATGTCCACAGGGCTAAGTGGCTAGAATAACAATGATTGTACTAGCCTGTGGTCATAAGCTATCATGACCAAGGGTTTGAGTGTACTGGCCTTGTTACAGTTTCCGTGAGAGAACATGTCAAATTATGCATACTCTACCAGAAACTCTAACTGAGGTCCTTTGATAGATATTGTGTCACAAATTAGTTACCAAAAATGAATCAGCAAATGTCATTCAGATTTAGTAAAAAAAGCTATACTTTTCCTTATTTGATTTATTTCATACCATATTGTATTTACTTCCTTGTAGTAGTAGTAGTAGTAGTAGTAGTAGTAGACATATTAATTTAAAACATTTTCACTATCAATCTTTTGAATAGGTTTTCTTCTTTTTTAGTTTATTTCTGATCCAAACTTTTTCTTTTATATGCCATGTTCCTTCAGGGTGTGGGCAATCATAGATCCCCCACAACTTCCTATCCTTTGTAGCTCTATGTAATATTTATCTTCTTACTATCTAAGCAGTCTATGTTATCCCATCCATTTATGCAAGCTCATTAGGTAGATTACCATTTTCTTTTATATCCTCTTGCCTTTGATGTATCTTTGTGAGTGTCAAATTTTTCAAACACTCGTACTTCATTATGTGTTTCCAAAATTTATTTTTTGATCTTAAGCACAAGTGTGTTTTTTTGTTACCACTTTTCTTAAAGCCTCCTTGTTGCTCATATGTTCCCTTTGTGGTATTCTCAGTATCTTTCCGTAGAACCATATCACTGTTGCCACAAGTTACCTTTTCATAAGGAAAATTGTCCAGCATTCATTACCATATATGAGGATTAGTATTATACAGAAATTTAGTACTTTTCTCTTTGTTTCCAATGAAATTTTCTCATTTCTTCATCCTTTGTTGAGCATGTTGAAGCTTTTTTGCCTTTCCAGTGCATCTTCAAATTTTTTAGTTACATTTTCCATACTGTTCACTTAATCTGAAAAGACTTGATGAAAAGCAACAAAACTAGAATATAGGGAAAGTTAAGTCAAAAAACTGATTGTAAGATACAATATTATATATTATCAATATTAATTTGATAATATTTACTATAATTCAGTATTAATGCTATAGTATTTAATATATAATATTCAAATTCTCCTCTATTTAGGATTATGTTGCATTTGATAGTCCTTCATAAATGGATGGAATCATAAATAGAAAATGAGTCAATTCTTTTTAGTGCCTCTTCCAAGCTTTTCTCCTCTTATCACCACAAGGAGGAGATACAGATAACATAATGGCTTTTAAAAACAGTGAAATGTGAATTTCCATTATCACTAGTGAGACAGGAAGCTGGAAGGATGATGCTACCTTATCCTCACAGTTGTAGTAATGTACAGTATCATTAAGCCAACATGACATTGCTTGTAGATTAAAAAAATCTAAATTTAAAAGTTTGATAACTACTAAAAGTTCATTACTACTGTAAAATCAAAAAGTATAAGTTTCATTGAAAACTTAACCAATTAAAAATGTAATTGTTTTATAAATATTGACAATGGAATGTAAAATTAACATCTGTTCTTTTTTTAGTATGACTAACTCCAGTCACTTTCTCACAGATGTAATGTAGATTCCCTCTGCCTCTTCTACAAATACTTTCATGGTTTCTGCTCCCTGGTGCCCCCTGTGCATGAATTTACTTGAGCTACTAGACTAGCAACTAGGTCCCACCATTTTACAGTGAAACCAATCAAATATAACCACAATTACTACTCCATCAGCTTCTTTGCTCGCACTTTCCGCCTGTAGAATTCCCTTCGATATACTTGCTTCCCTGAAAACTACAATTTCCAAGAATTTAAATGCAAAGTCAATTACCATCTCTTATACTTCTTGACTCACATCCTTTCCATGACAACCCTTGTATCATGTTCTTCTCCCTTACACTCCATTCTCATGCAGCCCTCTTCACACCTGTATTCTCATCTTGTTCTTACTCATTCTCTGACTTCCCTGTAACTTGTTCCTCTTTCTCATCACTCATCTTCTGTAGCCCCCTGCGCACCAGTGGCAGTTCTGCCTTGCTTGGGCTGAAATATTAAAAAAGAATTAAAAATTATCATTATTATATGCTTTTCTATTTAGACTAGTTACACATCTTGGTTGTTATACTCACAATGTTTTTGCCTGCCTACACTTCAGCTGTCTACTATAATCTGTAATCTTTTCAGAATTTTAGACTGTCATTATTTTATCCAATGTGGTAGATTGTTCACATTCTAGTTTCTATTCTTAAGGGATATCTTAGAATAGTAAACCCTCCTAAATCTAGTGTCTGTTTCTGCCACTGAAACAGAGTACATGACTTTTCTGCACTATCAAACTCAGAGAAAGAACTAACAACTTTCAGTTAACCAAATATTAAACAACATGCTCAAACCCACTCTGTAAATGTTGTCTCTCTGTTGTATCCGTTAGAAAGATACAATAATGAATTATGCCCCTGAGTGGTAAACTACCAAATAGGGATGGATTGTTCTAAACGAGAGTGTCACTGAGAGATTAGTCTACTGTAATATACACTAACATATACACTCCTCGCTAATCAGTAGCAATGACTCTCATATAACAGATGGACTCATCCATTCTATTGTACCAGAAGGGTAGTAGGATATTCCACTATAACACTCCCAAAGTCACCCTATTTGTGGTTAAAGTCTGTTTGCATGAATTTATGCATTATTTGCAATGCCATTGTATATTATAGCAGAGTATACATGGGGTGAATTATGGTGGGTTGAACATTGAGAGCCAATATTTACAGGCTGGGTTTGGGCAGATTGAATTCTAAAGGGTTAATCCAGAAAGTCTTGTGTCTCATGGACAATTCTGTGGTGCCATTTAGAAGTTCTATACCTAATCTGTAGTCAGGTATTGAAATAGTGTCTTCTTTTTTAATCAGATGCTGTCAGATGGTGTTTATCTCTATGCTAGAACTTATGACCAGGTTGTCAGTGACCAGCAAGTTTTAGAGAAAATGGAAATGAAAAGGATACTTATATTTAACATCAAGAAGAATAAGTTGAAATTCTAGGGCATATAATGAGTAAAGAGGGCTTTACAAATTTGATACTCACAGATTGAAGGCAAGAGAGACAAAGAAAAACACTTAATTTACTTAGTGAGCGTTAGTAAATGGATAGCCAAACAAGGCTTAGAAGAAATAAAATGACAAAATTTATTAAGAGCTACAAAAGATGAGAAATTGTAAAGAGCCATGATTATTAACTTCCTGAAGGAACATGATACATAGAAGTCTGAATTAAAAATTATTATTATTATTATTATTATTATTATTATTATCACTAAACACAATATGCATTACCTTTTTTTTCCATTTGAATTACAAATATTTGCATTTTTTCTATGTCAAAACCAACTAAAAACATATATAATTTTGAAAGTGTGTATATAAAAAAATTATCATTGGCAGCTTTCTATATATTGTAGCATTAAAAGTGGGTGGATGTATTTTGCACTCTACCCAGATGTGGATTTGTTTTAATAGTTTTTCTTTATGTGTCATGTCCTTTTGGGATGTAGGGGATCATAGACCTCCACTTACTACTATCCCTTTTTGCTCTTAAAACTTTTCCTTTTAGTATCTCTCCCAAACCCTGCTCCACTAACCACCTGCTCAAGTCCATCAAGTATGTCTCACGTTGCTTTCTCTTGTCTTTTTTTCCTTCTATCTTTCCCTTGAGTATTAGAATCTCCAAGCAATTCCTCCTCATTACATGTCCCAGAAACTTCAGCTCTTTATCCTGATGTTAAGTATGTTTCCTTTTTGTTTGCATCCTCTCCAAAACCTTCCTCACATCTTTAGTCCATGGTATCCTCAGCATCCTTCTGTAGAACAACATTTCTGTTGCTTTGAGTCTCTCCTTCATCTTTGAAGAGATTGTCCAGCATTTGCCACCATATAAGATCTCAGTGTTGCACTTTTTGTTCTCTATCAGGACACTTCCCAGACATTTAAATTGCAAAATTGCACCTACTTGATTTTAGTATCCTTGACCTGTAGTTGTTATTTTGTGCTTCCCTTTTTGGTGATGACCATGCATTCAGTTTTCTTGTAGTTTACATTTAATCCTTTCTTCTTGCTTTCTGTTGCTACCTTCTGTAGGAGATTCTGTATTTTCTTTTCTGTGTCTGCTATCAGCATGGTGTCATCTGCATATCTTAAATTGTTAAGAATGTAGCTGCCAATGACAAATCCTGGTAGGATTTCTAGTTCTCTCAGAATTGCTTCTCTGTACAGGTTAAATAGATCTGGTGAGAAGACACATCCTTGTCTTACACCCTTTTCTAGTTTTGTATATCTAATGAATTTATTTTCTGTCTATATGCAGGCAGTTTTCTGTCAGTATAGGTTATTGATTATTCTAATGATTTTTGAATATGTCAAGGTTGCCTATCATCTCTAACAAGTCTTTGTGGCATACTTTGTCAAACACATTTGTGTAGTCTATAAAACACAGGTACGTGTCCTTCTACATTTGTATTTCTCCTTCTGATAACATTTTGAGCATAAATATTGCGTTCCTTGTTCCAGTGTCTTTGACAAGCACGCACTGTTCTATCTCTGGTCTGATTATGATGCAAGCTCCACTCATCACAGAATTCATGAACTGAACTCAAATTCAGATTAAGGTAATTTAAGTTTACTTTCTATTAATACCCTTACAAAAGGCATGACTCAACTTTTTCAATATTTTATGCTAAATCTAATTTAGATCAGTGTTTATTAAGCTATGTCATCGTCATTCACCCTTGAATAACACATCACTCAATAAACTCCAGGCCTAACTAATAAAACTAATAAAACAACAACTTTTAGGCAAAATTCAACTTTATTCATCAACATAGTCTTTTTCTAGGGTGATAGACTGATTCCAATGCTTTTCTAACAATTTCATGCTTACTTTGTAGAATGATTTGTCTTTGACCTCAAAATACATCTCAGTTTCCAATATCATTTTTTCATTGGAGCCCAATCTCTTTCCTGGAGCATTCTTTGATGTCTGCAAACAGCTAGGGGCTTGATCTGAAGAATAGGGTGGATGCGAAAGCAATTTGAAGTGCAATTCATGTAATTTTTGTCATCATTGCAATCAACTTGTGACACAGTGCATTGTTTTGGTGAAATATCAATTTTTCTTCTTCATTTGTGGCCATTTTTGGTGATTTCTTCCTTCAAACGCACTAATAATTCTATATAATATTTGCTATTGATGGTTCTTTTTTTCTTAATGTAATCGAGTAACAAAATACCTTGCATATCCAAAAATTAAACAGTCAGTTAAGTGCCATGCGCAATACACGCTTTGGGCGATCATGTCTCGAAAGAGACATGACTGACTGGGCAGAAGATTATCCCGCAGTAGGTTGCCATTGCTTTCTGCGGTAGACTGGTTGCCGACCAAGGCTATAGAACCCAATCTGTCCTATTATTTAACCCATAACTGGAGGGAAGAGACGGATTAATACCTTTCCCAAGGGTATTTGCGCATAAGTGAATGCAAGGAATTCAACTGGAATTCGAACTCGGTTCCTCCGATTTCTTACTCCGAGCCGATATCCACTGCGCCACAACGCACATCCAAAAATACGGACACCAAAACCATGCTTGCTGATATTTGCATCTTTAGTCACTTTGGACAGCTTTCACCTGCTGCTGTCCACTCAACTGACTGCTGATTTGACTTCAGAGAGAAGTAGTGGATCTATGTTTCATCCATTGTCATATATTTATGCAAAAACTCCTTGTTGCATTGAAACAGTTACAAACAACGCTCTGAATTGTTGATGTGTTGTTGTTTTTGATCGTCTGTGAGCAAACATGGCACCACTTTGAACACAGTTGACATTCATGCAAAATGGTAAATACACTGTTTTCTGATATTTTCAACTCCTCTGTTATCTCACACAACTTCAATTTACGAGTTTGTGGGTTTTTTAGTGTTTCCGGGACAACTGCCGATTTTGGGCGACCTGAGCATTCAGTATCATTTGTGTCTGTACGACTGCATTCAAAGTCAGCATACCATGTCTTAACCGCTGTTTCTGATGAAGCAGAGTCTGAATAACACTTATCAAGCCATTGCTTTGCTTGAACAGTATTTTTTACCATCAGAAATTAATGCTTTATTAACACATGAAATTCAGAAATTTTCCATTGTTTTGCAAATTTGCAACAGTAGCTTCACTTAAATAAATGTAATTTGTAAACTAATAATCCGATTGGGCCCAAATTTTGTCACGGGCCATTTGAAGGTTAGTACTTCATAAAAATAATATGTATCTTTTATTAGTGGCTCCATCTATATGTCAGACACAGGACTTATTGAATGATGTGTTATTTATCACAAAAATTCAGCTGCCTGGAACTAGATTTCTTTAGAAATTTTATATTTTTTAATGTAGTATCTTTTTTTATTTTACAGATATTTCATTCTGTGCGATGTTCAAAAACAAATTATCTCAATTTTAAGTGTTTACCTTATTGACATTTTTGAAATTCCTAAAATATATATAAAAAAAACAGATTGACAAGAAAATTAATAGAAAAAATATTAGAATTTCTTTAGTTTTCATTTTTTTTAGGTAAATCTGATAAGCAACAGTCTTAAAAGTGGGAATTAGATTTTAAAAATTTAAATTTACCACAAAATATAATTATTCTATACATGGTAAATATATAAACAATAAAATTAAATCAGTTACCTTCATTCATCACAAAATTCATTCACACCTAAAATGATTTAATTCACTTTTTGGTGAATCATTTACCAATTAGCAAGCACTGACTTTTATGACTATAATATAATAAAGAGTTTTAAGCTGTTTCACTGTTACAATTAATTCTCAATTAATACAAAGTATGAAATACTGATAGGTTTTTACAAGTGGAGACACAAATGGTATCAACTTGGATTTTTTTCTAAAAGTGCCTACAATAAAAACACTTTTGAATAGAATTTTACAAAAATTCTGGAGTGAAAAAAAGAAAAGAAAAAAGTTTCCCTAAGAGCATAAATCAATCCTGTGAAGTGAGCTTGATGGAAAAATTGAAGAGTGAGAGAATTCAATCAAAAGGAATAGAAGAAATTCATAAAACTTGTCACCTTAAATTGAAATTATTTTTGGTTTGAAGAAGAATTAGGTAACCTGTTAAAATAGTCAGGAACTGAACAACTGAGACTTCTAAATACCAAAACCAGATTTTCCAATTATGTTATTGATTTTTATAATGGTTTTATTAGTTTGTTTTTAAGTGGAGTGAAATGTCAAACCAGAGAGAGTGAAAGAGAAGAGAAGGAGAGAGAGAGAGAGAGAGAGAGAGAGTGTGTAAAATGGAAATGACATCATCAGAAAGTAGAAGGGTGAAAGAAAAAGATAAACTGAGTGAAAAGAGAAAGATATTAATATTAGAGAGAGAGAGAGAGGGAGAGTGAAAGAAAGAATATGGATATTATGGAGACTGAAAGAGAAAGAGAAAGTGGAAAAAAGGGAGTGAGTAAAAAAAAACAGAATGAAAAAGTAGTACATGGATATTAGTAATATTAAGAAAAAGATTTTCTGTGTGTGTATGTGTATATATATGCGTGTGTGAAAGAGAGTGAGACAGACAAACAGAGAGTGAGTTTGAGGAAAGAAAGACTAGACAGATATTACTTTATAAGAAAGTTACTAAAATGCAGAGAGCAAGAGAGAGAGATAAAGAGGGAAAAACTGGTGGGGGTGGGTACACTGTTACATCCTGTTAAGGACACTGCTAAGATAGTGTTTGCTGTTGAAGCAGAAACAGAACTTGATGTGTTCTTTCCCAGCTTCAGATAAACACGTGCTTTAAATCTAATTTAACACGCCAATCAACGTCAGTAACTAGGAATTATTTATGATTACCTGTTTATGTAACCTGTGTTATCAGGAGTAGAATTTATTAAGCACCTTCATCCAAATGTTCATTTAGTTTAAAAGTTAGAGATATAAGTGTTTGCCAATAAATCTAATGAAAATCATTTTACACAACAAATATTTATTTACAAACTCCTTTGTCAATGCACTTAAATCAGAGGTGAATATTAAATCATGCAAATCAAACATTAGATGAATAGTAATTTGATTTAAAATCAATTAATAATAACTATATGCCAGGCTACAGACATGTTGATGCTCTTTTGTAGTAATACAAGTGAAAGGTTGGTTGTTTGTTGGTTGTTTTGTTTTTATGGCAAATCAACCTCGGCAGGTCATTTATTGCCAACTAAACTTTATTTATTGCTGGTAATACCTTTTTCTTTCAACAATTTATTGTTTATATAAGTTTTTGTGTCTAGTAATAAATTTTTCTTTTCGAGTATCAAGATTCATTGGGGTTTGTTTTTAAGGGCAGGTTCCCCAAGTCCTACCCTTGTTATTTAACCCATAACTGGAGAGAAGGGACAGATTAATACCTGTCCCATGGGTACCAGTGTTTAAGTGAATGCAGGGTATTCAACTGGAATTCGAACTCGGCTCACCGATTTCTCTTTCCGAGCCGATATCCACTGCACCACAAAGCACATCCGTCACTAAACGCTTACAGCACCTGGTATTCCCAAGCGGTCATTCATCTAAGTACTGACCAGGCTCAACATTGCTTAACTTCAGTGATCGAGCGAGAACCGGTGTATTCAACGTGATAGGCCATAAGCCACAAGTGAAAGGAAAGAAAATTTTGTTTTAGCTCTAACTGTATTTGTGGGTGTAGGAGCCTCGGTCATACTTGGTGAATTGGCCCAGTGTCAAACACGTCTGAAGTCCCCACAATTTAAATTTCAGAAGGTTGAAGGTTGAATGTTGAAATGTGAAAGGATATAATATTTTGTGTGTACATTAAAGTAAAGATTTATTTACCGAATGACAAAAGTGTAAGAAGAAAAATATATGTGAAATATTGTTAACTGAACACTATATTTGTGAGAAGAAAAATGTTCATTGAGAAAATTTGTGCAGTTTTGTAGGTAAAATTGTTCATAGTAATAATGTAGGCATTTGAAATATTCGAAGAAGTTTAGAGTTCATGGTATAGTAGGTCGTGACAGAAAGAGAAGACAAAACAAATAAAGGAGTGGTACTTAACACTTTCATTTGGTTGTTGCTGTTCTCTTGAGTGAAAAAGAAGAAAAGAAAATTGACAGTGAGGGCGAATGGAACTGTGACATACCCTGCGTCCAGGTCAGCTTCTTGAATTTTCTTTCATTACATTGCCATGAGGTCCTCAACTAACCCATATCAGACTACCTTTTGATGTGGAGTGACATGACGTGGTTTAAATAGTGAAACTTCTCATGATGCAGGCTCCACAGTTAGGCATGAAAATACGTCAGATATAAATTTGCTGTTTTTAATCCAGTAAAGATTCAGAATTTGCTTTTCGCACTGACTTGTGAATTTTTTCTTATTTGGGTTTTTTCAAAGTCGTATGAATCCCTTTTTGTGGATGTGCAATGTTACTTTGGGTTTTTCCCAAATGTTGTAGTTGTTTGAATCCGATTTTGCGAGTGAGCAATTTATTTTGCGTGTTCTAGTTGGTTGATGGATTATATAGGATTTGTATCCTATATGGGCAACAAGGTTTTGCCTTTTTTTTTATTGTCTACTAACCTTATTGATATTTACCCTACTCTTGTTTCATTTTATCTATTTCCTGAACTATTTTCTTGTGGGTAGTGTGTATGTGTTTTTTATAATTTCACCCCAAACAAGTTAATAATGCAAGGGCTACTGGGAGTGAAAGAGAATGACAAGACTTTTGAACAAACTAGAAACACAATACTAAACAGGAAACAAGAGATAAACTTCTACTTTTGTTCAAATGACCAGGGAGAAGTGCAAACTGGACAACATTATTGATAATTGAAATTTATAAAATCTTTTTCTTAAAACAGTTTTTCAAGAAATTAGACTTATCAAGTCCAAGGGAAGTTTCCTTACAAACCGTTTGTTTTTGGTAATATTGAAAATTAGTAGCTTGATTACAACATTATCTTCACCCTTTAGTATCATGTGCTACCCATTTTTGTTGTTGTTCCTGTTGGAAGTCTTCAAGTGATGTGTTTTTTTAATGAGTTAGTGAAATATTGGGAATTTCTAAAGAAGAATGATAAAATAAGGGAGCAATTAGTTATATAAATGGCTACAAAGCAAAAAAATATCTGAGGAATTATAATATCAGATATGAAATTAGTAAAAACTTCAAAAATTGTCAAATAGTGAGATTTCAAATGGACAAGATTCAAATAAAGATGCCAAAACAAAGTTTCATAAAATCACAAAGGAGAGAAAGAAAATTATATTGATATGATTGAAATTGAGAAAGAAAGAGAGTTTCAAGTGGAAAAAAAAAAAAAAAGAAAAAGAGAGAAAAGAGTAAAAGAAATTTAGATGGTCAGTAAATCTGGAAATTTTTGAAGATCTAGAAAATGTTATGGTTACCAAAATTTAGATCCAGTGAAAGGGAAGATTTGCAGGAAATGTGAAAAAATTAATAATTTAAAAGTATGCGGGAAGACAAAAATTAAAAATATACATAAATTGAAAAAAAGAATAGACAAATAATTTTGGAGATAAAGAAAAAATAAAATGACTGATCCATAGTTTGCAACTTTTAAAGTTTGTAGCACACTGGTCAAATTTAAAATAATTATTGGAACAGACATTAGCATGATCAATTGCAAAACCTATAAGAGATTACTTTTGTATTCTGCAAAAGAATCTTTCAGAAATTCAGGTGGCAGATTATCAGGAAAAAGCAAATTTGTGACTTTTATCAAAAACAAGGAGAATACTTACACATTCAATATATATATAGGATTGACAGTGAAAGAGATTTAGAGTATTACATAGGTCTTATTGTTGAAGCAAATACAAATTGCAATGTCTATGACAGTGATGTGTGCATGAAAAGAAAAATAGAATTAAAAAAATTAACACAATCTGTATCATACAACAAAAAAAAAGAAAATACCATTTCCTGGAATCCCTAAAGTTAAGGAAGAATTAGACCATCTAAAGCCAGAAGATATAATGGTAAAGGTCACTCAACCCACAGCATGAGAGAAAGAAATGGAGAGGTGCACTTATGTGTCGGCATGAAAAAAACAACCCACAGTTTAGAGACTTGAAGGATATATAACTAAAGTTTTGTGAATGAACGATTGCTAAGACATTATGTTGATAGACAACAACACACTGCTATGCCATTTTACTAAGGTCAAGTAACTGTGGTTGCAAAATGAATGAAAGTGATTCATTGTATTTCTACATTTGGTGATATCTTTTCTCATCTCTTTTTAATAATTAGTTTTTTTTTATTGATGATGTATTTTTTATTTTTCTTCTTCTTTGTGCCCTGTCCTTTCAGGACGTAGGCGATCATGGCTTTCCACATCTCCCTATCCCTGGTGGCTCTTAGCACACCTTCTCCTGTTACACCATGCAACCCTCATTCCATCATCCACCTGGTTAGGTCCTTCAAATATGTTAGCCACTGCTTTCCCCTGTCTCTTTTTCCCTCTATCTGGCCTGTTAGTATCAGGTTCTCCAAGCCATCTTTCCTCATTGCATGTCCCAGGAACTTCAGCTGTCTCTTCTTGAAGCTCAGTATTAATTTCCTTTTTGTTTCATTCATTTCCAAAACCTCATCATTGATCCATGATATTCGCAGCATCCTTCTGTAGAACCACATTTCAGTTGCTTCAAGTTTTTCCTTCATCTTTGATGATATTATCCAGCATTCACTGCCATATTGAAGAACTGACATCACATAGCAATCCAGTACTCTCTTCTTTGTTTCTATTGAAATTGTTCAGTTTCTTAATAGTTTACTCAACTTCTGGAATGCTTCCTTCACCATGCCAATTCGTCTTCAGATCTCTGTGTCCCACTTTCCGTCCTTTGTTATAACACTTCCCAGCTATTTAAATTTTTGTACCTGCTTGATTTTAGTATCCCTGACCTGTATTTGGCATATTGGGCTGACCTTTTTACTGATGACCATGCATTCGGGTTTCTTGCAGTTTATTTCTAGTCTTTTCTTGTCATTCTCTTCAGCTACCTTCTGTAGGAGGTCTTGTAGTTTCCTTTTTGTGTCTGCTATCAGCACTGTATTATCTGCATACCTTAGGTTGTTTAAATTGTGGCCTCCAATGATGAATCCAGGCATAACTTCTGGGGTACTCAAAATATTCTCGCTGTACAAGTTGAACACATCCAGTGAAAAGACATGTCCTTGTCTTACACCCCTTTCTCTCTTTGTATATCTACTCAATTCATTACCTGTCTGTATGCAAGCAGTTTGCTGCCAGTAAAGATTCTTGATTACTCTTAAGTCTTTCCAAAATATGTCAAGGCTGCCAAGCATCTCCATCAATTCTTTGTGGCATATTTTGTCAAATGCCTTCACATAATCAATACAGCACAGGTATAAGTCCTTCTTCATTTGTATTGCCCTTTCAGAGAGCATCCTAATCATAAATATGGCATTCCTTGTTCCAGTGTCTCTGACGAAACCACACTGTTCTTGTCCTATCTCTGGCCTGATTCTGATTCTTGCTCTATTCATCAGGATTTGGATGATCTGTTTTGTTATATGGCTCATTAAACTGATGGTTCTGTGGAGTTCGCACTCGTTTGCTCCTGGCTTCTTAGGTAGTGCAAGAAGATTGACTTGCTGAGGTCACCTGGTATTACGCCACTATTATAAATTTAATTTATTATTTCAGTAATTTTCTCTATACCAAATTCTTTCAGGGCTATCAGCAGCTCTATGTCTATGCCGTCTGGTCCAGCTGCTTTGTTTCTATTCAGTTTGTCTATTGCAGATTCCACTTCAGACTTTAATATTTCCAATCCTTCCTCATCTTTGTGTATTATTGGTTGCTCTCTCTTGTCATGGAAAAGATCTTTTATATATTCTTCCCATAGTTGGAGTATTTCCTCTTTCTCCAATATGAATATGAATATTTCCTCTTTCTCCAATATGATTGTTCCATCCTTGGATTTTATACATCCTGTTGATAAGAAAGGTTTTTTGTCCTGTCAGTTCTTTTATTTCTTTATGCATGCCTGCTTTATTATTCCTGCTCAATCTCTCTACTTCTTCACATTTGTCATTGAGCCATTCCTCTTTAGCCTGTCTACATTTTCTTCTTATTTCCTTGTGTAGTTCCTTGTACTCCATTCCATGTCTTGATATCATTTTCTGCCTCCTTTGCATCATGTCAAGAATCTCTTCAGTCATTCACTCATTATTTTTTTTCTGCACCTGATTTTCTTTGGGGCAATGTTGTTTGCTGATGTCACTATTACGTTTTTTTTAAATAACTAAACCATCCACTATTAAAAAAACAATGACAAGATAATTAACAGCATCAATAAAATTCCATTCAACTTAATTATTAAATACATTTCACAACAAACAGACAAACAAAATTACCACAAACTGAATTTTGAAGATGTGATATTTGAAAAAAAACAAACAAACAAAAAAAAAAAAAAAACAAACACATCAAAGTGTGAAGAAGTGGCACTTGAAAAACAATCAGAAGACATTCTTAAAGAAGTATAATGGGTCTTCAACTTGCAGTTGGATATCAACCAATGGGCTAAGTAGAAACAAAAAAGAAAGAAAAAATCCATGTGCCAACATTAAGTTTAATTGCAAATCTGTTGTGAACAGTCCAGAGGCAACATAGGGGTCAGAGATCCAACCTTTCTCTCGCAACAGTGTAAACACATTTTTGCTCACCAAGCTCAAAATTCCTTCAGTCCCAGTATGCAAAAGGAACAGCCTTTATTCAACTAGTGATTTTTCTGATTAACCACACTAGACAGGAAGGAAATGAACATTAGCATAGCATCTCGGATAACTTTAGCAGCTCTTTCTGTGTTAACAGTTTTCTTTAATTTTTCTTCTTTGCCACATTTTCTATTAAAAACTCCACCTGACATGCTGTCACTTAGTTTTAAGTGGTAATTTGCTGTTTTTTCACTACATAACTAAACCTAAAAATTAAATTGACAAACTAAAAATAGAATGTTTATGACAGCAATGGTTATTGTTGATGAATGCTTCAATTTGTTGTTGCAAATGTTGACTGTTTCCATTCTAGAGAGTGTGTTTAATAAATAGTTCTAATATTAAAATGGTTTGAACTGCTCATGTCCAGTGTTTTGGTGCCAAATCCTAGTTTAGTCTGAGACTAAATTATTTCCTCTGTGAAGAAATCTTATGGAGTGATGAAAATTGTTTAAGGGTGTTTTTAACGAAAGTAAATTTAATTTGGTCATCAGTGAATGATTGTTTCCTAAATGTGTTAAAAATTGAAAGTTGGTGGTGTGTGTGTGTGTGTGGGATGTTTACTAGTGCTGATATTGGTCCAGTCATTGAGTTAAGTTAAGTGGCAAAGTAAGTGTATACAGTGTATACAAATGCTATTGTAAGTGCTGCAGTGTATACAAATGTTATTGTTGTGCCATCTATGAAAGCATCTGTCAAAGGACTAAAGATTTGGCCCTTGTTATACTACAAAAACAGTAAAACACGTCTTCAAAGGTTAAAATATTAAGACAATTGCATGGCCTACCAAGAGACCAGATTCCAATCTTGTTGAAAATTAATAGAAGATCATCGGTCATAATGTTTGGTCAAAGAAAGCTATGACAATGATTGTTTTGTGGTAGAAACTACAGAACAAAATTGATGAAATCAAACCTATGAAAAATTGGTAAAATCTGGGGCAGAAGTAATTAAACATTATGGGTTGTACATGTATTATTAATATTCAATATTAAGTCAATAATATTATAAATCTAAATGTATGTGACTTTATACATCAATTAGTAGCACTTAAATTATTTCCTTCTAATTTACTACAATAAGATAAGTTAGAACTTCTGTGTATTTAATTATAATGTGTGTATTTCTATTAATCTGTTAATACATACATATTTGTGATGGCTTCTGTCACATTTTGGCATCTATAGCCCATATCTTTTGTGATCAGCAAGGTATCAGGCATATATAACAGATAAAACTGCATCTTTGAATTTGCATACCTTACAACAGTGTGCAACAATAGGCCTCCTAAAACTAGATAATTAGATGATGGTCTGCAAACCTTATTGCAATCACAGATATTATTCACAGAATAATGAAACAGGTTGTTTATATATATATATATATATATATATATATATATATATATATATATTAGAACCTTGAATAAGCTTTCATTGTTTTCTGACAGATGGCATTCTTAGAACTGCATGCATATAGTTTCAGATGGTAATATATCTATAAGGAAGTAGTATAAGCAAGCTTGATATTCAGTGTATGCCATTTCATTGAAATGTAAACAACTTTGTTTTTCATCGAATTAAACATGTTGGATTTCATGCCAAAGAAAGTGTATTTGAGGAAAATTTACTGCACCACTATATTAAAAAAGTCTACAGCTGAAGCACAAAGAATTCAAGTTGAGACTTATGGCGATCATGCTTTGTTGGAAACAATATGCAGAGATTGGTTTAAACGTTTTAACAATAATGATTCTTATGTTAAGATAAAAGATGCTCTGGTGCACTGAAAAAGTTTGAAGATGAAAAATTAAAGGCATTACTTCATAAAGACTCATGTCAGGTGCAAACTGAACTTGCAGAACCATTAGGAGTTGATCCCACAACAGTTTAAAACTGTTTGAAAGCATTAAGAATGATTCCAAAGCAAGGACATTGGTTGCCATATGAGTTGAAACCAAAAGACATTGAATGGAGTCTTGTCACATGTAAACAGCAGCTTCAACGAATTTTTGCATTGTATCATGACCAATGATAAAAAGTGGATATACACCGATAGCATTAAGCCTGGCTATGCATCAACATTGGCAGCAAAACTAAATATCCATGGTTCCAAGTTTCTGCTTTGCATATGGTGAGATCAGTTTAGTGTAACTTACTATGAGCTTTTCAAACTGACTGAAACCATCACAGGAGAGCGCTATCAATTACAACTGATGAATCTGAGATGAGCATTGAAGAAAAATGGCTGCTATATGAGCAGAGACATGACAAAGTGATTATGCAACATGATAATGCTAAGCCACATGTTGCACAAAAGGTAAAAACCTTATTGGAAGAACTTAAATGGGAAGTCCTACTACACCCAACATATTCACCAGACATAGCTCAATTTGATTATCATTCATTCTGACCGATGGCACATGGCCTGGTTGAGCAGCACTTTCTTATTTTTTTTGCAATCATTGTACTCAGTGGGTGCATAAGCAGTGTAGTGGCCTGAACAGTAGATTAGTCAATGTGGAAAATTTCAAGTGCAGAATTTGCCTGAACCCGCCAGTCACAACTGATCAAGACAGGAAGGTTAAGCTTGATAACGTTGAGTACAAGGTTGTTGATCAGTTTTGATATCTTGGTGACATGTTAAATGCAGGTGGAGGTGCAGAAGCAAGTTCAATATCCTGTGTAAGATCAGGTTAGAAAAGATTTAGGGAACTTTTACCTCTTCTAACATATCGAATATTTTTGCATAGGATGAAATAAAGCCACATATGCAGCTTGTATTGTGCATTGTGGTGCAGTGCATATTGACTCAGAATGACAAATTGGAGAGCCGAGTTCGAATTCCAGTTGTATTCCTTGGCATTCACCTATGCACAAATACCCTTTGGAAAGGTATTAATCTATCTCTTCCCTCCAGTTATGGGTTAAATAATAGGACAGATTGGGTTCTATAGCCTTGGTCAGCAACTAGTCTACCACAGAAAGCAATGGCAACCTACTGCGGGATAATCTTCTGTCCAGTCAGTTATGTCCCTTTCGAGACATGATCGGCCAAAGTGTATATCACATATGGCACTTAAATGACTGACAGCTTGCATTAGAAGTGTTATACTATATTGTAGTGAAACCTGGCTGCTTAAGGGAGTTGATCAAACCAACATGCAAATGATATGGTGGATGTGCACTGTCAGTCTTAGGGATAGAAAATCATCAGAGTTGTTAAGAAATAGGCTGGTTATTTCCAATATAACATATTACTGTGTCAAGTAAGTATAGTTTAGGCATGTTGAGAGAATGAATATAGAAAACCCAGTCAACAATTGTAGGTTTATTGAGGTCAATGGCCAATGAGGGATAGGTAGACCATGGAAAACATGGATTCAGTTTGTCAATGATGATTTAAGGAAGGTCAGATTACAGCCAGGCCTTACACAAAAGCAGGCAGCCTGGAAAAGAACCATCAAAAAAACCACATCCAACCTATGTTAGCAGAGAATGAATGTTAAATGATGATGTCAAAAAAGGTTTGGCTCACAGCCTCAAAAGACGTGTTATTTTTCTCATATAGAATTCATAGGAAAAAGTAGTGGCTAGCGATGGACAATATGTTCAGTGACATGTTTCTGAGCAATTTTTGTAAATAAAACATTACTTTTCAAAAAAATCAGTGAGAACTTATTCAAGAACCTAATATATATTTATTTGTTTATACATATATATATAGATATAATAATAATATCAGTGGTTAATACTAATGAAAATACATTCCACAGATATTTACTTTTAAAAGTGCACAATGTGAAAGTAGAACATAGATATATAGTTATTATTATTATAATAATAGCATACTGTAACTTCATAACTATAAAGTTTCAGTGTTTAATACACCATCATCAGGCAGTGAAATTAACCACCTAATGATGGTGTATTAAACACTGAAACTGCATAGAAATAATTACAAATTCTTTATTCTTCACCTAAAATCTAACCATCCCCATCTATTATAAAACACTTACCATCACCCATAGAATATGGAATTAGTAGAAATTCCACAAATGAAGATGTATTTAACAAACATAATATTTTTTATAATGATGCTTTACAAACAGTGGACAGTAATGCCCTAATATTAAATATGTTAAAGTGAATATTTGCACTCAAAGAAAAAATCATTTGTTACACACCCGCTTTTAACCAAATGGTTAAAATTAGGCCAAAAGTTTCTTACTTTGAGAACCATTTTCCAAACAATAATTCATTAAGCAAAAATTTAAATAAAATGCAATAAAATGAATTTATAGTTGTACTGATAATCTAGAAAAAATTTTAAAAACACATAATAATAAAATTTTAAATAAAAATTTAGACCTAAATGGAAATAATAATAATTCTAAAACTGAAATCAATAATTTAGACAATGAAAGATGTAATTGTAGAAACCCTATAAAGTGTCCATTGGAAAATAACTGCCTTATTGAATCTATTGTTTATCACTGTACTATTTCTTCTACTGACAACCCTGGTAATGAAATAATTTTTATGTTAGTAGCAAAAAATCTTTTAAATTAAGTTTTTATCAGCACAACAGTGAGTACCGTAATCGAACATCTCTATCCAAATATTTTTGGTATTCAAAGAAAACTAATAAAACCTCCACTATAAAATGGAAAATTAAAAAAAAAAGAAAATATGTATGTCTTTAAATGAGCTATGTTCCTTGTGTCTAAATGAAATGTATATATTACTAAATTTCTTAAAAATAAGGATCTATTGAATCAACAAAATGAACCCTCTTCTATTGAATTTAGAATCAGCACTAACTCTTCTAACAAAGTAATTTCGACCAGCATAGCAAATTTTATAATTCTGCCCTTAAAAATAGTGGTTACAAAAGTCTTACTATGAAATTCAGAAATCCCAGTAACAATGGCAATAAGAAGAAGAAAATATCTAGGAAGACCTTCTGGTTTACTTCTCCTTACAATATGATGGTTAAAACTAAATTGGGACAAAAATTCTTAAACCTTATTAATGAACACTTTCCCAAAACTAATCCCCTTAGTAAAATATTCAATGATAATACTCTTAAGTTAAGTTATTGCTGCATGGATAATCCAGAAAAATAATTGTTACGTGTTAAGTGTAACAAAAGGAAAAAAAAATGATTGACCAAAACTCAGAGATAAAATCACAGACAAATATTTAATTTACAAAACACACCAAATAAAATATTTACAAATATACAATTTTTTTTGTTGCATTCAAAACAAGAAACATAGAGTTTACTACTGGCAAGTGTTATGAGAAGAGAAGGGGAGGTAAAGTCAGTATCTTTACCCGGTTAAGTTGGCAAGGAAGTGCTATAGTTTTTGGAAATTCTCAAATGAGTGTATAAAGAATAATTTTAAGTATGGTCAATGAAAGAGTCAAAAATATGTATTTGCCCATATAGTTCCATGAGGTTCTCTTTCAGGTTTTAGTTGGTCGGCAACTTCTTATAGATTCTTTCGGCTGGATATAAATCCTTGAATCATAACTGGAGTTGATAACATCAGCAAACCCTGGTAACAAATGACTGTTCTCTGCCCAAAACCTATTTTTATAGGGGCTATCACCTAATTTGCATATTTCTAGAACCTTTTGAATTCTCTTGATTTTACTAGAACATTCTCGATCATTCTAGTACCTTCCAAATGTTCTATTTCTAATTTCCTTATTTTTACGACTACTTCATGAATTAAAACATTTTTGGAATAACACTTAGGGCTCAATAGAATACATTACTATAACTTTTTATACATTATTTTTATATATAAATGCATCCTCATAACATAATTAAAAAACACAATAACAAGTGCTCAACAAGTATAAAATTACAGAAAAATTGATGCATTGCAATGTTGTAATGGATAATACCAAAGACAAGAAAACTAATACCAGTGATTGTAATTGTAGAAATTCTAAAGATGGTCCACTACATAATAATTGCTTAGCTAGTTTCCTAGTTTATATTTGCACTATCTCTGCAATTGAAAATTCTGATATTAAAAAGTTTTATATCAGGTCTATTAAACATCCATTCAAAACCCACTAGTATCAGCACACATTATTTTTCGATAATAGTTTTTTATAAATATAGTACTTTGTCATTCAAGTACTTTTGGTGTTTAAAAGAAAAAAACCCTACTGTTAATTGGAAAGTACTTTTTTTTTTAATCATATCACCCCAAGCAAGGCAGTCCACTGCCACTATAGCGCAGGGGGTTACATAGAGCGATTGGGTACAGGAAATGTCAGAGGGATGGTGATAGACTAGTTAGGAGGTATGTAGGGAGAGCGTTGGAGGGAATGGGTGCAAGTTAGTGTGTTAGGAGGTGTCTATTGACCTTACATTTAAACTCTTGGAGGTTGTAGCCGTCGGGGAAGCAATCATGAGGAAGGGAATTCCACAGGTGGGAAGTGCGAGAAAAGAAGCTGTTGCGGTTACATTTCATCGGTTTCACTGAAAAGGGGTGGGACCTAGTTGCCAATCTAGTATCTCGTGCAAATTCACACCTAAGGGGCACCAGTGATTTAAGTTCATCCGAGCAGAAGCCGTGAAAGTATTTATAAAAGAGGCACAGGGAAGCCACGTCACACCGGTGAGAGAGATACTGCAGGCGGTCAGCCAAGTCGGTATCAACCACATTACAGATTCTTCGCTGTATTTTGTCAAGAACCCCGAGGAGAATAGAAAGGGCACCCGACCAGATGTGGCAGCAGTACTCAATACACGGGCGGATGGTGGATTTATATAATTGCAGGATAGATTCAGGCGGAAAGAATTTCCGGGCCCTGCACAGAGAGCCGACTTTCATAGCTGCGGATTTAGCAATGGATTCGACGTAGTCATTCCACTTGAGGTCCGCTGAGAGTGTCAAGCCAAGCAGGCGTAGTGATTTACTCTCTGGGAGGCAAGCCTGTTCCATGCTAATGGCGGGGAGGTGCGGTTGTCTGTGGTGGTTAATTGGCAGCAGCTTCGTTTTGGAAGAATTGAATTTTACGAGCCCTTTCTTACCCCAATCCACCACGGATTGGAGGTCCTTTTCAAGCTCGACAGCGAGGTTCGCTTTGTCACCAACACCAGATTTTTGATCGAGGCGAGAGTAAACTGTGGTGTCATTAGCGTACATACCTACTTGGGATGTTATGGTATCGGGGAGATCATTGATGTAGATTAGAAAGAGCATAGGACCTAAGATAGAGCCTTGGGGGGGGGGCACCCACGTTTGTAGGATAGTTCTGAGAGGCATGTCCGTTCAATACCACCTTCAGAGTGCGGTTAGAGAGGAATGACTGGATTAGGTCCAACAAAAGCCCAGTTATGCCGTAGCTTCGCAGTTTCCGTAGAAGGCCGGCATGCCATACTCTGTCGAACGCTTTAGAGATGTCCAAGGCGCCGGTTCGGGCTTCACCATTCTTGTCGAGGCTTACTCAAACTTCTAATTCACTTGCTATCTTACTATCTTTGTCTTAATGAGAAGTTAGCAATCAACAGGTTTAAGGACAAGGTTAATTTTTTAAACCAAAGAAATGAACTTACTATTTACTGTAAACATAGTTCATTGCTTACTTTACAATATTGTAATCTTTAAAAGTTATATATACTATTTTCACTGGTGTAAATTGTTATTTGTATTTAGTTGATGGGTATTTTCATCTGACATGGATTGCCAAATCAATATTTGCTCAGCATTTAATTTGGCTTATATTATCATATTAATATCTGCTAAGTATCTAATCTAACATAGACCACCAAATTATGTACTTATGAGGTATTTAATCTAACATAGATTATCATGTTAATATTCGATAGATTTTAATCTGGCATATGCCATCTGGTTAAGAGTTCATAGGTTTTTATTGTAGCATCGATTTTTAATTTAATATTCAATAATTTTGATTATTGTGGTATCAATTTCACATGGTTTCTGAATTTTGTATTTGTGACTGGTTTTAACTATTTGCATATCTGGGCCCACTTTTTTACCTGTGTTTGTTTAAATTAGAATATTTATACTTGGGTGTATGGGTTTTCTACGTATTAATGTATGTATGTAGGTGTGCATGTGTGTTTATGTACTAGTAGGCATATTGATATTTTGTTTCACATGCTAATGTGTATGTCTCTGTATTTGTATGTATGTATATGTATGTATGTATATATTTATGCTTATATATATGTTTGTGTGTTTTTATATATGTTCATATTTGTATGTGTATTTGTGTGTATATCTGTTCGTATGCCTATGTATGTGCGTGTCTCTCTCTCTCTCTCTCTCTATATATATATATATATATATATTCTTGTCTATATATATATATATATATGTGTGTGTGTGTGTGTGTATGTGTGTGTGTGTGCATTTACTTCTGTTTGAATCTTCTTGTGCTTATCTACATATATTTATGCTAAAGGTTGTATGTAAGTAAATCCATGTGTGTGTTATGTTCTCTGTGTATGATGCTTTGTGGCGATTTGGTTGCGTTTGTATTTTTTTTTTTTTTTTGCTTGTGCATTTAGAGTGATAAGAAAGGACTTCAAATAAACTGCAAGAAAACCGAATGTATGGTCATCAGTAAAAAGGGCAGCCCAATATGCCAAATACAGGTCGGGGATATTAGAATCAAGCAGGTACAAAAATTTAAATACCTGGGAAGTGTTATAACCGAACACAGAAAGTGCGACACAGAGATCTGAGGCGAATTGGTATGGCGAAGGAAGCATTCCAGAAGTTGAGTAAGGTATTAAGAAACAGGACAATTTTGCTAGAAACATGGGAGAGAGTATTGGATAACTATGTGTTGTCAGTTCTTCAATATGGCAGTGAATGCTGGACAATATCATCAAAGAAGCAACTGAATGTGTTTCTACATAAGGATGCTGCGAATATCATGGAACAAGCATGTGTGCAATGATGAGGTTTTGGAAATGAATGAAACGAAAAGGAAAATTAATACTGAGCATCAAGAAGAGACAGCTGAAGTTCTTGAGACATGCAATGAGGAAAGAGGGCTTGGAGAACCTGATACTAACAAGCGAGATAGCGGGGAAAAACAGGGGAAAGCAGTGGCTAACATATTTGAAGGACCTAATCAGATGGATGATGGAATGAAGGTTGCATGTTGTAACAGGAGAAGGCGTGCTAAGAGCCACCAGGGATAGGGAGATGTGGAAAGCCATGATCGCCTACGTCCTGAAGAGACAGAGCACATAGAAGAAGATTTGAGTGCGTATATATTTAATTATGTTTATTTGCCCATGCACTGAAATATGACTGTGTCTGTTTTGACCTCGTTTATGCTAGACCCATGCCACCTTACGAATTCGTTCTTGTTTGCATTCAATATTGTAGCCTTTGCAGACGTTTTCCAAACCTAGCTTTACAATTTAACGGATAAATTAACACATCGATAAAAACAAATTAAAAAATAATTTTTGTATGTATTTATATGTTCGTATATGTATCTGTACATGTGTATGTATACTAATATATGTTTGTATATGTATTTATTTGTCCATATGTGGATATCTTTATATTTGTATATTTGTACGTCTATCTATTTTCCTCGTTTCATATTTGTATTACTTTGCAATAATCTAAAGCTAATGCTTTTTTAAAATCCGTAGTTCCTTAATTCATAAAATATATTGTAAATAAATTTTAATTTTTATTGTAAAATGAGGCTAATGGTCGATCAATTATAATAATCACCTTTTTTAATCAAATATTAACATTAATGCTCCACTAAATTGTTTTTGGAATTTGTTCTTTTGTTCTTCAAATTAAAAATTACTTGTATTCTGACTGGTCACCACTGACTACGTAACAATGTCTCCCTGATTAAGAGGGTTTGGCTAGTTTTGAGCCTTTAAAACTCTTCAACATCATTGTAGCGGACTTGCCGGACAGTTCACCACATTAATTTAATTTTTTGTTAGAAAATGTCAGACAAGACTCACACAAAAGAATAAGGTGAAGAGGCTCATCCCTTGTTTCCTGTTTAGGATATGGTTTCCGGCTTTCTCTTTTCCAATCTTTTCACTCTTTTCTTTTTCTTTTTTTTTCAATTGGAGTAGATAGACTAAACTATCGCCCGGTTCACACTCCACCCACGCCTATTGAACAGGTGAAGAGGCTCATCCCTTGTTTCCTGTTTAGGATGTGGTTTCCAGCTTTCTCTTTTCCAATCTTTTCACTCTTACGTAGACCCCTGCGCCTCAGTGGCGTTACCGCCTTGCTCGGGGTGATATGGTTAAAAAAACAAAAAAACAAAAAACAAAAGAAACAACAACAAATGTTATATAAATACATGTATTATTAACAAATGTACAATAAAACAATATTGATAAAGAAAAGTATGCATTTAAGTGAGAACAGTGGAATTAGTCAAGAGTTGCCTTGTAGGAGCTTTTTAGTCCTTTATGATTTATATTACGATTTGTCCAACATATGATTCAAGAAAAATAAAGACAACTCCAATTTGTAACCAATAAATTAAAATATATTCAATAAACAAAGCATGTAATAGTAGAATAGGAAGAAAAAGTTGTCTCCCTTTAACTGTTTGTTGACCAAAATAAATTAAATGAAGAAAGTTTTTTCTTTCGCTGAAAAGGTTTGTTATAATTGTGAGAAGGATTTTCATGTAAGAATAAATGACATGAAAAATACAATTATTTTGAATGTAATTGTAAGTGATACAAATTTTGCTCAAGAGTTCAAAGTTTAAAAGTTCTTGGTGAAAATGTTCAGACAGAAGACAAAGTTCTGTGTCTGTGTGTGCGTTAGGTAAGGTATGAGTAGAGAGAGAGACTTACGTCGAGTCCTTTAGCCAGCCTGTTGGTCTACTGCTTAACTTGCGAAAGCTCGCCGCTTATAAAGACAAAGAGTGGATCAAACAGCAAGCGTGGGAAAAACTTTGTTTACATAAAAAAAAAATATGTGATTGGCTAAAAATTAACCAGTCACCACACACATATGAAAAAGCTGCTTCAGAGCTGGAAGATTAAAAATGACTGCGATTGCTAAATTGTCCTATACAAGAACAGTCGTGATTTATTACCCAATCGCAGACGAGTAAATAACATAGACTGAATGTGGGTACGAAAAACATAGCAACTGCTATAGCCTCTTTTTGACTACAAATTAAAATTTCAGTTAAAACTGAATAAATATTCATGAAGTAGTTCTTGTTATACACTGTTAGAAAGTATGTCATCGAAAGAAGTTTCTAGAGAAAGTGTGAAAATTATGATCAGCATGTGTGTGGGAAAATTAGTGAATTTGTGTGAGTGAGATTGGAGCGTGGGAGTGACGTGTGTCCCCACAACTGCTCCTTGCAGTTGGGGTTTCAATAAAGAGATGAGGATTCATCTTACTTAAACAGGAGACTGTTGGCTCAAGATCGCTGCACGGGAAAAATCATTTTTCACATACAAACGATCTGAGAAGTTGGTATCAACCAATCAACCAATCAGCGATCGTGCTTTTTAGCCAATGATTGTTTAGCATTGTACATGTGATTATCCAATGATTGCTTGACACTGAATGTGTGGCTTGTATGTATGTGTATGCGTGCGCGCAAGGAGCTTCGCACATCATCATTTAATAAGAGACGGTTAGTGTCGAAACAAAATTTTTATTATAACATATTTATGTTATAAATTAAAAAAAAATATTATTCGCTCTACTTCGTATTGAGCAGTTTTTTTAAAATAGTGTTTTTTTAGAAAGGAATTTAGGAAATGTGTGTGTGTGTGTGTGTGTGTGTGTGTGTGTGTGTGTGTGTGTGTGTGTGTGTGTGTATCAGTGGTGGAAATAATGATAAGGCACTATACATTTTTGCTTATAACTTTATGAATATTGCTTGAAATATAAATTTTTGACTAAAGGTGGGTAATAAAACAAGAAGTAAGTGTATATTCTTATAATTTGGTTTTGGCAAAGTTATTGCAAAAATATTGTTCAGTGAATAAAATTTGATGGTAATAAACTAAAGATAAGACATCATCTCTAAGTCTTCTTTTCACAAACAAAAAATGTTTAAGAGAGAAAAAAAAGTGTATAGTATTTGCATGTATTGCCTTTTCCTTGTAGTACATCCACACAATGATCGTTCATAGATTTTACTAAATCCCCAAGCATTTCTTGGGGAATTTTCTCCCAGCACTTGTGAACGACACGCCAAAGCTCCTCTTTGTCTTCAAAACGTTGGTCATCGGATGTAAACTTGCCTTGCCACAGGTTGTCTATCGGATTCAGATCTAGTGACTTTCCTGGCCAACTCAAAGTGTGAATATTGTGAGCATGGAGTCCCTCAGTTGTGTGCTTTCAAGTGTGAATGGCGGCGTTGTCTTGCTGGAACACGGTGTTATTCTGGTTAAAATTATTTTAAAATGGAAGAAGACTTCTTTATAGCATTTCGCTGTGCTTTACTGAATTTTGTCTTTCCTCCATTTACATCAGACTCGTCTTACCTTCTGCTGAAAAGGCTCCCCATATCATCAGTGATTCTCCGAATGACCTTCTGCTGAAGATCTGCTTATCCTTCCTTAAATCGTACCAATTGTACTGAAATCCATCAGGGCCGTCTAAATTTAATTTATTTTCATCTGAGCACACAACATTTCACCAATTTTCTATATTTAATTGTGCTTTTTCCAGCACCCACTCCTCTCATCGTTTCTTGCGTATCCTATTTAGTTCTGATTTTGTTTTTCTTTTCTTATACGCAAAATTTTCTGAAGTATGGAGAAGTTGTCTAACTCTTCTGGGTTTTTACATTCAACTCCAGAGAGGTTTGAAGATTTCTAGAGCTTTTTCCTGTAGAAGAAGCCTCACGTAATATCCTGCGACGACTGGCTTGGGTGGACGTTGCAAGAAATTACTAATTACTATTCTTGACCTCTCAATCTACATAGAAATTGAATTGTAGGAGTATCCTTGACCATTTAGCGCTATTATTTGACTTTTTTCAAATTCTGAGAGTGAATATTTTCTACCCATGCTGTAAAACTTAAGGTTTTTAAAATTAAAACCTGAATATTAGACATCTGATCGTCGGTAGCCAGTCTAGTGTTACACAGGTGTGTTGTTAAGATCTTTTTCTTTAGCGTCAAAGGGATAGAAACTCCGATAAACGAAACTTTTGTAAGGTGTATTATTATTTCCACCGAATTATGTCCCCCAGAACAGTATTTTTGCAATTACATTGTCAGAAATTAACCAAAATATAAAAATTGAATGTACACTTACTTCTCGTTTTACTACCTACCTTTGGTCAAAGTTTATTATATTTCACTCAATATTCAAAAAGTTGTAAGCAAAAATGTAGAGTGTCTTATCATTATTTCCACTACTATATATATATATATATATATATATATATATATATTATATGTGTGTGTGTGTGTGTGTGTGTGTGTGTGTGTGTGTGTGTGTGTGTTCCTCTTCCCCATTCTATCTTTGAATAACTTTGTAATTATTTAAATATGATGCTTAGTTAAGTTTAGAATTTGAAATCTGTAATTTCAAACATTAATTTCTAATATTTAAAAAAAAAAATTAATATTTATTTTAAAGTGAAATTAATAATCAACATCAATGTACCAATAAATTGTTTTTATGGTATATTGTCAAGTTTTTCAAATTACCTTTTACTTGTATTTTGATCAGTCACCACAGACTACATAACAATGTCTCCCCTGTTAAGGGGTTAGTTTTGAACATTTTAAAACTCTTCATCTCACAATCAATACCATCACTTGCCAATAAATGGGAATGTTGTATGTCCAATTGGAAGAACGGAGGCGGGCGTTACGGGAGCCTGTAATGTGATGCGATGCCGTTGTGACGCAGAAGAAGTGGATGCATTATCTCTGCAACGTCAGAGGGGTTGGCACCTTGCAGAAAACGTAAAATTGTTATGGCATATGATAAAGTCGAAGTTACAAAAAAAAAACAATTTTGTTTGAATACAACTTCGAAAAAATAAATGATCGCAAAAAGCAAAATTTTCCATTAATTTTTGCTGCATGCAGTGTGCAATTGAAATTTTTGTTCGTATATCAAGGCATCAGACATTGATCTACCAGTGACTTGATTTTAGTTGAGTTTGAGTGAAGCTTATTGGAGAAATGCATAAAAGTGTGCAAAAGACTATCCAAAATTATGTTTGCCGTTGATTTTTTTGAACTCTGTGCATTGCGTCGAAAAAGTTTTGTGTACACCAGAGGTTTGGACTTTGTTCTACAAGTTACCTGATTTTGGTTGAATTTCTGTAAGGCGTTTCGGTGATTTCTGCCATAATCTGGTCATTGATTTAAAAAACAATTGCGTGCATCAAAGGTGCATGTCATGATCGACAAGTGACCCAATTTTGGTTAAAATCAGATTAAGGATTTCGAAGGAGTAGGGTTAGAATAGAGACACACAAACACATAGACAAATATATCCATTTATATATATATATATAGAGAGAGAGAGATTTATATATCTTAATAAATATACCTATTCTCCTACGTCTATGGCATGACCCGTAGTTTCATAACGGGTGAAACTCTCAGTTGTTCCATATACGTTGGACAATATATATATATATATATATATATATATATATATATATATATATATAACATAGTGTGTATGTACGTCTATATCTATATATATACCCTATGTGTAGCAACTATATATATATATATATATATATATATATATATATATAAAAGAAATATCAGCATATCATCTAAAGTGGTTGTAAATTATAATCCATTTCATTGAACAAATTAGTTCATTTCATCAGACCACGTTTTATTTATTTCATTTAGTCTAAATATTTGCCCAGAATATCCAATTTTTTTTAAAAACAAAATGAAGTAACATGACACAGAATAGAAAACTTTAGTCTTATCTCATAAGGGTCACTAAGGTAATTGGAGAACAAGTTCATTGGGAAGAATGATTGACCATAAATCCATTACATGCACACTCACAAGAGCACAAATATGTATGTATATCCCTACCTATGTATGCACGCATACATATATATATTTATACACACAAATATATACTTATACATATGTACTTACAAATGTGTCTATGAATACATCCACATATACATATATATGCACCCATCCTTCCATATCCACATATAAATATTTTGTTCACACTCTCACATCCATACGTATGAAGACCAGACCAGTATAATCATTACCAACGCATATTTATGCAAGTACACCAACACACCTCATATATACACATAAAATGCGCATATATATGCATACTTACACACCCACATATATATACATGCATATACATACACCTGCATGTATATGCTGAATGACACACATTTTCGTAATAAAAATTTACCGTAAATAATCAGGCCAGTAGATATAAATATATAATACTGTTTAATTTTAAAAAAATACCAGTATCGATAAAAAATAATGCTCAAACAATTCATTTCAAATTGTCGTTTGTTTATAACCAAGTTTCGGTAAAATTCGTTAATTTCGGTTACATGTTTACATATGCATATGTGTGTATCCATATACAAAATCTTCTACATATACATACAAATCTCCTATCCATACATCCACATATACATACATATACACACACATGCATGTACACACACACACACACACACACACACACACACACACACACACACACACACACATATATATATATATATATATACATTCACAAAAATCATCTGCATACACAGACAAATTTCTTATCTATACACACTCTCACCTTTTCACATCCATATGTCCACTTATGAAGACCAGATTTATATAAGAGAGATAAGGCTAAAGATTTCTATTCTGGGTCATGTGACTTGATTTCAATTTCATTAAAAATTTTTTTTAGATATTTTGGGAATATTGATACCAAATGAAATGAATAAAATATGATCTGATGAAATGAATTAATTAATTCATTGAAATGGATTATAATTTATATATATAAATATAGATGATGTGTTGAGTTTTGAGTTTAGATGATGTGTTGAGTTTTCCTTCAGAGATATCATATTGCTCTGGGTAACATCCATTGAGCTCTCTATACAGATCTATCACTTAATATTTTATATTAAATATATCCTCATCATTCATTGATTTGACATTACTATCTATCTATCTATCTATCTATCTATCTATATATATATATATATATATATATATATATATATATATATATATATATATATATATATATTGTCTATTGTAATTTTTTATTACAATGGTTTATAAAAGCATTATAACACTGCATAAAAATTTTTATGTTAATAATACAAATTCCCCACTGAAAAATAGGTGTCTAACAAATTATATTGTATACCAATGCAATATAACATCTAATGAAAACCCAACTATTAAAAAAGTTTACATTGGATTTACTAAGAATACTTTTAAGCAGCAATTTAATTTGCATTTAACTTCCTTCAAAACAACACATACTGAAACCAAACATCCTTTTCTACATATTTTTGGAAGTTAAAGGATACAAACAAAACCCCAAAAATAAAATAGAAAATTATGAAAATGACAAGTATCTGTAAGTTGTTCACTGATATCTATCCTCTGTTCCTGAATGAAAAGCTGCATATTTTAAGGTTCCCTAAAAATAAAGAACTGCTGAATTGTAGAGATGAATTGACCATTTTATATCACATTGTTCTTCTTCAGGTGATATTATAAAATATATTGTGAAAATTATTTATTTAGGAAATATAAGATGAATTCATGGTTGTTTAGAAAATTAAGGAGTAGTCGTAGAAGGATTAGGTAGAAAATATGTTTGTAGGTGTGTCAATATTGTTCAGTCAAAAACGAGAGTTACGTAACTATGGAGTTGAAGATTTGGGTCACAAAAGGAAACAGAATGGCCTGGTGTCAAGGCATGTCACTTTTTAATTTTGTTAAATTTCTTATTTGTGGGACCATACATTATTTAAATGGGTAGACAATAATTTTTAACAGCAGGTTGGATTTTTTAAAATATAATTTTGTACTACCTCATGAGTAAAGGAGCTGGAATTATATATATATATAATTCCCTCCTCTGATATCTCAAATCCTGGATACATTCTTCTCTATAGGAAGCCTTCAATGTCCACATTCATCACTTGGGTGCTTATGGCAGTGAATATCTCCCTCTGGCTAGGAAGATTTCTTTTGAATCTCCTGTTCACTCTTACATTTATCTCTGCCTTTCTCTGTTAAACTCATTAAGCTATCTCTTCATTCTTTATTGCTCCTCTTCTTGTCCTGGCTGTTGTATACTAGATAGTATTTCAGATAATATAGACAAGGCCATTTCACTTTACCCATTTTGCTAATGTGTTTGTGTTCAGTAACTTCAATGCCCATCTTGCCAAATGGATGGAAAACTCTTTCACTGATCTTGCTGGAGTCCAAATGCTGCACTCAGTCCCTCAGGTGGATTTCCTTACGCATTCCCCCAGTAACCAAAATAGATGCACTTCTCTCGTAGATCTCTTCCCTACTTCTATCCCTGACTCTTGCCATGTTATGCAGCTCTGCTCTCTTGGTAACTCTGATCATGCTGTTGTGTCTTTAAATGTCTCTTTTTACTCCCGCTTTATCCTGGAACCTCCTGTCAGTAGAATATCTGACTGCTATCGACAAGCAAATTGGGACTTGTTTCATGATTTCCTTTGCGATGTCCCTTGGAACAAAATTTTTATTCTCCCTGTTCAAGACTGTGCCTCTAAAGTTTCCTCCTGGGTGAAAGGTGTCATTGATGCTTTCATCTCAGCTAAGAATTTCTGACTTAACCCTCGTTCATCTCATTGGTTCTCTCTTACGTACTTGGCTGCCATCGTCTACAGGAATCCCTTCTTTCAGCTATTCTAGAGTAACATGTCTGATCACAATAGGTGCCTTTATGTCTCTGCTCGTAATGAATGTAAGCATATCCTAAATGATGCCAAGCTGTGGTTTGCTGATAGAATGAAGCAGTGCATAGCAGCTCGCAAGTTTGGTTCCAAAGATTACTGGCAGCTCTGCAAGAGTGTGCTAAACAACAGAAAACCCTCTATCTCTCCTCTATTTAATCAATTCAAAGTTCTCACATCTGCAATAGATAAGGTGGAGTGCTTTGCTCACAAAAGAGAGACACTGAGAATTTAAAATAAATTTTTATGTATGTGTTTTTGATATATAATCTAGCCAATTTCTTTTAGTTTTTGTTCTTTTCATTTTCATCATCCTTGTTATTAAATATCTCACATTATGATAAGAGAAGATCTGAAGAATTCTGATGCAATTTTACTGCAGATAAACTAGCAATTAAAGCACTTTATAAACATTTTTATCTTGTTGAATGGTTTTCTCTTTTAAAGTAGCATTTTTTATATTGAAATTGTGATCAGTCTCATTGTGAGCAACTAATGCAGCTGATGGGTTGATTTGCAAAATGTTTTGTTAGTGTTCATATAATCTTTTATTTAAATTTATGTTTATCTAATGTAATCTTTCTGGTACTTATTACGGGTGAGTGAATAAATTCTCACCTTCAAGTTTTAGCTTATTGTTTTGTTTTGTATTAAGTTTTATTTTAGATGTAGTTGTGACATTTTATGTTGAGTTTAAATAAATACTTTTCAATTTTATTTGTAATAGAGCAAGTGAGTAGAATATTTTTTATTTGTTGGGGTTGTTATGAGGAGTCATTTTATTTTATTTTGAAACATTTTATGAGCCCTTTGTTTTACAGTGAATATGAAATAGGCCATTGGAGGAGCTTGAAAGTACTTTCAATATATTTCTCCTCTTTGTGTAAATACCGTGGGCAGCAAATTCTTAGTGCACTTAAGTAGAATCTGATGATTTTTCTGGATTTTATTGTTATAATGTGAATGGAAGTTAAAAATTCCCAGCATTTCTCATTCATGCACATATATAGTTACAACATGAAATTAGTCTGAAATGCATCACCCAAAAACATTTTCCAATTTGTCACTATATTTCCTTATATAAAACTGCATATATTGTGATCCCATATATCAAGAACAATTTTTTGAGAAAAATGTATGACAAATAAAACATTTTTGTGATGTCTTTTGTCCTTTGAGACTTCAACGGAGATATCACTTTAGTTTAATTATGTAATCACACAGGCAAATGAAGGAGAGAGGATGGGGAACTTTTAAATTTTTATATATTTGGGTATATAGTCTAGCCAATATCATTATATACATTACATTAAGTATTTTGTTTGTTAGCAGTTGATATTTTCTAATATGTAAAAATTTATACAGGAAAAATATGCTGGATGTCTTCTATTTAGAGAAAAGTAATCCTTCATGTAACTGAACATATTTTGGTCAATCATTCCTATGACCTTGTACAAATATGTATGAAAAGAGAACTTCTTTTGTCAAAATTGTAAGCAGAAAAATATAACCAGTAATATGAGCTACACAAAAGATTATGTTTGTTGAAACTCCTCTATACACAGGTGATACTCTATTTTTCTTATATGAAAATATCTTCTTCAGATTCCCCCCCCCCCACTGCTGAGGAAAAAAGATACTCTGCACCATACTAGCCTGACTTCCTGTCCATCAAACAGATATTTACTAATTCTTTCAGTTTCTATATTCATGTCATCTATTTATGTTGGACCTCATTCCAAAGAGTGTAATGGGATCCCTTCTCATTTCAGATATAATCTAAAGTATCTGAATCTTTTTGCTTTGGATCTGGTATTTTTATGGTCCTCATGTTTGAAATTAAGGGCCCAGTTGGTTTCTCATTTCTCTTGTTTTCCACATTTGTGTTGGACAAAAGTAATATGTCAGTGATGGTCAAGCAAAGTTTAAATAGTTGGTACATGAAAATGAATAAATATGCTGTTTAATAAACAAATGGAGGTCTACCCAAATATGAGTATTCACTAAAAATAACATTTAAGTAATAAAAATCTGTAATAAATAAAAAAATTATTCCTTTCTTTAGAAATTGCTTTGTTTAAGTTATTTACTCAGTTTCAAATCCTATTTAGAAAGTCAGAGAGAAAAAATGTGTTTAAAGACACTATTTAGATTTTGCTCAACATCATATATAGTACATGTGTATGTATGCATATAATTTGGTCAGTTCTTTATCAATTTTCAAGGACTTTGTTCTTAAGTATTAATTTCTTTGCATGTCTGTTGAAGTGCTTGCGTCAATGGACAATTTTGGCACTCCATTATTTCCAAGTGAAAAATAAGAATTTTTACGGATTTTGGAAAAACTAAACAAAAAATTCATCAAATTATTCTTGTCTACCATAGTCAACAAAAGGATGTTTGCCATGTAATCTTTCTATCCACACACACACACACACACACACACACACACACACACACACACACACACAGAGTTAAGTGCCATACGTGACACAAGCTTAGGCAATCTTATCATCTTGTCTTGAAAGAGACATGACTGACTGGGCAGAAGATTATCCCTCAGTAGGTTGCTATCGCTTTCTGCGGTAGACTGGCTGCCAGCCAAGGCTATAGAACCCAACTGGAGGAAAGAGACGGATTAATACCTTTCCCAACGGTATTTGCGCGTAAGTGAATGCAAGGAATTCAACTGGAATTTGAACTCTGCTCCCCGATTTGTCGTTCCGAGCCAATATCTACTACACCACAACGCACATACATACAGTTACCGACCATAATTAGGTAACCCCAGATTTTTAAAAGAAATGATACTATTTCATTTAGTATTTCATACTATTTTTTGTATTTATTGCCAGGTGAATAATTCTAAATGAAAATAGAATGGTTCTTTGTTAGTATATATATATATATATATATATATATATTACGCTAGAAATAGGCGGAAGAGACCGTAAATAAATTAATTGAGACTGAGAGTATTAGAAGGAAATCACAAAACACTTGTCGATCAAAGGGAGATAACTACGGATACTTGACAATGTCGATATAAATATTCCGATATAAATATGGCAATCGTGACAACTGTGAACAATGCCGACTATTAAGGTTTTAACCAAATGCTACGTACGTGTGCAATACTAAGATTTATAACTGACTATAAATTATTTTATTCTCAAAACAACTACTAAAAAATAATTTACGTTCGTTTTTCTACACAGGAATAATCTAGATAAATTATGACATTATTTTTTAATTTTAGGGACTTAAAATCAATATTTTGAAATAGTAAAAAACACACACAAAAATTTTTTTTTAATAACATTTCTGAAGTTGCTTACAATTAATGAACAGACGAATCACTCCAAAAAGAAATTCCCATAATCATGGTGTCCATGAATCAAACCATTTTTGGCAATAGGCCTGTTAATGACACTGCATAATTTTTAATGACTTAAAAAAGAAAACAAAAAAAAAAAGCTTTGAAAATATTCCCCTTTTCTACATTGTCATTCTTAAACTATTATTTTTATATTTTAAGATGCATTTCCTTGGAGAAAATAAAATGGTAATTTTTTTTTTTTTCAGTCATAGCACAGGTATTGGTTACCACGAAAAGTAATTTGTATAATTTTACCATGAAAAGTAAATTGTATAATTTTAAAATTTATTTGTTTTTCTAAAGTAATTTTATGTGATCAAATATAAAAAAACAAAAAAACATCTCTGGTCCTCATATGTAAATTTTATTTTTTATTTTTTTAAAATCATTTCCCACCCATGCAAGGAAATTGAAATATCTGATATTTAGTTGACCCAGAAGCCATAGAATACAATCTTCAGTTAGATAAAAAATTAAAAAATAAATAAAAACATTACTTGATCTGCATTGATGCTTATGATTTTCCTGTTTGCTGGCTTTTATAAATATAATATTAAATAACTTTTCTGAAGATTATTATTATAAAGTAATACGCATTATATGAACAAATCTGTTGCACATATATTGTTAAAATGTACAGGACTATCTATTATTAGACCATTAGTAATTACTACTTGTGTCACATGCATTACTAAGAAATGCTTTAAAACTTCTAGACACACTAATGCTTTCAAGAAATATACTAAAAGCATAGAAATAAGTAAATGGTAAAATACTCAGGACATTTATCATGTGAACAGATATAATAAAAGAAATTTAATATATACACACATGCATACATACATACATATATATATATGTGTGTGTGTGTGTGTGTGTGTGTGTGTGTGTGTGTGTGTTTGGATTATTTTATTTTATGGAGTATCAAAGTCAATAGGTAATCTAATTCCAACAACATATTTTGGGTATGTTCATATGAATAGAATATGTATTAATTGTAAGAAAATAGTTTGTACATGAAGTTTCATTGACATATTTTTGTAAAAAGGGTTTTAAGGGTTTTTGTTCAGATTCAAATGTATTACTAGTAATATATATATATATATATATATATATATATATATAAGTATAGTTGTCAGTCCGTAAACGGTGATGATAATCCAACAAGATTTGCTTAATATTCATATCATCAGACTCTTTTACAATATTTCCTCCATCTGGCATAAAATTTCTGCTGGAATGAACATTTTCTTAAAATGAAGAGGGAACATAATATAAATAATAATAATAAACATAATATTACAAACAAACAAATAAATGACAATAAATGTAAGGGGAAGGGGGAAAGAAAAAAAGAGAGATAGAGTCCAGTTCCAAATATGGGTAGTATTCGTTTGAAGTTATCTTGACTGTCTTAGATGGCATATATATATGTATTTTACAAAATTTACATTTTACAAAACCTTTACATACATATTACCTACATTTTAAAAATATATATATTACCTACATTAAAAAATATTACCTGTAACACATTTAAAATTATACTAATATATTACCAACAATACATTTAAAAATATATATATATATATATATATATTGCCAGTAGTATATATATATATATATATATATATATATATAACAGAGTACTCACTCAAATAATAATGGTAAACAAACAAAAATTCAAATATGTCAGCTAATGCCAATTTCATAAATTTCTGCATAATTCAATATTATTGGCTTCAGTTGAGTTTGTTTACATTCAATACAATCTGAGCAGATCTTAATTGTTTGATAAAAGGGACCAAAAGAATATAATATAAAGGTTGATCTGAATCTTGTCTACAATGACATCTTTTGTGGTCTAGTGGTAAGACATGAATGGTCTAAAGACAGTATCTCATTGGTGTTAGGAGTATGAAGGTTTGATTCCTGCTGGAAGATAAACAATTTCTCAAAAGAATTAAGGACAGTATATATATATATATATATATATATATATATATATATTAACATGCCCTGTGGACATAGAAGAATCCAAAGGAGTATCCTTTACATATAATGGTAGGATAACTCTCTACGAGAGCTCTAAACATATATGCATATAAATACATATAGAGCAAATATAAGAAAAATTAAGACAGACGTGTTATTTCATGGTAATTCGGAAGTATAGGCCTATTTCAGGCGAGCCATCTTCAGCTTCCATCTTTATTCAATGAAGGATTCTACATGAATGGGATTCACAATGACCTAATCTGGCGAATAAAAATAAAGAACAAAATAAAAACATATAAGATGATAAGAATATAACTGTCGCTCCTCTAAAAGAGAAAATAAGAACAATCCATCCGTTTGTCAACCCACAGATGTGTGTGTGTGTGTGTGTGTGTGTGTGTGTGTGTGTTTGTGTACTTTTTTTAAAAAATGAATTGCAGGCAATATATTTGTATATGTATATACATATATGTCAATTTGTCAAGAGTTATATGTCAATTTCCATAACTACCAGTAGCCAACATATTTGAATTTTTATCTGTTTAACATTATTTTTTTAATGGATTCTGGTATTTGAGTGGAAACTCTGTTTATATATATATATATATTAACAGTACATTATAATTTCTCTACTGTCCATATATCTTTGCATATTTTGTCAACTTCCAAAGCTTTTTACATGTCTTAGATTTCAGTCATATCCATAACTAACTGATAACATCTTTTGCCACAACAATATCTTGGCTTTTTGTTAGGCATTAACTTTGTTTTTTATCATTCCCTTTTGCTCTTTTATTCTTTTTCTTTTTTTTCATTTATTTGTTTATTCGAGCACTAACACAAGCCACATACTGGCCAACTAAAAGATTGATTTTCTTCAGGTATTCTTTGCATTTTCTTTTGCGACTTTGTTATCAATTTTGCGACATTGGCCAACTTCTTTGTGATACTCTGAAGAAAATCCTAAGAACAAAAAAAAAAACAAGAAAAATAAATAGACAACACACAATGCACTAGAAAAGTTAGAGTACCTACCCTTTTCTATTATCATTTTTTATCTTTCTGTTTTTTAAGAACACACACGTCAGAAGAAGTTCTATAATGCTTTAAAAGTTCATTTTTTCTTTTTGTTCTTTCTTAAAAACACATATCTGAAAAAAGTTCTGTAATGTTTCAAAAGTTTGTTTTTTCTTTGTGTTGTATCATGCCAGTAGATATCTGAATGCATGAGATTGTAGGTGGTAACCGCACCCAATTTACAAATTGACATTGAGTAAATGACCTTCAAATTCATTATGCATGCCTCTTTTCGAGTTCAACATTACACATGTAATTTCCTTAATTTCAACCATAGTATGTTTGAATACAGAAATCTCTCATTATCTGCAGCTCCAACTAACTTAATCTAAAAAAAAATAAAATGGAACCGTCACACTAGAAATACGATTTAACTTAACATTTTCCAGATGGACTACGGCTTCCACATGCTTTGTTACAAGGAAGCTAATCTAACCCTCTATATCAGCGCATTTTTTTTTTCTATAACATCTTATTGTGCAGCATATCTGGCGAAGACAGTATGTCCCACATGAAGTTCCTTGTACCTGTAATTATTTACTGGATCTTTGCCACCAAGTTAATCTGATTTCATCAATGTCTTGTAGAGTGACAAGTTAAAGTTCATATTTCCAATAAGAAAAATACTTTGCTGTATTTCAAAACTAATTTAAAAATGACTGGAAATGTTTATTTTGCTAGAATAGCTGGTTAGTGCCTCTTTTTAAATCTTTCAATGTTATTTTATTAAAAGAAAAATTCTCCTGAAAATAAAATTTACTTTCTTGAGAAATTTTAGCTGACTTAAAATAATTAATTTGATTTGAAATGTTTACTTCAAGTTTGAAATATGGCAGATATGACAGTAGCTGTCTTGATGTGTCTGACAACATGGCAGGCAGCAGTGATTCTAAGGGGCAAAAAGAGTCAAAACACCCCAGAATTTTTTTTGTGGGGGTGCTTGGTTGGCCCTGCTACTTTTGTCAGCTTCAAAAATTTATGAAACTAATCAGTCTCTGATTTTGATAAGATCTTCAGTATTTTTCCCTCTGTGTTTTCTTTTGCATTTAGCTTTTTAAGTAGGACACATACAGAGACCAGTTTAAAAGAAAAATAAACAAAAATAAAAGAAAACAAAGATAGAAAGACAGACATGTTGTTAGGGAGGGAAATAGACTGAGACAGTCATGTTTACATATCTGAAGGAAGACTTTAATTAGAAATAATGTCCCCAACTTAATATGTAGATACACAGGCATACATCAGTGATTTATGGCTAAGTGAATATATTGGTCAGTAATTTTAGGTAAAGACAAAAAAACATTTCGAAACCTTTTAGTGAATTGGTTAGTCAGAAGGGAGCAATAAAATGTCAGTCCCTCAAAATAATAAGTCATTTTTCACAAGTATCAGCTAAAATTCGAATACCAGCGATCAGGGTAATAAAAATGCCCTTTTTAAAACAAAATCATAACGGTTAAAAATAAAATATTTGGTAACAAAAAAAGAAAAAGCGAAGAAAAATAAATGAACTTACGTTTTTTTTTTTAATTATTATTTTTTTTACATTTCTCTTTTAGGTCAGTCGGTTAGTCAGTTAAGTGCCATACGTGATACACGCTTGGGCGATCATGTCTTGAAAGAGACATGAGTGACTGGGCAGAAGATTTTCCTGCAGTAGGTTGCCATTACTTTCTGCCAACCAAGGCTATAAGACACGATCTGTCCTGTTATCTGACCCATAGCTGGAGGGAAGAGACGGATTATCTTTCCCAAGGTTATTTGTGCGTAAGTGAATGCAATGAATGTAAACTGGAACTTTTAGGCACCGGCATTAAATCACTGAAAAACAGCATAGTATGAAAAAAAAAAAAAAAAAAAAGGCTCCACACTTAATAAAAACGAACTTTTTCCAACAAAATGTTTATGTTATTAAGAGCAATGATCAAAGTATTTTTTAATTATTTAAGTTTTTTAAAAATCTTTTCTAACACGTTCGAAATTTTGGTAAAAATCTTCTTTTGATTTTCATTGGCGGGTAACCAAATTGTCACGAGAGTTTACAATAGGAAATGTAATATTACGTAACTCAGTTTCTTTTTCTGGCGAAAAACACATTAATTTGGAAATTATTACAAAAACCAAATAATTGTCGTGTTTTAATGAAACTTTCAGAACTTATTCATAAACGAATTAAATTATTTTTGAAATTATTATTTTTAAAAAATCTTGATAAAAATATATTATTTTTACATCTGTTAACCCCCTCTACGTAAAATTCATGAATTTCAAGAAATTAAATTTTCTAGGCAAAATTGGTTTTATTAGTTAAACGCAGAACTTATTGGGGAACGTAAACCATCTATTATGTTTTTCAACCATTTGGCTCTTTTTTTTGAAAATCTGCTCCCAATATAGTAAAAGAAAAGAAAATGCAATAAAACTATGACATTATTTAATTAGGTAAGCTTTTTAATTGCTTTAATAAATAATAAAATAAGGACATTATTGTCTTGTAGAGGATTTTTGGTCCTCTAACGATTTGTATTACGATTTGTCCAACAAGAAATAATAAAAACAACAACTCGAATTTGCAACCAATAAATTAAAATATATTCAACAAACAACAAGACATGTAATATCAGTACATATACGGTAAACTAAAGTAAGGCAAAGTAAAGAGGAAAGAGTTGTTCCCCTTTGTGTGTTCGTAGAACAAAGTAAGATGTATGAAATTTTTTCTTGAGCTGAAAAAAAGTTTGTTACAGTTGTAAAGATTTTCATGTAAGAACAAATAGAAATACAATTATTTGGAATGTGAGAGAGAAAGGTCTACTACTGTGTAGCCTTTAGGCCTGTGTGTGTCTACTGATTAAGCTTGCGAAAACCAGTCGTATTTATCTGTAGAAAGTGGATCAAACGAGGGAGAAACTTTGTTTATATAAGAAAAATATGTGATTGGCTAAAAATTAATCAATCAACAAAACACACGTGAAAGTTGCTTCTGAGGTGAAAGGTTAAAGTCGACTGCGATTCCTAAATTGTCCTATACAATAACAGTAGTTATTTATAAGCCAATCGCAGATGAGTAAATTACATGGGTCGAATGTGGATAAGAAAACACATAGCAACCGCTATAGTCTGAAGAAAGTTTTTTCGATTAATATCAAATTTTAAAAGAATTGTTTTCATTTTTTAAAAATTATAATAATTTATAAAGTTTCAAAAATATTTTTAAAATATTTCAAAGACTTGTAGACGTTAGGTTAAGTTATCAAGTGAAGACTTTATTTACTCATCAAAAATTGAAAGGCGTAATATAAATCATCGAGCCATCGTATTTTTAAAATAATTTCTAATTTTGTATTTTTTTTTTTTTGTGTGTGTGTGGATTTCAAGTTTTTTTTTTTGTATGGCAAATTAAAAGGTTGTGTGTTTCACTGTTTTTTCCTCTTAAAGGGAAGAATTTGGACAAGCATGTTACTTGTGATCACCATAGACTCTTAGTTTGTCTCGCATCTGTCCGTTGTCATCATGTGGGAAAGGTCAGAAAGATCAATATTTCATGATTAAGAAATAGTTTTAGTCTAAATTTAATGCTATAAATAGATAATACATGTATAAATCAGATTGTTTTAAAATTAAGTTTGCTAATTTTCCAAAAATAGCGTGTCACAGGTGTATATTTTATTTGTTCAAATTTTTTAAAACCGTGAATTAATTTTGTTTACAAATCTATTGATCGGTAAAAAATGACCGAAAAATTTTTTTAAAATTTAAAAATTTCAAGATCTTAGATTCCAATCAGTATAATTTCTGTTTGAAATACACCAGAGTATTGTGCTTACTGAAAATAGTACATTTAATCATTGGATGTGCGTTGTGATGCAGTGGATATCGGCGCGGAACGAGAAACCGGGGAGCCGAGTTCGAATTCCAGTTGAATCCATTGTATTCACTTACGCGCAAATACCCTTGGGAAAGGTATTAATCCGTCTCTTCCTTCCAGTTATGGGTTAAATAGCAGGACAGATTGGTTCTATAACCTTGGTCTGCAACCAGTCTACCGCAGAAAGCAATGGCAACCTACTGCGGGATAATCTTCTGCCCAGTCAGTCATGTCTCTTTCGAGACATGATCGCCCAAGCGTGTATCACGCATGGCACTTAACTGACTGACTGAATCATTTAAACAAAAAAAACAAAAACAAAAAAAAAACGTGCCGATAAATTAGAAAACTGCTTTCAAGACAAAATGACTAAACGGGAAATATTAAATTAAATTAATATAGTAGTCAAATCGAGAGTTATTCTTAAAATAATTTAAGTTACTAAATGAATGTAAGAGGTTCACTAGAAAAAGGACGTTAAAGGACATTTCTTTTGAGTCTTCAAACATCCTTAAGAAACATGTTAGAAACAGTTAAAGAATAAATTTCAAAATCGCACCAAAAGTTTACAATTAAAGAAAAAAAAGAAAAACTTCGACTTTTTTGTCAAATCTGAAAGAAATACCGTGTTTTATTAGATTATGCAAGTACCAATTCTCATATCGGAAAAGTACCAATTCTCAAATTGGAAAAAGACCAATTCTCAAATCTGAAAAATACGGGACAAATTTTTCGGAATTTCATTTGATATTGTAATTTTTTTTTTTTACTGAAATTATGTTTTTAAAAAATATAACTTAATCATGGACGACCACCCCTCCTAAAAAAAAATAAAAATAAATGACAAACGAAATATCGAGGTGGGGGTGGGGATTAAACTTATAAGAAACATCTTTCTAGAGTTTCTTTTTAAGCAACATTCAGTTATTTTTGTAACTTCACTAATTCGCTGAACAAACAAACAAACAAACAAACAAACAAACAAACAAAACAAAACAAAGAAAAACAGCATAGTATAATGTAACAAGTTCCCAAACTTATAGGTATCTCCATTGGCATTAATTCACTAAAGAAACAGCAGAGTATGAAGAAAAAAAGCCCAAAACTTAAACATTTTAACGGAAAAGCTTTGCTTTTATTATGTTATTATTAGAGGAAAGATCAAAGTATTCTCAAATTATTTTTAAAATTTTAATCCTTTCTAACGCGCTGGAAATATTTTTTTTCCGTCAGCGCGTGACCAAAATTTTTAGTCACGCGCTGTGGTCTCGGTCTAGTCCGCCTGATATTTCATTAGCCGCCGTTGATCTAGAAAGGGAGGCGACGACTGTTCAAGCCTCTATTGCCGTTGCTTCCCACGTGCTAACTCGCAGTTATCCCATTTAACTGCGCTCGAATTCTGTAGAGGAAGCGAAAAACGTGCCAGCCCACAGCCGAAGCGAACACGTGCTAGCTCACTGTGGCCTCACCTATCCACGGCAGACCTGTCTAAGAGTGAACACGCGCTAGGTCGCAGCCGAACCCGCTCTCCTCGGACTACGTCGACTTGCAGTCGAAATCCGGCCGCTGCAGGTCACAATTTCCAGCCTGTGCCTTCCTGCTGACTATTGACGACGTTCCAGCCTGTGCCGTTCTTACTGACCGCTGACGACGTTCCAGCCTCTGCCGTTCCTGACGACGTTACTGCCGGCGACGTCCAGCCTGAACTGATCTTGCCAATCACTGCCAATGTTCCAGCCTACCGTCTTTTCCGATTTCAGACTGTTTGCTCGTCATTTTTATCATAATATAAATTGATGTTGATAAATTCTACGTCTTCGACTCCGTCTCCTCATTGTCTTTGTTGTCTTCACATGTTCTAATCGAGGCCCTGCAACAAACAATACTTGTCTTGTCAACACGTATGGTTGTCAGCAATCAATAAACACTTCAGAAAAACAAGACCTTTGTGATTAGGAAATATTTGTATACTACATTTCATGCTAAAAACAAGTAGTTCTGGTTTAAATCAGATTAATTTAACTTTAAATATGATAATTTTCCCCAAAATAATCTGTCACAAATGTATATTTTATTTTTGCAAGATTTTTAAAACAGAGAATTAACTTTCGTTTACAAACCAATCAATATGCGAAAAATGGCCGATAAACTGAAAACTCAAGTTGATATTTCAATCAATACAATTTCTATTTGATATACAGAGTATTTTGTTTACTGGAAATAGTAAATGTATTTATTTAGCTTTCAATTAAAGCTAAAATAAATTGAAAAACTTTGTCATTAAAACAAAAATATTTTAAAATTTAGGTATCGCAAATTAGTGGAGGGACATAATATATATATATATATATATAATGAATTAGTACTGAAAATTTATTTTCAATCTGATTTGCTTTATTGGCAAGTATGTAAAAAAAAAAGCGATTCTTTGCTTTCATTCCAGAAAGAAACATCCATTTTGATAGTACCGATCTTTAGTTTTGCTAGTTACGTATTTTTTGGAGATGTCACATCTTGAGAGAATTCAACTGGATAGGCTGCCCCCGAGGCAAACACAAATAGGTTCCTTCTGATGGTCTGACATTTTCTCCATCATCTTGTAAGTAATTAAAGTTACAATTTTCTTTGTCCGGTTAAACGAATAACATTTCATATTTTTTTACGGTGTGTGAAGCGGGGAGAGAAGACAAAAAATGAAATTAAATACAGAAAGCAAATGTAGAGGGGCTAAGAAGTCCCTCAAACAAATAATAAAAAGAAAAATGCACTACAAATAAAGTAAAATAAACTTTCGTTTATTTTCGTAAAAAAAATAAAAGAATTATTTTTTTTTGTACAAAAATGAAATTGTCCGTAAAGCTGTAAAAAAAAAAAAAAAAAAAAAAGGGAGAAAGAAAGGAACTGGGAATGTGAGAGGGAAAGGTAGGACGATGTGTAGCGAGCGAGATGAGAGAAAGAGAGGGTGAAAGAATGTTCACTGATACGTGATACTGCCTGGTGTGTGAACTGCTGAATTCTCTCTCTGTATGTACTGCTAGCTGTCCGTGTGACCTTTTGGTGTCAGCTAGTTGCTGTTCCCTCTGGTCTGTTGAGAGTTTCTACCTTCCTTTTATCTGAACGGTGAGGATCCGGGGAGATTACGAAATGCGTTTCTTATGTCGAGCTCTGATTGGTCAATAAATCATATTTTTGACCACGTGGTGTGCTTTCCACTACGTCCGAACTTTTGGATGCGCCGTCCTAGTTTTTGACCCCACAGGGTATGGTAAGGAGTGAATTGGAAAATATATGAAAGATGCATATGTTTTTCAATATGTGATATATTCTTTAAAATGTTTCGGCCACTGGACTTTTCTGCCGATTTTTGTTGTAGGTGTGATGTCAGTATTTTGTTTTTCAGCTTCCTCATTTTCTGTGTGAATATGTTTTTGTAGAGGTATTGTATGAGGTTGTTCCTCGATGTACGCTGGTTTAATAGCGATATTATCTTTCTTTTCTTTCCTCGTGATAGTAAAATATTTTTCATGCCTGTCCAGAACTTGATATGGTCCTGAATAATTTGGACAGAGTGGTTTTTTAACCGCGTCATTTCTGATAAATATATATTTGCAGGTGTGAAGATCGTTTGGGATGTAAGCTTGTTTCTCTGCTTTCCGGGTGGGTGCAAAGTTGAGAAGAGACATTTTATGTTTTAATTCTGTTACAAACGTTGTTGTAGGTAAAATGTCTGTCTTGTGATTAAAATACTGTCCAGGTAGGGTTAATGCTGATCCGAAAACTACCTCTGCAGGTGTGCTTTGCAAATCTTCTTTCACCGTGTTTCTTATCGCTAAAAGGATTAGTGATTAGTCTGTCCAGTCCGCATTATTTAAATTCATAGCTAGAGAAGCTTTTAACTGTCTGTGGAATCTTTCAACCATCCCATTTTCACAAGGGTGATAGGCAGTTGTTTTGATGTGATTCGTTCCTAACAATTGGTTAAATTCAGCAAAAAGTGTTGATTGGAACTGTGAACCTCTGTCTGTTGTGATTACTGAAGGTACTCCAAAAATTGCTATCCAGTCCTGCAGTATAACTCTGGCTATTGTTGCGGCTGAAGTGTCTTTGACTGCTATGGCTGTAGGCCATCTGCTAAATCTGTCAACTATAGTAAGAATATGTGTATGTCCTTTTGAGGTGGGTAAAGGTCCTACTAAGTCGACATGAATGTTGGTGAATCTAGCATCAGGTGCGCTAAAAGTGCCAAGTGGTGATTTCGTGTGTCTGTGAGTTTTGTTCTTTTGGCAAGGTATACAAGTTTTGGTCCAATTGCGAATGTCTGTGTTCATATTGGGCCAAACAAAGCGTTCTGCTATTAATTTTACGGTGGCTCTTTTTCCTGGAGGAGATAAATTGTGAAAATGTTGAAAAACTTGTCGTCTGATGCTCGGTGGTATATATGGACGCGGATGTGTTTGTGATACATCACAATAAAATTTTGTTGTACCAAATGGTATGGGCATTTCTTTTAGTTGTAAGGATGTTTTTTGTTGTACAACTGGAAGTGTTTCATCTGTTTTCTGCTCTTGTGCAATTAATTCCATACTTAAAGAACTGGAATTTAAAGAGGCTATTGTAGATCGAGATAATGCGTCTGCTCTAATGTTCTCTTGTTCCTTAATATATCGGATGTCTGTGGAGAACTGGACGATATAATTGAGATGTCTGATTTCTCGTGGACCATATTTATCTACATGTGTATGTAGTGCATATGTTAATGGTTTGTGATCTGTGTAAATGCAGAAATTCCTTCCTTCCAGCAAGTGTTTAAAATGTTTAATTGCAAGGTAAATTGCTAGAAGCTCCCTTGAAAAGGTGCTGTATTTCGTCTGTGTCTTGCTTAGCTTAGCAGAAAAAATGATATAGGAGTCATTGTGTTGTTAGCAAGTTGGTGTATGACTGCTCCTACAGCTATTTCAGATGCATCTGTTGTAAGCGTGAGTTTTATGTCCTCACTGTCCGTTACGTAGTTTAGTTTTGTAAAGTTGGCCAACGCAGTTTTAGCTTGTTCGAAGGCTTCTAAGGTAGGCCCTTCTAACTTTAACTGTTGGTTCTTTGTTTTGTTTTTTAACAAATCTGTTAACGGTGCAAGTAATGTAGAACAGTTAGGTAAAAATCGTCTGTAGTAGTTACTTACGCCTATGAATCTGCGTACTTGTCTGACTGATGTTGGTTGTGGGAAATTTGAAATTGCACTTACTTTCTCGGGTAGTGGAGATATTCCGTCCTTGTCGATTAAGTGTCCGAGGAAATTAACCTTTGGTTGGCTGAAAATGCATTTCTCTGTATTTATTTTCAGACCGTAGTGTGATAATCTTTCAAAGGTTTGCTCTAAGTGCTGTCTGTGCTCGTCGAGGTTTCTGCTGGCGATTAAAACGTTATCCACAGATGCAAATATAAATGGCAGACCGCTAAAAACTTGTCTATTAACCTCTGGAAGGTTTGACGGGCGTTCCTAAGCCCAAAATGCATCCTTACGAACTCGTAAAGGCCAAATGGTGTGGTCAGTGCAGTTTTATGAATGTCGAAATCGTAGGCATGTGGAATAGAGTATCTATCCGGGACCGTTTTAGCATTTAATCTTCTAAAATCGCCACAAGGACGCCATGTTGTAGCGTCAGACTTTTGCACCATGTGTAGCGGTGAAGACCAAGCACTTTTCGAGGGTCGGATGATCCCTTGCTGTAATAAATGTTGAACCTCGTTTTTAGCAATCTTATATTTGTCCGGTTTCAATCGTCTGGGGCTGGCATAGACAGGTTGTCCAGTTGTCTTGATGTAGTGCTTGGCATTATGTTTTATGGTGTCTGTGTTTTTAAATGGCTGGGAGAGTTGTGAATATTTTTGTAGTAGCTGACGGATGTACTGGTCCTCGGGTAAGGCAGAGCTGATTACAGTAGATTAGTATTTCGAGGTGATTCCTCTTACTGAAATCTTGGTTTGATTATCCACAAGTGTGCGATTAGTCATGTCGACAGACAGGTTGAATCTGGCTAAAAAATCTGCCCCCAGTATAGCCGTTGTTACACTGGCTATGGTAAAATTCCAGAAAATTTCCGTCGCATGCCGAGATTGATATTAAGTGATTTCTCTCCGTAAGTTGATATTTTGGTACCGTTAGCTGTTTGAAGATGATAAGACTGTGGCATAGTCTCCTGATTTTGTGTTGGTGGTATCACGCTTATTTCAGCTCCGGTGTCTATTAAAAAGTTATATCCATGAATTTTGTCACGGATATAAAACAGACGACCCTTTGTTAAAAATCCAGCAACAGCCGTCGTCTCTACTGGCTGGAATTTCCGTTTCCTGCATTCGTGTTGTTGAAAGAACAAGGACGTGTACAGCGTCTCGCCTCAGTACCGAACCTTTTGTGGTAGTAACAAATTTCAACTTTTCTATTGCAGTTATCATTCCGACCTCTGCTAAAACTTCGCTTTCTGTAGCCTGGTCATTTATCGCGGGTGTACCGTCGTCGTGTTTGTAGATAGTGTTCTAATTTTGTAGACAATCTTTCTACAATTGACTTGAGGTCGTTAAATTCCCTGTCTCTTTGTTGATCTGTTTGTGGTTCCATTATGTTCTTCTTCCTTTTCGTTTTGTTTGTTTTTTTAAATGTAGTGTCTCACGTCGGTCACCAATTTGTAGAGGGGCTAAGAAGTCCCTCGAACAAATAATAAAAAGAAAAATGCACTACAAATAAAGTAAAATAAACTTTCGTTTATTTTCGTAAAAAAAATAAAAGAATTATTTTTTTTTGTACAAAAATGAAATTGTCCGTAAAGCTGTAAAAAAAAAAAAAAAAAAAAAGGGAGAAAGAAAGGAACTGGGAATGTGAGAGGGAAAGGTAGGACGATGTGTAGCGAGCGAGATGAGAGAAAGAGAGGGTGAAAGAATGTTCACTGATACGTGATACTGCCTGGTGTGTGAACTGCTGAATTCTCTCTCTGTATGTACTGCTAGCTGTCCGTGTGACCTTTTGGTGTCAGCTAGTTGCTGTTCCCTCTGGTCTGTTGAGAGTTTCTACCTTCCTTTTATCTGAACGGTGAGGATCCGGGGAGATTACGAAATGCGTTTCTTATGTCGAGCTCTGATTGGTCAATAAATCATATTTTTGACCACGTGGTGTGCTTTCCACTACGTCCGAACTTTTGGATGCGCCGTCCTAGTTTTTGACCCCACAGGGTATGGTAAGGAGTGAATTCCCACGCAATTGTATTTTTTGGGATACACGTGGTGTGAATTAAATTTTATTGTGTGTGTGTGTGTGTGTGTGTGTGTGTGTGTGTAAAATAAAATAAGAAACAGCAAACAATTTGTTGGACGAACTGAAGTCCAACCACAAAAATGTAAAATGTTTACGTCGTTAAAAGTAGTAATAAAAGACAAGCAATACAATGAAAAAACAAAAAGTTAGAACAAGCCAACCGGAACGTCCAAACAAAGTAGAAAATCCGAGAAAAATAAAATAAAACGACAGTTAATCGAAAATAACGAATTCAGATATTCAGCTTGGTAACAACTGACGCACTCACAAGAACACACCTTCATATACCACATTTTAACAGGGTGGGTGAACCTAATAAAACCCACAGGATAAGTCTTGATATGTACAACTTTTTATAAAAATATAAAGATTACCATATGAAATGACGGTGAGTGGGTAAACGCAGTAATCAAATCTTCCCCCTGTCCTCTCTAAACTGTTTAACTACTGCCTTTCTGCTTCCTGCTTTCCTGCATGCTGGAAGTTCTCCTCAGTCGTTCCTGTATTTAAGAATTGTGGTGAACCCTCGGACCCATCCAACGATCGTCCCATCAGTCTTCTACCTATATTCGGGAAAGTATTCGAGGCCATAATCAATGCTGAAATAGTCCAACATCTTACTGCCCACCAACTCTTCTCTGACAGGCAATATGGCTTCCGCTTTGCCAGGTCCACGGCCGACTTGCTAACAACCGTAACAGAGTACATGCTCCAGGCCATTGATGAGTCTGACGAGGCTTGCGCGGTTGCTCTGGACATCTCCAAGGCTTTTGACAGGGTTTGGCACTCTGGCCTCCTATGGAAGCTACGGGGTTACGGTATTACCGGTCGCCTGCTTGACCTAATCCAATCTTTTTTAAATAACCGCAAAATGAAGGTCGTTTTGAATGGGCATGCCTCTTCATCCTACAGCACGAATGCTGGTGTACCACATGGCTCTATCCTGGGCCCGACGCTCTTCCTTATTTTCATCAACGACCTCCCAGATGAGATCAGTTCCCAAGTAGGCATCTACGTAGACGACACCACAATATACTCCCGCACCAGTAAGAAACCTCTCTTGGCGGACAGACATAATCTCGCTGCTGACCTTAAACGAGATCTACACTCTGTGGTGAATTGGGGCAAGAAGTGGCTTGTCAACTTCAATGCGTCTAAGACCAAGTTGTTGTCTGTCAACCATCACAGGCAACCTCTCCTGCCCCCCATAAGCATGGACCAAGCGATTCTTCCTGAGAGCAACACACTACACCTCCTCGGCCTTACCCTCTCCTCAGACCTCAAATGGAACCACTATATTGATTCCATAGCTAAATCTACTGCTAAGAAGGTTGGGTCACTATGCCGATCCAGGATGTTTTTTTTCCGCCTGAATCCATCCTGCATATATACAAGTCAACTATCCGTCCGTGCATGGAGTACTGCTGCCATTTATGGTCAGGCGCCCCTGTCGTTCTCCTCAGTGTTCTCGACAGGCTTCAAAGGAGAGTCTGTAATGTGATAGGTTCTGATCTGGCGGCTCGACTGCAGTCACTTCCCCACCGTCGAAATGTGGCTTCCCTTTGTCTGTTCTATAAATACTTTCATGGCTTCTGCTCGGACGAACTTAAGTCACTGGTGCCTTCTCAACAGTTGTTTACTCGTGCAACCAGATTGGCAACTGGGTCCCACCCATTCACAGTTAGGTTAGCCAAATGCAGACGACAATTCTACTCCTGCAGTTTCTTCTCTCGCACTTCCCGCCTGTGGAACTCGCTCGCATATTCTTGCTTTCCTGACGGCTACAACTTCCAGAAATTTAAATGCAATGTCAATACTCATCTATTAACCACTGGACTCTAGCTGTCTCCCCACCCCCGTATATCCTTCCCTTTCTCTCCACCTATGTATCTGTCATCGCACCTGCATTATCAGCTTTCTATTGCTCCTTTCTAACTAGTTTGTACTCCTCACTCTTTTCTAATGAATCTTTTTATAGTTATGTAGCCCCCAGCTCATCAGTGGCATTTCTGCTTGCTCGGGGTGAAATGATTAAAAAAAAAGACTAGTGTTTAAACAGTATCATTAATAACCTGCCCAATCTACATTGAGTATCAATTGTATTTTGCTTATGAGCGGAATAAAGAAGTTCACACGCTACATGCGGGATAAAAGGGAATCTAATGAAATAAATTTGGCAGGACTAGGCAAGACAAAACTTCGAGAGGACACTTCCCGTCAGCTGTGACCTCTTCCTGATGCCAGCAGGGTGCCTCACATATCATTTGTTCTTTGTTGTCAGAACTTTGGCTTGAATTTCAGGTTTTTAATCGCCTCTTCTAGAGTCTCCTTGCTAACATTGATCAATTTTCTGATTTTCATGTAGTTAGCAGGTAGAAGGGCCCTGTGAGCGCAACCAGCACGATCCAAAATTCATTACCAGCTATGAACTGGCAATATTGCGCCTGCAATATTGGCCATTTCTTTCTATTGTGGGTAGGTGAACGCTATTTTCTGTCCGCACTGATGGCGACACTATGTGCACCAACCACCGCGGAGGCTCCGCATGGAAGCCACCATAGACAAAAAGAAGTTCACAACAAATCCGTGACCAATTTGTCAACAAAATTCCAAACAAAAAGGGATAAAACAAAATAATACGCTTCTGCGGACGAAAAATACCGCAACAATGCTATATATTTCTCGATTGCTGACAGGTGATTTTCTAAGTGTCGCTTAGATGTGGAATATGGTCGAAAGTATTGGACACTCAGTGAGGATCGAAATCACTATTTAGTTGTAACTGGTTCTAGCGAAACAAGCTTGCTAACCATTACACCACGCCGAGGTACCCCTCGATTGTTTACAGCTACTCAATACGGGTGATGTATAAGTTTTATGGAAAAGGATGGGCTCCTTTTCAAGTAGTAGGTGCGACAGGGTAATTCAACATTATTTGTTAATCAAGGATGAAGAGTTCAATCGTTGGCAAGATAAACATGACCAATCTCTATAACAGTCATTTGAAGAGTTAACCTCGGCCAATATATCTTTTCATAAACTTTATCCTTAGTGTTATCTTTACCTAACGACTATCCCTAGAATTTAGGGTAATCTTTTTCTTCACTATCTACGTGTAACCCTAAATATCTTTAGATAACATCTATACATAGCTTTATCCTAAGGGTTATCTGTAATTATCTTTTATCCCTATGTTTATCTTTACCTAACATCTAATCCTAGCACTAAACTTAGGCTTAGGCCTAGTTATCCTCTATCATTACCTATGTACACCTATGATTTTCTTTACCTAACATTTATTCGTAGGTCCAACCCAAGAAAACTTTACATAGATTCTTTTCTCGCACTTCCCGCCTGTGGAATTCTCTTCCGCATACTTGCTTTCCCGACAGTTACAATCTCCAAGAATTTAAATGTAATGTCAATAGTCATCTCCTGTCTCACTAACTTACATCCTCTCTCTCATGCTTTTTTTTCGTCCACCCCACTCTCATCAGTAAACTCTTCCCTCTCCTAATCTTTACCTAGGATTATTGTTTCATCTTTTATGTCGAGTTCTAATCCTATGGTTGTTCATACCAGACGTTCATTCTAGTTCTAACCCTCGTGTTATCATTACCTAACCTAGGTTTATCGTTACCTAACCGTCTAACCTAGGGTTAGAGCTATAATAATAGCTCTAACCCTAGGATTATCTTCACCTAAAATCGATCTCTAGTTCTAACCCTAGGATTATGCATACCTAACCTTTATACCTTGTTCTAACTATAAAATTATCTTTACCTCATATATAGTCAGTTCTAACCCTAGGATTTTACCTTGGCTACAACCCTAGCTCTATCCATAGATACCTACACGTAACGCTAGGATTATCTTTACCTAACCTCTATCCCTATATCTACTGTCTTTATCTTTGCCTAACCTTTATCGTTATCACTGAAATTATATCTGCCCTAGATCATTAGTCCAACCGATAGGGATATCTTCACATAACCTATATCACTATCATTAACATTGGTTTAACCTAGGGTTATCTTTCCCTTACGTCTCTATCTGGCTCTAACACTAGATATATTTACATTATCTAATCCTATGTATGGAATATACCTAAGAGCTAACCCTAGCTTTAGTTTCAAGTTTGGAATATACCTAACGCTAACCCTATCACTGAATTTGTCTATCAAGCTTTTTTTTTCTTTTTTTTTAATCGTATCACTTCGAGCAAGGCGGTAACGCCACTGATGTGCAGGGGGCTACGTAATAGTGAGAAGATTGGAAAAGAGAAAGCCGGAAACCAAATCCTAAACAGGGAACAAGTGATGAGCCTCTTCACCTGTTCAATAGACGTGGGTGGAGTGTGAACCGGGCGATAGATAGATCTATCTACTCCAATTGAAAAAAAAAAAACAAAAAAACAAACAAAATGAGAAGATTGGAAAAGAGAAAGCCGGAAACCACATCCTAAACAGGGAACAAGGGATGAGCCTCTTAACCTGTTCAATAGACAAGAATGGCTAAGCTCGAGCTGTGAAAGTTATCTCGAAGGAATTCGATAGGGTTTGGAATGCTTTCGCAAGGTTAAGGGCTACGGTTTCAAGGGTCGAAAATTTTTTAAAATCTAATCGTTATTAACAAATCGTGTAATGAAGGACGTAGTAAACGGACACGCTTCCAGATCACTCTATACTGACGCGAGTGTCCCATAGGACTCTATCCTTGTATCTATGCTGTTTATGATCTTCATCAATGATCTTACCGTTGTCCTCAATTCCCAAATATATATCTATGCAGATGACACAACCATTTACTCCTGTCTTAGTAGCAAGTCTAACTGATTTGACAAAATAAAACTGGTAAATCATTTCGAAAAAAACCTTCAATCACTGGTTAACTGATGTAGGAAATGGCTTGTAAATTTTAACGTCTCCAGAAACTCGAGATCTTTGGCAACATCCAAAAGAAGGGTCTGTGGTGTGATCGATCCTGACCTGGCATTTTGACTTCAGTCACTTTCTCACCTACATGATGTGGCTTCTCTCTGTCTTTTTTATAAATATTTCAATGACAACTACTCTAATGAGCTTTTTTCCTTAGTGCCTCGACTGCATAGATTTCAGCGTGCTACTAGATTACCAAATATGGGAGAGTGGCAGAGTGGTTAGAACGTTCACTTTCTAACTATGAAGCCCGGGTTCGAATCTTACCATGGTCGATTTGTCAGGAGGGTGACTTCTTGATGCTACCGGACTAGCGTGCAGCACCTTTGGAAAGTGCCTAAAAACCATACCACGGTTGACCTATACCAGGAAGATGACAGAGTGCTGATAGCAGACACAGGAAGGAAACTACAAGGTATCGAAGGAAAGTGAGAACAAAGGATGAAGCATAAATTACAAGAAAACAGAATGCAAAAGAATGAGCCAGAAATGCAAATTACAGGTCGGAGAAGATACAGGAATTTAAAAACCTAGGAAGCCGTTTTAATAGAGGACGGAAAATGCAACACTAAGAAGTTTTGAGACGACCAAACATGCACTCCAAAAGCTAAACAGAGACAGCAATATTTCGTTGTAAACAAAGAAAAGAGCACTAAACTGTTATGTGATATCTGTTCTCCTGCATTGCAGCGAAGGATGAAAAAATCTCCTAAAAGCAGAAATATCGTTCTACAGAAGAATTCTGAGGATACCATGGGCCGAACATATGAGCAACGAGAGAATTGAAGCAAAAAGAAACTTATACTTTACATCATGAGAAGGCAGTTGACATTTATCAGACACGTAATGAGAGAGGAGGGCATGGAAAACCCGATACTCATAGAACAGATACTGGTAAAGATGGACAGGGGAAAAAAGCAGCACATGACATATTTGATGAGTTTATGAAAATGAATGGCAGAACGGGGTTTGGGAGAAATAACAAAAAGACAAAAGGGATTAAGAGCTACAAGGGACATGAAAATGTGAAAGACCATGATCACCTACGTCCTGAAGGAACACGGCACATAAAAGTTGTAATTATTTGTTCTTTCCCAGCTCAGTAGATTCCAATAAGCAGGAGGTGGCTTGTCAAACCTGGTCATCAAAATGACAAACAATGTGTGAGGCTTTCCGTTATTATTTTCAGGATTTGTTCACCAGGGGGCGGCGGTTTAAACACTGCTTAGTTCAATACCTAATTGGCGGATTTTACCCGCTTTGAGGCGGCTGAAGCGGCTGGGTGCGAGAGTAAAAAATCTGGGAAGCACTGAAGCTGGTTGTCCATAACAAAACTCCGGGATTAGATGGTCTTCCTTACAAAATGTATTTGAGACAGTCACCGTTCTTGTTCGTTTGCTGGCACTAATTTACAACAACTGCATGAGGCAGGAGTCTATACTTCAACGCTTTACCAGGGACGTGCTCATGCTGCTTCGCAAGGACAAAAACAGTAGAAATTGTAGAGGTAAATTTTGGCCTTTGACGATGTTAATTACAGAGTTGAAAATTTTAGCTAAGATCTTAGCCAGACGTTTGTCCTGTCTAGTCTCATTGGCTCTGAGCAGACTAATGTTGTGAAGAGCAGGACTATTCAGGATAACCTTCATTTGTTACACTTGATCATAGAGCAATTTACATCAGTCCAAAGTATTCGATAGTGTTGACCAGTGATTTTTGAAGGCTGGCCTTTCCACCGCCGATTTCGGGCTGTACTTTCGCATATGGACGCGGTTTCTGAATGTTTCCCCCGTTCGAGTCTCTGTTTTGTTTATTTTTAGAATTGTCGCACACTACTTACATTTGTATGATCCTCAGCTACACATAAATTAAGACAGAGATCTGAATTAGTTTTTCTAGTTCTATAAGAAATGGTAGTGTGTTTTACCACAACAAAAATGTTCAGCTATGACTCTTTCTGGATTAGACTTAGAACTTTTTAAACGACCTTCGTATGTGTAAGGGTCATTGCCTGTAATATATAAGGGTTGTTCTGAAAGTATTACCTGTTATTTCGTTATGTTGGCACATATCAGGGATGGATGTTATGAATGTAGAAGTAGAGGTTGGACTTTCCTGCCAATAACCAATATTTTTTGCCTTGTTACATATAGCAATCAGGTAAAATAGAGCCTGATATGAAAGTGGGTACGGAACAAAGGTGCAACATTGAATTACAACGAGAGGATAAAAGATGCATCTATTGATATTCATCAACATTTGCTAAACAGTGAAAATGACGCTTGTAGACAAAGTCAGATTCTAGGCGCGTCTGTCAATTTATGAAATGAAGAGCATCTAATGCATCGTTAGTGGCAGTGTGACTTTGTAGAAACATTTTTATGTAACTGAAAACCTGTTCTATCCGAAACTGGTATTGTTTGTAGTGAACAAAACAAATTCTAAATTTAAAATTCAAATCTGACTCATTGATTTTGTTAGAAAAAAAAAAGAAAAAAAAAAAACAATTTTCTGGAATTTACAAACTTTGCACAGAAAACTTGCGAAATTTCCCACCTCGATGCGAATGTTTTTCTGCCAATAGAAAATTAGGAAACCTCTAAAAAATAAATTCAAATAATCTTTAATTATCAAAAAAAATAAAAAAATAAAAAAAAAATAAAAAAATAAAAAAAATAAATAAATAAACAATTATTATTGCCTCTCTCTTTCTCTATCACCTCCGTCTTCTTCATCGTTCACCAATCTAATTAATAGCCGGCCGGGACTCTAAGGACTGAGCGAATACTTCAAAGACACTCCTACCAAACAAACGCTCATACATACATACATACATACATACATACATACATACATACATACATATAAACTCATTCGTTTAATTACTACTATGAACATTTTAACGTTCTTGTACCACCCAAAAGATTACTTTTATTTATAAAAACCTTAATTGATATATATATAGGAAAGAATATTAAAACGTTTTGAGTTTAAAAATGTGTTTTTTTAAACTCAAAACGTTTTAATATTCTTTCCTATACATATTAAGACAGTATACGTGGATCATCGCTATGATATATATATATATATATATATATATATATATATATATATATATATAAAATTGTTGTTTCTATATACAATTTGATTTTCTTGTTTTGTACCCCTCTTATAGTGGGCTATCTACAAACAAGACCAAATCAAACTAATCTGTTTCAATACACATGCACATTACTATAACGGATAAGCCACTATAGTTTCCTGCATCTGATTTAGTTTTCGTGGAAATAAACAGAAGGCTCGACTAAGAATGGATTTCCCTACAAATACTGAGGAAATGCGTCAGACTAGGAATTTTCGGCACCTCCTATATATATATATATATATATATATATATATATATAGTAAAAAACGAAATATTCACTACCCACTTGCTACCTTAGATCTTTTTTTATGTTGTTGTTTTTTTTGTGGGGGATTGGGCATTGAACACTTTATTGAAATAATCGTCTACTAGTTTGACTACTATCTTTTTATTGTTCTATATATATACTGATCTAAAAGAATAGATTTATTTTTAATCTGAAATTTTAATTACCTCAAATGTTATTTTCAGAAGATAATATTTGAAGTGATACACTGATCTCTCAAAGAATGACATAATGACATAGACAATATTCTGATACAAAGAAAGTGAGAATCACCGAATAGTTAAGCCTCAATTTAAAAAGCAAAATATTATAGTTAGATCCTTTTCAAAATAATTTTTCTCCCCCCCCCCCCAAATCACATAAGATGAAAATAAAAGAGTGAGAATCAGCAAATAGTTGATCTGTTCATTTTGGTTTATGTCCTTTTATTTTATTCATACTTTATGAATGTGGATGTAATTATTTGTCCCCGAAAAAATATTACACAAGACTGTCTTAACTTGGAAACAAAATTGGCAAACTTTTATGGTGCTGGTGGTCTTCAATCAGGTCGCTTGGTCGCTAATTTTTACCCCTGAAAAAAACAAAAAAAAAACGAAAAACAAAACATATTCATTAACGCTTACAAGGGACGTAAATCAAGATTTAAAAACTGAATTATTTCCCTTGAAATAAAATAAAAACTCAAAATTAGTTGATTAAGAAAAAATAGTGGATATGTGTTGTGGTGTAGTGGATATCGACTCGGAACGAGAAATCGGACGGATTCCAGTTAAATTCATTGCATTCACTTACGCTCAAATACCCTTGAGAAATGTATGAATCCGTCGCTTCTCCCTCCAGCTATGGGTTAAATAGCAGGACAGATCGGATTCTATAGTCTTGATTTGCAACCAGTCTACCTCAGAAAGTAATGGCAACCTACTTCTCTAGTCAGTCATGCCTCTTTCGAGACATGATCGCCGAAGCATGTATCACGTATGGCACTTAACTGACTATTAAAAACTGAATGTAAAAATGATTTGTTCAAACTTTCAGTCTTGTGTTGTACCTAGTAATCATCTCGCGCTCTCTTTATTTAATTAGTTTTTGGTCACAATTAAATTAGACCAGTACACAGTTGTGTTAAAAAATTCTCAATACATTTATATTGTAGAGAATTTGAATATTTTTCATTTGGAAAAAAATTATTTCCGCAACCTTTCGGTATTTTCAGACGTTTTATAATAACTTATTTTCTAACGTTTTTCAAACGTACAAACAGATATTTTTACGAATACTCGATCTGAATTTTTAAACAACCGAAAATTTTCAAGATTAGGGAGGAGTTCCTTTAAATATCTTAAAACACTTTTATCCAGGTTTGTATGATCCTAATATGTAGGTGTGACGTTACTTCTGATCTTTCAATTCTTTTTTGTTCTGTAAACAACATAATGTCTAACTTTTCTTCTTGGCACAATCTGCAGACATTTGTCGAGCTCTCTACGATACCCTCGTATCACCTATATTTATAAAAAGTTCGAGAAGGAAAATTGTAAAATAAATCAAACCATCTTCTTTTTGTAACCAAACTTTTCATTGGTTCGTTCTGCATCAGCAGCAGCATTTTGCCTCTCTTTCGAAAAAGCGGGAATCTTCCCGCTCTTGAAGCTTCAGTTGGAAAGAAGATTTTGAAGCTACCAGACCTATTGTTTCCAGCTCACTTATCTTTTAAGGCATATATATATTTTAGCCTACTCGTTAAAAAGAAAACCACTTTTCTTTTAAGGCATATATATTTTCGCCTACTCTTTAAAAAGAAAATAAGCTGGTTTCATTTTTACCTGCCTGAGAAACTAAATTAAATATTCAAACTTTGCAATAACAATCTTTTTGCATTCAATATTTTTCTCCTGGTAAATAATTATATTACTTCAACTTATCGGCTAAAACGCAAGTATTTTTTTTGACATTCTTATTCACACACACCTTGCTTGCTGTTTATTCTTCCAACTCATCACTTTGAACTATTTCAATTATTTGGACATACAGACTATTTTCCAACTCATCACTTTGAACTATTTCAATTATTTGGACATACAGACTATTTTCCAACTCATCACTTTGAACTATTTCAATTATTTGGACATACAGACTATTTTCCAACTCATCACCTTGAACTGGAACAAATTACAAACTATTTTACCAACTCATCATCTTTGAACTGTTTAAATTATTTTCTTAAACACATACAAAAAGTGTTTCATACATCTCCAGTTAATTATTAAAAGGGTGAAAATAAGTTCTCTCCCTTTAACTGATTATTGTTATAATTAAAATTTTGTCTACCTACGTCTTGTTTGTTCACTTTTTGGTACACATTGAATTGAGAAGCTAACATTATTACATAACAAATTAAAAAAAGTAGTTAGGCCGCTACACATTACCACCGTTGTAAGGTTTGGTGTTTTTTTCTATACTCCATGTTATATCAGGGTTTTTCCATTTTTCAGTTTTAATTTCCACATGTAGCTACCCAGTGTGGTACAATTTTTATGGTTTTCCAGCTTAAATGTAATTTGTGATTATTCCGTGCGTTTTTAAAAATTCCTTTTGTAAACCTCAAATATGTTTTTCTTTGTCCATCTGTATCATGTAACCCTGCATTGTAAATTATCCCTTCTGTTTTACAAAGTCCGTTAGGTGGGTATTTGTTTTTGTCCCTACGGTTACATTCCTTATTGTTGATAATTATTTTGTACGTTATTATTTAGGTTTCTGGTGTTTTGTTTTTTATGTAATTTTCTAAATTACTTGTACAGCTATAACTTAATTTGATTGAATTCCCAATGAAAATTCTATTTAATTTTGAGTTTTTTGGGAAGTGTTTATTAACTAATTTAAAAAATTATTCGCACTATTTTGGATTTTCCTTGTAAATTAAACGGTGGGTTGAACCAAATAATGTTTCGATTTAGTATTATTGTGGGTTTGTTTGTTTGGTTAATGTTTGAATTCTAATTTGTCTTTATGGCCAGATTCGTTTAAGGTCCTTTTATAATCTTTTTTCTCTTTATCAAAGATTGCTTTGTGGGAAGAATTTTTTGATAGTCTGTGTTCTATTCCCTTAGGAATGTGTTTTATTATGCTGGTCGGATGATTAGACAAAGTGTTTACGTACTTTAAAGTTGTGCTTGTTTTCATATATGGAGAGATACTGTCAGTTTGTAGATTAAATTCTACATCTAAATATTGGACAGCTTTTCTTATTTGCTTCGACTTTTATTTCAAAATAGAGATTTTGAAGAATTTGAACAGCATTTTTCTGATTTTGTCATTTTCTCTTTTGTTGTTCGGTGCCATCATTAATAAGTCGTCTCTTTATAATCCGTTGTTATCTATGGGGATAATATTACTTTTGTGCGGAATGTATAGTCCTATTAATTCTGAAATTTCGGCTCCGACAAACGAGCCTTGTGGTACATCAAATCTGCCTTCTTTTGATTTTTCAATCCATTGTGGAATAGTATGAATTTTCGGCAATATATCGCACGTTCGTAAAAATCCCTGACTGTACGTTTGAGAAACGTTTGAAAATCAGTTATAAATCGCCTGAAGATACCGAAAGGTTGAAACTTAAGTTGCGGAAATAACTAATTTCCAAATCATATATATATATATATATATATATATATATAGTTTGATAGATAGATACATAATATAGAAGTGGAAAATATTTCGACCATGAACCGGAGTAGTAAGAAATTTTATTTCTCAAGAGAGAAAACGTGACTCGTGTTAAGCGCATGAACACTTGCTTATATTATCTTTTTTTTGTTCTCTGGTATGAATTAAATTTCCCTTCTCGGTACCTCCACTAAAGCGCAGAAAAAATTGCATCGAATGAATAAAAAGGATCCCAAACTTAATAAAAACGAACTTTTCTATCAAAATATTTATGTTAATTATTAAGAGGAAAGATGAAAGTATTTTTTATTCATTTTTTAACATTCGTTAATCCCTTCTAACACGTTCGAAATGTTAGTAAAAAAAATCTTATTTTGATTTGAGTTAGCGGGTAACCAAATCGTTACGAGAGTTTACAATGGAAAACTCATTTTTTTCCGGGGACAAACACATAATTTGGAAATTCTTGCAAAAATCAAATAATTGTCGGATTTTTATGAAGCTTTCAGGACTTATTCACAAATGAATGACATTATTTTTGAAATTATTGTTTTTAAAAAATCTTGGTAAATATATTTTTTACTGTTAACCCTCCCCGTCCACGTAAATTCATGAAATTTTAAGAAATTCAATTTTGTTGGAAAAATTAGTTTTATTAGTTAGACTGAATCAATAATGCTTTGAATGTTTAATTATAATATATTTCTATATTTAATTATAATATATTTCTATGTTTACTTTTGTAACTAGATTATTTTTATTAGCGTTGACATTATTTCTTTATTCTCCTTTTCTTTCACCTCTCTCATTTTATTTTTGTCGCAATAGTGACAAACCTGGGGGTAAAGGAGGGGCTTGTTCTAAGCTTTGATGTTCATTTTAAACAACAACAAGGTAATCTCTTAACTAAAACAAATATTTTGCTCATTCAATATTCATCTCACAACAAATGAAGTAATTCTTATTTTTCTCCAGACAGATTTTTTTGATAAAATTGACTTTGTATTTGTGTTTGTTAGAAAATCTCAAATTAGATGAAGAATTTTACTTATTAAAAATCAGAGGTATTGCAATTAGCTGTATATTTTGGTTTTATCTTAATTAGAATATGAAAAAAGCAAAACAAAAAAAACCCAGAAATAACATTAGAGACCTACTGTATTACTATTAATAGCAATTACATTATTATTGGATATATTTATATATTGTATATGAACCGAGATATAGTGTTATGCATAGACGATTAGTGATTGAAACTGAGATTTAACCACAACATTGAACATTTGTACAGTAAGCATTTAGTGGTTAAGTTTATGAATCTATGATGCAGTACTAATTATCAGGTATTAATTGTTTGTAAATATATGAATGGATAAGCTTTTTAATTGTGCAAGTTGAGAAAACATCTGAATGCAGTCTTGTAGACTGATACATAGATGAAGCTAGATCAGTTCCAGACACCCTAGCTATCCCACAAAGCTAGATCTAGGTCTTGTCCGGCAGTTTTATGAATCAGTACACACTAGGCAGGACAAAGTCGAGGTTCCAACTATGGATAGAGACTTGTCTGAGAAGGAAAGACAGACAGAATTCGTTTTTATCTACACATTTTTTACAAAGATAATTATTCAAAATATAAACCAATCAAATATTGGATGGATCGAGAATGTAATCCCCGTATGCGGGGACTGAGCAAATTTTGACTCTTGGTCCGAGTGTCTGTTGTCTGGTTCCCTGTATAAAGCTCGACCTTGTGTCACATCCCGTCTCAGTGGGGGGACTCAGTGTAAATACCCAGAATTCCACCTTAACTCGGGCGGAGGGGGATTCAGACGAGACTGTATTTACGGGAAGAGGTTTGGTTGGGGGAGCTAGTGAATTTTTGCCCAAGTTCACGCACTTGAAAACCCGACGTTAAACCCGACTTTGGGTCACATCCCGCCTCAGTGAGAAAGACTTGAGTAAATATCCAGAGTTCTGATAGAGCGTTCGTTAGAGTAACGTTGGAGTCATACGAGACATAACATTATAACCATTAGTAGCGAGTTTGCAGAAATAAATCATAAAAAATCCACTATCAAACTGCCATGGTCAGTCATACGATAATGCCTCAAGTATGTCTGAACAATATACTGGATTGCATGCATGGATTCATCAGCTCAATAAGTTCGTTATCTATGTCTTCTGTGCTGGACACAGTCTGGACTTGGAGGGAGTGAAAGCAGCAGAGTATTGTCTACAGACTGTAAAATTATTTGACTTTTCAATATCTGTAGTTATTTTTTGCTGGTTCTTCTCATAGCTGGAATGTATTGAACTCATTTTTAGCAAAAGATTTTGTAGTCAAGCGTCACCACACGATACTGTTCATGCTCTAAATGAGGGTTTTCAGTAAATAAAACATGCACTGAATTCTCTATCAGCTGACAAGTTAATACAAGGCCAAAGGGATTGAGAAAAAAAATGGAAAACCTGGAAACAATCTTTCTAACAATTCTTTGGAATGATATGCTAGAAAGAGTGAATAAAACCAGTAAGGATGTGAATATCATTGTTGACACGAATCTTCTTGTGTCTATGAAAACTTATCTTCAGGAAACTAGTGACAAACTTATTGAATATGAATTCAAAGCCAGGAGTATGTGTCTAGATACAGATTACAGTGATTGGAAAAAATGGGCGTTCGTCTTAATAGATATTGTTTTTCTATGTGGCACAAGGTCGAACGTATGGTGCACCCAGTGAGGATCGAACTCACTAGTTAGTTGTAATAGTTTCGAGCGAGACAAGTTTGCCATCCATTACACCGCGTCGAGGTGTGCCTTAATAGATATGATGGCTCAACAGAAAAGATACTTTTCAGTAAAACTGAAAAGTTCAAGATAGAAACTTTCCTCCCAATTCAGGACACTAATCTTTGAAATGACAAAACATGCAAAGGCTTATTCACAGGTCGAAAGTGTGTTTTCTTTCTTCAGTGAATTGAAAACCGTTGTTTCTGATGCACTAAAAAAATTGTGGCTAATATGTATCACAAAGACCTGAATTATGATGACGGTTGAAATGAATGTGAGCAGCTCAAGTTCTACGTGGCTCGATGAAAATTGTGAGACTCCCTGCACGGCACAAAAATACAATTTTGGACAATTTGAAATCTAAATTCCTGAATTTTGAACTTGCACTCAGTGTTCATGTGCATGATGGTGACCAACTGTACATGATGGTGACTAATTGTATAAGAGGACGTTCTTTTTCAGGACTGAAACTTATAAAATATCTGCTTCGTAGCACAATGGGACAGCATCGTTTGAACTGACTTTCACCCATATGCATAGAAAATCACATTGTATTCTTGAAGACCATTGACTTCAAGCCAATAACAAAGCAATTCTCTGAAAAGAAATGCCGCAAATGCTTGTTGTAATAAGTTCATAGTAATTTCATACTGTGTCATCTAATCTGCCTGTCTTATTAAGTATTATTGTTTTTCAAGCCTTGTGCATTGTTCAAATATTTATATTGATTAGTTGCTTCTGTACAATATGTTTTTAATGTTTTAACACCAGTTTTATTGAAGAGCCAATAAAGTAAATATATAGTGGGTTATCAGTTATAGCGATGCGTGTTGAAACAGATTAATTTGATTTGGCCTTGTTAGATAGCTCACCATAAGAGGGGTATAAAAAAGAAATCAAGATTGTAAATTGAAACAACAATTTATATACATATGAATGAATTCAGGTTGTACAAATAAAGTTAAGTATTTTAGTTGATACAGAATTGTTAAAATGTTCGTAGTAGTCCTTGTAAGAATGAGTTTATGTATACGTAGGCAGGAACACATATGTGAATGTACGTACGTATGTATATATGTATGTATGAGCGTTTATCGTTGGGTCGGAATGTCTTTGAAGTAATCGCTGAATCTTAAAATATTCTGCCATTTATCAAGTATAAAAAGAGGCAGAAGGTTCGGCAGAGAGTAGGCGAAAGGGGAGAAAAGAAAGAGGGAAATATATATATGTATATATATAATAACGATCGCTTGACGTTTGTCAAGGGAGGGGTTACGATGCTCGCTTTTTTTTCTCTTGACAGGCGAACTTGCCTGTGTCTTTTGTTCAGTCTAGGGGGATTGAAAATGTTATTTGGAATTAACCCTTGGATGTGATTCCTGCCTTTCTCACGAAAAGGTCCGTAAAAAATTTGTTTCTGAGAATTGAAGATTATTTGAATTTTTGCTTTTAGATGTTTCTTGGCTTTCTATTAGCCGAAAAACATTTCGCATCAAGGTGTGAAATATAGAAGAAATTTATTGAGTTTTATTTTGGATCTGCTTTTGCGTGTGGAGTAAAGTTTGTAAATTTGTTTCTTTTTCATTTTTAACAAAATCAATTAATTAGTGCTTATAATTTGAAGTTTAAATCTGGACCTTGTTTTTTACGCTACAAATATATGTTTAATATTATCAAACATTTGCTTTTTATTCCTGTGAATGGTTGTTCAGTAACATTTAAGAAGAACGATGTCACAAAAGAACAGAAAACTTCAGAAAATGCGAGTCGCGAAGATTTTTTTTATAATCCAAGAAATGTGGAAATACCCAACTTAATCACAAAGTACTCCCAAATTAGAATGGCTGAAATACACTCGACTTATATCCCCACATTCCACAAATATGTTCAAGAACTAGCACCATGGTACACATTTTGCATGTACATTTAATAAGTAAATGATAACCATCAGAAAATTCTCAAAATCGTTTTACGCTAATGAAGAGATTTGAATCAATTTAAAAAGGTTAATTTCTGGAAGCCTCTAAAATACTTACATATGATGACAAAAACGAAGTTAAGCAGACTTGAGAGTGCTGTCAGAATCTCTATAATAGAAAGCAAATTAATAAGTAGAAACCTTTTTATTAAAAAAATGAATGCCATCTCTCGTCATGATGTTGGTTATCTTGGATTTTTACAGATTCATTTTTTGTTATTTGTGAATGACTATGACTTCCTGTGATAAAACAGTAGAAAGGTTTTCCATTGTCTCCTAGACTCGCTGCTATTCAAAGTTAACTCCGTCTACTCTGCTATTTAACCCATAACTAGAGGAAGATAATGGATTAATGCCGTTTCCAAGCGTAATAATGCGAAATGAATGGTCAGATACGGTCGGAATTTGAATTTAGCTCGTCAATTCTACTTTTCGCACCAATAGCTGCACAATGAAGTACATTCTTACTCAGTTAAGCACATATTTTTTGTTTTTCTAAGAAAGGATAAAGGAAAATTTTCACACTTTTTGGATAAATCTTTCTTTAAGAACATCTAACAAACATACAAAGTCTTTTGTGGACTCTTATTTGTAATCATAGTCATTACATTTTCGATCCATCCAATATTTGATTAGTTTGTTTTATATTTTGAATAATTAACATATCACTCAATAAGTCCCATGCCTGACGTATAGATGGCACCACTAATAAAAAATCTATGTGATTTTTATGAAGTACTAACCTTCAAATGACACGTGGGAAAATTTGAGCCCAGTCAGATTATTAGTTTACAAATTACAGTTATTTAAGTGAATCAATTGTTGCAAATTTCCAAAACAATAGAAAAATCTGAATTTCATGTGTAGATAAAGCATTGCTTTCTAATGAGAAAATATACTATTCAAGCAAAGCAATGGCTTGATAAGTGTTGTTCGCACTTCAAGAGGTTGCGGTTAAGAGGTTGCATGCTGACTTTAAACGTAGTCGTACAGACACAAATGATGCTGAACGCTCAGGTAGCCCCAAATCAGCAGATGTCCCAGAAATCACCAATAAAATCTACAGACTCGTTTTGGACGATTGCCACTGGAAACTATGTAAACTTAAGGAATCAGCACATATACTAGGCTACAAAAATCTCCTAAGCCGACCAATCAGAGAGATGAACACAATATAGGAATACGGAGTGCCAGAAAAAATCATTAGTGTGTCAAAATTGCAATATGAGCTCTGGTAAAATATATTAGAGAAAACCATTAATATAAAAAATACTAGAGTAAACTATTAACATAAAAAAAATTGCAATATGAACTCTGGTAAAAAAAGGTTACTGAACATTAGGTTTATAAGTCCCATAAAAATTCAGCTAGACGTTGGTTAGTTCTTGTGAAAGAGTTGTAAATATAATACAGCAGTGGTGAACAAGTAACTTACAAGGTTAGAGGGAGATAACTCATGACTACCAAATGAGGCACTACTACGCAAGGAATGAAGATTATATACCCCAGTGATTGTAGTAAAGTGTTCGGTTCGAAATTTCTAGCACCTGAAGAAGGCCGGAGCGTACAACGACCGAAACGTCATACAAATGGCAACAAAGATGAGGACAATAGTCAGAATAATGTAAATACTGTAGATACTACCTTATCTCAGAAATTTAAACAAAAACTGAACTCATTTCACCGACAGAGTCGAAATGTATTTTGACAGACAATAACTTCATAAAACAAATTTACTACAAAAATAAAAGTAAAATGATTTTACACTTGGTTATAAAACTCAATGTTTTAACACTAAAAACGACTTACTTTTGGTAAAAATTTAAGCATATATTAAAGTGAAAAATATACTATTTGAATTTCAGTGTGTCAGGTTTTATAAGAAATATTTACAAATTATTTGGTCATGTGAGATTTTATTATGCAAGTCGATGATTATTCATCAGATTAAATAAATATATATGATATTTATTTTCTAATTTTGAATCATATGAAAATTACCATTGGTATAACTTTAGAAGAAAAACAAAATGTTATAAATTTACTGGGTGATGGGAAAATTGTATTGAAAATTGTGAAAAATTCAAAAAGAGGTCACAAAACAATCAAAAAGAAAATGAAAACATTAAAAAAAGAAGAAAAAACTGGTTTGAAGAAAGTCACAAAAAAAAAATTTAAAAAATAAAAATAAAGGTAAGAAAAGTGGATTGGCAAGTAATATTTGGATCTGACATTGCAAATATAAATGGAGATAAAATTTACAGAATATTAAGAAGAAAGGTATGAAGAAAACAAAACTAATACTTTTAAATATCAGAAAGTTGGATGGAGAGGTATATGAAAACAGATTTCTCAGTAATTTTTAGTGATGAATGTAAAGCTATATTGGATGGACCTGATTGTTGAGCAAAAGGTTGAAGAAATCGATCAGCATAACTTCGATGACATTAGGGGTAATGATTTGGATAAGCAATATCGGCAGTAAAATTATAGATTCCTTTTTAATGTTGACGATGGTACCAAGAGAAACGCAGAAAACTATTGTTAGTTCTTGAATAATTTGAATAAGGAATTTTAAACTCATGTGTATATTCATGTGCGCGCACAAACACACACATTTCTTGATATTTCAGTATTTCATGATATTTTGGTAACCTGCTCTTACTTTTGCAATATTAATTTCTTATAAATCCTGTTCTTCTTCAAGAGCGTCTAAGAATTCTCATATTGTGGGATGCTGATACACTAGCTGCAAAAAACTCTATGCCATCCTTCATTAGTTTTAGCTAAATCAGCATTGACTTTCTCAAAGAAAGACGTCATACGTATTTCCAACATTGGGATTTCAAATAATCATCATTTAGCATAACCGCCCTTTCGATTATTTTTCATTCAAACAATTTAGAATTTGAATAAATATTTTTCGAACAATTATTTTCGAACAGTTTTTTCGATACTATTTATGTATATGCATAGAAAATGCGTCTTCGCATTCTGCAATTTTGTCAAAAAAAATTAAAGACACCAAATTAATAGATGCTTTGTAGTACCTATTTAAATGAATTTCAATAGAAATCTCATGATCAACCATTGAATGAGATCTATATGAGAATGGAAGACAATATTTAAGGAAAGGAAGTATGTAGAAAGTAATAAAACTGCAGAAAGTTATGTTAAATTTGAAACTACATTGTTCATATAAATATGAAGATATCTGGACAGTTTTACCAATATTGTTTAGTAAATACAAATTATAATGTGAAAACATTGACTTGCATAATAAAATCTAATATATTTCATTACTTTTGTTCCATTGAAAAATAACTAAATGTATAAATAAGAATTTTTCTTGGAAATTTAAGGAATAATGTTTCGGTATTGCAGTTATAAAGGGTTTAACAAATGCCATAAAATATGGTATTAATAAATCATAACACCTTATTTAAAATTTGATAAAAATTATGAAGTAAATGGAAAGTTAACTGTTTGAAATTTATTCTCATGTTAGTTCTTACTGAACATGGAATTCTGTTGTCATAAATAAAATTCTATTGTGTGGATTTAGTTGAAAGGTGATTAAAAATTGAGAATTGCAACTTTTATTCGGCTTAACTTAGTATTCTATATTCTACCTTAGTGTGACATTAAATATTTCCAGAATAAGGATTTTTCTTGATATGCTAATTAAGATAATGAAACATTAAAATATAAAAGAAAAGTAACTCGCGCATTCATTGATGATGAAAAGAAAACCTCGAAAACCATAATAATTTTTTGTTGTAATCAGTAGTGATTCAGAGATATGATATACGATTGATACGGAAATTTGAACATAAAGAAATATCTTTGGTATAAGTCAATCACAGGTACAACTTTAGTAAACACTGATATTACGACATGAAAGTAATTCATGTGAAAATATATAACCTTCTGCCCATTACCACTACCTACAAAAAATACATTATCAACCAATGCGGTGTTCAGGCACTACACTTTTAATAAGTTGAGGTTATGGGGAATTATAGAGATGATGTGTCTGACTAAAGGCAATAAAAACGGATGTTATAGAAAAAAGTGATTGAGAAGACAACTCATCCTTAGGATTATATATCAGAGAAATGAAATTTGAAACCCGCGATAATTTGAAAAGATTCCTTCATGAGTCTGCCGACCTAAATATAAAAAATATCGCCGGCAGGTTAAAATCGGTATCCATTCACGCCTTATTCGAGTAAATATTCTAGACAGATGGTGTCAACCATATGAATTAACACTTTCAGATGAGAAGTTTAAATTCCGAAACAATACATGACCAATTAAAACTCCAAGTAACATACCAAAACTAAAACCTGACAATTTGTTCTTCTACCCTCAAGCAAACCAAGTCCTCTTCAAAGATACATTCTGCATTTATCACTCCTCATTCTGCAAAAGACGCTTCACTCTTATGATTGATCTATCGACCCCTTTACTAAAGATATATTTTTGGCTTTGTCAACTAAACTAAGTTCCCAAATTCATACGAAAACTTTTCTCTACCTATAAGACAACTAACAAGACAAAAGATATGCTCATCAACAGGATGCATAAAATCCAAGGAAACGACACTGGTAAAATACCTGAGAGATGAAACGAATACAACGGAGAACTCTTTCACAACAAAAGCGAACAATCGTCATTACACAGAAATATTGAAAGAGCAGACATATTAAAATCTGAAGTGGAATCAGCATTAACCAAATTGAACCGAAACAAGGAACCAGATGGAATCGTAACAGATATGCTGGCAGCCTTAGATGATTTCGGTATTGACAAGATCACTGACATAATTTGTGAATTAAATATACAACGATGGAGACCTAAGTGGATCTATTTTCATAGCACTGCATAAGAAGCAAGGTGCAACAAAAAAATGTTAACCCCGTCCAACAATCAGCCTAATGAGCCATATATATATATATATATATATATAAAAACTTATTACCCGAATTCTGATGAATAGAGCAAGTATCAGAATCATATCCGAAAAAGAACAAAAACAGCATGGGTTCGTTAAAGACACTGGAACAAGGAATAATTTATTAATGCTTAGAATTATATCGGAAAGATCCACAGAAATGAAAAAATACTTGCGTTTTATAGAATATGTAAAAACTTTGATAAAGTACGCCACAAAGAACTGTTGGAACTGCTTAGTAACGTTGACATATTTGCAATATTATTAAAATAATCCAGAACCTATACTGACAGTAAGCCGCCTGCATAAGGATAGAAAATGAGCTCATTAAATATACAAATTCAAAAAGATTGTCTTCTCACCACACCTATTCAACCTATACAGTGAGGTGATTCCGAGAGAATCAGAAGACCTACCAAGATTCATTACTGGAAGCCACAGTTTTAAAGACATAAGATATGCAGATGATAGTGTTGATGGCAGACACAGAAACGAAACCACAAGAACTCTTACATAAAGTAGTGAAGGAAGGTGAGAAAAAAGGATTATCAACTGCAGGAAGACAGAATGCATGGTTGTTAGCAAAAGGATGAGGCCAATATGCAAATTAAAAAATTAAAAATATCGAAATTGAACAAGTAGAATAATTTAGTATTTATCTATATTTCTGAGATGAGGTCGTATTTATAGTATTTATATTATTCGGACTATTGTCCTAATCTTTGTTGCCATTTGGATTACTGGACATTAGGATTATAAGTCCCGAAAATACAGTTGTTCTTGTTCTTAAGAACACATGGCCCAGTGGATATAGACATTGGTTAGTTCCTGTGACTTGACCCAAGGAGTCCTGAGTTCAATACCAGGCTAACTTAGCTGTAACTTACAGGGTTAGAGGGAGATAATTCATGACTTCCAAAAGAGACATTACTATGCAATATCCAGGAAGCGTTTTAAAAGAGGGCGGAAACTACAACACGGAAATTCGAAGGGGCATGGAGACAGCGAAAGATGCATTCAAAAAGCTAAGCAGGGTATTAAGGTATATAGGAAATTTTTGTTGTACTGAACGGTTACGTGATATCTTCTCCTATATGGCAGTGAATACTGGACAATATACTCACAAATGAAGAAAAGGCTTGAAGCAATAGAAATTTGGTTCTACAGAAAGATGTTGAGAATAACATGGACCGAACATGTAAGCAATGACGATGTTTTAAATTCAATGGAAATAAAAAGGACACTTATACATAACATCAGGAATAGACAGTTAAAACTTCTATGGCACATAATGAGGGCTTGGAAAATATTGATACTCACAGGGGGGGGGGGGCGGATTAAAAGCAAGAGGAAAACAACGAGAGATAAGCAAGAAACTTCTATGGCACATAATGGGGGCTTGGAAAATATTGATACTCACAGGGGGGCGGATCAAAAGCAAGAGGAAAACAACGGGAGATAAGCAAGAAACTTCTATGGCACATAATGGGGGCTTGGAAAATATTGATACTCACAGGGGCGGCGGATCAAAAGCAAGAGGAAAACAACGGGAGATAAGCAAGAAACTTCTATAGCACATAATGGGGGCTTGGAAAATATTGATACTCACAGGGGGGCGCATCAAAAGCAAGAGGAAAACAACGGGAGATAAGCAAGAAACTTCTATGGCACACAATGAGGGCTTGGAAAATATTGATACTCACAGGGGGGGGGGCGGATCAAAAGCAAGAGGAAAACAACGGGAGATAAGCAAGAAACTTCTATGGCACATAATGAGGGCTTGGAAAATATTGATACTCACTGGGGGGGGGCGGATCAAAAGCAAGAGGAAAACAACGGGAGATAAGCAAGAAACTTCTATGGCACATAATGGGGGCTTGGAAAATATTGATACTCACAGGGGGGCGGATCAAAAGCAAGAGGAAAACAATGGGAGATAAGCAAGAAACTTCTATGGCACATAATGGGGGCTTGGAAAATATTGATACTCACTGGGGTGGGCGGATCAAAAGCAAGAGGAAAACAACGGGAGATAAGCAAGAAACTTCTATGGCACATAATGAGGGCTTGGAAAATATTGATACTCAAAGGGGGGGCGGATCAAAAGCAAGAGGAAAACAACGGGAGATAAGCAAGAAGTTTCTATGGCACATAATAGGGGCTTGGAAAATATTGATACTCACAGTGGGGCGGATCAAAAGCAAGAGGAAAACAACGAGAGATAAGCAAGAAACTTCTATGGCACATAATGGGGGCTTGGAAAATATTGATACTCACGGGGGGGGACGGATCAAAAGCAAGAGGAAAACAACGGGAGATAAGCAAGAAACTTCTATGGCACATAATGGGGGCTTGGAAAATATTGATACTCACGAGGGTGGGCGGATCAAAAGCAAGAGGAAAACAACGGGAGATAAGCAAGAAACTTCTATGGCACATAATGGGGGCTTGGAAAATATTGATACTCACAGGGGGGGGCGGATCAAAAGCAAGAGGAAAACAACGGGAGATAAGCAAGTAACTTCTATGGCACATAATGGGGGCTTGGAAAATATTGATACTCACAGGGGCGGAGGCGGATCAAAAGCAAGAGGAAAACAACGCACTACATTCCTGGCGTGCTTTAGTGAATATATGACGAAGCAGGGTTTGGCGAATAGAAAAAATCGTGGTGAGCTACAATGGAAAGGAAGTTGTGGAGATCCATGAGGGGAAACGATACATAGGAGAAGATTAATCGTCCTGAAGGGAAACGATACATAGAAGGAGAAGATTAATTTTTATTAGGCAATCAAAAGAATATTTTGAACAAGCTTTCACACCCTTCTTTTCTTTCCGCATAAGTTTAATTAAAAAAATAAACAAATTCTTTTTATTTCAATTTCACACAAAGTAAGAGTCTTTTTGTGCGTCTCATTAGACGAAGTAAGTTTTTAGATTTAATTTTTTCTCTATATGGAAAAATCACTACCTCATACCATTTTAGACTGAGACATTATTCCCGTTATATACTGCGTATGGTTGCTAAAATAACAAATTAAAATGTATTGCCAATGAGGCGTGAGGAAAAATAAACGATGTTAAATAAAAATTAACTGCATTATCAATGTACACATCGAAACAAAGGTAAAATGTCTTTTGTAGATGACAAGGTCAGGATCTCAGAATGCATTGTTTTCCTCTGTTCCTCTTGCCTTCAATCTATCCTGTGAGTATCAAATTTTCCAACCCACTTTCCTCATTATGCGCCATAAAAATTTCAACTGTCTCTTTCTGATGTTAAGTATAAATTTCATTTTTGCTTCCATTTTCTCTAAAACTTTGTCGTTTGGTCCATGATATCCTCAGCATCCTCCTACATATTGCCTCGTCTCTTCTTCATCTTTGAGGAAATTGTCCAGCATTCACTGCCATATGCAGCAGTTCTGTACTCTTTTCTTTGTTTCTAATGAAGTTTTCTGTCTCTTAATACTCTGCTTAGCGTTTGGGGTGCTTCTTTCGCTATCCCAATACTCCTTCATATTTCAGTGTTACACTTTCCATCCTCTGTTAAAACACTTCAAATATACTTAAAATTTTGTACTTGTTTGATTTTGATATCTCCGATTTGGAATTTGCATTTTTGGCTCATCCTTTTACTTACAATTATGCATTCTGTTTTCTTGCAGTTAAGGTTTAATCGTTCTCACAATCCTTCACTAACTTCTGTCGAAGTTCTTGTAGTTTTCGTTACGAGAAAATCAGCTGTTAGAATATAAACATGTATAGGTACACAACCCGTCACTCTAACAACTTCAACAAAAGATTTCTTATTTTCAATAAATATTCTCCAATGTTAATGAATAATAATTTATTGCTTGTTACACAACTCTCTACTTCGTGTTCTTACATTTGCTACAAGCTAAAGTATTTATCTTGTAAGTCATGGTTATAACGATAAACTACATCCAGCAAGACCTCTGATTGGGAGATTGGAGGTTGTAAAGAGCGTAGAACCAACTCTTAATTGGTATTGTTGTCAGGGCCACCATGACCCACGGTTGTAGCATTTGTTAGGATTCCAGCTTTAAACAAATAGTGACTCCCTACCAAACAAAACACTATGAAAGTACAAAAATAATTTTTTATAGTAAATTTACAAGCAATACATGTAAAAAAATATTTAGAATAAATTTGACAATAACAAATTTTCAAAGCAACATGACCAACTATAAGTTGTATCTTTAGTTGAAAGCATACAAGTGCTTTCAAAATATATTTGGTTGAAGCCATAAAATTGTTCAAATTATTTACATTTCAGTATTGGATGACCCATGGAGGTTGATATGCCGCTAAACAAAAATCAACCAAACCATTCATTGTTAGAATTTAATATTCCACTGATATTCTACTACACAGATATCAAGTAATTTTACAGAGGAAGAATATTCAGAGAAATACTGTGTCCAATGTATTTATTGCCTTGATTATTTCGAGATTTTTTTCGAAGTTATAATTAAGTTACTACTTCGCCAACTCCAGCGCAAATATTTCAGTAAGTATAGTAAAATGATTGCATAATGTGATATTTGTTTTTTCTACTTTCCGGCACACCCTAGTACATCTTGCTTTTTAACGCCAATCCCGGAAATTTTGTGGCTCCAGAGGAAGTGACGATGTGCCCATTTTTTAGATGAATCCTAAAACAAGAAATCTTATTGTTTACAAATCTGGCGTTTTCCTGTGTCTCCAAAAGAAGCGTTTTGGAATCTGTCTCAGTCGCTTCTCTCTCGCTCTTTCATTTTCTCGTTCAGTTTTACTCCTCCCCATCTCTCTCTCTCGCTGTGTGTGTGTGTGTGTGTGTGTGTGTGTGTGTGTGTGTGTGATGAGAGGAGTGTATGAAGCGCGTGTGTAAGAGTTCTATTTTGTAACCTTACGCGTGAAATTTGCATGAGCAAGCTGATGTAGTGATGGCGTGGGTTGCTGAAAACCAAAAGTAACATGTTTAAAGTGAGGGAATAAGAAAAAGAAGAAGATTTTTTAAAAGGAATTTCATAATCCCCACTCTTTCTTAATAAGTACGAATAAGATAAAGAAGGAAGAAAAAACTAAGGAGGAAGCGTAAAAGAAAGAAAGAAAGAAAGAAAGAAAGAAAGAAAGAAAGAAAGAAAAAGCAGAAATTGATTTTATAAGATGTTTTAAAAGCCTTACGAATGCGTCGCTTGACTGGTGTTTTGCAACCCCAAAAATGTTCTAATTATCGTTTGAATTTGCATACATGTGTGAACTTTTAACCAATTAACTTGATGTCAAAATTTCACCCCTCACACACATGAAAAGAGAGAGAGAGAGAGAGAGAGAGAGAGAGAGAGAGAGAGAGAGAGAGAGAAAATCATAAATTGAGATTTGCTTCAAAATGATTGCGAGTGAACATTAGGTTTTCCCAGAATTTGCGATGATTAAAATAAATGGACCAAGATCATTAAAAAATTGTATTTACTTCTAAATGCAAACACACTTAATAAAAAGTTAATTCTAGGCATAAACATATAGTTATTTATTCCGCTATACTTAGTCTGGTACAAGGACTCTAATAGCTCATAGGACCTGCTATTTCTAGATGTTCACCCATTCGATTACTGATCGTTAACTATAGTTATCGAGCGGGAAACAGTGTTTGAACGTGATTCAATTATAACGTGACATATAAATGAATATGTGTATATAGTTAAACTCTCTCACACTTGCGTGCACGCACACAAACATTCATACCTGCACAAATACACACATACAATACATACATATATACATACATACATACATACATATATACATACATACATATATATATATATATATATATTATTTCAAATAATGTTTCTTTCTTGACCGCCTCTCTTCGTTTTAAACTTCCTGTGTTTGGATATGTTTTTGGGCTCCTTTCAGTATGTGGATTTTTGTACTATATATGAATTAATAAATTTTTGTTTTTGCTTGTTTCTGATGAAGCGAGAATTTTCTCGCTGAAATAGCTATTCAACGGAATGTAAATGTCTGGATTTATATATATATATATATATATACGACTAATAGTGAGTAATTGACAAAATGAAGAAAACGCATACGGTACGCGTTTCGTACTTAGAAAGGACTTCTTCAGACTAATAATATTTTCTTTTTGGATGAACGTTAAAGAATGCTGTTTTAAAAGAGAAATTGCGAAGGCAAAAATGTATTGAACGTGCACTAATTTCGGAGCCTTTCGCGTTAAATTTATATCTAGGGTCATACAAAATATTTCCTTTCCTACGTCCCTTGGGGAAATGTGTTCGGTCTCCGAGTTAATGATTGCACTTCTGAGATTTCTTCCCGAGTGAAAGCTGGTATTGATGCCTACATACCAACCAGGAAGTTTCGTCTTAAACCTCATTCCTCCCCCTGGTTCTCTCCTGCGTGTTCAGCCGCCATTAACCACAGGAACCACTACTTCCGACTATTTCGGAGACATTCAACTGACCAAAATAGGCGCCGATTTACCTATGCTCGTAATGAGTGCAAGAGGATCCTGAGTGACGCCAAGTGGTTGTTTGCTGAGAGAATCAGACACTGCATAGCTGACCGCAAGTTCGGCTCCAAGGACTATTGGTGACTATGCAAACGTGTGCTGAACAACAGCAAATCCTCCATCCCGAGTGCCTCGCTCGCAGATTCTCATCCAACTCCACACCAGACTTCCCTATTAGAACTGAGGCTAAACTGAATGATGTTTACGTTACCCCGTCTCTGGTATCTAAGGTAATATCAAAACTTGAGCGAGCGGAGGTGATGGAATCCCGGTCATTGTCCTTAAGGAATGTGCCCCTGAACTATCTTCTGTCCTCTCTAAACTCTATAATTACTACCTTTGAGCTTCCTGTTTTCCTGCATGCTGGAAGCCCTCTTCTGTGGTTTCTGTATTTAAGAACTCGGGGGAACCCCCAGACCCATCCAACTAGCCTTTTACTAATTTTCGTTAAAATGTTCGAGGCCATTATTAATGCTGAAATAGTCCAACATCTTACTGCCCATAAACTATTCTCAGACACGCAGTACGGCTTCCGCTTCGCCAGGTCCACAGCCAATATGCTAATGACCTTCACGGAGTTCATATATCAGACCCTTGATAAGTTCGGCGAGGCTTGTGCTGTTGCCTTAGACATATCCAAGGCTTTTGATAGGGTTTGGCACGATAGCCTTCTGGGTAAGCTACTGGACGTTTGCTTGATCTGATTAAGTATTTTCCTATCTAACCGCATAATGAAGGTCGTCTTGAATGGGCAGGACTCCACATCCTACTGTACAAACGCTGGTGTCCCTCAGGGCTCTATCCTAGGCCCAATGCTTTTCTTTATTTTCATAAATGATCTCCCAGACGTGATCAAGTCTCAAGTCGGCATCTACGCAGATAACACCGCAATTTACTTCCGCATCAGTAAGAAATCAGGCTAGGCGGACAAACATAACCTCGCTGCTGATCTTGAGAGGGATCTACACTCAGTGGTGAACTAGGGAAAGAAGTGGCTTGTAAATTTCAATGCGTCTAAGACAAAGCCGCTGTCTGTCAATCATCACAGGCAACCACTCCTGCCTCCCATAAGCATGGACCATGCGAGTCTCCCTGGGAGTAATATACTACGCCTCCTCGGCCTTGTCCTATCTTCCGATCTCAAGTGGAACCATTACATTGAGTCAATAGCTAAATCCACTGCTAGGAAGGTTGGGTCACTGTGTCGGGCCAGGAGGTTTTTTAAATATTTTCATGGCTTCTGCTCTGACGAACTTAAGTCACTGGTGCCCCGTGCAACCAGACTGGTAACTAGGTCCCACCCATTCACAGTTAGATCAGCCAAATACAAGCGACAATTCTACTCCATCAGCTTCTTGTCTCGCACTTCCCGCCTGTGGAACTCCCTTTCATGTTCTTGCTTTCCCGGCGGCTGCAACCTCCAGGAATTTAAATGCAATGTCAATACCCATCTTTTATCCACTTGACTCCAGTTCTTTCTACATCACCCTGTATATCTTTTTCTTTCTACCTTTATTCCCATCTTTCTCTTGCTCATTTCTCGGACACCCCCAGTAACTGGTTCGTCTTTCTCCTTACTCCTCTCCTATCTAATCTTTTACTCTTATTAAGCCCCCTGCGCATCAGTGGCGTTACCGTCTTGCTTGGGGTGAAATGATTTAAGAAAAATAATGCCATTAGAATGTAGGATGTTCAAAAACAATAGCAACAAAAACAAAAACCTGGTAGAAAGTTGCTTAGGTTATACATCTAGATAGGTCGGGGGCCAACATTTTTCATCATAAGGATCTGTTTCGATTGTTTGAAAACTGAAGACACTTTGCAAATTCAGCAACTTTGTTAATAACTAATAAATCAGTCTTCTTCCAGCCTCCATATCCTTTGTTAATATACGAAACTGCTTTTCAAAGTTATTATTATTCTTTTTACAGAAAATGATGGGTTTTTATTGACACTTCTTCTAATGCTTATGTTCAACCTGTAACCTATGATTTGTCCAACATCCACGAGTATTATTCTTCCATTTGATATTGACAACAAATCTATTTCTATAATTTTTACTGTTTTCAAAGTGATTAACTTGTATTGTTTAACACCGATATTAGTATAAAGTCCTTTGATTTTGGTTTTTGGAGATGACATACATCAACTATCAACGTCCCCGGCCAATATTACTTTTCTTTTTTTAACAAGTCCTGTCACTTAAATGTCCAGATAGGAAAATCCTTATAGCAATTAGAAACAATAAAGTTTCAAATAAGCTGTCAACTTTTTATAGTTGACAAACCTAGAAGCATCTATGCCAAGAAAAGCCACTTTTTTAATTTTCTTTGTTTTTTTTTGTAATTCAAATTTACAACTAATCGTCCCTTTATCTTTGGCGTTAAGAAATGTAGAATTGTAACCGGTGTTGTGTTTTGTCCCCAATTTTTTCTTTTTGTTATTCATTTTTGTTCATTTTGTCATTCTTCATATCTGCTTCATCTCTGTTCTTGACTCCTGACAAGCCTTGCAGCTGTGTCCTCTTTGAAACTCCCATCATGCTGTCGTTTCCATTAATATTTCTTTCCACTTCCACTCCTCCCCTCAAGAACCTGCTACCAATAGAATGTCTTACTGCTACCAAAGAGCAAACTGGGATTCGTTACGTGATTTCCTATGTGATGTCCCTTGGGAAAAAGTGTTTAGCCTTCCTGCGTAAAAGCTGGCATCGAATCTTTCTACCTGGTCAAGAAGTTCCGACCTAAACCCAATTCGTTCCCCTGATTCTTTCCTGACTGTTCTGTCGCCATTATCCACAGAAAACACTTCTTTCGGGTATATCGAAGCCACGCATCTGACTACAATAGGCATCTATTTCCCCCTGCTCGTAATGAGTGTAAGCGGATTTTAAATGACGCTAAGCTGTTGTTTGCTTAGAGAATGAAGCAATGTATAGAAGCCCGAAAGTTCGACTCCAAAGACAACTGGGGGCTCTGCAAATGTGTGCTGAACAACAGTAAATCCTCCATCAATCCTTTAATCAATAAATTTGAGGACCTCACAGCCACTGAGGACAAGGCTGAGTGCTTTACTCGCAGATTTTCCTCCAACTCAATATTTGACTCGTCTGGAGTATCCTTACCTGACTTCCCTCTTACAACTGAGGCTCAACTGAGGAATGTTTACATTACCCCGTCTCTGGTCTCAAAGATAATTTCAAAACTTGACACATAAGGCGAGAGGAGTAACGAAATCCTGGTCATTGTCTTGAAGAAATGTGTCCCTGAACTATATTCTGTCCTCTCTAAACTCTTTAATCACAGTCTCTCTACTTTCTGGTTTCCTGCCTGTTGCAAGTTCTCTTCTGTTCTTGTATTTAAGAACTCAGGAGAACTCTCAGGCCCCTCTAATTATCGCTCTATCAGCCTCCTACTAGTTTTCGCAAAGTGTTCAAGGTCATCATCAATGCTGAAATAGTTCAACATCCTACTGCCCATAAACTATTCTCGAACAGTCAGTTTGGCTTCCGCTTTCCAGGTCGACTACTGATTTGCAAATGACCATCAACGATTACATATACCAGGCCCTTGATAAGAACGGCGAAGCTCGAGCTTTTGCTCTGGATATCTCCAAAGCGTTTGATAGGGTCTGGTACGTCGGCCTTCTGCGCAAGCTGCAGGGCTATGATACCACTCGATGCTTGCTTGGTTTGATCCAATCGTTCCTATCAAACAGCATAATGAAGATTGTATTAAACGGGCACACCTCCAGATCCTATCACACAAACGCGGGTGTCCCCCAGGGCTCCATCCTAGGTCTGATGCTCTTTCTGATCTTCATCAACGATTTACCTGATGTAGGCATTTACGCAGACGACAACACCATTTATTCTCGCCTCAGTCAGATATCTTCTAAGGCGGACAAAGATAGCCTCGCTGTTGATCTTGAGAAGTACCTCCAATCTGTGGTGAACTGGAGTAAGAAGTGACTCCCAAATTCTAATGCTTCCAAAACGAAGCTGCTATCCGTCAACCACCATAGATAGTCCCTCCTGCCCATCATTAACATGAATCTAGCTAGTCTCTCCGAAAGCAATGCACTGCGTCTCCTCGGCCTCACTCTCTCAGCCGACCTAAGTGAAACGACTACATTGAATCAAAAGCTGAATCTACTGCTAGGACGTTTGGGTCACTGTGTCGGGCCAGACAGCTTTTCTCGCCTTACATATATACAAGTCAACCATCCGTCCATGCACTGAATACTGTTGTCATATCTGGTCATTCTCCCCTGTTGTTCATCTCGGCGTTCTCGACAGGCCCCAGAAAAAAATCTACAATGTAATCGATCTCGACCTAGCACCTAGACACCAGCCACTTTCTCACCGATGGGATGTGGCTTCGCTTTGTCTCTTCTAGAAATATTTTCATGGCTTCTGCTCCGACGATCTTAGCTCCCTAGTGCCTCCTCTACAAAGATTTACTCGATCAACTCGACTGGCAACCAGGTCCCACCCTCTTACAGTTAAAACAACCAAATGCAGCCGCCACTTCTACCCTAACAGCTTCATTTCTAACACTCCCTCCTGTGGAACTCCCTTCCGTATACTTGCTTCCCTAATATCAACAATCTCCAAGAGTTTAAATGCAACGTCAATTGCCATCTCTTATCCCCGTGAATCCCATATATTTTTATCCTTTCCCCAACACTCCCTGAATCTTCTTGTTCTCTCATTTTCATTCTACTCTCAGGCAACTCTCTTCACACCAGTCTTCCCATCCTTCTCTTGCCTATTATCTGACATCCCCTGTAACCGTTTATTCTTCGGTTCCTCTTTGTCTTAGCTCCCCTCCTATGTAATCCTTCACTCTCCTTTTATGTAGCCCCTGCGCACCAGTGGCAAGACTGTCTTGCTTAGGGGGAAATGATTATTTATATGTATATAGTGTAACAAAACTACTTTAACAAACTTTGGGGTCAGGTTCTTTATATCAGAACAAGGACGAAAGATCATATAAACATATGTCCGTAAATCCTTCGTTTTTGAGTTAAGTTTAAAGAAGGTTTACGGTAGCAGATGCTGCGTTAACTTGTAGACTAGGTTACATTTGTCATTCTTGTACATTTGTAGTTAGTCTGTCGTCAACGTTTAAAGCGTGTAGTAAGTATTCCGTTTAACAATGGCAGAATAATAATATCGTGAGCAGGTAGATATGATTTTTACAAATGGTCGCGCGAATGTTAATAGACGCTAGGCTGAACGGCTCTATGAGATTGCATTTCCAGACCAAAGGCAGCTTTGCTACTGTTTATCATCGGGTTTGTGGTACCACAGGATCAGTGGTACCACAAACTATTGGTCGAAAAGGTAGAATTCCGCTCGTATGTCTAACTACAAAGAACACATTCTACAGGCTTTCGGAGACAATCCATGTATCAGAACACATCAAGTGGCCCTAGTACTTCAAGAGCAGCTCTTGTATCCGTATCATTTGCAACGTAGTGCCGGGTCTCCCTCCCTCTGATCACTCACCACGGGAATTATTTTGCCGATGGTTTATTGCACAAACTGCCGATCCGTTGCTTGTTTCTTCAGTCTTGTTTACGGATGAGGCAATATTTGGAAGAGATGGAATAACAAAATTACACAAACAACATTTGTGGGTGAATCGAGATGCCATGGTACAATACAGGTTAGATAATAGCATCAGTTTACGATTGATATGGAGGCTGGAATTGTAGGTGACTGTCTGGAAGGTCTATATGTCCCCCCAGCGCGTCTTACAAAAGTTGCCTACATGGAATTTATTTTGAACACACTTTCAGACATGCTACAAGGTGTACACTTACTAATACGAAAACGTATGTGGTTATGCATGATGAGGCCTCAGCATATTTTAGTCCCATTGTTCGCGATACACTGGCTATGAAAGATGGATAGGTAGGGGAGGACCGGTTCCATAGCCTGTACGTTTCCCAACCACAGTTCTTTGTATTTTTAATTGTGGGGCAACCTAAAACAGTTTGTTCATGCAGCAGACATTAAAAACACAGAGATGCTTTATCAACGTGCGACAAGCTATTCGACATCGTGTGGGACTATTTGAAAGAGTAGCTAGTCATTTATCCGACGGATGCTTGCGTGTGTAGAAGCAAGCAGAGGAGATTTTGAACATTTGCTATGAGTTGCAGTGTCGAATCATAATGATGGATTTAGTGCAAAGAACCCACCGGAAAAGTTTGTAATTTTGATACCCACTGTATAAACTAAGTGCATTTCGTTCGTATCGCCTGCTTAGATTCCTGACAATATGAATTCGTGGGTTTCAAGGCACAATATACAAACTGGGTGCAGAATATTATAAACTTTTTTCTCATATAAAAAATTGCAAGATTTAGTTAAGAATTATCAAAATTGTTTTCTATGTTGCCAAATGTACTTAGTTTCTGAATACGGAAATTGACTAAATCTTGTGGTTTGAGTGGCAATATGAGTTCTTCTTCTTCTTCTTCTTCTTCTTCTTCTTCTTCTTCTTCTTCTTCTATGTGCCGTATCACTTCACGATGTAGGCGGTCATGGCTCCCCATAATTTTCTTTCTTAGTAATGTTCTGTGAACCATCTACATTAGGTAGGTTATTCGTTGCTTTTCTCTCTCTTTCTTGCTTTCAAGCCTCGTTTCCTCATCATGTTCCCTTGAAATTTTAATTGTTTCTTTCTGATTCTCAGTATGAATGTCTTTTCCGCCATTTTCTTCAACGTTACTCACATGTTCGGTTCATTGTAGTCTCAGAATCCTTCTGTAGAATTACATTTCTGATGCCTCGTATCGATATTACATAACAGTTCAATACTCTTTTCTTTATTTCTAATGACATTTTCAGTTTTCTTAATATTTTGCTCAGAATATTGGAAGATAAATTGCGCAATTCCAATGCACCTTCGAATTTAGATTTCTATATTTAATTTTTTCTACTCGCTTGGTTTTCAGTTCGTAGTTTGCAATTTGGGCTGTTCCTTTTGCTGACAACCATTAGATCTGTCTTCTTACAATTGATGTTTAGTCTTTTCTTCCCGCTTTCCTTTACTAACGTCTGTGGGAGTTTCTGTTATTTCCATTCTTATCTGCTATCAATATTGTAACATTTGTATATCTTATTAACATTGTGACCACAATAATGACTCCTGGTAGGTCTTCTAATTATTTCAAGACCGCCTTAGTGTAAAGTCTGGTGAGAAGACACACACTTGTCTTATGCTCTTTTCTATATTTGCGTATTTACTGAATTCGTTTTTTATCCATAAACAGGCGTATTGCTCTCAGTATAAGTTCTAGATTATTCTAATATATTTCCCAAATACATCAAGAAGAGTTCGAAGTGTTCATTGTGATGTACTTTATAAAATGCTTTCGCATAATCTATAAAACACAGATCTTTCTGCATTTATAGTACTTTTTCTGGTATAATTCTGAATATAAATATCGAGTTCTTTGTTTCAACGTCTTTAACAAGACCGCATTATTCTTGTTGTATTTCCGGTTTGATATTTCTATGCGCTGTATTCATCATAATTCGGATCATTAGTTTCATTATGTGGCTCATGAGGCTGATTGTGCGACGGAGTTTGCACCTGGCTTATTATGCAGCGCTAAGAAAATGGGTCTAGTTCCACCTTAAAGATGTTGGCTAATACATGATCCTTTGCCGTGCACCATTGCATCAATTTTCTGTACATTGATTCTGGATTCCTCGTCCGAATTTGTCGATTATTTCATCATCTTGCGTATTCCCTACTTCGGTATTAAGATTTGCCATGACAATTGTAACTTTTATGTTATTTGAGCTTTGGTGTTGTCTTACGTGCAATAAAACTTTTAAATTTCTTCCTCCGTACTTTGTGCTGTCAATGCATACACGACTACAATGGATATATTAAAAGGCTTCCCTTTCAGTTTTTCTGTAATAATCTTATAAAATAATTGACTGTATCCCAGAACATATTTCTTTGTCTTGGTCCTACACCGCTCTCATTTTTTTCTGCCTGCATATATGACCCTGTGACTGTCACTGACGTAATCTCCACTATTTGCCCACTTAGGTTCGCATACACCCAAAATACTAATTTTTAGCCTATTCATTTCCTAATTTATATTTTCTAATTAGCCACACTGATTTAGTGTTTTAAAGTTCTATTCCCCTAAAAGTATTTTTGTTTGATGCGAAGAGTCGTTGGATGACCGTTCGGTGACACCTGTCGCTGATATTTTTCCTTACTGGGAGAGGGATCAATGCCAAGGAATTTGAGTTCTTTCACACTATTATTCTTTGTATTAGTTTTGCCTGGATGAAGATTAGGTGATACCTGTTGCCCCTCACCGGGCGTCGTTATCACTGATAGTAACATTGCCGATAGCTATGAATTATCTTGAGATTGATAGTGGAATGGTTTCTCGTTGCCTTTCCCACAGCGAATTTATAGAGATACCGTCTCTAGTTAGCTGGCCGTTGACTCACCAAGAGTTTTTTTTTGCTTTTCGATAGGTTTTATTTTCCATCGTATAAGATTGTTAACCACCCGCCTCATTTGCAGAAATTGAAATTGGGGAACCGGTTTAGTCACAGATCATCTGACAAAAGATTTAATGGATATGCAAGTTTCAATTTAAAGTTCTAAACAACATTTTTCTTTTTAAATTCAAAGTAACCTCTTACATTGACTTTTACGGATTAGTCAGTAGGCAGTTGTAAAGTGTAGAGAAAGAGAAAAGTCTAATATTATGCTTGCTTTTACCGGGTTCACAGTAATTTCCCCCTCACTACGAGAGGTTGCAGCATTTTTATATCTTTATAAATAGCAACAAATAAAATTAAATCTTCAACTTATCTTATGATACTCGGTGTTTTTCAGATATACTAATCATTTGTCAAACGTTTGATAATAAAATTAATTCATTTTTAAATAAATATATTAATAAAATCGATTTTACTATCAAAGTACCTGAAGAGAATACACCATATCCGTGAAACTTCGACAAAATTGAACATTTAATTTGTTACTATTAATATTATCTTTCTTGATATTGAGCCATTTTATTCCAAGGAGTGCTTTACCTTAAAATGTTATCCACCAGAAATATTCTGGTCGAAACACAAATCTTTGGCATTATTGCTAATATATATATCATCTATTTTTTTCGAATGTTATATAATTATTCTTATAAATTTATCAAAATAAGTTTATTGAATTTTCTATTTTGGAATTATATAATTTACTTTTATATTCTTATTTTTCTTTATAAAGCTTTAAAATAAAAAGTTATTTCACATTTATACTTTTTCTTAACATCGTTCTGAGCTTGATGCTCGCTATTGCATATATATATATATATATATATATATATATATATATATATATATATATGAATGATAGAATGGGATAAAAACAATTATTAAATGTTTCTTCCTAAATTTGTCTGTTCGTCAACAAACATTCATATTTAAATTTATATTTAAGTGAATGTATGTTTAAAAAGAGAAAAGTTTGTTAGTTTAAGATATTTTAAAAATGATTAACATGCATTTTCTAATCTTTTTTGTTTTAAAATATATTTTAGTCTTTGTACATGTACAGGCATATAGGTATGCAAATTTGATTCCTTGCAAGAATTTTAGACATTAACATCGTTGTCATAAAAAAAATATTATGATTAATCTTGTAATACGTCCTATTTTGTCCAAGCCTGTCCCAGCCTGAGGAGGATACTGTCCCAGCGGCACAAGCTATGACGTTTTTATTATATGTCAGCATAAAAGTTTAAAAGATGTCGGTCATGAAACCATTTTATTATACAAGAAAACTAAACCTATAAAAAAAGGAAAATTGTTCTGGTTTCAGTCTTTTAAAATTATGGTTAGGCAAGTTATAACTGAACGACAAACTTATCTCTCAATTTAAAATTACTATATGTTGTTCTCCTTTTACAATCTACACAAAGAACAACGTTTATGTGTGGCCCAAACAAGGAAAGAAAAGGAATGTACCTTTTAATCCATATATTCACTACAGAGCTCACTTCTGAATCAGTTCTTTAATTACCAAAATCCAGGTTTTTTCTTTTTCAGATTAAAGAATCTTTTCGAAACAGCATATGCTGTTTCGAAAGATTCTTTAATCTGAAAAAGAAAAAACCTGGATTTTGGTAATTAAAGAACTGATTCAGAAGTGAGCTCGACCGAGTACTTTTCAGCGCCCTCTTGTATTTATGAAAGCTCTCGAGAGAAAACAACGCGTGAGAGAAATGTTAAGAAAACGAGAAGAAAGCAGAAAAATAAAAATGAAAATAATCAGGGCTGGTTGGATTCCCTGCCATGGGATATTTTATTGGCACTGGATAAAGCAAATAAACAACAAAACTAGTTGGCGTTGAAAAATTTCTAGAACAAAACATGTTGATTCCAGCAATAATTACATCTACTACCTTTCTTCTTCTTCTTCTTCTTCTTCTTCTTCTTCTTCTTCTTCTTCAACAACAACAACAACAACAACAACAACAACAACATAACAACACTTGTTTAGTCAATCCCCAGAAGTAGTAAAGGTTAGTGTAAACTGTAAAACACAGCGATTTTTTTAATATAATATATATCTGTTTTTGAAGGTAAGATACCACGCCTGTGTTAGTTACAGGAACAATCATATTTGGCGAACGAGAGCTGATCTATTGTTAGACGCTACACAATCATGATACGCTTGTTATCTGCCTTCATGTGTTCCGTTACTAAATCCTAAATATTGGTTGTGTAACTTTTACTTAAACACTTAGTGGAATAAAGAGCCTTTGAATGAAATTGCTTACGACTGACAATGACTCGATTATGGTCTGCATGGAGTCCATTTAGGTACACTTATACTTATAAGAAGTATATAAGATTCATTTTGATGACAGTCATCAGCTTTAATTAATGGATATCAACAACTCAATATAAGGTGCATCATCTTATTACATCAGATCTTTTGTCACTGTATTACAGTTTCTGGAAGAAATGTATTGGAAAATATTATCAGACATGATCTATAACACACACACACACACACACAGAGGATTAATATTAAATATACAGAAAATCAATGAACTGTACATAATCAATCCTGGTATTTGGACTTCGACATTTTGTAGACTTATTTTTAATGTTCACTTTTCAAGGGTTTATCCAAGTTACTATTTATATTTCGAATATCCGCTTATTTTCTTTTGCACTTATATACATATATATATATATATATATATATATATATATATATATATATATATATATGCCTTCTTCCACCGAACGCCCATAGCCCAGAGTTAGAATCGACTGACGTCAATTCGGTCGGGTTTCGATCCGGGGTTAAAAAGCAATCGGAGTCTAACCGTACTGATGAGCTGTGATACAGCGAAACAGATCTGTCTACGGATGACTTTATATATATATATATATATATATATATATATATATATATATATTGAGGCAGGTTTTTTTTATCGTAAAGTGCTCGATATCGGGGTTGAGATAGAGCGTTGATAGTTTTAGTGCAAAGAATGTGTCACTTTAACTGAGCAGGTTCATGCCAACTTCAAAATTTAGTGAGGACACCCTTATGATGCCCTCACTCATTGGGGCTGGATTTCTTGCTGTTGAGTTTCATGTTTTTTTTTCTTATTTCTTTTTCTTTTTATTGTGCCGGTTTTGATTTCATTTTAGTGCTTTTTATGTACGCGTGAGTGGATATCTGCTTATTTTTTATATTGAATACTTGCATGCTAAATTGCTTTCTTTTGTTGATTCGTTCGTTTCATTTAGGTTGAAATCTCTTTTTGTATTGATCCTTCTATGGGCTAGATGTTTTTACCTTGCTGGTGTGCTTGACCACTTAAGGGTTTCTCTTTTTAGGTCATGGTTGGGTGTTTATGTTCTTGTGTATATTTGTGTTTGTGTGCTTTATGTGTTGGTTTTTCTATTTGGTGATGGTTATATTATTTTTTGTATTTTGTCACAATTGAGTGTTTACGTTTTAATATTTATATTTTTATTTGTATTCTTTGTTTTTGTTGTTATTTATTGTCATTTGTGTAGCAAAGTAAATATTTGTTTGCATGTCTACATTTTCCTATTATCGCGATTCTTTTATTAAATATTTTACTTTGTTTTGTAAAGAATATTATTGATAGTTTGTCTTCCAGACACAATTTACAGTTTTTGCTATTGCTGCTGTCTGGTGGTTCACTTTTACTATTTTCCATTTAATTTCGGTGGTAATGTTATTTTCTTTCTGGTTCCATATGTATTTTGATAGTGTTGTGTTGTTTATATATTTTTCTGTGTTGAGTGATGTTTTGTGACTATTAAATCTTTCTTTGAAGGATGTTTCTGTTGCTCCTATGTAAATATTTTCATTTGTCACGATAGCTTTCTATATTATGTTGTTGGATAGACATTTATCATTAAGTAGACAACTGTTTTTCTTTCGGGATTTACATTTGTTTGTATTCTGTTGTTAGTTTGCGTTGTTGTCATTGATTTTATTAAGTATTTTCTTGTTGTATTCGGTTATTATTTTCTCCATGTTTTCGATGCAGTTGTAACTGATTTTGAATGTATTTTTGTTCATGATTTTTGATACTTTGTTGTGTATGGGGAAGTGTTTTTCTATTATGTTGAAAAATATTTTCCTAATTTTGTTTTTATATTGTAGCTGCAGGATGGATTGAACCAGATTGTTGCTTTTTCTATTGTTTTTGTTTTATTTATCTTCGTTTGTGCATTCGAGTTTATTTGAGTATTTTCTTAGTGCTGACTGGCATGTTTCTTTGTTTTTGTTGAATATTTTATGTTAATAGAATTAGTGGATAGCCTTTTGTTTATAGATATGAGTATGTGCTTATATTATACAAAGTATTATACAAAAATCGGCACGTTTATGCATACATAAAAAATTTACATTCTTTTTAAATTGGTGCGGGTTGCTGAATTGTAGTAATTTATTACACTTATGATTAGTAAAGAAAGTTTTGCTTTAATAATAACATCGCTTGACCGCTGAAAATTACTACAGAATTATAAGAGTTTTTCATTTATTCTAATTAAAATTTAAAAGAAATGAAAATTATTCTTGTAAAAATGCATTATTCATCGAAGAAAAATAAAGAATGTGTCAACAGTGTCTATAATATATTGTATGAATAAAAGCAAAAGCATTTCTAATTAAATAATGTTTTAGTTTTAAAAAAATTTTATTTAGCGATTCAGAGCAGGTTATTTATAACTAAGAGTCCTGTTTGATCGAAGAAATTGGATGATTTAATTTCTCCGAGGACATGTTCTTATAACTAATATAAGCATTAAGCGCTAAAAAATAATTTCTAGAAATTTCATAAAATTAAATGCGTGGGCCACTAGATGTAAGTAAATATATATTTACTAAGTTATTTTTAAAAAGTTTCATTAAATTCCGACAATTATCTAACTTGTGAAAGAATTCCCAAATCAATGTGTTTTCACCAAAAAACACACTTAAATTTCCCGTGCAAATATATGGTTCCACGTTAAGACCAGGAAAACAAAATGTTTAAACAAAATTTCGAAGAATTTAAAAAGTATTAGAAAATAATTTTTGCATAAAAAAATCATTTAATCTATCTCTTATATATATCTAACAAATTGGTAAAAGGTTTTGTGACGTGTTTCATCAGTTAAGACTTCATCGGACTCGGTATGTTTACGTTGTTGTAGTTATACATGCACACACAAACAAGAGACGCTGGTAGTTTCAAATTTTAGAAAGAATTTTATTTTTTATTTTTTATTTTTTTTATTTTTTTATTTTTTGCAATCGAGCCAAATTCATCTAGATTCTTTTCCTTTGTATTTCTATCACATCAGTTATTCAATATCTCATATTGTGATAACAGAAAAATCTGCCAAGAATGGCAAAACGTTGTAAAGACCTGGGCGTAAATTTACTGCGAATTAATTAAAAAAAGATAATTCACTTTGACGAAAACGTCTAGAAGGTGCTTTAATCGCTAATCCATCCACAGTAAATTTACGTTTCAGCATTCTTGGCAGACTTTCTGTCATTACAATGTGGAATATCTAATAACAAATGTGATGGTAAATAAGAAAAAATATCTAGATGATTTTGGCTATATTGCAAAAACAAACAAACAAACAAACAAAAAAACAACAAAAAAAAACATTCTTTCTAAATTTTGAAACTCCCAGCGTCTCTCGTTGGTGCGCATGTGTAGTCACAACAGCGTAAAAAAACCCAGTCCGATGAAATCCTAACGGAGTAAACGCGTTATAAAAATTTTTTCTAATTTGTCAAACAGCTTTTCTTTTAAAATTATTCTTGATATATAAAAATCATATAAAATGCATTTATCTTTATCCTATATATATGTGTATATAATTTTGTACTAATGCAAGTGCCCCCCCCCCCAACCGGGCTCTATCGTTGGTCCTACTTTGTTTTCAGACCGAAACTTGATATCTATGCTGATGACACAACCATTTACTCCTGTCTAGATAGTATGTTTGTTCAGCCCGATAAGGTCAAATTAGTGACTGATGTCAAAAATGTTAAATGGGGCAAAGAATGGCTTCTTAATTTTAACGTCCCCCAAACTACTCTCTATTAATTACTTGAGAGACCCCTTTCCATCAGCATGGCTGGTGCTAACATCCAGAGAATGACTCATTGCGCCTAACGGTCTTAGTTAACATGATGTAGAAAGACTAAATTGTATCCATTGCTGCTAAGCAAATTTGTTCACTGTGCCGTGCCGTGTTAGACAATTTTTCTCTTCAGAACCTATTTTACATATCTATAAGTCTACGAATTGTCTCTGCTTAGAATATTGCTACCACCTATGATCCTGTGCTCCTGCTCTATATCTATAGATCCATGATAAAATACAAAGAAGAATTGGTCTGGATCTGGTGTCTCGGCTTCAGTCACCTTCCTACCGCCGTAAAGTTGCCTTCCGGTGCCTTTTCTATAAATACTTCATGTTAATTGTTCGAATGAGCTCTTCGCTATGGTACTCAACATTTATGAATTTAAGCACAGTACTAGACTGGCGACGAGGATTCATCAGTTTACTGTTAAGCCGGACAGATGTAACCATAAATTCTATAGTAACAGTTTCTTTTCTCGCAGTTTTCCCTTGTGGAAACGCCCTTTCTGGTACTATGCTGTCCAACCAACTTTAATCTGCAAAAAGTGTAATGTCAATCGCTATCGACTGTTATGATTTTTCTTTTTTTTTTGTTCATGCATTTTTTTAATGCTTCTACTTTCTAATACTTCCACACCCAGTAACCCCGTCTATCTTAGTAGCTTTACTGCCTTGCTTGTGGTGATCACAATTAACACACACACACGCACTTATATATATATATATATATATATATATATATATAGGGGGTATCAAAATAATTTTACAAACTTTTGAAGCGGGTTCCTCACACCAAAACAAGGACTAAACATTTGTCCGCAATCCTTTCTTTTCGAATTTTAAAATTTAAATAATGTTTACTGTAGATGTGTGTATGTTACTATTTAGACTGGGTTACATTTGTTATTCATGTACATTTGTGGCTAGTCTGTCTTCAAAGTTTATCGTGGGTAGTACAGAGTTAACTGAAAAGTGTTCCATTTAACAATGGTATGATATTAATATCGTGAACAGGCGGATATGATTTTTACATACGGCCGCGCGAATGGTGATGGACGCGTGGCTGCGCGGCTATATCAGATTGCGTTTCCAGACCAAAAGCAGCTGAGTCATCCAACATTTGTTTCAGCTGTTTATCTTCGCGTTGCTGAGACAGGTTCTGTGGTACCACAAAATACGTAGGATTGACCATAAAGAACACACAGGCTGTCGGAGAAAATTCAGATATCAGCACACGTCAAGTAGCCCTATCAAGTCAGACATCTCTTAGTACCGAGGGTACTTCAAGAGCAGTTCCTGTATCCGTATCATTTGCAATGTGTGCAGGATCTTTTACTCTCTGATCAATCTATACAGGAGAATGTTTGCAGATGATTTATTGCTCAAACTACTGATCTCTTGTTTATTTCTTCAGTTTTGTTTACGGATGAGGTAATATTTGGAAAAAATGGAATAACAAATTTACACAACCAACGTTTTTGGGCAGATCGGAAACCCCATAATACAATACAGGCTAGATACCAACATCAGTTTACGATTAATGTATGGGTTAGAATTGTAGGTGACTGTCTGGTTTTCCCTGTACGTCTTACAGGTGCTGTCTACAGGGACTTTCTTTCTAACACATTTCAAACCCGCTAAAGGATGCACCTCTGCTAATATGAAGACGTTTGTGGTTCATGCGTGTTGGTCAGTTTATTTATACAACAGACATTAAAATACAAAGATGTTTTATCAATGTGTCTAGGGAACATGCAAAGCAATTCAACATCCATCGAGTGGGAGTGTTTGAAAAGGTCCTCTAGTCAGTGATCTGATGAGTGCATGTCTGTGTTGAAGCAAGCGAGAGAGATTTTGCACATTTGTTATGAGTTGCTGTGTTGCTCTTCAACCATGGAATTTATATGTGTATATGGACATTTTATTTTGTTTTGGTTGTCAGGAACACGCCCTCAATTTTTGTAAAGTTTTTTTGATACACCCTATATATATATATATATATATATATATATATATATATATATATATATAACATGCGAAGAACAAATTATCTTATAAGTTACGCAAAAATGAAAATAATACCGACATCTCATTTTAACAGATATATTTACAAAATTATGCAAATATATCTTAATATACTAAAAAATAAAATTATTCAATAAAATCGTCATTGGCTTCAACCACGGCCTCCAGATGACTTCGGAATCTCTTGCAACTATTCTATGCAGTCCACTTGTTTAAATTGGTGAATGCTCTCATAATCCTTGTCTTCAGTTCATTTTTGATGTTACAAAGATCTTTGTTGGTCTCTCGCACAACTGCGCCCACACTTGATAATCAAGGGGGCGGAGTCTAGATGATTCACTGACCAAATGTAATGGTTGATGTGGTTACAGAAATTGTCTGACAGCCATGACTGGGTTCTCCTGCTTATGTGACATAGTGCAAACACCTTTGTGATCACCACAAGACTCATCTAACACTTTCTGTGTCTACTGCACTGTTATCTGATTGATACCTAGACACCCTGAAATATTCATATTGGACCTTCCAGCGCGAATGCCAAACAGTACAGCATGCCGTTTTCAAATTTTTGACGGAGTGAATTGTGTTATGGTGCTAACTTTCTTACAGACGGTGCCCAACTGACCCTACTATACTTTGCAGTCGATAAATTTAAAATCAAACAACTAGCTTTAAATTCAAAATATAAACTAGCGACAATTTACCCATTGCATAATATGTGCGTGTGTGTGTGCATGCATGTGTGTGTGTGTGCGCACATAACACTTTGTCTTCATCACCAGAATGCCTAATCTATCTCACTGACAGATTCTCATTAAGATAAGCCCACAGTGTAGTGGAGCCCTGTCCTGATGAAAAAGAAGTGCTCAGGTTCATTTGCAATAAACTTATCAATTGGCCAGTGCTAAAGCATTTCCAGATATACATCGCCAATCACATTTAACTCAAAGAAAAATAAGCCATGAAGATTATTCTTGAAGATATGGCAGAACACATTCATTTTGGGTGAGTCCCTCATATACTCAACATTTCTTCGCCGAAATTCGAGCATTATGCTTGTTGAGTTTGCCATTCGTATAAAATGTGGCTTCATCATTGAAAAAAGACATTTTTCAAACTTATTTTCTTCAAGTTGCACTCGCATATAAACACAGATTTTCTTATGCTTTTGCTTGGCATCTGTCTTTTAGACCTGAAAGAGCTGCGCCTTGTAGGGTGTCATTCGCGAAAACATTTGGAGGAATCTGGGTTTTCAGATTTTTTCTGATGAACTTCCTCGGATTTCACAAGTATTTTCCTGAATCCACTCGACCATCTTTTCCGATACTGGTGGTTGGCCAGATCCTTTTGCTCTGCATAGACAGCCTTCCTTTTTTAACTTTTTGTATGATGTCCAAATCTGCATTGCAGTTGGTGCATTTTCAACGAATTCTTTCACGTAGCAAGCTGCACAGACTTGTTCATCTGTGATCACATAAAACAAACAGAAAATGGCATTTCTTTACCTGAAAATACAAAAATGGCATTTCTTTACCTGAAAATACATCGAATGGCATTTCTTTACCTGAAAATACAAAAATATAAACATTAAAAATAAAAAATTGCGATAATCTGTACTTGAATTGATCATTAGGTTACGAACTGTTTCAATTTTTCTGAAACTCTCTCTTTCTCTCTCTCTCTATATATATATATAAATATAAATATACATATATATATAATAATGTATTTTTTATTAAATATCAATGGTAGCTTCTTCTCTCCTATAGGATGCGGGTTCAAATCCTTCGGGAGCGCAATTTTTCTTTAATAAGATTTCTCAAAACTTTACGCCAGTAGACGAAAATAAATAAATATACAGTTTAATAAATAAACGGAACACCTACTCAAATATCAGTCTCCAATAAAAGTGACGTTTTAAGTTATAAAAATATATAAAGTAACACCAATCAGTGACAAAGTTTATATATATATACATATATATATATATATTGTGTGTATTTTGGCAGCATTTTTTCATTAATACAGGTTTCATTGAATAATATAGACAAGTTCTGTCTATTTATTTTGTGTAAGATCCGTTCGTATGATCTGATTAGCTTGATAGCGTTGTCATGGAAAGACGACAAGAAATCGCAATAATTGTTGATTTTTTTATCAGGTCTGAGCTTTCGGCTTACATAAGCCATTATCAAAGGATGAACATTTAATGTTCAGTGAACATAGAACATTTAAATTATTATTAACGGAGTGGAGTTATACAGAGAAAATTAGACAGTTCCATTTTTTGTGTCGCACATGGCTGTAGGCCGAGAAGGAATAGTGGTAGTGGGTTTTTTGTTCAATTGAGTGTATAGTGGCATGAGGGATTGGTCTGGGAACTGCTGCTACTATGGTGTAGGAGGTAAGTATAATAACTATGACCTCTCCCGTCGATCATAGGCATTGAAGTATGTTAGTGGAGGTGTCGAAATTTATTTTATTTAGGCTAGGTTTAAACTGTTTGATGTAGATAGCTTCTAGAATTTTAAGTTTTCGTTTATTATTTTCTTGTCTGAGTATATGCGTATTTTCAACAAGTGTTTTCCTAAGAAGTGTGTGTTGATAGCCGTGGTGTTTTAAATGTCGGAATATGTTAGAATTTTCATTTAAGTGCAATGTAAGTCTCCGCGAAAGCGAGTTAGTAGTATGTCCAATGTAGGTATTATTTAGTTTGTTAGAGATACATTCTCGAAAGGGGCATTTAAAGTTATACACTACATTGTTTTTTTGCAAATCTCTAACGGTGGGGGAGGAGTCGTTGCGGACGATTGAGTTGGATGTTGTGGATTTAGCGTAATATATGATAAATTTAATTCTTTTGTTGGGGTCTGTCGGAGAGATATTAGTGTTTATGAGTTTTTTTTAGGATATTTTCATCTAGTTGCTAGTTGATGTGCATTTGGCTACGATATAAGAGAGTGATATGTTTGGGGTTGGTTGGGCTATTACCATGTGTTGTTTTTTCGTGATCAGGTTTGTAAGGAAATGTCGTATTTGTTCATCAATTATGTAGTGAGGAAAATTATTGTTGATGAGTGTCTGTTTTATGTTTTTTAGTTCACTGTGGAAGATGTGTTTTGGAGACGAGTTGGTTTTTGCTCGATGTAGTAGATTTTTTTATGATTGCTAATTTGTAATAGTGGGGGCATTCGCTAATATAATTTAGTGTGGAGGGATTTTTGTTGGTGGGTTTTTTATATCGTGAGATTGTGAACTTATTGCCATTAGTGTTGATTAATATATCGAGGAAAGGAATTTTGTTGTCATTGCTGAGTTCATAGGTGAATTTTAGGACTGAGTTATCCTGAAACTGTTTTTGAAGTTGTAGGATTTCGTCAGTATTTTTAATTAACAGTAGGATATCGTCAACGTATCTAAGGTATACTGATGGTTTTCTGAATTTTGTAAAGGTAGTATTCTCGAGGTTCGTCATGTAGAAATTGCTAAATGCCGGACCGAGTACTGAACACATGGAAACGCCGTCACTTTGTATATATATATTGTGTTGTTAGGGCCGACAAAAGGGACTTCGGTAGTACAAGCTAGTAGGATTTTTCTTAAGATGTTGGGATTAATTTTGAGTGGGGGTAATGCAGGATTATTGTAGATATTCTTTATAATTATGTCGATAGTTTCGCTAACGGGTACGTTAGTGAATAGGTTTTCGACATCAAGTGAAGCTATGATTTCATTATTGGGTTGTTCGCTCTTGAGGATTTGGATTGCCTCTAGAGTTGACTTAATGCTGTATTTACTCGGGAGGTAGGGTGTGATAAGCTGGTTAATATGTTTAGTTAGATGGTATACAGGAGTAGGAATTTGGGATATGATAAGGGCGGAGAGGATAGTTAGGTTTGTGCGTTTTTATGGTTCCGTATATGTAGCCAGGTTTGTAGTCGCCGATAATTTTGGGGAGTTTTACGGAGTTCTGGTCGGCATTGTTGGCGCTGATGAGTTTATTAAGTTTAGATTTTAGTTGATTTGTCGGGTTCTTGTTAAGTTTTTTAAATTTTGTGTGGTCATGGAGTATGTGGTTGAGTTTTGTATTGTAATCTGATTTGTTAAGTATGACAAAAATGTTAGCCTTGTCGGCTTTTTTTACAATTATGTGGGGGTGGTTGCGTAGTTTGTGCGCAGCAATTTTTAGTTGTTTGGATAGAATTTTTGAGGAGCTTCGGCTTTTATCATGGCGATCCTTGAGTGCCCCGGCCTTAAGTAGGTCTTTTAGTTCGGGTTTAGTTGTTATAAGTTTTTCGTCTTGTAGTTTAGTTATGCTTTGATAGAGAGTTTCAATTTCGATTTTTTTAGTGAGCTGGTTGTACTTACGGTATATATGGCAGTTAGGTCCGAGGTTGAGTAGTTCTTTTTTGTGTTTAGTTAGTTCGTGGCTGGAAAGGTTGATGAATTTATCGAGTTTATTGGGGAGAGTGATCGTGCCATTGTATAGTGAATTTAGTTTTTTACAATTTTAGCACGGTGTTGAACTTCGGATTTTTCGGTGATTTTGGACAGTCTGAGCATAATATCTTCCAGTTATATATATATATATATATATATATATATATATATATATATATGCAGTTGTGAATTAATTGTACATTGCAACACAGACATTTCTATGTTTCGAGATAGATTCTCATCATCAGGCAATGTTGCCGTTGGTTGTTCGGAATGAGAATATCACATCAAAAGTAATAAAACTGAAGGGAAAGAGGGGAAAATGATAAGATCAGGTTAAAGGCAGGTTAACATCTTGACGGTCAAGGTGGGAAAAGAAACAAGGCAAAAGGGTAGGATGAGGGAGAAAAAAAGGAAAAAAAGAGAAAAGGTTGGTAAGTATGTATTCTTTGGGGCCAAATCCCAAAATGAATCTCCACTCTGATTAGCCAAAAGAAGTATACATGTAAATTTTTATATCTTCCCACATACATACACAGCAACCTAAAGTTTTTGTCATTTAAATGTAAATCATCCAAGAGCAACATTGCCTGATGATGAGAATCTATCTCGAAACATAGAAATTTCCGTGTCGCAATGTACAATTAATTCATAACTGTATAATTATATTAAGCTCTATAATACTCATTATATTGAGCACTGTTCATAATAAAATAAATGCCAGAACACTCAAAATAAAAAAAAACCTTGAATCCTCTTCACCTGGAATTTTATTTATATATATATATATATATATATATATATATATATATATATATATATATATACTGTATCTCATTAGCCACTTCATGTTTTATAGATATTTAAAATAAATCTCAGGATTTGCTAAAAGATGGCACCATCTATCTGCGCAGTTAGGTTGAATGCTGGTTTGCTCTGCGCATATGTAATTAAATGGCCACCTTTCGTATAAAACATCCTAAACTTCGAATTTTCAAAATAGCTACATTGCAAGCTTGATGCTTTAAACTGGTCAGAGAGTTGGTTTGTAAAAAAGAAAGCAACACTGAAATTTTAAGAAAATGATCGGCAGTTAATCCGAATTTTGAAGAGATTCGATAGACGACTCACATAATCATAAGTTCACGACTTTATTTCGCCCACTTGTGTCTTGTATCAAGAGTAGTAAAGTTATAAGAGAATCTTTGTCAAGTGATACAATTTGTAGGCGTTGTGGCATCGAGGAAGTGTAGAAAGGCACATGATGTAGTGTCCTAAATCAAATAGTAAGACATCTGAAACCGATTACTAAGCTGCTTTTAAACATTATTAGAAAACTTGAATGAAATTGGATAATATAATACATGAAGGCGAATTTTTCAACGTTTATTTTTACCGATGAATTCTGTGCTATTCTTGATTAGCCAAACGGCAGGATAACTACTGACGGAAACTGCTTTCAAAAATTAAGAAGATATTATGCGATATCCGGGTAGCTAATGCTACTTAGAATTTTTCCTGCTCGCTTTTCGTTTTTAGCCTATATTGTATTATGGAGTACATTAGCCAGAATCGTCGACCATTTGTCCTGATCCCTAGTTTGGCGACCACCTGAACAGGATAAACCCTACCCACGTTTTAATTAGATAAGATCTATAGACGCACCAGGCCAAATGTCGTACTAGCCACTTACCACTCTAAAGTTGACGTATTTCCGAGATTGATTGAAATATTGTAGAACTTAGTGATTACAAAATTTTTAAATAAAGCAGTTTGTTTTAGTTTTTCGTCAAATTCAATGCAGTTGTTCAAACAATAGCAATATGTAGTTGTCTGAACTATAATGATGATAGAACAAAAGTCGTATGTATCTGTTCTTTCTCCCACAAGTTTGGGTTTGGCTGTTTGAAGGTTGTTGTCTCGCTACTTTGTGCTCAACCTCTGCCATCTCAAAACCCACTGACGCGTGGACACTAATGCTAAGTTAATAGATTCAGTCGAGAGAAAACGGAAAATCGAAACAAAATAGGAAATCGTCTTGGTAAGACGAAACAACAGAAATCGAAAATTTTCAGGGAAAAACCGAAAAGCCTACTATCTGTCACTTATTCCTACGTTGTTTTCAGTTTTGTCGAGAGACGAAAATAAATTATGGAGTGTTTAGAACCTTATGGTCGAAACTACAAAAGTTCGTTAGTTTTCACTCCTTTCCGTTGATTGGATTCTTTGTTTGGTCGTAGTCAACCCAGGATTAATCCGATAGCCACCGACAACAACCTGTAACACTTTTTTTGTCAGCCTATAGTTCACGGGAACCACGTATAGCTTTATTCTTTCCCCGGTCGTCCAAAACGCCCACTACTGAGGTTGATCGATGGAGTGAACTTTTCGACCCTGGCTTGCCTTATCCCACGTTGTGATTAGATTGATCGTAAGTAGACTAAGATCAATTTGTCACCAGTTTTCTTGTATTGGGCTGGTTCAAACAGAGCGAAGACGTACAGTAATTAAAAAAAAACACTCGAAGTTATATGAAGAAAAATATATCACTTTTTATATCGAGTATTATGTACAGTGGTTTGTTAGTAGATGTTAACATGCAGGGTTGTCAACATAAATTGCCCCCAACACTTGGTATATATATATATATATATATATATATATATATACATATATATATATATATATATATATATAGTCAAATCAAAGAAACTAGTGTCTCTTCTCTCTGATGGCCTCGGTGGAACTACATAAAGTACATCTAGAAACTGCATATATATTGATGTAACAAAAGTTATGGAATGTGTACATTATATTGTGTAATACACTCTCTAGCCCGGCGAAATGCAGCAATTTAGTATGATATCAATTCCACTGGATGTGCGATGTGGCGCAGTGGATATCGACTCGGAACGAGAAATCGGAGAGCCGAGTTCGAATTCCAGTTGAATTCCTTGCATTCACTTACGCGCAAATACCCTTGAGAAAGGTATTAATCCGTCTATTCCTTCCAGTTATGGGTTAAATAGCAGGACAGATTGGGTTCTATAGCCTTGGTCGGCAACCAGTCTACCGCAGAAAGCAATGACAACCTACTGAGGGATAATCTTCTGCCCAGTCAGTCATGTCTCTTTCGAGACATGATCGCCGAAGCGTGTATCACGTATGGCAATTAACTGACTGATCAATTCCACAAGTGGTCCTTTGGGGATGATTTAGAACCGCGCCATCTGGATAGCTATTCACAGCTCCATGATATTTCTAGGTGCTTAATCTTGCATGTAACTAGATTTTGCCACAATGTCCTGCTCTACTGGGACTCATGTTGGACGAATGTGGTGATCACATCAGGAATTTTCAGAATACTCCTCAGACCAATTCTGGGTAACTTGGGCCCGATGACATGGTTACTATTTTGGTTCAATAACTTATCCTTTTTTAGGTACATGAAATTCATGGATGGGTCTAAATGGTCAAGAGTTAAATATGCGTATAAGTAGACCCAACCAATACTACATGAATATAGCCCACACTATTATGGAATCACGATCAATCTACACATTGTCTTATTGACAGCTGGAGTCAATAACTTCTGAGGTCTGTATCACACCTACGATAAATTCTAAAAAATCTGATATCTTGATTCATGAATTGGTGAGAGTTGAGGGCTGTTTTCAGTGCCCTGGTGTTTGACTCATTCTATTAATTTGTTTTCAAATAATTTCGGTTGTTTTCTACCATTGACAAGTCGAGCCAAACACCTCTTTTCACTGTTAAAAGTGATAATAGAAACTTTTAATAAAATAAAGCATATTTCTAGAATGATATGAATAGACCGAGCAGAAATTAATATAAACAGATTGGAAATAAAATCCATTTTCTTTCCTTAAATTTTACATAGATGAAATTAATTTTTATAATGCAAAGAAAATGGCATATAGTGAAAATTTCCTCTGTATTTTTCTTTGTAGTTTTCTCTGTATTTTGCTGCTTAGGCTGTGATTTTTTCTATTTTTTGTAATAATTTAAAAAATCGCGAAAAATATTAAGGTCATAGCATAAACATTGAATATCAAATTTCTTTCAGCAATCCTTGAGGTGTGACTTTATAAACGCTCATTTATTTCTGTTTACTCAAGGGAATACAGGGTCTCGGTAAAATTATAACACGTCAAATTATAATACTATTTCAAGGGAAAAAAATTCTTCACAGTGGTCATATTTTCACGACTGCCATATTTCCACGGCCTAAAAGCAGAAATTATTTCAATGCAATATAGGAAAGTGCATTAATCAAAATGCCGTAAAACAATCAAGATAAGGATACTAAATCAAATAAATCATGAAATAATAATAATACTATATTTATGAAATTTAGATCATTGCAGAAAAGTGATGGAAACAAAGATACAAGTCTAAATAATTGTTGAAATAATGACGTTTTGTTTTTATTGTTTTAACCACAATTACATGAAATATTATTATTATTATTATTGGTAGTAGTAGTGAGTGTTCACACTATGAGCAGATGGTAGCTTACATTAAAGATGTAAATTTTTATATTAAAGATGACAGCATACTTCCCAGTGCTCCAACATTCTCATCAGTATTCTATTTCTTTTCAACAGTGCTATAGTCAGGATGATCTCAATTCCTCCACTTGTCTGCAACCCTTTCAGCAGTTATGCCAAAATCCGGCAACGACGAGTGCAACATTCAACTCCATGTTCCCCAATTTTGCCAGTTCTCTTGTGAGATTTACATCCTTCGAATTTCGAATTCACCAAAGTAGATTTCCACGAATACATATAATGTCTAATGCTGCGAGCATTGAAGAAAAAAGTTAGAACACATACCTATTTAAATGTTAAACTTTTATATTTTATCAAACTGAAAAAAATCAATGAACATGATCATGTATCATTTTTATTAAAAAACTATGACACGTGTTTACGTTCAATCGCTTTGCACAGACGGACATTAATATGTTATGTGGATTTGAATGGTGTACAATGTTAGGGCATAGCTATTCTCGCTTATCCTTCTAAAATCCTGATAAATAGTTCTACTGGTATCTTACCCACTCAGGATTTCTTATCAACAATTTATCCTTGACTTAAGATTTCATCACACTCCATAAGTCAGCAGGATTTTATTGCGAATAAAATACAAGGCATTATGTTCTTGCTGCGAAAGGTATATCAGAACCGAAATATGAAACCATTACCGCTGCAAGTGCATTCCCGGTTTGCGAATAAACTGAGGCAATATTGCATAAAATAATAAAACGTTCTTTTGTGTATTGCAGTGCAGTTACGAATTCAAACACCTACTTGCAAACATTTCAAAAGAAAATACATTGATCTTATAATGTGTGTGTTAACCTCGTCTGAAGTATCTACTTTCCTGACGTTACTCTATCAAGATAGCTGCATGAATATAGATGCTCGCTTCAACAATCAAATTAAAGTAGCACGCTCATATAAATAAATACTACAAAAAATATAAATAGTGAAAACAGATTATAGAATAATCATCCATAAATGATGCAAAAGCTCGAAATCGATGAAAAACGTTACGAAACAGAGCAATAAATGTAATTGATTAAACCGTTTTGATCGCGTGGAAAGATGAAAAATACATATTAGAGACGCTTGTTAGTTTCAGTGAGAAAAAGAAAGAAAGAAAAAATGAAGGGAAGATAATGTTTAACGAATGAAATGGAGAAGTTATCAATTTCAAATATTTTCATTTTTAACCGCCTACTTAAAATAACGACCAGCATTCATATTGTTATTGCAATATATTTCTAAGTTGTTAAGCTCAAATATTTAACGATGCGATAGAAGAATTTTTATATTTTATGGCTATGAGCTTATTCAATCATTGACTTAAGAACTGGAAACTGAAATTTTCACGTATACTTATAGCATATGAGATTTTAGATCTCAGAACCAACCTCTTTTCGAGAAGTATTTTGTTTGGTCTGCATGTTTCTGGCTTACACAAAACATTGTTTTTGTTATATGTTACTAGTCTTCTCTTCATGTAGAACATTTGAGAGGGTTTACTTTTAAAAGACTATTAGAGAACAAGCTTGAAATTTTTGTTTCATGTCTTTGACTAACAATTCCATTAGAACAGAATCTCTCCTTTAGGTCATCAAGGAAATAAATACTTGAAAAAAGTTAACAGTTGGTGAATTCCGACTGAGCTGGCTATTCTGTTAGTTATCAACGGAACATCTGTCACTTATGATGTTCAAATCTGTTAATTGAAACTGACGTTTATTTGATAAATCATAAACAGTGTACTGAAGTTACACCAAATCTAGATGGATATTAATAAGAGTCTAGGCACAGAGTAATTCGTTCGGGAATTTAAGATAACTTATACAGTATGATTACGATCAATTTTGAACGCCCGTTAATTCCACATGTTTCATTATAAGAAAGGCTGGGTGTTCTCAACAATTAAATTTTATTTTTAATTTTACAGATTGAAAATAAACATGATGGGAATATGGTATACATTATTATTATTATTATTATTATTATTATTATTATTATTATTATACATTTTTAATCTTTCATAATGGATTTGAAATGGCTTCTCTCAAGATAAATAGAACACTTTCATCTAATTTTTCTCAAAATTACGAGAGCATTTTTGTAGTGTTGTATTTCCTAACTTTTCTGTTCATTTCCTCTCATCAAACTGCTTTTTATTTCTTTCTATGCCTTTAATGGAATACAAACTTTATTCTTTAATTTTTCTTCCTATCTACTCAATAAACTCTCTCCCTTCTTAACATTTCATAGAACAACCTCAACCTCTTTACTTTCTAATCTCACAAATCCTGCACAACTGACCATTATTATTATGTCATTTTTCATTATAAATCAATTTATGCTATGGTTGCACTACCTACCAAGTCTACAGGAAGACCTAAGGCAGGTAGTGGTGTTTTGTTATAACGCCATTTCATGTTTTTTCATATCTCCCTAACATTACTAGCGTTAATAGACAAAGTTCCCCTTAGTGTGTAGGCTATACATAACAAAACAATTTGTTGTATATCTCTTAAACTGGGGTTTCTAGGGATTCTTTCAATGTGTTTTTTGTTCCATTTTTTATCATTCTAAGTGCGCCCACTATCACTGATTCGATACTTGTTTTCAATTTCCACATTTTTTCTATTTCAATTTCCAGGTTTATATATTTTGACAGGTTTAGAATTCCTTGGTTGCTATGTTACAATTCGCTGAACAAACCATATCAATTAATAAGCACGTTTTTTCTTTTTGGTTTTTAACAATAATGTCCGGTCTAGTTGCTTCAATTTTTCTGTCTGTATAGATGGTGTAATCCCATAGAATGGTGACATCTTCTATTTCTATAACCGGTGCTGGGTGATGTTCATACCAGTGTTTGTTTACATATTTTTCATAGTGTTTGCACATTGTCCGGTGTAAATATTGCCCTACTTTATCGTGATGATTTTTATATTAATTTGGGGCAATCCTGAGATTAGATGGTCTATTGCTTCTTGGTATTTATCGCAGAACCTGCGAGAATGTGGATCCACATTATTATGTATATTATTTGCCTGAAAGTTCCCAGTGAAAAGACTTTGGTCTTGCGCTGTAAGAATAAAGCCTTCAGTTTCAGACTTTAATCCAGATGCACGTAACCATCGATGAGTATTAACTTTATCAACATTGAGTTTATTAGCACGTTCTGGATATTAGCCATGCAGAGGTTTGTCTTGCCAGCGTTGTTTCATCAGTTCAAGAGCTTTATCCTTGGTTTTCATTTTCATATTTTATGCCGCAATATTTGGTTCTTGGCTTCTGTTTTGCTTTTTTACAGAATCTACTAAATGTAAATCTTGTTTGTATTTACTGTCTTCTTTCATTATTTTTTTCTTTCAGTTTTCTTGTTGATTAACTAATTGTATCATCCAGTCCTTTGTTGTTTCTATGTATGTAAGCCAATAGTTTTTATTTTGTATGACAATTCTAGCTGAATAAGACCTCTTCTTCCTTCTTTACGGGGTATGTATAGGCGGTCTACATCAGCTTTTGGATGATGCATCTTATGTTTAGATCGGAGCTTTCTTGTCTTAGAATTATTATTATGATGTCATTTTTCAGCATATTTCGATTTCTGCTTTGGTCTCACTACCAACCAAGTCTGCGGGGAGACCTAAGGCAGGTAGTGGCGTGTTGTTATGGCCCCATTTCATGTTTTTCTATCTTCCCTATCATCCCTAGCGTTACATAGATAAAGTTTTCCTTAGTGTGTGGGCTGTACTTAATAAGACAATTTTTTGTATATCTCTTAAGCTGGGGTTTCCAGGGATTCTTTCAATGTGTTGTTTTGTTCCATTTTTTATCATTCCAAGTGTACCTACTATCACTAGCACAACTCTTGTTTTCAATTTCCACATTTTTTCTATTTCAATTTCCAGGTCTTTATATTTTGACAGTTTTTCAAATTCCTTGGTTGCTATGTTACAATCCGCTGGACAAGCCATATCAATTAAAAGACAAGTTTTTTCTTTCTGGTTTTTAACAATAATGTCTGGCCTGTTTGCTTCAATTTTTCTGTCTGTGTAGATGGTGTAATCCCATAGAATGGTTACATCTTCTATTTCTGTAACCGGTGCTGGGTGATGTTCATACCATTGTTTGTTTACAGCTTTTTCATAATGTTTGCACATTGTCCAATGTAAATATTGCCCAACTCTATCGTGGCGATTTTTATATTCATTTGGGGCAAGCACATAACATCCTGAGATTAGATGGTCCATTGTTTCTTGGTGTTTATCACAAAACCTGCATTTTGGATCCATATTATTATGCATAATATTTGCCTGAAAGTTTCTAGTGAAAAGACTTTGGTCTTGTGCTGCAAGAATAAAGCCTTCAGTTTCAGACTTTAATCCAGAAGCACGTAACCATCGATGAGTATTAACTTTGTCAACATTGGATTTATTGGTGCGTTCTGGATAGTAGCCATGCAGAGGTTTGTCTTGCCAGCACTGTTTCATCTGTTCAAGAGCTTTGGCTTTCTTTTTCATATTTTTTGCCGCAATAGTTGGTTCTTGGCTTCTGTTTTGCTTTTCTACAGAATCTACTAACTGTAAATCTTGTTTGTATTTACTGCCTTCTTTTATTATTGAATATTTTTTCTTTCTTTCTTCATGTTGCCTTACTAATTGTATCACCCAATCCTTTGTTGTCTCTATGTATGTTAGTAAGCCAATAGTTGTTGTCTTGTATGATAATTCCAGCTGAATAAGACCTCTTCCACCTTCTTTACGGGGTATGTATAGACGGTCTACATCAGCCTTTGGATGATGCATCTTATGCTTAGAAAGAAGCTTTCTTGTTTTAGAATCCATTCACCATTCGTTTAGAGTCCAGTTTAAGATGTTGAAACTATATTGGACAACTGGGATTGCAAGACTATTAATGGCCATAACTCTGTTCTGAGAATTCAATTCAGTTTTAATATCATTCGTAGCCTTCTGTAGTAGTCTTTACGCACTATTTCTTTCATTTTTTTATGGTGAATGTTTAACTCTCATTTACACCTAGGTATTTATAAGCTTCTTCTGGTTTCAATTCTTTTATTGTTACAGCAGAGTCTAAGCTAATTGAGGATGTTTCTTGTATTTATGTAGCTTTAGCACATTTATTCAAATTGAATTTCATTCCAATGTCTTCGCTGAAGCATTTTACAGTTTGCAGAAGACCTTCCAGCTCATTATCATTCTTAGCATATTACTTTAAGTCATCCATGTAAAATAGATGGTTTATTTTCTTTTGGCCTATTTTATAACCACATTCTGTCTTATTAAGTTGACTGGTTAGTGCTATTAATGATATGCAGAATAGTAATGGAGACAAAGAATCACCTTGAAATATACCTCTTTTGATGTTTATTTCATCAGACTTATAGGTTCCATTTATATGATTGAGGTAAAGGGTTGTTTTCCATATAGACATGCACTGTTTGATGAAATTGATGATGACAGGTATATATTTAAAGTCTTTAAAATCCAGGAATGTGGCACACTATCGAATGCCTTACGATAATCTATCCAGGCAGTACTAAGATTTTTCTTTGTACTGTAGCAGTTTTCCAGGATCATTTTGTTAATAAGCAGTTGGTCTTTACATCCATAACAGCCACGTTTGCACCCTTTTTGTTCAAGCGGTATCATGTCATTTCTTTCTAAGAATAAATATGTCTGTTTTGTTAAAATAGATGTTAATAGTTTATATGTTGTTGGAAGGCATGTAATTGGTCTGTAGTTTTTCGGGTTGTTTGTGTCACTATTCTTGGATAGAAGAAATATAATTCCTTTGGTCACCAATGCAGGAATTTTAGTGGGATCGTTAACTATTTCTTGAAGTTATTTAGCTAGTTTTTCATGTGCTGTATTTAAATAATATAGCCAAAAGTTAGAAATTTTATCTATACCTGGAAATTTCCAGTTGTGTGCTTTTTTTAGTGCAAATTTAACATCCTCTTCTGTAATTCCAGCCCATGTCTGTTCTGGTTTATTTTTTATTCGTTCTATCTCTTGTGCAATCCAATCTACTTCTTTGTTATGTTCTTTAGGGCAAGCCCATATTTTCTCCCAAAACTGTATAACTTCTTCCATTTTGGAGGGGTGGGGGACTATCACTTCAATTCTTTTTTTACCTATTTCCCTGTAAAATTTCTTTGCATCGGTTTGAAAAATCTTGTTTTGTCTGTAAAATCTTGATCTTTTCTCATAGCGTCTTATTCTTTGAGCCTTCAGTTGTATTTTTTGCTTTATTTTTTCCTCAGTTGATAGGACTTCATTTTCATTTCTAATGTTGTATTTTCTTTCGACTCTTCTGCTTTTCGTAGTTCTTACATTTATTCCTCTAGTCAGTTCATCCAGTACTGATAGTTCACTTCTAAGTTGTTCGATTTCTTTTTCTATTTTTCTTTTCCAAGGTGGATCTTCATGTCTACGAGACTGCCTTGTTTTTAATTTGATGTTCAATTTTTTTGTTGCTGCTATTGCTGATGCATATATTGCTTCATTGAGATTTGTATGAGTGTCTTCTTAATCCAAAATTAATTTGAGTGCTGCATTGTAGAGCTTAATAGTTCAGAGGTTATGCTTTGTTGGTTGTAATTCTGGGAGCTCTTCTCGTTCCTCCATTGCAATATTTTGTATTTGACTTATATGATTCTTGATTTCTTCCTTGGCTTCTTGTATACTGTTCTTATTTTCCGTAAAACAATTCTGTTCATTGTGTTCTAAACTCGTTTTATTTTCATCTTGTAACTGACTCAGATCACATCTTTCCAGCACTTTTAAACTTCACAGTGATTTGTGTGTATCACGGTTTCTACATTATGACCTGTGGCTTGTTTGATGTTATTACTTTGTATTTCAGATTCCGGTTCCTTTTCATATTTTGTTGATTCGTCTATTCTGGTTACAATTCTTTTACTCTCATTAATTTCAGCCTCTGTCAATTGGTTATTACGAATGATATATCTTCGTACATTGGCTAATTTATTTACGTCAATATACTTTCTTTTTGCTTGACCAACTTTTTCACGCCAAATGTCATATGTTTGGTGAGTCACGTCTTTTTGAGGTTTGTGTAACGCTTCATGAAATGCAGTCATAACGACTTAGCACTCCTCACGAGACCATTTTATTTTTTCTTTCTTTAAATATACGGTTGTAGATCTAGCTGGAGAATTTTCAGGACCATCATTAGGATTATCCTGGTTGTGGGGACCTGAAGATTCATTATTTGTGTAGGAGTTTGTTCCTATGGCAGATTTTTCGACCTCAGGTAGGTTCCCTCCTGAAGGACGGGCTCCCTGTTTATCCACTGGAAGAGCCATACTGGACATTTTATTTCTATTTCTCATATTTTTCCCACGAGTGACGCACGTGTCCAAAAGTCCACCCAAAGTTGCCCGGCACGTTGGGTAACGGTCTTTTACAAACAGGGTCCCGAAGCCTGTAGGTAATTGTTTGTGACCTCATAACGCAGTAGCCATTCACTCCTCGGCACGATTAACACCTTGAGTTGCGGGTTGTTGTTCGGAGTTTTCCTTTTCCTAAATGGGCTGCCAAGCGACAGCTGACATAGACGCGATTGGAATTCAAAGAGAAAAAAAATTAAAAAAGCTTGGGCGTAGCAACGGCTCAACGAGACAAAAAAAAAAAAAAAAAAAAAAAATTGTTACTACTATCACTAGTCCTTGTAAAAAAAAAAATAATGGAATAATGTTGACATACGTTTAAGTTTATTAGTGCTGTGTGATTTAAAATAAAAATGTAATAATTTGTTCGTCCACTGTATATTCATTTATTTTTTCAATAAAGTCGTTGGTCGAAAATAGGGTTATCAGAATAAGATAAATTAAATAAGTAAATTAAATCAATAAATAAATATATAAATAAACACGTAGTCTTTCTATAAAATAATAATATCGTAGAAATTGTTTTTCATCGTATTTAATTTCTTTGCCTGTTGTTTTGTTTTGTTTTTTGTTTTTAAGAAAATTATAATAGTTAAAAAATATTACGAAATATCGGCAGCTAAAGGAAATATAAAACTGATGATTTTTTTTATTAGGATCATTTAAAGAACAAACAGATAGATTAAAATAGTAAAACAAAATTTCATATTGAAAAAAAAAATTCAATAAAATTAAATAATATATGAAAAAAAATCATGTTTATGTTATAAAAAAGATTCATGTTTATGTTAAAAAAAATCGATAATAGCTAAAGAAAAATTCATTTTTATATTAAAACAGAATTTCATTTAGAGAAAAAAAAATTCAAAGAGAGAGACGCTAATTGAAAGAACAAAAAACAAACTTGGACGTAACGGCCGTTCAGCGGAAAAAAAAACATTACTACAGTTAGAGAGTATTGTTAAAAGAAAAAAAATTATTATTATTATTATTATTATTATTATTTCCTTTGAGTTCTTTTGTATACACATTTCCTTCCGAGTTTGAACCAGAGACCTAAGGTCAGAAATAGCTCCATGACATTTTCCATTGATCATTTCGTACAAAAGCAAAAGAACCAAAAAAAAAAAAAAAAAAAAGAAACCCTAGATCACGCAGATTTTACATAGATAAAGCTCTTTGTAACCTGTACGAGCTGTACTTGTTTTTACAATTGATAGTATTTCTTTAAGTCATGGCCTGCTCGAAATTCCTTCAATAAATCTTAGGAAGCTTTTCTAATCAATCCAAAGATTTCAACTACAACTGGAATTATTGTTTTTCATGTCTCCCATTTTTGAGATTTTTACTTCAAGAGTCTTGTATTTTGATAGGTTTTTGAAGATCTTCAAAGATACATGATAATCTGCAATGACCGCTATATCAAGAAGAAAGCACACTCTGTTTTTGTAAGCTGTGATCACGATCTTAGGCAATTATTATTATTTTTTTTTTTTGCTTTGTCTGAGTGTAAAGTCCCATAAAATTCTTACAGATCATATCTGTCTCTAACCGGGCTTGGATAATGTTCAGACGAGTTTCTTGCAGCTTCCTTCCCGTAAAATTCTATGTTTTTCATAAAGATATTTCAATGTAGATATTGGCCCACTCTATCATACCGAGTTTTATATGGAGTGTGTGCTAACACCGTGCAACCTGATACAAGATGATCAATTGTTTCTAGGTATTTATCACTGAATCTGCATTTGAAGTCAACACAATTTTTCAGTATGTATACTTGGTAATTTCTAGTTAGCAAGCATTGGTCCTGTGCAGCAAGAATAAAACCTTTGGTTTGAGCTTTTAACCTGAAATATGTTTGTGGTTTGTCTAAATCAATTTGTTTAGTATGGACAGAATATTGACCATGAGGTGGCTTATCTTGCCATTCTTTCTGCATTTGACAAATTGCATTTGCTTTTTATGGTCTTTACCACTGCAGCTGGTGTATTATGGTTTATTTGTACTTCTTCACTCACTTAAAATTCCCTTTTGAATTTGTTTGCTTCCTTTATAACTGAATAAAGTTTCTTATTTCTTTCATGTTCTTTGACACAGATCATCATCCATTTTTCTGTAGTTTCCAGGTATCTTTGAAAACTGATTGTTGTGGTTTTGCAAGACAGTTCTAGTTGAACTAATCAACTGTCCTCGTCGGATCTGGGCACCTACAGACGACAATTATTATTATTATTATTATTATTATTATTATTATTATTATTATTATTATTATTATGCACTTATTTATTGAAACTGTTGTCCTGAATATGATTATGGTGAGAACAGTCCGAATCAATTAGTGTATAATAAATAAAATTGTGTATAAATAAAAGTGTATAAGTAAGAAAATAAATCTTTTTACTTATTTGAAGGATCACACAAGAGATATTTAGTGGTTGTTAGTGCAAGACAAACAAATTTCCAGCATCTTCTTCAACATTCTTGTCGATTCCTGCAACCTTGTTATCTGGTTATTCTCGACCCTTTCTCAGTATTGACTATAGTATAGCGGTCTCTTAGGGGACTGGGAAGAGGCCACTCGGTTGAAATTATTGGATATTTGAGATTATTACCAAGTCATAATGGCAGCGTTGTTGTCGGAAAGGGAGATTATAATCTTTTCATCTCCAACTTTCCCTTATTTACCTCTTTTTTTCTTTTGTATGCATTATTTTTATTTCTTGAGTTACCTTCCTTAGTTCTATTTTGGCCCTGGCTTATGCTTTAGTTATGTAATAAGGGAAAAAAAAGCCTTTGCAAAGATAATCCAACCTATATGAAGAAGAAGGAAATATTCGTGTTTTACAGTTGCTTTGACTGGAGGTGAAGTGAATTGCGTGATTATATTTGGATTTCTTTGATTACAGGTGTAATAGTGATTCCAAATGTTTTCTTTCAGTAGCCTATATGTTAACTGTGGTTAATATAAAAGGGTCCGCGAGTCATCTAGAATATAAAGAGACCGCCATGCAAAAATTCCTAAAATAGTTTGAGAACCACTGCTATAATATATGTGGGGTACTTATAAGTGCGGCAGTTATTAAGCGCATGACTTCGTGATAAATATCTGCTTCAATTTTTAGGTGAAGTCTTTGTATTTTTGAATTTTTCTTGAAGATTATCGCATATTATTTTCTTTTAAATAACATTTTCGGTCGCTATTTGTATTTTTATATTTACGATAAACTTTGAGTTTGTTAAGTTAACTTCTCGGGAACAATTTTTCTTCTTTTCCTCGTTTTTCGATTCACTTGTAAAAAGGACCGATTCTTTTTAGTTGCCTGATGTAGAACAATGGTAGGTTTGTTTCACGTGATCATTTGTCTGATTGTTCGATGCTTACTATTCCGGTAGTTGTGAGCAGACTTATCTAAACTTTGGAAAAATCGATATTGTTTCTTTTAAATTCTCCTATTTTATAAAATATGTTTTGCATACACTCAAGATTCCTTCTTCCTTGTGCCTGTGAATACAGCGATCATTAATTACAATCTTTGCATTATGGTATCACCTAACGGTTTCTGTCTCGTTGTATTTTCTGATATTTTTCCAGCTAAATAAAAAACAAAGCATTTTTATTTCTGAAAACAAAAGTTCAGTGAAAGACCCAATTTCACCAAAAAAATTTGGTACATACCAGCATTTAACCAAATGGTTAGTACCAAGTTAGGCAATAAATTCCTTAATCTAGTTCAAGAACACTTCCAAATAATAATCCATTTAGCACATTTTTTAATAAACATTCACTGAAACTTAGTCATAACTGCACTGATAATCTCGATATGATAATAACAAAACACACTAATAAAATTCTAAAACAACATTATGATATTAATTATAACCAACGTACCATAAATAATGACAATAATATAAATAGAAAACTTAAAGAATTGTACAAAATTGCCTAGCCACATGTGGAAATTGAAATTTAAATATGGAAAAGACCCAGACATAACGTGAAGTATAGTGAAAACAGCCAAGCCTTACAACAGTGGCAAAATATGTAGATTGTGCCAGGAAGAAAGGTTAGCGGTTATGCTATTCTCAAACAAAATGAATTATTGAATGAAAGAACAGAAATTATGACTAAGTGTAATCATACCATAAAATGCCTACTAGGTTCATACCATGGATGAAAACGTTATAATTTCTTTTAATTTTAAAAACTGCGCGTTCAAAAATTCCCCGTTACGTGAACGTTCTTAAAATTAAAAAAAAAAACAAAAAAAAAACAAAACAAAGCAAAACAAAACAAAGACAAAAACAACAACTACAAAAAAAAAAAACAACAAAAAAGAAAAAAGAAAAAAGAAAACGGTAAAATCAGTTATTGGAAACCTCCCGAAGATACCTAGGTCGCGTAATAACTCGTTTACAAATGAAGAATATTCAAAAGTTCTACAATAACTGAGTTGAACACTTTTTAATGCAACTGTGTACTGGTCTAATTTTATTATGAATAAAAAGATAAGTAATTAATCAATCAATCAATATTACAAATATACAAGAAAATTTCCTTAGAAACAAAAATTTCGTTTCCTGGCCTGCATGGCAATATCAAATGCACCGAATGCTGAACAGTTTCATTACAAATAAGGAGGACAGTTGAGTCAACAGCAATGTGGTTCTATAGAAGGATACAACAAATACCATATACAAAATGTGTTAACAAGGAGAATGAAAATTGCTATAAAAAGGAATTTTGTGTCTAGAAAGTCAGTTGAAATTTTTAGGACAGGTAATTGGAAAAAAAACGGCTTAGAATATTTGACACTCACCAGTCATACTGAAGGCAAAGAGAGACAGTAGTGGGTTGTGGAGAGTCTTCACGACTCTCCACAACCCACTACTGTCTCTCTTGGTATATAAGAGGGGTAAGAAACTTACAGCAGAATGGTACCGAAATTTTCTTGTTGTTGTGTATGTGATACTAATTATAAAATTCCGATTCCATTTCTTTTGTCAAATGTTTTATTTAAATTCTGCTGACATGTTCTTAATTGGAAGATCTTGAAATAAAACAAGAATATTTCCCTTAAATCTCAATTGTACGTACAGTAATTTCTTCCTCTTTTTATGTATCGTGGCCCTTCATAATGTAGGCGATCATGGACTTCTATTTGCCCTTATTAAGCTGATTGTTCGATGGAGTTCACGTTTCTGTGCACCTGGCTTCTTCGGTATTAAAATTTTCCATGAAAATTGATCTGCTTAGGTCCTCCAGTATATTGCCAATCTAGTATATTTCATTTATTATTGCTGTGATCTTGTCTGTACCGAAATCATTCAAGGCTGTCAGCATTTCTATTATAATACCGTCTGGTCCTGCTGCATTGTTTCTATGCAATTTGACTTGTGCAATTTCCACTTCGAATTTTAATATTTTTGGCCCGTCGTTATTTCTGTGCATTGCCAGTTGCTCTCTCTTGTTGTGGAAGAGATCTTCGATATATTCGTCCCATTGCTGAAGTATTTTTCTTTTCTAACATGAGCGTTCAGTCCTTAGATTTTATACATCCTGTCGCATGATTTTTGTCCTGATAGTTCCTTTACATTTATGCATATCTCCTTTATTAGTTGTGCTCAAGCTCACTATTTCTGCACATTTGTTATTGTGCCAGTCTTCTTTAACATCTGCTCCTTATTTCCTTGTGTAGTTTCCTGTATTCCCTTCCATGTCTTGACATTGTTTTCTGCCTATTTTGCATCATGTCAAGAATCTTCACAGTGATCCACTCATTTTCCTTCTACGTCCGCTGGGATGATGTTTGCAGATGTCACTAGAGCTTCTCTAAGTGCGTCCCATTCAGAGTTTCGGTTTTCGATTTATCCTTCGTATTTTCTTTTCACGCATTTTCTGTATATTTTTCCTGTAGGTTTGGGTTGTTCACGAGTCTGTTGTATTGCAGTATGGATGATGAGTTAGGCTTCTTCAATCTCCGAAGTTTTATCCTTTATTTGCATATAATCGGGAGGTGGTCGCTTCCACACTCGGCACTTGGATAGGTTTTGCAGTGAAGAATTACTTTGGTTTTTCGTTTCTTTTCCTAGGCTTCTCCATGCTCATAATTGTCTTGAGTGTTCTTGAAGCCAGGTGATTACCTAGTCATTCGTTGTGCACCATTACACCCATTTTCTACGCGGTTAGTGCGGTTTCCTAGTCCGAAATCGTCACCCGTTTCACATTACCTCTCCTTGACAACTTTGGCATTCAGGTCTTCCCTGATAATTCTGATTTCTTGTGACTTACACTGAGCCTTGGCGTTGTCCAGCATGGAGTAGAAAGATTCGATTTCTTTTTCTGTACTTTGTGTTGTCGGTGATTTTACCACTATAACAGATATGTTGAAGGTCTTTCCTTTTAGTTTAACCACAGTAGTTATTTCAGATAAATGGCAGTATCCTACAACGCATTTCTTCATGCCTTCATCCAGTATCAAGCCGACTTCTTTTTCATTATTTTCACTACCTGTTTATGTAATTCTGTGGTTGTCAATGACAAAGTCTCCATTGTTCGGCCACCAAATTTCGCATACACCTAAAATATTGATATTTAATCTAATCATTTCCTGCTTTGCATTTTCTATCTGACCAAGTTGTTCAACGTTCTGACATTCCATTTCCCAAATGCCACCGATGTATTACAGTTTGGAATTTTACTAACTTTTACCTTATATTGCACTTGTATTATATTATAATACAAGTACACAAGTACAATATAACTTATATTGTAATCAAAACTTAAGTACTAACTTGGACTTTTTCAAAGTCACTATTAAAAGCAACTAAATTAAGAATATTAAACAAAATAGAATTTGCTTTTTTTGTACATTTAAAGATGTCAGTGGCCTTCTACATCCATTCAGCATTTTTTTAAACGGCCAAAAGCCCATTCTACTAATAAAATAGCTAATACAAAACGTTATTCTTTAAAACATTTTCTGTTTCTAGCAAAATTAACATCATTACATCATTTCCTTTAATTAAGCAACGCTTCAATAATTTATAAATAGCCTTTTAGCGATAAAACTGTATTTAAGTGTTTCATTCAAGTAGCCGACACGACAAATCTGTTAAAATAAGCTTCTTATCTCAAAACGACTTTCAGTGTCGACATATTCTCGTTTGTATCAGTTTTCACCATTTATTTTAATAACGCAAGCAACAAAGTCAAGATTATTAAGATGGAATGAGAAATAGTAATCTTAAAAATGTTAACAGCAAAACAACAAGGAAAAGAATAAAATAGAAACTTTTTGTTTAATTGTTTCGTTAAGCTATAAATCTATTATAACAAGATTCTTCCTGTTCATTCTACTTGTAAAATATGTAAATCTTCATAGAAGGCCCGGTGATAATTCTGGTTTTAACTTATTTTAAATTATATGCGCATATAAATATCGGCGTGTTGGAAAAGAGCGTTAGTCTCGACATTGATACAGTCCTGGCATTATTCGCCGTCTATAAGTTGGTTTGATCAAATCTTCGTCTAACATCGTTCATAAATTCTGTAAACATCAGCCGACACATGAATCATTTGCGCTTAAAATAAGACTAGCACGGACCTACAACCACTTATGTAAGAACGAGGACAGAAGTAAGAAACAAGCCCTGAAACTCATCTTATGAAAATGCTATTTTTTCAATCACCCGTAACGGTAATGTCGAATCTATAAGAAGGCACCAATTTGAGGCTTGACATAATGTCGCATGAAGTGGACTCATAAAAGTTTTCCAGTGCAGACATTACAACTGAATATGTATACTTCGAATATCACTGATTTTACAAACTTTATTTTTATAGTAAAGTCCACTTAATACAAGGCTTATGCGCTACTTAAAGTAGAGGATTACTGAATGAGATGAATGTAAAAGTGTGTTATAGGAAGTGAAGATTATGAAGGTAAGAAGAATAGATGATTGTCCCCTGACTTGAAAACGTTAAGAATCTACGCGGGAATCTGTTCCATAAAGTAGTTCTTAGAAAAATGCTGAGTGGAACTTCCGCCATACATTTGTTATACGAAGGAAATAAGGGTGACTCGACTTCAGGGAAGCATCTTATCTGTAAAGGTCTGGACCAATGGAAATAAAGAATTGAGCTCATTTGAACATTTACCATGAAAATAAAGATAGAAGAACAGTAGACTGAGGCTGTAAAGTGGTGAATAAGTCTACAAGAGCATGTCAACAATTTTAAATGCTATCAGTTTAGAAAATGTGGATTGAGTATCTCCCACCCAGATATAGCGGCAATACTTCACCTTTAGTTTAATCTGTCATTTGTAAATATAAAACATGGCAAAAAGTAGTTTCTGGAGCGATAAAATGAGCCGACACTTTCCCACCATCTTTATCAATGGATCATATATATGAGTTTCACTTGCGGTCTGTAGTCAACTCAATAGACGTTTCAAACACAAAGACTCTCAGAAAATGATGGCCTTTCAACGTGACTTGAGAAAGTTCTGAGTGATTGATGAGGATGAAATAATAATAGCTTGTTTTTTGAGGGATGGAAAATAACAAGCTAATTGAGCTGTTAGAGCTAGATCAGATAAGAGGTCGGCTGGAAAGCTCTGATTATTTTGATGTTTTGAAGTGCTTCCATAAACTGAGATATTAATTGTGAAAATTTGTTTAAAACTGAAGCGCTTATTTATAGGTATGAAGTTAAAACAATGAATAACAAATGGCAAAATAATTGAAAAGTTTTCATTAATCGAACTGCAAGCGAGTAACTTTGGTTCCATGAGATACGGTATTAAATGAATATTTAATAAGAAGAATACATGAATCCAAACTACCACCCCCACAAAGCCTATTCTTAAAAACGTTTAATTTTGCAATTAAAATTTTGCGATAGTGTAGTGTGATAAATTTTGACTGAAACGAATTTGAAGTTTCAATGCTATTTAAATGCTGGATTAATGAGATTCGTTTCTATACACTCCCGATCAAAAATTTAAGACCACTTAAAAATCTTTAAAAATAATTTTTTTTTTACGGATAGATTTTAAACTTCTCCCACTTTTAGATTGTAGTATTGGTATTTTTTAAAATGTAGATTTCTAAATAAAATGTTTGGAATGTAGCTTTTTGTTTCCATAACCTTTTAGATTGTAGTATTGGTAACCTTAAGTGGGAGGAGTTTAAAATCTATCCATAAAAAAAAAAAAATTGATCGGGAGTGTATATTCATTATAATGTTTGTATAACCATCGATGTTACAGTTAGTGAGCACCAATAATAACAATAACAATAATAATAATAATAATAATACATCGAGCATGGTTCTCATAGCTTTACTGATTGAAAGTGTTAATAATTAAATGTTTTGTCTAATTGAATTGATTGGCTACTTTAAATACTCCGTCTACGATTATATATTTGCTTGTCAGTTAACCGGCCTTAACCAGATGGGCTAGGATTTGATTTATTTAAGTTCATGAGTGAAAGTAATGGGGGAGCATGATGGCCGAGCGTTGAGCGGGTTGATTTTTTAAGTTTAAAGGATGAGTCAGTCACAACGACTTGGGAGTCACGTCTAGATACTTGAGAACATCTTTAATCGGGGACCATCTAAACAGACTAAGTTATTTCTAACTGGGCCCCACCTGTAAAGTTATGTCCCGCTTTTACCAAAACCTTTCTTCTTAGTGCGTTTATTTGGTTGTGATGCATGTGCCTACTGTACCCTTGTCAGACTGGGTGTCATGATGTGTATATTTAGGCTTCGTATATCTGTATGCGTTGTGGTCCAGTGGATATCGACTCGGAACGCGAAATCGGTAGAGCCGAGTTCGAATTCCAGTTGAATTCGTTGCAATCATATACGCACAAATACCCTTGGGAAAGGTATTAATCCGTCTCTTCCTTCCAGTTATGGGTCAAATAACAGGACAGATTGGGTTCTATAGCCTTGGTTGGCAACCAGTCTACCGCAGAAAGCAATGGCAACCTACTGCGGGATAATCTTCTGCCCAGTCAGTCAAGTCTCTTTCGAGACATGATCGCACAAGCGTGTATCACGTATGGCACTTAACTGACTGACTGATATCTGTACCCAGCGTCATTTTGTTGGCGTGCTGTTCTCTCATTTAATACAAATAATTCCTGATTCATAAGTTGCGCTGTGTTACGAATTCCAGTTCGTACAAATTGCAAGTTCTAGTTCATTGCAGTATTTAGAACGAAGTAAGGATTGACGGGAAGACAGTTGTACAGTTTAAGAAACTCACTCATTTATTTACAACTCGCATTTTGGCACGGTGAAGTAGAGTGTTCAGGAAAATTGTTTAATTCGTGAAGAGATCACAAATAGTACTGAAATCTAAGATTTCATTTAACATGTGGGTGCATACTCTAGGGTTCTTTTTGTCTGTCGAAACAGGAACATACGTTTTATTTTATATCAAGAATCACAAGTAAAAACATTTTATGGATGGGTTAATAATAGATAAATCAAATAACAAATAGCGCGTGCGCGCGCGCACACACACACACACACACACACAATGAGTTGAATATTTATTTTTTTCTTTATTCTATAATACATATATATTTATTTCCTATCTATTTATTTTCTTATTTACAAATAAATTTAAATAAATATGTTGGTTAATACCAATTTCGTAAATTTCGTAATATTGTCTTCCTTTGTTTATATTAGGATACGATCCCGAGCAGAGATAGATGTTCTCATAGAAATCAGGGAAATATATATTTAAAAAGCTTAATTCGGACCTTGGTTACCATATCTTCTATGGTTGAGTGGTAAAACAGACCGCGCCATTAGATCTGGTGTGAGTATCTAGTGTAGATATGGAAGTATGTTCAAGGTTCGAATCCTAACGGAAGATAGATATTTTCCAAACAAGATTCCTCGAACATCTAGACCGGTGGATGAATAAAATATACTGTTTAACTCAGGAAAAAAAAGCACAACAGACTATCCCCTCAAATACGAGTATCCATTAAAAATAATGTTAAATAAATTTAAATATATATGTCAGTTAATACCAATTTCGTAAATTTCCGCATAATTTCATATATTTATATTTCATATTGTTACGTGTTAAGTGTAACAAAAAGAAAAAAAAATGATTGACCAAAATTCAGAGATAAAATCACAGACAAATATTTAATTTACAAAACACACCAAATAAAACAAATATACAATTTTTTTTGTTGCATTCAAAACAAGAAACACAGAGTTTACTACTGACAGGCGAAGTGTTATGAGGAAGAGAAGGGGAGGAAAGGTGTCAAATATCTTTACACAGTTAAGTTGGCGAAGAGGTTAAGTGCTATACTTTTTGGAAATCCTCAAATGAGTATATAAAGAATAATTTAAAGTATAGTCAATGAAAGAGTCAAAAATATGTATTTACCCTTTTTGTTCCATGAGTTTCGCTTTCAGGTTTTAGTTGGTCGGCAACTTTTCTTATAGATTCTTTCGGCTGGATATAAATCCTTGAATCACAAACCGGAGTTGATAACAACAGCAAACCCTGGTAACAACTGACTGTTCTCTGCCCCAAACCTATTCTTATAGAGACTAACACCTAATTTGCATATTTCTAGAACCTTTCGAACTCTCTCGACTCTACTAGAGTTTACTACAATCTTCCAAACGTTCTATTTTTAATTTCCTTATTTTTACGGCTACTTCATGAATTAAAACTTTTTGGGAATAACACTTATGCATCCTCGTAACAATATATATATATATATATATATATATATATATATATATCCCTCTACCTGGATTAATTAATATTAATAGGATCTTGTTTTTGGGATTTTACCTAGATGCTATTACTTATTTGGATTTAATATATATATATATATATATATATATATATATGTGTGTGTGTGTGTGTGTGTGTGTGTGTGTGTGTGTGTGTGTGTGTGTGTGTGTGTGTGTGTGTGTGTGGACAGAAAGTATGGCGGACTCAGTGAGGATCGAACTCACTACTCAACTGTAATGATTTAAGCGATACAATCTTGCTAACCATTAATCAAGTCTAGGTGCCAAAATGTTTTTCTAACCATAGCTTAGATGCGACACAAAGCCGAAAGTATAGAGGCGCCCAGTGAGGCTCGAACTTAATACTTAGTCGTAATTGTTCTAGCGATCCAAGCTTGCTAGCCATTGCACCACGTTTAGGTGCCCCTTGTTGCATATATATATATATATATATATATATATATATATATATATATATGTGTGTGTGTGTGTGTGTGTGTGTGTGTGTGTGTGTGTGTGTGTGTGTTTTGGCGGGTGTTGCATATATATCGAGATGCAATCTGGATGTGATGGCTATTTATGCATATACTTCCTCTAACCACCCAAATTGTGCAAATATGCAATCTAGAGGACATTACTATAAATATTCACTCCCAATATTAACCATAGACAAAAGAAACTGGCAAAAGGTAGTTTTCTCATCTTCTATTCCCCTTATTCCTTGTCCCAGTGACCTGACCTGGATACATAATTCACTATACTGCTCACTAAAAGAGTAGTGTTGCTTGGTCTGAAAACCTAAACTGACAGTCATCATACAGTGTCGACTTCTATGTCAACACTGTTTATATCTATAAACGCTCCATCTCTGATATGGAGCACACTTACCTTATAAATTAGGTACATCCACGAATTCGATGAAAAAACAGCATAGTATGAAAAAAAGTCTTCAAACTAAATAAAAACAAAGTTTTATCGTTCATGTATTCGTCCCATCGCTGAAGTATTTCTTCTTTCTCTAATATGAGCGTTCCGTCTTAGATTTCATGAATCCTGTTGCTGAATATGGTTTTTGACCTGATACTTCCTTTATTTTTATGCATATCTTCTTTATTAGTTGTGCTCAATCTCACTATTTCTGCACATTTATTGTTGTGTCAGTTTTCATTAGCTTGTCAGCATTTGCTCCTTATTTCCTTGTAAAGTTTCCTGTGTTCCCTTTTATGTCTTGGCATTGTTTTTTGTAGCCTTTGCATTATGTCAACAATCTCCACAGTTATCTACTCATTTTCCTTCTACGTCCGTTTTGGACTAGGAAACCGCATTAACCATGAAGAAAATGGGTCTAATGGTGCACAGCGAATGACCAGATAATAACCAACACCTGGTTTCAAAAACACCAAAGACCATGGGCATAGACAAGCCTAGGGAAAAAAAAAAAACAAAAAAAAAAACGAAAAATCAAAGTGATGCAGGAACACAGTTCTTCACTGTAAAACCTATCCAAGTGCTGAGTGCGGAAGCGACCGACTCCCGATGATATTTAAATAAAGGATGAAACTCCGGAGATTGAAGATGCCTAACACATCACCCATACTGCAATACAACAGATTCGTGAATGGCCCAAACCTACAGAAAAATATACGGACAGTATGAAAAGAAAATACGAAAGACATATTGAAAACCGAAACTCAAAATGGGACGCATGAAGAGAAGCTTTAGTGACATCAGCAAACGACATCATTCCAAAGGAAAACGGATGTTACCCCATCACCAATTAATTTCCTAAAATGTCTAGAAACTGGTGAGAGTTCGCCCATATACCTAATATTAATTAAATTCAGTAGTCATTGGGGAATGCTAATTAAGTAGATTTTTTTTTCTAAATTAGCCCCTTTTCAGAAAATCTGATCCGAATTGTGGAAACAAAAATGCAATAACACTATATCATTTTTTATTTCCATAAACTTTTAATTATTTGTTATAAACATTATCTATTGAGGATGTGTTTTGTGATGGACTGGATATCGGGTCGGAACGAGAAATTGGCGAGCCGAGTTCAAATTCCGGTTGAAAAGTAATGGCAACCTACTGCGGGAAAATTTTCTGCCCAGTCAGTCATGTCTCGAAAGAAACATGATCGCCCAAGCGTGTATCACATATGGCATTTAACTAACTGATATATTAAGGATGTCAGAGTCTTATGAGAAAACATTTTTAATTAATTTTTGCAAGAATTGATTTCATTTTTATTATCTTTTATTATTATAATTTATAAAGTTTTAAAAATCCTTTAAAACTTCCCCTTTTATCCTCCGCGCTAGGTTGTTAAGTCAATACGTGAAGAATATATTTACTAATCGAAAATTGAAAAGCTTAATACAAATAATCGAGCCATTCAATTTTTTAAAAAATACTTTAAACATTTTATTTGTGTTCATACTAATGCCCCGTATTTTCTTTTTACGGGTGACCATACGAGATATATACCATAAAAAGGTCCCATGTTTCAAAATTTGAAAATAATAAAATAACTATATGCCCATTTTTGGCAGGGTACAATTCTTTCGTCTAGCTTCCGTGTTTCCTGTGCCCAAACAGGAAACACGGAAGCTTTGCAAATCATCCCTTCAAAATTTAAAGAAAGTTTTATAGTTAATTCCTAGTTTCCTAATTTTGTTAAAAAAAACGTAATTGTGAAATTCACAATTTGTGGAGGTACCTAATAAAGAATGTGAAAAATAGATATTAAAAATAAAAATTAATAAAGCTGATAACATTTCATAAATTATTCAGTTGCCTCTTTCATGTTATATAATTTAATTCTCTGTTATTAAATTGTAAAATTATTTTTCAAAGAAAGTTTTATATTATTGTAATTTTAATTTTTCATAAAACGTCTTCAATCGTAAGGTTATAAACTTAAACTAAAATTCTATAAAAGATTAGATAATTGCTGAAAATATTGTGTTAAATTTTTAATTTTGCTACACAGTTAAAAAACGAAGCGTACGCTTAAGCTACATAAAATTATGTCAAATTCGTATTCCATACTTAGCATTTTTTGATGGTTTCCGTCTTCATGTCAATTATCGCCTTTGGTAACACGATGATAACCCCTGATAACAAAGCTACAGTAATTAAGAAGCACTTTTATAGCACATTTCAGGCAGTAAGCAAGCAATACTTGTTTTAAATCAGATTAAGGCAAGTTTAAATTTGCTAATTTGAATAAAATAACGTGACAGCGAGGTGTATTTTATTTTGTAAGATCTTTTCAAAACCGTGAATTGGCTTCTGTTTACAAAATGTGTCGATCAATCAAAAATGACTGAAAAATTGAATTTTTTTTAAATCTGGAAAAGTCTTACGAAAGGTATGAATCCGTCGCTTCTCCCTCCAGCTATGGGTTAAATAGGAGAACAGATTGGGTTCTATAACATTGGTTGGCAACCAGTCTACCGCAGAAAGCAACCTACTGCGTAAAAGTCTTCTGCCCAGTCAGTCATGTCTCTTTCAAGGCATGATTGCCCAAGCTTGTGTCACTGACATTTAACTGACTGACTGAGGAAACTGGTATAAAACATTATCATGAAAACTTGAAGTGTTGTGAAAATATAAGAAACCAAATAGTTTTGAGCTGTCACTTTTGTTGAGTGGGATCAATTAGTAATATTATGTGCTACTGATACATTTTTCCATGTATGCTGATATTTTTCAGAAAGATTTTCAAGTAGCACTTTCTAAGGGATGGACAAGTTTGATATATTGGTCGTGCTAATCCAACATAATTCTAGAACTCATCAAGCATTTTGTGAAACATGCGTACAAAGGAAAAACATTTCTCATCTTACTTATAAGCCGTCTTTCTGAAGTGTGTGATTGATAATTGTAGCTGGCTAAAAAGAAGCGTCTGCAGCAATGAATTGCTTATACTGAGTGGCATCTAAGATTTTATAATTAGCGCTGAAAATCGGAACTTTATCTCAACTTTACATATTTAAAATACCTACGTCTCGTAACTACAGTCAATTTTACATTACTCATAGTGTTGGCCACCATTCCTCTCTTTCGTGATATCGGTAATTTGCGGAGTTGTTTTCAAGGATAGGCCAAGTATATTAATAAATAAATTGAAAAATAATACAGTTTACAAATTGAGCAAACCTTTAAGAACTTTGAAGAATTTAGTTGCTAGCTTTTTATTTTTTATGTGGGACCTTACTCGGGTTCCAAGCAATAAAACGGTAATTTGACAATGCAAACTACAGCACGAAGGAAATGGATAGAATTTAGGAGACAAAGACCGATGGAAGGAAATGACCACTCTTGCGAAGGAAATACTTGAAAAAGTGTGTAAATCTTTATACATTTCTCTGTTTCTGCAATATACGCCTACCAGTTTATGAAATGCTCGCTATCTTCGCCAGAGGATAGATTTTCAAGTGTTATTTTTTAGCTTTGACACGAGTGACAAGCACATTTTTACGTTTACTTCTTTAATCATGGATATATATATATATATATATATATATATATATATATATATATATATATATATATATATATATATATAATTTGTTTTTCAGTAAGTTAAAGTCTTGAATATTGTAATCCGTTATTTTGACATTTTGTTTATCATAGCCTATATGTAATGTTAGCACGAACAACTTTAAGCATAAGTTCTAGAAATATAGAGTGCGATGGATAAATTGTCGACTGAATTACGCAAAAAAGAAAATAGCACTTATATCTCAGTTTAACAGACATATTTGCCAAACCTGTACAAAATATATTGAAATACTAAAACGGAAATTTATTCAATAAAATCGTCACTGACTTCAACCATGGTCTTCAGACGACTTCGGAATCTTTTGCAACTCTTCTGAAAGATCTCCTCGTTTAAGCTAGTGAACGCTGTCATAACCCCTGCCTTCAATTCATCTTTGGCGTTACAAGGCGTTTTGTTGATCTCTTGATCAACTATACCCCACAGAAAATAACAAGGGGGTTGTATTTTAGGGAGTTTGGTAGCCAGATGTAATGGTTGGAGAAATTGTTTAACAGCCATTACTGGGATATTCCAGCATCCACCTTGTTTAACCAGAGTAGCAGTACCTCCTCAAGGCATTTAATGTTGAGGCCCTCACTAACAAATTCAGGATTTTTTTTCTTATCAGAATGATTAGAGTGAGTTTTCTGTGATGCCGTACCTCTTAATCACTATTAGATTCATCTAACTCTTTCCGAATCCTCTGTACTGTTCTCAGATTGATATCCAAATATTCTGAAATGTTAGTATTGGAGCTGCCAGCGCTAATGCCAATCAGTACAGCATGCCGTTTCCAAATTCATTGCAGAGTGAATTGCCTAATCGTGCTCTTTTTCTCACAGTCGGTGCCCAACTGGCCCTATTATACTGTGCAGTTGACAAAATAAACAAAAAAAAACAAACAAACAAACAATGCACACGTGCAATTGAAATAATATAAAATGCGTTAATTTACCCACCGCAAGCTGTATGGAAATGTTTGTTTTTTAACTGCTATCGTACTTTTTGTTTTAATTTTTTTAAAGTCTGTTTGACTTGTGTTAACTTATTAATATTCAAGATTTTCACGATATGACAGTGAACGCTGGAAAATTTCTCACCCACAAAGAAAAGATTTCAGGCAACAGAAATATGTTCCTAAAATAGAATACTGAGAAAATCATGGTCAGAACATGTAAGCAATGAGGAAATTTTATGTAAAAGGGCGCTTGTCTTTAGAACTAGAAAAAGATAGTTCAAATTTCTGGAACACGTAGTGATGATAGAAGGCTTGGAGAATTTGACACTCCCAGGCAAGTGGAGAGGTAGAAACATTGAGTAACCTATCTGATGGACAGCAGAACAGGGACTAGGAAAGGTAGTAAAGGGAGAAACATTTCTTAAAGCTACAAAAGATATGGAGTTGTGGAGAGATACGATCACCCAAGAAGAAGGTACACGGAAGAAGAATATTTAATATGTTCCATTACCAAAATAAATTCTCGCTTTTGATTTATATTTTATTCTTAGATGTCGGATTAGTACTTCTCGTTTAATATCTGTTTCTGATGCAATATAGGCATCGTCATTTCAAATGTCAAATTACCGTTTTATTGCTTGGAACCCGAGTAAAGTCCCACATAAAAAATGAAAAGCTAGTAACTAAATTTCATTACTTGGATTGAACCTTTATGTAAGTATCTGACTTGTTTGAAGCGAATCAAATTGAAATCTTATGTTTCCGTCCTCGATACTTGACAGTCGTCTTTTACAAGTTGCATACTGAAGGGAGTCATTATCGACTAAAGATTTTCAGGGTCCATTTTGAGCAGTATAATCATGGACTCCACATTCACTAAACTTCATTCATATTCTACATAATGATTCTGGTGCATTTGGCCCAGGATTAAATTCTCACAATCAACTTTTAGACTGACATATTGATTTCCCTCGTTACTATTGTATGTATACTTTTATAAAAACTAACTAGTAGTAAATAATACGCGTAGGATTCATGTTACCGAAAATACTTAAGGGCTATTACAATTCAAAGTTACAGTTGGTAAAAAAGAAACATCGAAAACTAATAATTTAGTTATTCTGATATAACATGTAGAATGGATATGACATTAAAACAACTTTTTAACAATATTTTATATTATTATAAATCTTAGAATGCGCAAATCTATCTATCTATCTATCTATCTATCTATCTATCTATAAAAGCCAGAATCCGTTGTTTTATAACACAGAAAACATGTTAGGCTATGTTTTTATCATTCCTTGTTCCTATGTGAGAAATATCCACTTAAATTTACGAGTGTCGCATTGAACACCCGAAATATGGATTAAAGATAAAATATGAAAAAGAACATTATAAATAAATCACCATCTGATGGGAAACACTCAAGTAACAATTACTTAATAATAATAATAATAATAATAATAATAATAATGATAATGATAATAATAATAATAATGATGATGATGATGATGATGATGATGATGATGATGATAATAATAATAATAATAATATAAAATACTTAGTTTGATTATCTATATTACTATTCCGAATCTTTTTTTGTGTGTATGTTTTTGTGCATGTATTTGTACGTGTGTGTTGATGATTCGAATATCACAGCCTAACAGAAAATCACAAGGACCCATTTTTCTGCATAGTTAACTGTAAGACTTCAAGTTATAACGTAGGAGTTAATATGAGGTTAACCTTGGAGATCATTCGAAGTCACTAGAGGTCTTTAAAGAACACATCATGCCATTTCTAGTTAAACGAAGTAATTTTTACCAACATGGACTGAGTTGAGTTTGCTGTGAAGTAAAGAATGTTTTTGACTTCACAAATTAGTAGGGAGGATAAGATCAAAATCTGTCTTTTAGCTCATTGAAGGTAGAATTAGTTTGCAGCTTTTTGAGTTGTATTACAGTCAAACAATTACATTCTTTGAAGTAAATTAATGCTCAGTGATAATTTGGATAGAAAAAAAATAGGATAGTTGGCCTTGGAATGTCATTTGAGATTAAAATAACCTTTTTTTCTTTCGAACAAAATAAGTTGAAAGGATAAAAGTTGATTTTTCTATTGTGTTTATTAAAAAATGTGTAAACCAAAAATAAAAAAAAACTATTTCAAGCAAAACTTCTAAAATTTCCAGTATTAACTCGAGTTTTTCATCGATTTTGAATTTTAAAAAATGGCCCCAAATTTTATAAACTACGAGTCTCTGTGAGTAAAGCATTATTGCTCGCAAAATGAAGCAGCCGAAGAAAAAAACTACAAGATGTTACAAAGGATTCCCGGTGTTATTCAATTATAAACATCAATTGAGTCAGTTCTGAACACTTGAGATTAGCGAAAGTTCCTCAATTTTCTGTAGCTGCATAGTGTTCCTCCAAATAGACTACAACTAGAAATTGTGATTTTTTTCCTTCTACACGCACACATGCACACGTTGTTAAGGATAAATACACCAAAGTCTTATTACTGTGAATAAGGTACCGACATTTATATTCAGAAAATCAAATCGAGTAAATAACAGAATAAATCAAGTGAACATGATATCACTAATCAGTGACAACTATACATGCGACCCCCACCCAGATACTTTCCGGACAATTACGTCATTAGTTTTGAATAGAAACTTTTGTTTTTATTCAATACCAAAGTCGTAATCACGATGCTCTTTAAGTTAATATCTTGAACAATTGCCATTCACACGGATACAAATTCTAATCTTAATTGTGAATAACGTTTGAAACAAGAGTTGAAATAAATCCTACCCCTTTAAATTGTGTATTACTTTGAAATGATAAGTACGATCTTTTCATATCTAAGAATATAATTACGTTCATTCCAACTTTATACTCTCTTTCTCTTAGACTCATGTTCTATCTTCCAAAGTAGTTAGACTTAGAAACGTGTAATGTTTCGTATCAGTAAACAGATATGAATGAACACCATTTAAAAATGAACACGATTTAAATCGGTCTTTAAAGTTGTCCCATGTAAAAAAAACTAAAACAGATACTATAGTTTGGTCTCTTGACAATAACTGGGAAAATTTCCTTATATAATTATATGGTATGTATAATATCTGATATACTTTTTATCTATTGACCAAATTTATTTTGTTGTAGAATTTTTCGATTTAATTTTTATCTAATTTCTTTTAAAAATCAACTTTCTCTTTTATTAGATTTTTATTATTTTGTTTCTAATATCTTATTCTGAGTTACTTTTTAAATATTATTTTTTCATTTTTTCCTTTTTTATAGTGTCTCATTCAATTACTCCAAAGTATTTATAGCGCTTATCATGTGGTTAAATCTATACATGTTTTCCTTTGTATATCACTGTATACCTTCTGTACTGAATTCTGATGTCTTCACTAATATACTTATCTGACATTATTAATGTGTAATGTAAAGCAACGGTTAATATTTATAATAGATCTGTTTAAATTAGCCCTGAATCCCCTAAGAAATTTCGATTAAAAAAAACCCTTTGCTATTTCAAAATAAATCAATAGAACACATACATGGATAAACAGAAACATACCAATCATTTTATATGTCTGATTCAAACAAAGAAACTAAGATACAAAAAGGAAATTAACTTAGTGTAATTTTGCATGAAATTAGTATTTCTTTCAGATGTCCTAGTTCAAATAAAAGTCAGTATGTAAGTGCGTAAATAAAAAGAAGGGATTAACACAGAGGGTATGTGTACGTGCATGTGTGTGTGAGAGAAAGAGAGAGAGAGAGCGGTGTGTTATATACACAGTATTTGAGAGGAGTTCGAGTTCGTTGAACTTTGATGTGGCTTTGGTTGGTGAAAACAGGGTAGACGATTGAAGATTGCTCCCTCGAAGTTGCCGGTAGGTGAAAGCAAAATCTTGATGAAAGCTAGCAAGTCTATCGAATGTTTTCGTTGACAACCCGTGTTTATTGCTGTTATTACGATTACTATCATGGATAGTGTTGTTTCTTCATGATAAACATTTTAGCTGGTATTGTGGTGATACCGACCGAACAAAAGCGATGAACCGGATGTGTGCTCTCTCACAACTAAAAGTCAAATGAATAAAAATCGTCGTGCGTATCCGTGTTCGCGCAGATGTTCCGGTTGAAAAATAAAAATTAATCAAAGATCAAATTACCAATTTTATTTATCAGCCAATGAGAAGCCTGAAACCAAATACAAGGATGAAATTCGAAAGTGGAGCCAGTTGATCCAAAATGCTGTTATAAAAGCCGTGACAAAAGGCACCCAGACAGACAGGCACAGACGGAAGAGAAGATAATAATTAGTTTCTTCCTTGACCTATGTCAAGCTGCTCCTATGCTCGCCTTCTTCTTCCTTCTTCTTCCGCACCTGTTCTCAAAGTACTAACTGACCCTTTCTAAGACATTGCACACAAACCAACTCACTGACTCATTGACCTTAGAAACGGCAACTTGAAAATGAACATTTCTTTTCTTTCAGATCATCATACCTTCCATGAACTCTTTTACCTCCGTTGAACTTTTATTTCAAGCATTACTTATTTTGTAAAAAATTGATTGAAATGTATATATGTATAAATGTTATTTTACACTAAAAAATTGCCTTTCTTGAATTTATGAATTATAGTGGGCTATCTTCCCACAAGGCCAAATTCCGTTAACCTACTACGACTACTTGAAAAAGAATAAGAAGATACCCGCCATAGTATAATTAGAAGTCTTTTCAAAACAAAATTACACATCTTTGCCGGTTAACAGAATTTCTTGCAATAATTTATGAAAAGAACATTCATTATATGTTAATTAGGTACCTCCACTTTTCAGTATAAATTTTCGATACCTGATTTTAAAATGAAATTTTTAAAATAAATAAGTTATATTTTAGGTTTAAAATTAGTTTTAATTAAAAGTCAAGAGATTAAATTTAGTAATTCCATTAAACAAAATACACTGGCGTATTTTAAAGCGAAATTATTTTGATTGGAAGCTAAAATATTTCAGATTAAAAAAAAAAAGATCATTTTATTGATTGATGACAGATTTTTAAACAGTAGCCACATTCCTGTTTTAAAAATCTGGCAAAAATAAAATATACGTCGCTGGCAATTTTTTAAGTTAAAACTTACCTTTATCTGTTTTCAAACAAAAGTACTTGCTTACTCTCTGAAATATTTGCTATAGCATTTTATTAGCTAAGGTAATCCGATATACGCCGGCTATCTCAAGTGCCGAGTGACATAATGCCAACCGGAAGTTATAAACAAGGCTAAAGTAGGGAGGCCGGAGGCGACAAAATTATACGAATGTAATTTTTTTATGTAAGGGAAGACAACTCTTTAATCACATAACCTTGTAATGATAAATATCACGTACGGCCAACCGTAAAAATGCACACAATTAAAATGTTTTAATTATTTTAAAAATCCAATGGCTCAATCATTTGTATTAAGCTTTACATTTTCGATTAGTAATTGTAGTCTTCATGCATTAATTACATAATCTAGCCGGACACGTTGAGGAAGAAATTTAACAATAATTTTAAACTTTTTATAAATAATTTTTAAATATAATTAAAAAATGAAAAAAAAAAATGAAAATAATTCTTGTAAAAATTCATTATTCATTGAATTTTTTTTCTTTTCAGACTATGATACGCTTAGTTTATATTGTTCATAAAAGCAATCAGAAGTTTATCCACATAGAAATTAGCATAATTATTGCATTTTTCGCAATTCGGACCAATTTTTTTAGAAAAGGGGCTCTGTTGGAGAAAAAAAAACTGTTGATTAGCATTCCCCAATGACTCCTGAATTTAATTATATTAGGCTTATTGTGGAGAAAATTCGAATTTTTAAGCATTTGTGGAAATTAATTGGTAGGGGTAACATATGTAAAAAAATATTTTTACCAATATTTTATACAAAATAATTATTTCAACATTGATTTCGGTTAATTAGGAATAAGTCCTGAAGTTTTCATCAAAATCCAACTATTATTTGATTTATGCAAGAATTTCCAAATTAATGTGTCTTTCACGGCCAAAAAAAGTGCATTGCGTAACAATTACGTTTGTTTACTTAATAAAATAGCGGCAATTTGGATATCGCGCTTGCGTAATAAAAAAAGACTTTCTACGACATTGTTACAACAATTTCGAAAGTGTTAGAAATAATTAAAAACTTTTAAAAATATTTTAAAAAACGCTTTGTTCTATCCTCTTGATGGTAATATAAACTTTTTGCCCATAGAACTTTGTTTTATTTAGTTTGGGACCTTTTCCCTTCTGACTATGCTGTTTTTTCAGCGATTTTGTGGAGGTACCTAAAATGTTAATAATGCAATGTAAATTCTGGTAATTTACAGTCTTAAATAGTATAGCATGTTTATAAATTTGCAAACAAAACGAATAAAGAATTATATTTGACTCAAAACAGCTTCCCAAAAGCAATATTTCTTCATTGTTTTTCTCAGCTCAACTTTCTATACTTTGCATTTACTCGGCATCTAGCAAAGTTCCTGAATAAATACTGATTATAGCAAATATATATTTAAATTAAATCGAAAATTTGAAATAAAATTTTATCGTTGATCTTTACAGACGAAGTGTTCCATAATAATAGAATCAATAATAGATTTTGAATAGTAAGTTAACCTGAGAATTGGCGTCAACGTTTTCTCTGAGTGTAGAATAATTGTGTTACTCGATACTTAATATCTGTTTAGACATACAATTAAAATTAAACAGTATTTTTTTCTGCAAGCGTGGGAACACTTTCGCTTTGTTTTTATGTAAATTTAATCTTCACTATTTAATTTAGCTTTATACATAAATAAATACTTAAATATAAAATCACTGAAAAAGAGTACACAGTATTATAGACACTCTATCTATCTATCTATCTATCTATCTATCTATCTATCTATCTATCTATCTATCTGTTGTGGATTCTTGTTGGGAAACCACACGAAATAATAAATAACAAAAGCAGATATGAAGATAGAAAATGTAAGTTATATTGAACAAAAATATACAAACTGGAACACTGGTTAGTCAATTCAGGAATACTAGGAATACTGTTAGTAGGAATCAATATATACACTCTTGTAGTGAAGAAGCATGTCCGAGTAATGAGTCTATATCCAAAAACACTCCAACTTACTATGCACCAACTTACAGGCCAACTGACTCCTTACTGACTCTCTAACTACTGCTCTTTATAACTGCTTTACAACTACTTCCCTGCCGTTCTTTGTATAGGCACGGTTATATGCACACCAGGCGAGTCCATTCTTATGTGCAAAAAGGAGTGCTCCCCAACACTATCTATCTATTAAAAACTGTTGAGTTAGCAGCTGTTTTATAAAGATGCAAATAGAACAAAAATTCACTTTAAAGTCAAAGGTACAAAACTTCACTTTCAAACGCAAGATTAAGTAATTGGAAAATATAAATTGATCCTTCTGTGAGAAACAAACAAAACATTCAGAATAAACTGATATAGATACAAAAGCAACATTATAATGCTCCCCATAACACACACACACACACACACACACACACACACACACACACACATATATATATATATATATATATATATATATATATATTTGATTGGAGATATTTTCTAACAAACGGTAGAAATATCTTAAGAGGAAATTACTTTCAGTTGAGCTTCTAGATTTCTATACATAAAGTGTTGTCAGCATTTTTCCATTTGAAAGCCAGACAAGAAATAATAATATTGACTTTTAATTTCATTTTTAATCTAAATTTTTTATGCTACAGTTTTTCCCGGAATACACTTTTTAAATTTGACCCGTTAAATCGATACTCGATTTACAATATTTACGTATACAAAGCACACTTTGAATATTTTAAAAATCTTTTGCAGGTCATACATAGAAGACAACCTAACATGATGTTACCCAGCAAACGACAAATTTTAACACTTGCTTATCTTTCAAATAAACTGAGAGCATTAAATTGGTAGTTTCTAATCTGATTCAAGAAATGGAAAGGTAGATTGTGTTCATAAAAACTCGTAGACAGTCACCTTAAAAGTGACTAGATCCTTGACGTTCATGTTAAAGGACGGCCGATGCCTCTGACGTGGGAGTGTCATCTATGGTCAAAAGAAACATTACAACTGATCAGATATCGTCCAACAAGTCTAGGACATCATCAACCGCAATATCAGAAAGTTTTTGAGGGCCTCTGTAAAGTTCAACATGTTCACTGTCGGACGTGTAAGTGCAAAGCTGTACATGATGAGGATAGGGTATTTTATGTTGGACAAGACCCGGAAGAAACGTGAGTTCCAGTCGAAGTGTTTTCTGAACAATCACAACCCTAGGAACTAGGCATGCTCTAATTCGTCTTTGATGAGAACTTTGACCAAAATTAGCAAATGAAAAGGAGTGAAAAACAAATGGCTCTCTGCAGACCCGACAAATGTACCAGCGGTGATGCACATTAAATTCATGTCGTCTGTGATGATCCTGGCAAGCAATGAGGGCCATATTACCACTCCAATTCTTTCCGCAGAAACTCAGGTTCAATGCCATCGCCTACATTGTGATACAGTAGTTAACTGAGAATTTTTACAATCGTATTGTATTGCTCCCAACCATAAACGAGAACCATTGAGTCCCCTCTTGATAGCATTTTTACGTGATACAATTTTATGTATTTTTTACTTTCACAAATTAATTTTTATATCAACTCTTCGAGTACATATTTCTGAAGGAATTCTTTAAAATTGTAACGTTCCTATAAAGTACTGAAACATTACCGTCTTCTATAAATTGCAATATATTTTGTTATGCATTCAACGTAAACTTTATGGAGCATTCCCAAGTTTAGATTTTTCTAACATTATTAGCAAAAAGTAAAAGTGAAAAGTTTTTATCGAAAGAAGAACTACTATTTCCATGTGTCATATCGTTAAGTCAACTAAGTGACCTTGTTTTCTGAAGGGAAATTCTCGAATTTAAACTTTGACATATATCAGTGACTGACACCTAACAAAATAGTTTCGTACCTACTAATGTCCCCAAACGTCCAAAAATAAACGTGTCAAGGTTCTTCAGATATTCCGGAGTTGTTTTACTTGTGTCATTAGTTATGACGATGTCTCTCTCACTGTGAATATCTCTTTCTCTCTCTCTTTCTCTCTCTGACTCTCTTTTTCACTGCAAACAGAAGAGAATTTGCGTTAGAAAATCATGAGTAATAGTGGTTACGATTTCGATTGTTAAATCCCAGTTTCTAAGTCCTTTCGATGCTTCCTAAACATTAAAATATTTTGAGATTGATGTAAACAAACATCGAAACACTACATTTCATTACTTGTTAATAAATTATGAATTACTTACAAGCAACTTTTTTCGAATTATTTCCATTATTTTTATACGAATTTCTAATAAATAAGATTTAGGCATCTTTACTTGTTTTACCTTTTGAGGAATTGACGAAAACATTTAGCCTGCTTTTTTTTTTAATATTTTAGACGCTTTAAGAAATTATTTATTAAAATCGATGACAAATAAAATGCTTTCAAGAGCATTATTCTGATTGATGTTCTTTTAAATGTCACACAATCAACAAATATCGAATTGGTCAAAAAATCATTTATACCATTGCCATTAGATAGCATTAGAAGTGTTTTGTTTTAGGTTTATTGTGTGTTCTTTAAACATATTTATGTCATTCCGGATAGGAAGCTGCAATGTTAATGCTTTCAATATATCTAAAAGAGAAATGAGAAAATTCAAATTAGGCGCATGCTGCGTAGCATTATATTAGGTTTTCATCTACTGATAGCTCGTAAAAATGTGTTATAACATTGAAGACCCGCCTTGTATGCATAAATGAGTCGAGCATCAATTTAATGATTAACAGAAAAAATATGCTTCAGGAAAGCTACGCTAAGAAAACTTTTGATTAAAACCTAAATCGTAGGATGTTATTATTATTAATTCTTGACTAATCTGTCTTCAAAAATTAACACGGGTAACAGTTATAATATCATGAGATATTTCCACCGATTCTTATAATACACCTATTAGCTAATTGATATATATATATATATATATATATATATATATATATATATATATATATATAGTGTTAAATTGTAATGATGTTTAGTGCCAACATTGCTGTTTTTTAGTAGTTTACTGTGAGAAAGGCATTTCAGGCAAGCAGAGCAGTTTTTTGTTTTTGCCGTAACCTATTCGATATCGAGACAGATATAGAGCGTTAACATAATTAATGTGAAGAAGTTTGTCACTTAGCTGAGCAGTGTTATTTCAGTCATGTTGACTTGGAAGTCATTATTGTGATGTTTTCATTCTTCAGTGTATTTGTTGACTGAAGAGTGAAGCCATCAAAATAATTCCTTCAATATTACTTCTGTTATTATATCCGTTTATTCTTAATTTTTTTTTTATTTTAGTTTCTCTTTCATTGATTCTAAGATGGAACATGATAAAGTAATACATATTATGATCTATAATATTTAATTATTTTTCTTTTTTAACAAAAATGTAAAATTGCGAAATTGATGAAAAAAGTTTTTTGCCGTTTATGCAAAAGTAATCTGAATAATTCAAACGTGTCAGAAGTGGTCTGCAAAATTTCATGACCAATTAGAACGGCTGACGTTGATCAAATCAAAATATTACATGATCACAATTAACGTTAAATGATATGAAAATGGTCAACATAATGAAACGCTGAAAATAATTTGCACCAATGTGATTATTATAGTCGTTTTGCTGTGAAGTTAAATAAAAATAAAACGACTGAATAGTATTTAAATATTTCGTTTTTAAAGAAAATTTTGAGAGGCAATTAAAAGTGATTACTTTACCACAAGACGGACTGCAAGAGCTAACGAGTCCAGCGAAATGAACTAACAACAAACGTGCCAAAAGCTATTCTTTATATGAAGAACAAAATGCCGTGTATTTGTGGTGTGAATGGAACAAAGTATAAAAGCGGTAGATTCAAATAAATACTGTTCCAGTGACCAGTTGAAAATAGCAACTTATGAAAATCGTCAGGATTTAGTTTATAGAAACAGCATAATATCCACATCAAGAAACATTTGAGAGATTACATATTTATTGGATGTAAAGTAAAACGGGTTTAATTTGTGCAGGACATTTTTACACACTCGCTCTATTCACTGGATATTGTATCTTCAAATTAATATTTATTCCGATCTTTACAGAAATCTCTAATAAAATTAAAAAAAAAAACATGAGAGCGAATTCCTTGCACTTACAGCAGTTCTTTACTAACAAAGATAAACTTCCTGCGAGGAAATATTGGAAATATGAAAGAATACCGTAAAACAAAACGGAATCTAAATGTTTTATTTTTACTTAATAAACCAAAGGCAATTTTTACGATATTCAGTATGTGGGATAAAATTTATGAGTTTATCTTTGCTTTTCTATCTAGAGCAGTATGAATTGATCTATGGAATAATTATATGATTTGAACCGATCTTTAAGACATAATATTTGAACTGATCCATAAAACATTTACATGACTTGAACCGATCCATAAAATAACGATAACATTTTACGAATTTGGTTGTTTTTTTATTGTTTTTTTTTTTAGATATAATTTTCCGAGGGAAATACACGAATTAAAAATATGGTTATTGTCAACTGAACAAAATCAATCGTGTACTTTTTATGGCAATCAATTTCATACGGAAGCACCAATAGCAAGAAAAAGTTGATGCTATATTCAGGGGGCAGTAGTATTCAATGGTTTGGTAAATTTCTAATGTGTTTGCCAAAGGAATTTGGTTGGTTAAGCGTCAGGTTTCGAACTTTTTCAGCTACACCTGAGGAAATACATGCTACATGATATTGCCTACGCATCCTTCTACGAATTTCTCTCATTTGAGCATCTGGGATAGTCAAGTAATCTTTCAATCAATTGAAAATAATTTCTAACTATACCCCAGGGGCCCTTTCCTTCGGTATTTCACCGAGTGCTTAACTCACCCCACGTTGTTTTGATTCTCGCTCAAGTCGGTTTGCACAACAACTGGGAAAGGGCCTGTGTACGTTCACAAAGAAACGAAAGGTGAGATACGAAACTGCGAGAAATCCTATTTCCAATATATTTGGTCATTTATTCACAGATTCACCTAACACGGCCGGGTGCAGGTAGGTGACAATTGGGACAACGTAGTAGCACGATAGTCCAACGAAGCAGATTTTCCTTTCTGTCAATAAAAACTCTCTCTCTCTCTCTCTCTCTCTCTCTCTCTCTCTCTCACCACTTCTCTGTATGTCTCTACATCACAACGTACGGCTCGCAACTGCCTAACAGGTGGCCCGTAAGTCGCCCGTAATTAGCCTATAATTCGGGTCGTAAAACTTGATCCCAAATGTATTTATTTAATTTTTCTTAGGCCGGTTTTTGTTCGCTTCGAAGTTCTTATTTTTAAATTTTACTGAACTTTAAATATCAGTTTTATGCAGCAACAACTTTCAAAATTCTGGGTCACTGTAGCCTTAGAGTAGCCATTGTTATCTCGAAAGGCAGTTAAGATTTTGTTACCGTTTGCAACAACATATTTATGCGAAGCTGGATTTTCGGCACTAACCAATTTGAAAAACAAATACAGATCCAGACTTGCTCCAGAAAGTGTCTTACGTGTAAGTTTATCAGCAATATCGCCAAGAATCGACAATTTGTGTAAAGCTAAACAAGCACTTCTTACTAAGTGTGTTTTAAAAAAAATCCTGTGTAATTGAGAATAAAAGTATTTGTAAAGCACTATTACTGTTTTCATTTACACGAAATTTTAATTTTTTACATAAAACAAAATTTAATTTTGTTACATTTTGCATCAACATGCAGTATTAATTTATTTTATTTGAACACTTATGGCTAAAGTAAGCTTAAAACCAGTTTTTACTACGTTAACGCAAAACTATAAGTAAAAATTTATGTATAAATTTCATAAGCGTTTATAGTGGGTCCATGAACTAAAAATATAAAGGGGTCCATAAGTCAAAAAGTTTGAAAACCCCTGTGTTAAACCATCTTGGAAAAGTTAATCCAGAAGAAGTAAAAGTTGTAGATAAGAAAAGGAAACACAATGAATGTTAAGGGACAGACATTCCAGTGACAGCAACTACGAGCCTCCAGCGAAACTCCAAACTACTATAGAATTAATATTGACCAAGAAGGAAATTGGGGATATTAATGACCACAGGTCACAAGAGATCCATTATCTGATATGAGAAATGATTGCTGTTGATATTCAACCATATTCTGTAAAATCTGACATTAGATTTAGGTTTATAGCAAAACTCTGTCCAAATTACAGTATTCTATCAAAAAAGTACTTCACTGAAAAAATAATTTCTGATATATTTACAAAAGTAAAAAAAATTCAATTGTCTCTTGATGAAATTAGCAGTATTTCTCTGACTACAGACATTTGGACAGCTACTAAAAATAATGCTCCCTTTCTGAGTTTGACAGGTTATTGGCTTTCAAACGACTTTGAACAGTGCAGAATTGTGCTTAGAGTTCTTCCATTACCTGGTATACACACAGGTGCAAGAATAAGTGAAGAATTGCACAATGTTCTGGATGAGTATAAAATCTTCAATAAAATGTTTTTAGTCTTGCGGGATTCAGGAGCAAATATGGTTGCTGATGTCAGGGAATGTAGTTTAGAGTCACTATCATGCTTCATAAATACATTACAACTCTCTATAAATGACTCATTATTTTCCCAACAGGTTGTGAAGACAATCATTACAACTAAGAGAAATATAGTCTCTCACTTTAATCGCTCTCCATTAGCAATCAGCAAATTAACTGAAATACAGGATCAGCTTAATTTGGAAAAGCATAAACACATTCAAGTTTTGACCACAAGGTGGAATTCAACATATTATATGCTGAAAAGAAATTTAGAACAACGAAAAGCTCTTGTAATGTTTGCTAATGATAATAAGATTTCTACCTTAACAACTTACCAATGGGGACTTGTTCAAAAAATTGCCCAGTTACTGAGTCCATTTGAAGAAATCACTAAAGAATCAAGTAACAGAACTTCAACCATATCAATGATAATACCTACAATTTTAGCTCTGAGGTTATTTCTGTTAAAAGCTGTCCAATCTAATTCTGATATTTCTGGCTTTAGTGGAATCCTTCTTACCACTGTTGAACAATTCAGTGAATCAATGAAAACAAGATTTTTATCCTATCTAAATGATAAAAATTTGTATGTGTCTACTTTCCTAGAGCCAAGATTCAAATTTAAATAAAACAAATGACATGGAAAACACCATTAAGAATTGGATTCTACATCTACTTTCTACTGATGATAATGAAGCAGAATCAGGATACACTTCTTCAAGCTCTTGAGTGTCAAGAAGATCAAAGCGAAAGTAAAACTGTATCTCTTTCAAGCCTGTTTGATGAATTAGCTTCAAATAAGCCTACAGTAACAAATCCAAACTTAGAGCAGGTAGAGGCTTAGTTAAACCTGGAGACTGCTACTGCAAGTACAACAGAAATACAAGAAGCACAATCTAAACTCAAAAGGAGTAAATCCCTTATTCATAAGTGCACAAAAGAACTTGATCATTATGTAGCTTTACCACTGCTGAGTAAACTGGCTTCAAAATATTTAAGCGCACAACCTTTATCAGTGGAGAGTGAGAGGCTCTTTATTACAAGTGGTAATGTGTATGACCCTACCAGGAACAGGCTGTGTCCTGAGAATGGAGAAACTCTAATGTTTTTACATTATAAATTAAGAGTATTTAACTTTAAATACTGATGAGACTATGGGAGCAGAGGAGGCAGGCAGGAAGAATAGAAGAGGAAGTAGGTCAGCAGCATGTGCAGAGCAGAGGCAACCACCACAGCATGCTCCAGTGGAAGCAGAACTTCAGCTTATAGTTATTCACTTAAGAATTGGAATTTGTACTTTGTTGTTTGTCATTTCTTTTTTTTCTTATCTAGTTGTTTAATTATATTCATTTAAGAATTGGAAATCGTACTTTGTATTTTGTAATTTCATTTAATAAAGCAAAAAAAGGCAAAAAGCCATAATAGCAGCCAGACACTTAACAAATGTCAAGTTAAATTGGCAGTTACTGTGTTAATGTGTCAAAGCTATTTGATGAGTCACTTGGCATTGATTAAATGGTTTAAATTTAATAGGAAAGAGAAAAGTAATGAATCGGCCGATTAATCGGCAAATCGAACGATTACCGATTAATCGGCAAAGTGGCCAATAAGGCAGATTACCGATTACCTGCCAATTAATCGGTGCACCCCTAATCCCAACGTTCTTCGAATCTGTCTATGAAGTCTTTACTTTCGTTATCGGGTTAGCTGAAACGTCCCTTATAATTTTAGTCACTTTTTAGTGAATTAATATCAAGAATTGTGTTATACCAGCACAGTAAATGACAAAAATATGTTTATATGGGTTATGTCTTCAAAGATCAATAATGCTAAAAATGAAATTAGATGCCTGCAATTCAGAGGATAGTAATAAAAATTCTACTTATGTAAAATTGGTTTTATGAAAATGTTCAACTTCGTAAATAGCTTAGTAGAAAAAATATATGTTAATGTAGTATGAAAAATATATTTTCAGGCCTGACGGTCAGCAGCAAGTGTCGACCACTGGCGGGGGTCAATGTGGCAGGTACCGAGAGACTTCTTAAGGGAGTCTTTATACCTTTTCTTTGTCACGGTGGCCAGTGGATAGTTTGCCGTACAGTGCAATCTTGGGCAGACGATGGTCTTCTAGTCCGGAGACGTGCACTGCTCAGCGTAGCTGTGACTTCAGCAACAAGATCACAGTGTTGATGACTTTTGCCTGTTCGAGGACCTCAACGTTGGTGACGTAGTCACTCCATTGAATGTTGAGGATGGTGCGGAGACAGCACTGATGGAAGCGTTCAAGGAGTCGTAGGTGATGGCGGTAGGTTATCCATGACTGAGAGCCGTACAGCAGGGTAGTGAGCACGACGGCTCTATAGACGTTGGTCTTTAGTGCCCGCTTCAGATGCTTTCTGTTCCAGATTCTTTTGTAGAGTCTGCCGAAAGCGCTGTTTGCCAGGCTATTGTCTATTTCCTTGATCAGAAATAGAACAAGAACAGTGCGGTTTCTTCAAGGACACTGGAACAAGAAACGCGATATTTATGCTTAGAATGATTTAAAAAAGGGCAATAAAAACGCAGAAGGATGTGTACCTGTGTTTCATAGACTACGCAAAGGCATTCGACAAAGTACGTCCCAAAGACCTGACAGAGACACTCGGCTACTTTAAGGAATTCATGAAGGACATTAGGGTAATCAAGAACCTGTATTGGCAGGAAAACCACGTGCATACGAACAGGAAACGATTTCATCATATATACAAAGATAGAAAGAGGGTATAAGACAAGGGTGTGCCTTGTTACCAGATCTATTATACCTATACAGCGAGATAATTCCGAGAGCGCTACAAGTCCCTCCAGGATTCGACATTGGCGGGCGCAATCTAAACAACATAATATACGCAGATGATACAGTACCGACAGGACCGACACGGAAAGGTAACTACAGGACCTTCCTACAGGAAGTAGTTAAAGAAAGCAGAAAGAAAAAACTAAATATAAACTTCAAGAAAATTGAATGCATGCTAATTAGTAAAAAGAGGAGCCTAAAATATCAACTAAAAGTCGGGGATACTAAAATCAAGCGCATACAGAAACTTAAATACCTAGGAAGTGTTCTAACAGAGGACGGAAAGTGTGACACTGAGATCCGAGGACGTATTGGAATGGCCAAGGATGCATTCCAGAAGCTAAGTAAAGTATTAAGAGACAGGAAAATTTCGCCGGAAAGAAAGAGAGTACTAGATTGTTATGCGATGTCTGTCTTTCAATATAGCAGGGAATGCTGGACAATCTCATCCAAAGATGAAGAAAAGATCAAGTGTTTCAAGCAACCGAAATGTGGTTATACAGAAAGAGGTTGAAGATACCATTGACAGAACATTTCAGTAACGACGAGGTTTTGGAGAGAATGGACACGAAAAGGAAACTAATACTTAACTTCAAGAAAAGAAAGCTAAAGTTTCTGGAATATGTAGTGAGGAAGGATGGCTTGGAGAACCTGATGCTCACAGGACTGATAGTGGGAAGGAGAAACAAGGAAAACAAACGCATGACATACTTGATAGACTTGAGCAGATGGATAGCGGAACGGGAGTTGAGTGGGATAACAAGACAATGGATGTTATGTGCTACAAGAAGAGATAGGGAGATGTGGGAGGCCATGATCGATTACGTCCTGAAGAAACACGGTACATAGAAGAATAATCTAAGATCTTCGTTTTTGGGCTGGGGTGTAGTTGAAATACATGACGTTGACTCATTCTAGATTCCTGCTGGAATCGACCGTTGGGAAAACTAGAATGTTAAAAGATTGCATTCCATAAAAAGCGGAAGAAAAAAAGAAAGAAAAAAAAAAACAGAAAGAAAATATTGAGACGCTATCAGATGAGGCAAAGAAAGCGAAGAGTTGACAATGTCAACACCCACTCCTCTTTTGGGAAATGTGACTGCTGGCTCGGTTCTGGAGAGGTTTAGTAACGGAGGGATATTCCCCTCCCTTACTTTCCTTGGTGTACCGAAGCAAACTCAGTGAGGCGTGCCACGTTGTTATATCATGAGTGTACTTAATAACAACTTTATTACGTCGCAAACGGATGTTTACTCCCACGACTGGTGATGCGAGTTACCGGACATTTATCATTAAATTGATGTAAAATCTTATTACAGTCACCGCTTTCTATTAACATTTTGCCCACATTTTAATGTGCAAACATCTGTTTGTTTGAGCTCCAAAACTCTTTTCCCGAAATTCAGAATATAAACTTAACAAAAAATGTAAGGTCATAAAAACAGCCTTAAAAGAAATAAAATTAAAAAGATATCTGTTGTAAAATTTCGAGTAAATGATTACTGGCTTTTTGTTAATTTCCCTCAAATAATATCATCTGACATGTGTGTGTGTGTGTGTGTGTGTGTGTGTGTGTGTGTGTGTGTGTGTGTGTGTGTGTGTGTGAAATGTGTATGTGTATTATTATAAATAAATAAATAAATATATATGTATGTATGGAATTTGTTATGTATATATGGAATTTGTTATATATATTATATTATTAATATATTATATATGCGAGGTACTTATTTGAAAGCGCTCAATATCAGTGATAGAGCTGATATATATATATATATATATATATATATATATATATATATATATATAATCCAAAAGGATAAGCAGGTAGGTAAATCCCAACAACCCGATCTTAAATAATATTAATTTCATTAATATTGAAATTGATCAAGGTAGGAGACTCAATGCAATTTTTATATTCTAATTAAAGAGCCAATTATAAAATAAAATAAAATGTCAATGTTCAAATTCGTTGAATAGCCATTTCTACGAGAAATATCACGCGTCTTCAGCAACGAAAATTTATTCACAACAAATTCAAATGACAAAAGATTTTATCCCGGAAGAAATCCCAAAAGTTTTCATCACAGAAAATGAAATAATTATTAATCACAGAAAATTAAATGATTAATAATTTAAAAAAGTAATCAGGGAAGCAGACAGATACCTATGTCTATTTTTAGAAGCCCCTCTTTCCCTTAACTGAACTGGGTGTTTAAAAGTTGAAATTTGTCTGGACGTATAGAAGTGGTAGGGGGAACGAAAGGTAAAGGGAAAAATAAAAGGAAAAGAAAGGAAAAGGAAAGAGAAAAGTAAATAGGGGAGGGGGTGGTTGACAGAGACGTAAGCTAAGAAAAGAAAAAAGGAAAACATTTTTCATAGAAACAAGGGAAATGGTTATCAGTGTTGAAACAAACTGTACCAAAGCGATTTTATGTTTAAATAAATGGGACAAATTTTATAAAAAAAAATGTTGACATACAAATCTAAATTTTTCTCGTAGAAATGGCTATTCAACGAATTTGAACATCGAAATTTTATATATATATATTTGAAGGGAGTGGGTACTGAACTAGTACATTTTAATGTAATAATGCATGTTTTTAAAGAAATAAGCCTAGATTTTTGTTTTTAAAGAAATACGCCTAGATTTAAACATGGATTCGCAACCCGATAATTTTGCAATAAATTCCTCGAATATATTGTCATATAATTCTATTTTGTTTTAACTCAACAAATAAATGTTTCTGGATGAAAATGCAGCCCATTGAGGGCCACCGTCCTTGAGCCATTGTGCATCTTAAGAATGTTGTGATCCTGTCAAATTTAAGTTCTTTCGTTTGCAACTAAAGTTGCAGGGTTAGGTAAAGGTGCAATTTTTAGACATAGTAGGCAAAAAAATAAAAATAAAAAATAAATAAATAAATAAATAAATAAAATAAATAAATAAAAAAACTCAGTTTACGAAATAACTTTAGAATGATTTTACTGGATTTGCAGTTTTTAAAATCATTGTGATTATAAAAATACCTGAGATCATTTACTAAAAATTTGTAATCACTCATATTAAGGTATTTGTGTTGCAAATCATCAGTAAATTGCATAGAAAATGTATGGTTAAGCACTTCAAGTTTCTTTATATGAAAAACGAATTTTTTTAAAGTTCTGCATGTGAGTAAACCGTTCTCCTTGGACATGCATTGCATAATCGGTAGTTTCAACTTCTTGCACTGAAATAAACAATTACAGCTTCATTTCTAATTAGATCATTTCTAATTTCGTTATCAGTTGCAGATATAAGACCATTTTGTATTGTATTTGAAACTCAAAAAATGGTTAAATTTTAGAAATTGTTTTTGATATAAAGACTATTTCAGCAATTCAATCCAATAAACTACGATAATGACATTTCTTGAGGCTATCTTTTATCATGTTCAAACATTGGCTGTTCTTGTTTTGACAGCGTTTACTAATTAAAAAATATTGTCTGTTTTCTTTCATTTGTTATGCTATTCCTTTGCAAACTCATTAATATGACTTACGATGTCACATACACGAAATGTCGATATAATTTGTAACTGTTTAAATGACCTTTAGATTTAGAGCGATGTTTGCTGTAACTCCGTATAGATTTAGAATTATTTATAATCGCCATTGCTCTACGATTGACCAGATTTGGACTAAACATACAAGTATATCCAACAACATAGTTTTCTTCTGATGCACTTGCACATAACTAATCAACTTTTTCTAATATTATGTCCTTCTCTATTATCGACAAATTTATTTCATCAACATTCTAAGTGGCTTTTTGACAAGGCAGTATTCCCGTAAAAGTGCATGAAACTTTTAAAATAATAATTTTATTTTAATAATGTGCTTCATTAGTGAAAAATGAGGTCGGTGTCTTTGAAATAACGTCACATAATTATATCTTCTTTTATAAGCCAAAATAGATCAGTGACTCATGACGGCGTCAAATTTTAAATTTTTAACTGTGGCTTTTCAAACTTTTTTTTTATTTGCGATTCCTTTTAATAAGAAAAATTATTTTAAGACTACTTACTAATTGTTATAAAAGTAATATAATTAACATCTAAATTTTACGACTCTTTAGTCGTAACCTAATAAAATAAAAATGAAACAAATTTGTCAAAATTTGTAAAGTAGAATTTAATCCATAATGTTTTGACAAGATCCTTTGCATAATATAACGTTGTTTTATCAAAAGAAAAGAAAGACTTATGGTGGCCCGCGTACGGTAGTTCAGTGTTGGTCTCCTGAAAATTATTTCGATCAATTCTAAGAATTAAGTCTTGTGTCAAATTTTGATGACTTCAGTAATTGTCTTCATCATCTGTCGTAAAGTGATAGTCAGCGTGTTAAGTTCCAAAAGATAAGTTATAGTGAGTCGAGTTGTCGCTGTTTCCCATGAATCTGACTGTATGCTATAGTTGGCTTAATAATTATCTGCTTTGGCATTGGATAAACTTACTTCCTTAACGCCAGCACGTAGGCGAACATAGTTCACCACAGATTCTTTTTTCTGTATTATCCCTGGTATTAGTACGGACTCTTTCAGGTGTAGGGTGAGTAGTTTCCCGTTGTAGTCATTAAAGATATGGTTTTATAGCTTTCCTTCTTTAAGAATGCTTTCCACTTGACACTAAGAGGCCCAATCTACGCGCCTATTTTAGCTGAGAGTAGAGATGGATCCATGTCTTTACTAAGAATATATGTGCAAAACTGAATGCTACTAACCACTTACTAGTTAAAAAGCAATTTGTAATAAGTGCGTGTCGGAAGAGTTACGATAACAGAGTACAAACAGTATGACGTAATAACGTCTAATTAAATTATCGTAAATTATAAACTGAAAGTCCTGGTGACGCAACATATAGTGACTAAATTATATCGGTCATTCTTTCAAACAGTAATGGGAATCACATGACAATTTTATCAAAATTTTACAAAACGGACACAAAAGAGAAATCAATGAGCCACAGGTATTATCAGGTATATCTTTAGTAGTGCAAGAATAAAAACTGTTCGTGACGGCTACATTTAATTAACGGTAAAAAGGTGGGGCGTAGATGTTAACCTAAATTCATGTAGTCGAGTAAGCAGGGAAAAAATGCTCACCAGAGCAGTTACCATGAAAATATTTGTAGAAAAAACAGCCGTAAACCACATCACGTCGGTGAGAAAATGACTGAAGTCGAGATGCCAAGTTCGGATCCTTCTTTGGATTTTGTCAGGGGCACTCAATTGGATATGTTATTTAATGCACGGACGATAAGGTAGATTTATAAATCGATTCTGACGAGAAAAATTTTATGACCCAGCAGAATTATGCAACTTTCCTAGCAGTTGACGTAGCTATAGATTCAATGTAGTCGTTGTTGAAAATGGAGGTCAAAGAGGTGCAGTGTGTTGCTTTGCTGGAGACTAGCATCAGCCATGGAGGACAGGAAAGTTTGTTTATGGTTGTTAAAAGACAACAGTTTTGTTTTGGAGGCATTCAAATTTACAAGCCATTTCCTACCTCAGTTAACCACTGATTAGAGGTCCGTTTCAACAGCAGCAGCCAGGTTTACTTTATTCTATTGAGATGGGGGTAAATGGTGGTGTCACCTACATAGATGCCTACATGGAAACAACAGGAAGATCATTGCTGAAGATTAGGTTGAAACTTATCAAATATTCCTAATCCATCAAGTTATAAATATTGAAGTAGACAGTAAAATATTACAATTAAAACTACAAACAACTGCACAAAAGCTAAGTTCGTAAACTCTTTATTTTTCAAAGACGACGTTATCAAGAAAAAACTATAAGTTTGTAGTTTGAATTAGCGTGTTTGTACAATTTCTATACATGTGACGAGATTATCGTAGAACGTCACATACGTATTAGGAAACAGTTGGAATTTTCATGGGCAAAAAATTTGACTACGCATACAGCTGTCTAAAACAATTAAGGCAAAAGCAGGGAAAAATCATTAGATTAATCTGGAGAGAGAGAGAGAGAGAGAGAGAGAGAGAGAGAGAGAGAGAGAGACAGACAGACAGACAGACAGAGAGAGACAGACAGACAGACAGACAGACAGACAGAGAGTACATATATTAATGCAATCAGATTCGCATATGAGTAGATGAAAAATGAAACAGAATGATGGTTGAAAATAGCGAGAAGAAAAATTCTTCACCAAAGTGATATTTTGAACTAAATGAAAAAGAAGATATAGAAATAACACACACACACACACACACACACACACACACACACACATAAAGACACACATACACGCACATATATATGTATATATAGAGAGATAAGGGCAGGAAGAGAGAAAGAAAAGGTGAAGAAATGACATGTATGAACATCAAGCGTGAAGAAATGGTAAAAATAAGAAATGTTAAAAAGAAAAAGAGAAAATAGATAATAGAGCAATAAGTAAATGTACAGAAATATAATACGAGTTTGTGTGTGTGTGTGTGTGTGTGTGTGTGTGTGTGTGTGTGTGTGTGTGTGTGTGTGTGCTTAAGAGAGAGAGAGAGAGAGACAGAAACAAAGAGAGAGGGAGACAGAAACAAAGAGAGAACAGCAAGAAAAAAGAGAAGAAATAGTTGAAAATCAGGATCTTTTTACAAGATCTTATGCACCGAATGTAAAGTATTTGGACGCAGGAGAAAATGTCGACAGGCTGCTAGAGCACCAAGACTTTATAGTTAAAATCTCCACTTTATCATCGCGAATCCAAGCATTCGTGAAAATATGTGGTATTTACATATGCACTAGAGAGTTGATTACATAACAATATTGTCAAATATCGTTTCATACACAGATTAGGTAAGTGCATCAGCAGTCATGCCGGTAATCCGCTTGCGTTCGATCCTCACTGGATGCTTCATACTTTCGACCTTGTACCACACCCAAGCTACGCCTAGAAAATCCCCATACTGGCAATATGGCGCTAACACTGGCGAAACGATTGCATCCATTGTCAGTGATGCAATCCGGTATTTTCAGCTACTCAAAATCATTCTAGACATGGAGTGTGAATCAGATTTAATTTATTAAAATAACAATGATTTATTGAAAGATAAACACTAGTTACTTCATTAAACTAGATTAATGCTATGTTGTTTATTTATGCAATTGTTATTATGATACGAGAACTGACTACTTTGATTCTAAACACCAGACCAAATCACTGTGAAATGTGCACCCAATATACAATGATTCAATGTTCATATGTATCTTTTGCAAATTCATTTTATTGCGTCTAATGAAAACTTAAAAATTTTAAAGAAAATACTTTTAATATGTTTTAATATTCCTTTGTTTTAAGTAACCTGAAAAGCAGACGTTAGTTAGTCATCCTTATTGTAATATATATATATATATATATATATATATGTGTGTGTGTGTGTGTGTGTGTGTGTGTGTGTGTGTGTGTGTGTGTGTGTGTGTAAGGTTGATGGTAAATTTTATTGCTATTTTTTATAGTCTTTTCAATCGTATAATCAACTATCAAAGTATTTCCCTGGTTCTCTATGATATTACGTCATCTTAAATAAATTATAATGATTATATACTTCATTATAATTGGGATTTTATTCAATTATTTGAGATCTTCAGTTTGTTACAGCTGTTGAATAGACAAGAAAGGCTTCATGAAGCTAAAAGAACGATACTCTGAAGGAATCTTGAAGAATACGCCGTATGTGAAAGAACTTCCAATTCCAATTTTGTGATTATTGCACTGCATCTACAAGAAGATGAACGCAGGTCGTACAGTAAAATCTATAATCGACTAATTTTCTCTGAAACATTCAATATGGGCGTATCTTTAAAATGAATCAGTTGATCACTGTAATATTGTACCGTGATAATTATTAAAAAAGAATTTCCATTGAATTCCATCAAACACTAAGAAGATTCATTTTACATCGAGATGCTGAAAGTCACCGTTTGCCTCGTTTTAGATGTTCGTAAGAAATCTAACTTTCAGTCCGAGTTACAATCTTGTTTGAAATTTGCATTTTTTCTGTGTTGAAAATAAAGAGAAACGTATTTGCTTTAACGTTCATTTCCTTATGTTTATGCGAATCCATTTTCGTAAGTTGTAAACTTTTTCTAAGACTTCTAAAAAACTTATTTTATTGGACAAAAAATAAATAAAAAAATAAAAAAATGCACTTATAAGATTTCTGAAACATTATGTAAAAGATAACGCTAGTAACATTTGTATGAATGTATTTATAAGGGTAGAGGCCATATTTGGAACTGTTTACAGACTATGCAAATCATTTGCGGTAAGCGTCTCAAGATACTGGGCTTTTGGCAATGGATCAAGGCTGGTGCTGAGCATCTACATGACTACGAACAAGGAGCTTAGCAAGGAGAACCTTGTTCATCTACCGGTGTTTGACGACCGTTCACACATATATATATATATTCAATGTGCAGGTCAAAAATTCATGAGAAATTAAGACGCGAAATTAAAATAATGGAGTATTTGTGAAATTGATGACTCATCTAGGAGAATTCGTAGAATGTATGTTATATATATATATATATATATATATATATATATATATATATATAATTTTAAGATAGAGATATAATATATATATATTTCTTGAATATTAAACACTTTTGTCTTACCGGTCGCTGAATGGCAAGTTTTTTGGCTGAGCTTTTAATCACCTGATGAATATTCATAAACGATCTCAAATTTAAAATTCTTGATAAACCAATGACATTCCTGCGCTTGTATATAAACACGCGCAACAAAATAAATCCTTACATTTGCCTTGATAAATCCATCAAAGAACTAAGAACAATTTTTACTCATCTTTTTATTCATATATATATATATATATATATATATATATATATATAGAAACTCACAAGAATTTCCTTTCTCGTAAACATTTCTCGATGATGTTGCATATAACGACATGATTATTCTCCAGCCTATATATATATATATATATATATATATATATACGCTGGAGAATAATCATGTCGTTATATGCAACATTATCGAGAAATGTTTACGAGAAAGGAAATTCTTGTGAGTTTCTAATAAACTAAAAGAACTTTCGAAGACATTTGATACTGAATTTCTTGGAGTCAGTTCATTCTAATTTGGCATTTGGCTTTCGTACCATATCGTCATTAATTGTTTCTGCGAAAACCACTAACTCTTAAGTAAACAGAAGAAAGCTGTGACATGCTGTGATATGATATCAACATTACTAATCATTTTACCTTCTGCGTTAAACGTGGAAAACCATAGTTATAAAATCTTTTTAGAGATTTTAACATGAACGCCTTGTGGTTTTTGTCAACTGCATTGGAGCAATCAAGAATCTCAAAGTGATTCTTCTATATCGCCATTACCTCACTATTAGGAAATTGACACAACATATTGGGCCGTAGACGAATCACACAAAAATGATTTACATTCCCATGATCGTTAATGATCGTGTCCAGATGTCTCTGGCTAGATTCGTCCGTGAAAACAAACATTAATTGTGTTTTTTTTTTTTTTTTTTTTTTTTTTTTTTTTTTTTTTTTTTTTTTTTTTGCTTACTAATCCCGTTAATTATCTACAGATTCAATGGATCATTGTGGCCCGTATTCTTACCTTTGTTGTCTGACCCATTAGATTTCGATCGGTAAGCTTTCTGGCCCATCTCAGCTCTATGTTGCGTCTGGTAATTTTTTTCTATCTCCCATTCCTCACGCGGATGTGTTTTTTTCTTTAAGTATTTGAAAGATTATTATTATATCTAAAATGATACTATTTGGAGATGTGTGTGTGTGTGTGTGTGTGTGTGTGTGTGTGTGTGTGTGCGTGTCTGTGTGTATGTGTGTATGTGTGTGTGTGTGTGTGTGTATTAAGCTTCACTTATTTCAACGCAAAAGATGAAGAATGCTATATCCAGCATCGCGCTGTGTTAACAAAGTTACGCTATCAGATCTTCTGCTCCTATAGAAAACAAAAAGCGCTGAACTGAGCTGCTGATTAGGCGCCTGGTTTATACTGCGTCGAATGTTGGTTTTGATCTGAGCTAGTGTCACTCGATTGTTATCATGGACAATTCTCGCCAGAGGCTTATGACCTTGGGAATTGAGGAGCCGTTGTTGACCACACAGAAAGAGCAATACAATTCTGTGTTTTAAGCATTATGCAAAAGTGTTTGACAAAAATACGACACAAAGGATTTTTGGAACTGCTACATAGCCATGACATATTTTTAGAAGAATATTAAAATAATCCAGAACCTATACTGGCAGAAAACCGCCTGCATACGGATAGAAAATGAATTCAGTAAATATACAAAAAAGAAAGGGTGTAGTTCAAGGGTTTGTCTTCCCATCAGACTTATTTAACCTATAGAGTGAGACGATTCTGAGATAATTAGAAGTCATACAGGATTTATTAATATTGGACACAATCTTAAGAATATAAGATATGCAGATGACTCATTAGCAGACACGAAAAGAAAACCACAAAGACTCCTACAGAAGGAAGTGAAGGAAAGCGACTAAACATCAAATGTAGACAGAAAACCGAATGCATGGTCGTTAAGCAAAAAGAATAGCCTAACACAAAAATGACAAATTTGAGATACCGAAATCAAATACAACTATCAAGAAAGGGTTTTAACAGTGTGACACATAAATCCGAAGGCGCATTGGCATACTTCAAAATCTAACCAAAGTAGTAAGAAAGAAAAATTTCGTTAGAAACGAAAAAAAAAAAAAGAGTACGAGACTTTTTTGTAATATTAGTCCTCCTATATGGCAGTGAATGCTGGACAATCTCCACACAAAAGAAAAAGAGGCTTGAAGCAACAGAAATGTAGTTGTACAGAATGATGTTGAGAATACCATGGGCCGAATAGGAGAGCGACGACGAAGTTCGAGAGAGAATAGAAACAAAAAGGACACTTTTATTTAAAATCAGTAAGAGACAGTTGAAATTTCAAGGGCACTTAAACAAGAAAAGTAGCCTTGTAAAGTTTGATACTCACAGGACATATTGAAGATAAGGTGGGGAGCGAACAAAAGCGCAAAACATATCTGCCGAGCTTTAGCTAATGAATAGCGGAGAAATTTATTGACTACTAGAAAGGACAGGAAATTGTGGAGAGTCATGATCGCCAACATTCTGAAGACACGACACAGAAGAAGAAGAGTTGGCCACTAAAATATTCACAATACTTTTTTTACCAAATACTCCAGGCGTACACATGACACCATAGGTCAAAGCATGTCAAATGTCCTCACAGTCACCCATCTATTTGCGCCTACTATGATGCCCTGTTTGAAATAAAATAATACACGTCGCTTTGCAGTGAACAACCTAGCCGATGTTCACACTGATTCAATAGATGTCAGATTTGAGGGTTAAAACCGGAAAAATTAAATGTTATCGAACAAAAAATAAAAAAATAAAAAAATAATAAAAGAATAAAAAAAATGCGCAAGGGGTGATAATTTATTTCAGTGGATGTTGTGAGTGATCATAGATAGAATTTATGTTGTTTTTGTCAAAAGTGACCTTTCAAGTATTGTATGTAATTCTACTAGAAATCATCTTCATCTTCAGAAAAATATTTAGTTATAAGATTATGTTGTCTGGTTTCTTTGGGTACTTGAAGAGAAATGGTTTGTATTGTGGTGATACCAGGGACCGGATGTTTGCCCTCAGAGGTCCAGATAACAAATGACCAAAACTGGTCTTTGCGCATCTGGGTTTCACGCAGATGTTCCGGTGGAAAACCAAAAATAAATAAATATCAAATTCCTTTTACGGACCCTTTTCGCAAGCTGATGTGAATTTTGTTTATCGTCCAGTTGGAAGCCCAGAATTAAATCAGGGTGTGAATTCCGAAATGACTTGTTTGGAGCTCCAAAGACGAAATAAAAGGCCGACACAGAAAGCATCGCCAGTTGAGAAAAATACGAGAATAATTAACATATCCCTTAAACCACGTCAAGTGATCGCATCATGCTTGCCTCTCCTTTCTCTCTCATCTTCTTCTTCACTGTTCACTGAGCCACTTACCCGATGGACTGAGCGGAGACATCAAATACACTCCTAACAAACGAACGCTAACACATACATACGCACAAACTCTTTTCGGCATTTACTGCTATGAACATTTTTAACGACCTTTGTATCAACCAGAAGACATTACTTTTATTTGTAAAAAACCTTAATTGATATATATATATATATATATATATATATATATAGTGTGTGTGTGTGTGTGTGTGTGTGTGTGTGTGTGTGTGTGTGTGTTGTTTCTATACACAATTTGATTTTCTTGTTTTATACCCCACCTTATAGTGGGCTATCTACTAACAAGGCCAAATTCAGTTAATCTGTTTCTACACGCGAATACACTTCACTATAACGGATAACCCACTATAGTATCAAGACGTGAATATGAGGAAATAATTCCTCCCCATTTGTCCATCTTATCAGTGCTGTGTTAAGAAAAACAAATGAAATCCAAATTAGATCAATTGTTAGCGCCATAGACTGGAAATTGAAAGATCTAGTGTTCTGTTTTATTTTAAGAGTCGATGAGACTATTTAGCATGAATCTTTAAAAGAAATAATAATTCTGAATTTAAAAAGGAAAAAAAAGGGGGTTTATTTAATAAAAAGTTGATCTATCTATCTATCTATCTATCTATCTATCTATCTATCTATCTATCTGAATGATGACAAAAGAAACCTGGATTTCTGGTTGCGGAACGAACTGACAACATCTGTTTTGCATAGGTGCAAGTTAGTTTTGTGTTGCCACTTCTTTTGAACACCAGAAAGTTTTGAAACTTAAATGCTTTTGATGTAAAATAACAAATATCACCGTATATTTTATCAACCACTGAAAATCGAATAAAATATGTGTTGGTATTATATGTGACCCATAAAAGTGGTAGTCTATCAGAAACGTAATCTAGTTTATTGTTTCTTTCAAGTATTGCCCCAAACATTCTACGATGATTTATTTTATTAAAACTATTTACGATGAGTTTTGCATTCTTTTAAATTTATATTTATTCATTGAAAACTGGTCATGAATAAAGATTTATGCACGGTTTATGTAAAATATATATCAGCAAATGTAAATTTGCATTAAACAGTATGTATTTATTTCAAAGACAGTAAACAATGGACATGAAACGTAAAAACATTACAAAAATATGTATATAAAGTAACAGTAAATGTTTAGCATATCGTTAACCCACTTCTTCTGTCATTGATGGCAGAGTTTTTATTAGGATTTTACTCCGAATCTCGAACGCGTTGCGATTCAACGAAACTGGCTGCATCAGCACAGTTCATTTTATTATTACTTTTTTTTTACGTGAAACACCAATTCTTCTCTACGAATTGACCTTAATGGCAGAAATTTGTTCCTTAGCAAAATGTATAACAGTTACTGCTAGCGACACGGATATCATTTTTTTTTTTTTTACTAAAATTCTTTAATTTCTCATAGTAGGCTACTAGAAGTATTTTCACGATATCTCACGTATACTTTGTGAGAAATTGGTATTAACATATCTTTAAAAAGACATATAGACACAATCCATGAGCTTTAAACAAAGCATGTAAGTGTCATTTGTGCGCGTATATACATAACATTGCCTCATGTATGCAGCTAAAATATTATTTTCGGAATGCATTTCATACGCTTCTTTATGTTGTGCTTATTTCCTACTTTTTATATGCGTATGTCCAGCTGTATGAATTATATTGTTTTATTTACGCAATGAGAGATTTGGGTACACATTACATTGTCTTGTGTGTATATTTTAACATTGCCTTGTGTACGCATTTATGAAATTATGTGTATTTATTATATTCATATCTATGCATAAAAATACACATTTATTGTACTTCTGAGAATTTATTATATGCCATGTATAATTTTTCATTTTTATTTTGATATATATTTTTTCATTAGCAAACGTATTAACTATATACCTTACGGAAACAATTAAAATAGTCAACGTAGATATTAGTATATTGAAACAATTTCTGTCATTTAGGGAGGTGTAGATAAATCTGATTGCTGCTGGAGTTGAAGAATTTGAGAACCACAGATTTGCTCAAGATGAGCTGAAACGATCTTTTTTTTTTTTTTTTTTATAAGCGTTTCACCCCGAGCAAGGCATGTCACTGCCACTACTGTGCAGGGGGCTACGTAGAGTGGAGAAAGGCTGGTTAAATATAGGAAATAACAGAGGGTGGGTGATAGGCGGGTGAGGATACCGAGAATGAGGGTTGGGTAGATGAGAGTGTTGTGAGAATAGTTGGGAGTTAGTGTGATAGGAGGTGTCTATTGACCCTACATTTAAACACCTGGAGATTGTAACTGTCGGGAAAGCAGACTTGTGGAAGGGAGTTCCACAGGCGGGAAACGCGAGAAAAGAAGCTGTTGGAGTAGAATTTACGGTTACATCTTATTTGTTTAACTGTAAAAGGGTGGGACCTAGTTGCTAATCTAGTATCTCGTGTAAATTCGTGCTTAGGCGGCACCAGTGATCTAAGCTCATCGGAGCAGAAGCCATGAAAGTACTTGTAGAAGAGGCACAGGGAAGCTACATCACGCCGGTGTGAGAGCGGCTGCAGCCGGTCTGCCAAGTCAGTATCAACCACGTTACAGATCCTCCTTTGTATTTTGTCAAGAAGCCCAAGGAGAGCAGCAGGGGCACCCGACCAGATATGGCAGCAATATTCAATACACGGGCGGATGGTAGATTTGTATATGTGCAGAATAGTTTCAGGAGGGAAAAATTTCCGGGCCCTGCACAGAGAGCCGACTTTCATAGCAGCAGATTTGGCAATGGATTCAATGTAGTCATTCCATTTGAGGTCCGCCGAAAGTGTAAGGCCAAGGAGGCGTAGTATTTTACTCTCTGGGAGGCTAGCCTGTCCCATGCTAATGGGAGGTAGATGCGATTGTCTATGGTGGTTAGTTGATAACAACTTTGTTTTGGAGGCATTGAAATTTACCAACCATTTCCTACCCCAGGTCACTACGGATTGGAGGTCCCTTTCAAGTGCGGCAGCGAGGTTCACTTTGTCGTCCAGACCTGGTTTCTGATCGATGCGGGAGTAGATTGTTGTGTCGTCGGCATACATGCCAACTTGGGATCTAATGGTGTCGGGGAGATCATTAATGTAGATCAGAAATAGCGTGGGACCTAGGATAGAACCTTGAGGGACGCCCGCGTTCGTCTGGTAGTTTTGGGAGGCATGCCCATTTAATACCACCTTTAATGTGCGGTTAGAGAGGAAGGACTGGATGAGGTCAAACAGATGTCCAGTTATCCCATAGCTCCGCAGTTTGCACAAGAGGCCAGCATGCCAGACCCTGTCGAATGCTTTGGAGATATCCAAGGCAACGGTTCGAGCTTCACCATTCTTGTCGAGTGCCTGGTATATGTACTCGGTAATGGTCGTTAGCATATCAGCAGTAGACCTGGTGAAGCGAAACCCATACTGTTTGTCAGAGAGAAGCCCGTTGGTCATAAGGTGCTGAATCACCTCGGCGTTGATAATGGCTTCGAAAACTTTGCCAAAGATTGGAAGGAGACTAATAGGACGGTAATTGGCGGGGTCTGAGGGTTCGCCAGAATTCTTAAATATAGGTACTACGCAGGAGGACTTCCAACAGGCAGGAAAGCAGGAAGCAGATAGGCAGAGGTTATAGAGTTTAGAGAGGACAGAGGAGAGTTCTGGGGCACATTTCTTCAGTACTATGACTGGGATTCCGTCACCGCCGCTCGCTTTGTGTGGGTCAAGTTGCGCAATTATCTTGGCGACCAGCGAGGGTGAAATGTGGACGTTATTTAGTTGAGCCTTAGTTCTGGGTGGGAAGTCTCGTGTAGGTATTCCTAACGAGTCCAGTGTCGAATTGGTTGAGAATTTACGGGCAAAGCATTCAGCCTTGTCGGCTGGGGAGGTGAGAACTTCAAATTCATTGATTAGTGGGGGTATTGAAGTCTTGTTCCTGCTGAGCACGCTTTTGCAGTGACGCCAGTAATCTTTGGAGCCAAACTTAGAGGATGCTATGCGTTGCCTAATTCTGGTAGCAAACGCCCTCTTGGCTTCGTTCAGTACTTTTTTACACTTGTTCCGTGCTGAGGTGAAAAGGCGCCTGTTTTGGTTCGACGAGCAGCTTCGATAGAGCCGGAAGAAATGGTTCCGGTGGGCAATAGCGGCCGAGCAAGCGGGTGAGAACCAGGGGGACGAATTAGGTTTTAGTTGGAATTTTCTGGCAGGGATAAAAGCATCGATGCCAGCCTTAACCCAAGAGGAGACTTCGGAGGCGCAGTCTTCGACAGGAAGATCAAAGACGTTGTTCCAGGGGACGTCGCAGAGGAAGTCCCTGAACGAGTCCCAGTCGGCTCTTTGATAGCAGTATGATATTCTGCTGGTCTGGTTTTCTTGGGTAGAGTTAGTGCGGATTGATATGTTTACGGAGACTACGGCGTGGTCAGAGTTTCCAAGGGGGCAGAGTTGCCTGGTAGTGCAGGAGTCTGGGATGGAGGTAAAACAAAGGTCGAGTAAAGAGTCCCTTCCGTTAGGGTTTTTAGAGAAACGCGTGGGGAAGTCCACCACTTGCGTTAGAGCTTGGGCTATTGAAAAGTGCATGGTGCGAATCCCAGCAAGGTCGGTGGCTGAGTTTTCAAGCCACTTGGTGTGGTGGGCGTTAAAATCGCCAAACACAAATATATGGGCAGATGGGTGAGAAGAAATGGCCCTGTCGATGTTAGTCGAGATGCAATCAAGTAACGTACAGTCAGAGGAGGAGGGGGAGCGGTAGAGGAAGAAGAGATAGCTAACCGAGCTTAGAAGTGAGAGACGGAAGCACATGAAGGAATGATCAAGGGATTCAAGAGATGTGACCCTGGCTAGGGGAGTTGTTCGCTGACATATACACCAAGCCCATGCATATGGACATTGGAGTCCTTCCTGAAGAGAGGAAGGTAACCAGGAACGAACAGCTCTGAAGAGGGGATAGAAGGGTCAAGGTTAGTCTCACATATAGCTAAGATATCGGGTGAGTTAGTTAGAAGGAAAGACTCTACACTATTAAAATTACTGCGAATACCTCGTATATTTGTGAAGGTAACGCAGATAGGTTTGGGCGATTTACGACTAGCTGGTTTAGGCTTGCTATTTTGTTTGTTAAATTTCATGCTGTTTGTAGTTGTGGATTGAGAGAGGTCTAGAGTAGGGTCAGATGGTCGTTAATTGCAGACATCAACCCTCACAAAGGAGTCCTATTCGTGTGATGAATGTGGTCGTGTTCGCATCTCGAGGGTAGGCCTTCTCAGTCATAAATATGGATACAGAAACACCTACATCTACCAATATGATACCCAGCAAGACTTTTTGTGTTGCATTTTTAACAGCAAAATGTGTAGCTCAGACGGTGGACTCGGAATCATAAAACTAAACATTAAGGTAAAACGTGTTTTTTTTTTTTGGATACACGCCTGTACTCAGCGTGGAATAGCTTGCAGGTAATTTACGTGTCTTATGAGGCATTTCAGACATCATCAACGGCATTGAAATCATCCCTAAATGGTTAGTTTGAGAGTTAATCTTAGAAATGGTCTTACTCGGTCACAAGTTAACTTCCACAATATCTATCTATCTATATATCTATTGAATAATTAATACATTTGTCTTTTAATCCCACATTATTTATTATTACTATGTTTATGCGTTGTGGTTTATCGGATATCGACTTGGAATGAGAAATCGGAGAGACGAGTTTGAATTCCAGTCGAATTCGTTTTATTCACTTACACATAAATACTCTTGAGAAAGACATTAATTTATTCCTTCTCCCTCCGGGATTGGGGTGAATAGCAGGACAGATTGAGTTTTATATCCTTGGTTGTCAACCAGTCAACTGCAGAAAGTAATGGCAACTTACTGCGGGAAAATCTTCTGACTAGTCAGTTCATTCTGAAAAAAGGGACATGATCGCCCGAAGTGTGTATCACGTATGGCAATTAACTGATATTTAGTAGATACTCAAAAACATGTACCCACTAACTTTTCATTTATGTCAGGACCTTAAATAAATTCTCGCTGATTTTTCATGAAATGTAATGTCATATTTGCAAAAATTAGTAAGAAACATGTCACTGAAAGTATTATCTATCGCTAGCCACTATTTTTCCCATCCTTCTAGAAGCATTTAAATTCCCCGTCGAAAAACATGTCTTTTGAAGCTAATCGCAAGTCGACCCATTTTTTTGACATCTTTATAAGAATAAAAGGTACTGCTTCGCTAGGTCATGTGCCATCGATCGGAACAAGTAATAATTGGACGGGTCAATGTCTGGTGAATACGGCGGTTGGGGTAGGTCTTCCTATTTATGTATTTCTAAGTATGTTTTCACCCGTATTCCAAACATGTGGACTAGTGTTATCACTCTGCAAAATCACAAAATCGTGTCTCTGCTCATATAGCAGCCGTTTTTCTTCAATGCTCGATTCAAACGTATCAATTGTAGTAGATAGCTTGATGGTTTCGGACAGTTTGAGCAGATCTTCATAAACTGCACCTAGCTGATCCTATCAAATGCAGAGGCAGAAGCTTCGAATCATGGATATTCGGCTTTGCTGCCGGTGTTGATACATGGCCGAACTTATATTCTACAATTAGGGTTATCGTAGTGTATCCACTTTTCATCGCCGGTCACGATAGGATGAAAACAACTTTCCTTTTCTGCCGTTGAAACAGCTGTTCACACGTGACAATACTATCAAATGTTTCGAAACTTGTTTAATCAACTCCTAATGATTCTCCAATTCAGCTTGCGCCTGACCTGAGTCTTCATGAAGTAATACCTCCAATTATTCGTCTTCAAACTTTTTCGGTGTACCAAAGCGTTCTTTATTTTCAACATAAAATCATTATTTCTGAAGTGTCTAAACCAATCTTCGCATGTTGTTTCCGGCAGAGAATGGTCGCCGTAAATCTCAACAATTATTCTGTGCGCTTCAACTGCAGATTTCTTTTGAATAAAGTAGTGTAGTAAAATTCTCTGAAATACACTTTCTTTGGCACGAAATGCAACATGTTTAACGCTATGAAAAACAAAGTTACACTTCGGCAAAATGACATACACTGAATTTCAAGCTTGCTTATAATGCTTATAGATACTTTAACATCTCAAACTACATGCACGCAGTTCTGGGAACGCCATCTGTTGGAAAATAGCGAGAATTTATTCAACGTCTTAATATATATATATATATATATATATATATATATATATATGTGTGTGTGTGTGTGTGTGTGTGTGTGTGTGTGAAGTGCTACCCAAAAGGAAATTGAAACAAATTTGTTCTCAGGTTATCCAGAGTAACTAGTTTTCCAGGGTTTCACCGATTATTTTGTACATGTTTTAATTATCTTAAAAAAAAACATTGTTTGCTTTCCATCAGCATGGCTGATGCTAACCACCAGCAGAAGTTTGTACCTGATCGGTCTCACATGTAGTGGAATAACTATATTGAATTAATTGCTAGGTTTGCTGCTAGAAAAGTATGTTCACATGTCGTGATAGACTTTTTTCTCGTCAGAATCTATCTTGCATATTTATAAATCTACTATTCGTCCGTGCATTGAATATTGCTATCACATTTTGTCTGGTACTTCTGCTATATATCTAGAGATTCAAAATTCACAGAATTATCTGTCGCTCTTGACTTGCCACTTTTCCAGCGCTGTAAAGTAGTTTTCTGTGCCTTTTGTATAAATATTTTATTTAATTATTCTCATTTCTCTTTGGTATCCTGACATCACGAATTTAAGCGCAGTACTAAATTGATAGCTAGGTACCATAATTGCTAGATGCAACATTAATTTCTATACTAATAATTTATTCTCCCACATTTATCGCTTGTAGAACTCTATTCCGACTTCTTTGCTTTCAAGTCAACTCGGAACTTTCAAAAATTTACATGCAATATCAATCATCACCTTCTGTCTTCCTGAATCTTGTTCTTTTATTCTCATCTCGCTATCATTCATTCTCAGTAATTGCTTGTGTCTTAATAATTTTTATTGGCTTCCTTGAGGTGAAATAATTAAAAAAAATTTTCCCGAGAAACAAAGAAATTAATTTTCTATCATTTTTTTTCTGACGAATTTTTTTATTCTCTGTTTGAATTTTTCCGCACTTTTTAATAGTACCTCATAGATGCATGTCTCAAGTAGGGCGTGCTAAACTGATACAAATATTGTTTCCTTAGTCTGAAGATATGGGTACAAGCCATGTAATAAGTACGTAACCTTGCTTAAGGACCCAACCTTTATATTATACACATATATACCAACCAACGCCCAATTTCACTGACAATTTTAAACAATTTATCTCTAGAATTTAATGCGTCCATTGACTAAAATGGGCCATAAAAATAATGCCTCATGTCATTATACTAGAAAACACTTAATGCAGACGAGGAATAAAGATTATGAAGACGGTACCGGACGTTTAGTTTGTGGCTTAGTCAGCCGACCGGATACTGCGAAAATGAGGGCTCCCTAGTTTGCAGAATTGGTGACATTTATTTCAGCTTACTGCCAATAGTATCCTTTGTTTGTGCCATGAGGTGGATTGTCATTATTTGGCTAACAGTTTACGTCATGGGAAACACTCGATTACACTTTGGCTACAAAAAGAAAGGACGCCGAAATGAAAATCTATTAACAGCTACAAATAGTAATAATAATAATAATGATATAATGACATTTTCCATTGATCCGTTTTTGTAAAAAATAAAAAAATTACCCATCACCCCGCAAAAAAACCCTAAGATCACAATTAATTAAAGCTTTTCGTAATGTATAAACCGAACTTCTAAATACAATTTTTATATTTTTTAAAGGCAAGGGCTACCAGAAATCCCTTCAATGAGTTTATACTTTTCTAATGAATCCGAGTGCTCTAACAACTACTGGAATTATTGATGTTTTCATATGCAACATTTTTGAGGCTCCCACTTCAAGTTGCTTGTATTTTGATACTTTTCAAAGATATATCTATAGCGACTGCCATGTCAGTAAGAAGGCATATTCTGTTCTTGTGGTTTTTGATCACGATGTATGGTTGATTAGCTTTGTCTATGCATATTGTACAGTCCCATAGAATTGTTACAAGTTCTATTATTATTATTATTGTTATTATTATTATTATTATTATTATTATTATTATGTTGCCATTTTTTTTTTACTTTCGACCTCATGAAAAATGTGTTTCGAAAGATGAGATTAAAAAAAAAACAAGAAAAATAAATAACCGTAACTAATTGTACAAATAATCTTTGTAAATATACTGAGGAAAGTGTAGGTTTGAAATGAAACAAATTAAAGAGTCATTAGAATTCAAACTGAAAAACTTAAGCGTTTTAGCACGAGGAAAATATATTTGTTAGTGGCTTACCTATGATGGGGTGGTAATTTTTTTATTCTTTCTTTCTTTTTATTCATTTTGCCCCAAACAAGACGATGAAGCTACTAAGACATAAGATGTTATAAAAAATAAAGGAAAATAAGGAAACGTTTCTGAGAAGAGACGACAGTAAAAGAACAAGTTTCAAAGTGACAAGGTTGCGATTGCTGTTGCATTTCAATTTTTTAAAATCCTAGTTGATAGGAAAGCAATAATCTGGAAGAGAGTTCCATGAACGAGAAGTAAGAGAGAGAAACTATTAACGTAGAACTGATGAGACCTGACTTTCCATCTAGTACTGCACTCAAATTCATTAAATAGTTTCTTGAAAAAGTCATTTTTCGTAGAAGTATTCAGAAGAATAAGAACAGTGAAGAAATTAGTGTTTTGAGGACAAATTGTGAGTGCGAGAATCAGTTTTAAGACTGAGGAAAATATCTGGGATTTAATGGGATAGTCAGTTAAAACTAAAAGTAAGTAATGTAACGACGCAGATACATGAAACAATATTAAGACTCTAAATTGAAAACAAATGATAAAAAGATGATACGTTGGTGAAACAATTTAAGTATTTTCATTCTCTTAGATTGATTTTTGAGCGATAAGCGATCCAGAAAGCAAGATATGTTTGAACCAAGATTTTAACATACTCGGTCATGTGCAAAGCACACGGTAGTGCAGTTTTGTTGGCTTAAACCTAATGTTTATTGTCTTAAATATATGTTTTCTGATCACATCAGGTGGTTTTGACAAGATACTTTGATTCACCGAATGTGACAGACAAGAGATATATCGGAAAACAAACTAGCATAAACTGGTACGAGATATTCCCTAAGTATAAAAAGAGAACACTTGATCCTCCATGATTGAATACGAGGATTGTTTCGAAATTCCGAGAGGTTTACTGATACTTGAAGAAAACTACCTTTGCTCCAAAAGAGATCGAAATATTAATCCATCTTAAGTAAATGCAGCAAATTAGCTCAAAGATAACAAGAAAATAGTCATGGCAAATTAAAAATCCATACTATAAGACTCTCGTTCGTCCGTGGGAAGTCAAGGAGGCTTACTGTCCAAACGACCTCAGTCTGCATTTATAATATCAGAATACAACAGAGATTATTATAGAAACAATGTACGAGTGAATTGAACATCCAGACCAAATGCATCAGCCTAATAAGTAATCATAAAAAAAGAAAAGAAAACTTGTCATATCGTAGATCTGGCTGTGTCAGTGAACCACAGAATAAAAATGTAAGAAAAAAAAAAACAAAAAACAAAAAAACAAGCTTGGACTTCGCCAGTGAACTGGGAAAGCTTGTGGTCCGAAGCGAGAATAATAATAATATGACAGTCATCTGTGTACTTCTTTGTCTTTCACATTGAATCGTTTTCAGTAAAAAAAGAAATTTACGTACTTAAATTTTAATACATCGAGTCTAAACTAATACATTCGCATAAAGAAAAGTCACTATGTAAATGTAAAAGCACTCGTAGGTTTTATCGTTTTTTTTTTTAGAGAAAAGTAAAATCCTTGTTTCAATGGGAAGTACCACATAATATAGAAGATATAGTTTTCTAGAAAGGTGTTGATATATTTTTTTAAAGGTACAGTTAAACAGAAAGAATAACTTTTCGTTAATTTGAAAAATTGAAGATGCTACACTTGGATATACTAATAAAGTTTTAAGATAAGTAAAAGAAAAGTTCATTATTATCTCGCTTTAGTAGCAAAGATATTTTCAGATATGATGGTTAAAGTGTACTGAAGAAAGAAAGAAAGAAAGAAAGAAAGAAATAGAATTCGCGGTCATATTTCCTGATGCGGTAATCTAAATAAGTCGAACAAGATTTAACCAATCAAATTGAAAAGACCGCGAAATTCTTCCGTGCGTCACTATCACCCAACACCGTTTCTGACTCAAAGCTCACACTCTCCTCAAAGAGCATTTCAAATATTTTTTCAGCACCTAGACTTTCTATTTCTGACAAAGGATAACATATACTTCTTTATATACATGCAAATCTGGCTATACGTCAAACATAGAAAACGGGCCCGAAACTATTTCAAATATTTACTTGTTCATTTATTTATCAACTTATTGACTTAACTCATTCACATTTTTGTATTTATGTGGGTGGCGTTAATTTTAGTAACTTTTTGGTAAAATGTTTCTATTCATAGTTTCAGAATGTAACTTAGAGAACAGTTCTATTACCTACTGTAGAAAGTGTATTTTTACGACTTATTTTGTATAATTTTGAAAAGAGATTGCATTTAAGAGCCCATTTTCCGTGTTATCAACGGAATATTCTGCCCTGTTTTGAATATAACAGGGCAGAACCGCGTTCTCACAAGAACGGAACATGACACAAAGCAGTGTTTAAAGTGGCAAATCCTGTGTACATAACCCGAGGGTCAAATATTGTTCAAGCACCCTCGGCATTCACACGTTTAGAAACACTTCAGTTGCAAGGGATGGCACTACTTAACAGGTTCGCTTGTAATACAAAAACATGTTTTTAACAATATTTGTGAGGATCGAAAAGTTTGGATTTTTATCATTTTTGAAGTTGGGCAACTCCTATTCATAATGTAGAGTTTTAAATCGATATCTGATTTTAGGAAAAGGGATATTTTCAGTTTTGGGCGTCAGCGTCTAGGCAATAGTTAAATGCTATACTGTTTTCTAAAGGAAGATCATGAAGAAATCAAGTTTCGATTTAAAATTTTTCAATTTTCTTGAGATATTGGTACATAGTTGACATGATGAATTGTGCTCTTTTAGTGACTATTTCTTTAAAAGATCTTATCCAAAAGATGCTTTCAAAAGTAAGTGAATCTCACAGGCAAAGCTTATGAGAAAAACCAGTTAAGCTTATTAGATTTACTAAATCAATGTAGGATAAAGCAGACTGAAACAACTTCAGATCTTTCACTGCGGAAGATTCCTTTTAAGTTTTCTTCAAAAATAGAGCTTCTAGAAATTTCATGCATAGAAAAATACCAGCAAAAACCAAATAACCAGTCTTGGTTCACGGCAGAATGGGCTGCAGTCCACTGTAACAACTACTACATCTCTACCACAGAGAACGGTGTAGTAGGACACTTGTTGAATTTTGAACTGCCCCTAATCATAACCAGAGAGTTTTAGGAATTCAGTCGGTCCAAGCTCAGGTTCCAAACAAAATACTTGGTTTTCTGCGAGTTCTAGAAAAGTTTGAATAAAATTCTCAATAGAGGCGATGCGTAAGTGACAAATGTCACAAATGTCTCTGAGGTTATTTTATCTTCATATAACAAGATGGGGCTCTTTGCAATGAAATTTGCTTCTCATTCTACGTTGGATGATAAAGACCACATCTTACGTAACTTCCATATTCCGTACAAATTTTGTAACAAATATCACGGCACGTAAAGTTTACAGACTTAATAAAAGTCTTGGCTCTAAGAAGGCTACCGGTCCGGATAGATTTCCGGTGGTTCTTAAGAACATCAGCCTAGAGATATCTTCAATCTTAGTAAAGCTGTTTAACTGCTACCTGAAGGGGAGATGCTTCCTAAGTATATAGAGGCGCCAACTGTGTGCTCTGTTTTGAAGAATGCGGGTGAACGCTAATCCCTATTGCAATATCGACCCATTAACCTCCTTAAGGTTATTAGAAAACTCTTCGAGAATCAGCAAAAATTTTAGTGAAGACCTCAAAAGGAGCAACTCCACCTAAGTGATAATCAGTATGGATTTCATTTTGCTAGCTTCACAGCTGATGTCTTTAATGCTATTACACACAAACTCAGCGGGGCACTAGACAATAAATTAACAACGTTGACAATCGCCTTAGCTATATATATGGCTTTTGGTAAGATATGGCATCGTGGTTACTTCATTAACTCTCCAGCTATGGAATTTTTGGAAAAAATGCTCAATTGTTACATGCTTGCTAACTGGTAGGCCGATGAACATTGTTGTTTATAACCAGTCATTAAAAGCCCATGAGATCAATGGCAGAGTTCCTCAAGGTTCTCTCCTTTCTACCCTTCCCTCTTTGTGTTTTGTATTAATAATCTGCTTAAGAACATAATCCAATCTTTAGTGAATATCTTTGCAGTTTATAAGTTCATCTCTAAAAATCCAGATGACCAGAACCTGACAGTTTATCTCGTCTGTGTTAGCCATGGTGACTTAATGGAGGAAGGACTAACTTGTAAAATTCAATATGTCCAAAACCAAACTAGTAACCTTCCACCATCATGAGTAGAACCTGAAGTTTCACCTATTATTGCTGAAGATACTGGTAAACTTGTCGGTTCCTTGTATAGTCCCAGTAAATATCTGACGCCTCCTTCCAAATCAGACCAAAAATGGAGTTTTGTTTCCATATCTGGGATGAAGCTTCCTACTCCTCTCTTGCTTGTTTTGATAAAATTCAAAATCATCTACGCGGCTTCGTCAGTAATGAATTATTTTCCACCCTACAACCTTTTTTCGCAAGCCTCTCGCTACTCTATTACTATTTTCATGGTAAGTATCCTAATATTCCTTAGATTTACCAATCTTGACCTTTCTAGCTATGACCTACTGTGTCATGTACACGGGGATGAAGCATCCTCCGAAATAAGTGTTACATTGTAGAACAGAACCCTGGTAGAATGTTTTTTTTTTCGATCGCTACAATCTTCCTTGGGAAAGGTATGAATCCGTCTCTTCGCTCGAGTTATGTGTTAAATAATAGGACAGATTAGGTTCTATAGCCTTGGCTGGCAACCAGTCTACCGCAGAAAGCAATAGCAACCTACTGCGGGATAATTTTCTGCCCAGTCAGTCATATCTCGAAAGAGACATGATCGCCCAAGCGTGTATCACGTATGGCATTTAACTGACTGACAAACTTAACCTCTTCCAGTTTAAGGTTAACCGTTATTTTTCCAACATAACCTCATAAATTACACTTCCTGCTCTTTTTGTTACGCCCATACAACATCATACTTAAATACTATCTTGAGTGGTTCTTGGGTCTTATATTATGTGAACATTAGTAAAAACAAATATAAGCAATTAGATTGCACACCTTTTACTTTCCTGAATCAATGACAGAAAATAGAACAGAACACAGGAAGATTTGGTCTCATGCCTTTTATAATGACACTGGCAAAGTCATATAAGCAGTGTTAAGCGTAATTCAAATTATAGAGACAGGTGTATAGGGGTGTGTGTGTTTGTAATGGAAGAGAGCGAGATAACAATGTCATCATTCTATATTTTAACAGCATTAGAAAATGCATACACACTTTCATTTGCATATATATATATGCATGTATGGCTATTGACTAAGCTTATCTTAGTACGACACAGAACAAAATGGCTGCAGGAAAAGTATTGGGTTGTCCGGAAAGTTCATACCGATTTTTTTTTTGTCATTCATGTTTCAATAAGTTAGAACGCGACAAATTTAATTGACCGCTATAATATGCTTATATTTCCAATTAGAGCTCACTTCAAACTATCACTTGAGAAAGAAATTTCAAAATTACTTAATTCGTATCAGTGTTGCATCTCTATAAAATAGAAGATATTGGGTGCAAAAACACCTTCATGACACTTTATACTTTTTGTTTACTGTAATGGTAAAAATGCCTCGCAATCAGCAAAAAAAAAAAAAAAAAAAAAAATGGGCTGTGTACTGGGAAGGTACTTTAGCTGACAAAATGTACGGAAGTATTTCACCAAGTTTAGCGTTGCTGATCTTATTGACTTTATTGATCAAGCAGGCGCTCACTCCACTAGAAATGACGACAAAATGAAGACATTTATTGAAATAACCGGCATTTTGTACCACGCAAGAATTGACAGAAACACTAAATTTATCAAAATCTACTACTCCTGGAGCAATTAGTGAATCTTGGGTATTCAAATGAATACGATGTTTAGATGCCACATGATCTGAGTGAAGAGAAGCTTTTGGCTCAAATTTGCGGTATAAATAGAATGAAAATGCACTCTTTTGAAGCATATTGTGACAGATGATGAGAAATAGACCGTTTACAACAATGTTCATCGAAAAAGTTCTTGGGGTAAGTGACATAAGACAACTTTAGTACCCCCCCCTCAGCAGATTCTCATCCTAAGAAAGTCATACTGTGCATCTGGTGTAATTGGAAAGGAATTCTTTTCTATGAGTTTCTTCCAAGTAATCAGTCAGTTGTTTGAGAATAGTACTGCTCGAAATTGTACGAATTGAAGGCAGCAATTAAAGAAAAACGCCCAGAATTGGCAAACAGGAAAGGTGTTGTTTTGCATCAGGATAATTCCAGACCTCACTTTTCTTTGGTGACCCAGCAAAAATTGGTGTAGTTTGGCTGGGATGTGTTATCTAACATGCCGTATTCACCAGAGATTGCTCCTTCGTGTTTTCATTTATTCAGGTTCTTTCAAAATAATCTCAATGTTAAATTTTGATTCTTTGAATGACATAAAAACACCTTAATAATTTCTTTGCCGAGTAACCACCAAAATTCTGAGAAGGAATCTTTAATTTGAAGGAAAAATAGAAAAGGTTTGTACAACAAAATGGTTCATATTTAGTTGAATAAATATTTTATGGCATCATTTTATTATGTGTTTTAATTTTTCCTAAAATCGACATGAACTTTCCCAATATATTTGTTCCAATTTTTCAAAATAGAAGTTTCTGTCTGATTTGAAAATCAGAATGAGAAATTATGTATTTCATTTGAAATTTTGTATTTCAAACGAGATAGGCTTCATTATATACAGTTTGCGGAAAGAAATACAGCCCCATAATACCTTCCACATAATAGTAAGAACTTAGTTTCATAAGGACATCATTACTTAGCGTTATGTGAAAGGTATTTCTGGGAGGCATATTTGAGAGGCATTTCTTCGGCATTCTGTATAAGTGCATGAATTTATATAATGAACATATTCGTAATTGTATCTCCATATATGTGCATATATATATATATATATATATATATATATATATATGTGTGTGTGTGTGTGTGTGTGTGTGTGTGTGTGTGTGTGTGTGTGTAAGGTTGTATGGCTAACGCAGAAAGTGATCTCTTCACATCAAAACTGTTGATGACTCACAGAAAAGTATCATTTAAATTATTTAATTTAAAGATAAAAATATTTCGTATAAGTCCTATTTATTTATTTTGTATAAGATAAGAAAAACACATTCCAAGAGAAGATGAGAAAATTACAAGTAAAAATGTTCTTAAATTGAGTAATGAAATTAGATTCAATTATAGGAAAGTCTTATCTTAGCTTCTAGTATTTTGACAAAATCTTATACTCATATAACTTCATAGCATTATAATACAACACTTAAATTATTTTCCATGGCTTTCTATGTTTATATGAATTTTTAGATATATTCAATTTGTTGAAACCACAAACCAGATAAAAAAATTTGCAGCGAAAGAATAATTAGATTTGAAATTGATATGTCTGAAGAAGGTGTTGCTAAGGAAATTTTCATTTCAGCTCTATAAACTATTTTTACACCGTATTTTCAACAAAATCATCGCTTGATTTCAACAAATGATCGATTCTATCCAAAGGTTCAGCCAAATTGATTGAGAGATTCACCTCTAATTTCTCTAAATTGACTGTTTTGTGATCTTAGAAATCATGCTAGTAAAAGAAATAAATAGTTGAAAAACATTCAAAAACACTTCTAAAATTTGAATAACAAGTGGAAACCGCGAACTTTTGTATCAGTCGTCTAATACGTTAATTATATAAAATCAAATCACAAATTCGGATAATGTAGCAGAAGGTTTTTATGCCTGCGACGATTAATAATATAAATGTTAATATTTTTCTTTTGTGTACAAACGTTTTTTAGTAAAAAGAAGTCTGGATATGTTTGACGTCACTTGGATACAGGGTACACACATCTATTACATCAATTAATTATTATATCTCACTTAAATACCTCCTTCAAAAGTTTCCTATCGTTCTCAAGACATTTTCTATTGGTAGATTTTATCATTTTTTGCAAATGTTAATTATCACTAAGATTATCATTATTATTGTTATTAATTAATAATTATTCTTAAAATTTCGACACTACCTTTGGCGGAAGAGAGTACTGACGAGCCAAAGAAAATAACTCTGTAATTAGCAGTCAACAGACATAGAGTTATCTTTCTTGAATTTACTTTTTACTAATTTATATTTAATTAGAATTACTTAGAAACTGTGTTACATTACAGACTAGGTCTACGCCAAAGATAATCCACAGAATATGAATGGGGTTCCAGCCAAGACTTAAATCAGAGTATACTAGAACAATAGAATAAAAATTTCCGATAATCCTTTTCGCCGTCTAGGTGGATGTGATATTTGTCATTTACAACAAAAACCAGGCGCCTGCTTATCTATACATTGACCCAACTGAAGTTGTTAAAAGTCATAGAGAGAACCTTACTCTTAGATAAGTTGGAGCCAAGGTGGAAACTTTGTTATCTCAGAATAGCTGAAAGTTTCTTTTAGAAGGGTTCAAAAATATAAGATTAGATTAAGCTAAAATTCGAAAGCTCAGTTGGCCGGGTGTTTGGGCGTGCGTCTGGCGTATTTGCCGGAAAGTCACTGACTCAGGGATCGTCTGGGTTCCTAAAAAATAGGCAGTCAGAGTAATTTTCAATTAGTGAGGTCAATAAATAGACAAAATATCTTCCTTAAAGTAACGAAGAAAAAAAGAAGAAGCATTTCTTCAGTGTTTGTAAAAGTCATAAAACGAAGAAACAAAATGCTCGTAAAAAAAAAAAATTGAAAAAAAAAGGAAACGCACTCCAACGATAACGAACAAGAAAAAATCTTCCAGAGAAAGAAACAAATGGAATAGGTATCTTATGAACTAGTTATAGTTCTTGCTTTTTTATATGCCATATCCTTTCATGGGCTATCATATCTCTCAACAACTCCCTTTCTTTTGATACCCAAAGTAACTGTTGATTCTTTGTCACCCTTGTTTGTCTTTGTTCTGTGATTCATTCCCAGAAACTCGTTAAGTAGATTATTAGCTGTTTACGCTTGCTTCTTTTACCTGTGTGTCCTGAATTATTTAGAACCTCTTTTCACACTATGTAGCCTAGAAATTTCTACTGTATTTTTCTGACTGTAAGTATCAGTTTCCTTGAAGTTCATACTTTCCATAAAATTTCCACGTAACTTACATGTTTTGTCAGGATATATCGGTAGAACGGCATTTCTGTGGTTACAAGTCTCTTGTACATCTGTGAGAGGATTGTTCAGCATTCACAACCATATAGATTAGACATGACATTGTAGTTCAGCACAGTTTTTCTTTGTTATTCAGAACTTTAAAAAAAAAAACATTTGATACTTGTTTACTTTCGGAAAACACTTTTGCTATTTACATGAGCCTTCAAATTTCTGTATCACTTTTTCTGTTGTCTATTACTACACAACCCAGAGTGTCATATTTCTGTGTCTTCTTTTCTGTCGTTTGTTACTAAAAACCTATTTAGTCATATTTCTGAGGCTGCTTTTCAAGCCTTTGCTAGTACAAAACACAGATAGACATATTTCTGTGTCTCCTATTCTGTCTCGTTTTCTGTCGCGTGTTACTACACAACCCAGATTGTCATATTCCTGTGTCTCCTTTTCTGTGGTTCGTTACTACTCAATTCAGTTATATTTCTGCGTTACATTTTCTGCCGTTTGTTATTACACAACCCAGATACTCATATTTCTGTGTTCACTTTTGTCATGGTGACTTACCCATATGACACATGAACTTTTATAAAATATATATAAGCAGCAGTTCTGCTTTGTAGAGAGCAAAGAATAAGAGCGGAATCTCTTCCAGCAGATAATTTTGACAGCCGTACTAACAGTCACGCTAATAATCTCTCATTGGTATATGTTTGTACTACTTGCTTTGTCAAATATATTTGCTTACTCTATTCCTTCTTTGTGTCTTTATTTCTGACCCCAACAAGGCTACAACAATTTGGTGACGAGGATTCTTAAGGACCCAAAAGGACTGCGTGGAAATTATCAATATTAGTTCAACATTGTACGCACGGAATTTTACTTTCCGTCACTTTGTTCTATTCAACAGTACTTGGTAGTCCAGAAAAGGAAATCAAACGAAGAAAAAATGTAACTAACTTATACTGAACTGGAACGCGAGTCGGTAAACTACAAGAATTCATGTTTTTCGAGAAATAAAGCACTCGTGATTCTCTGAGTGAGTAAGAAATTAAAGTTATTCACTTTCAATTAATTGTTATTTTGTTACTGAGTGAGTAAGAAACAAAATATTTTTTTTTTGTTATTCAAAGAAAAGAAAATTTTTCATTTGAATTTAATTTGTATTGGAGTAACGCTAAAAAAAAAAAGAAAGACACGGATAAACATGAACGAATCCACCATGCTCAAAATTCTTAAGTTCCAACTTGAGTGGCAAAATAAACGGGAACTTGAATAGCAAGAAAATCAACTGGAGCAGCAAAAAAGAATAGAGCAACTCCAGCAGGATATACAGAAAGAACGACTAAAAATTCAAAAGCAAACTGCGAAAGAATGACTTAAAATGCTAAAGCAAGCTGAAAAGAATGACTTGAATTTCAAAAACAATCTGAAGTCAGACATCAGAAACTCGATAAAATTCTACTTCAAACTCAACAAGAGCAAGGAAACTTGCTTAAACTGGCAAACTGGGGATAAATTAGTGAAAAGGAAAATTCGTTCTCACAAAACACGAGCTGGGGTGAAGATATAACTTTTGCCTCCTATTTTAGAAGATTCGTAGATTTATACGCCATAAAGTGCATAAATTGGTTAGACTCTATAAAATTTCCGCCTTCTTCTTCGAAAACTGGACACCAGAGAGCACACTAATTTTGTGAATTATATTTTACCCCGTAGAACAAACAAAGTGACATTTAACGAAGCGGTTAAAATTCTTACAGAACTTTCTTTTAGTCCTGAAACTTTCATAAGAGATGGAAGTGAATGAATTTAAGCAGAAGTGATAATGAAGATTTCACTACGTTTGCGTCGGTCGTGACATTACGACAATTTCAAACTGTCAGAATTAAGTGCAAATAATTTCATGTGTCTGATATTTGTTCATGGACTCGTTTCAGCTAAAGACGCTGAAATTGGATGTAGAGTTCTAAATGAATTGGAAAATGAGCCAAACCTTACTCTCCAACAAATAGCGGGGGGCTGTCAGAGATTTGTAAGCGGACGCCAAGGTTCAAAAAATATTGAGGAAGCTCACAGCTCACAGAAGAAAAGTACGCAAAAAGAAAAAAAAATTAATTCTCCCTCTAAATCAAACCAATCAACACTATTTACATTACTCGGGCTATTGTCCTCATCTTTGTTGTCATTTGTACGATGTTTCAGTCGTTGTACGATCCGGCCTTCTTCAGGTGCTAGGAATTTCGAGACGAACCCTTTATTATGATCACTGGGATGTATCATCTCATTCCTTTGTGCGAAGCCTCTTTAGTAGTCATGAGTTATTTCCCTTTAACCTGACTCTAAGTTACATGTTCCCCACAGCGATATCCTGGTATTGAACTCACCAACTCTTTTAGGTCACTGGAACTAACCAGCGTTTATATCCACTCCTTGCCCAGTGGATATATACGTTAGATAGTCATAATTCTGTTTCAACATTTCAGTCCTTTGTTACTACACAACTCAGACTTCATATTTCTGTGCCCGCTTTTATGTCATTTGTTAATACACAACCCAGATCTTCATATATCTGTGTCCCCTTTTCTGTCGTTTGTTACAAAACACTTCAAACAATTATATTTCTGTGCCACCTTTTCTGTCGTTTGTTACTACACAACTCAGATAATCATATTTTTATGTTTCTTTGTCAGTCGTTTGGTACTGTACATCCCAGATAGTCATTTTTCTGTGTCACCTTTTCAGTCGTTTGCTATTACACAATGCAAGTAATTATATTTATGTGTCACCTTTTCTGTTGTTTGTTACTCCACAACCTTTATATTCATATTTCTGTGTCCCCTTGTCAGTTGTTTGGTAGTATATTTCTGTGTTAACTTTTCTGTCCTTACTGCAAAAATCAGATAGTCATATTTAGTTTCACCTTTTTTGTCGTTTGTTACTACACAACCAAGATAGTCAGATTTTTGTGCCTCTTTTTCTGTATTTGTAACTGCACGACGCAGTTAGTCATATTTCTGTGTCCCCTTTTCCCCTTTTTTGCCGCTTGTTCCTACTTGTATTGGTTTAAATAAATCTGGTGAGAAAACACACTTTTTTCTTACTGCTCTTTCCATTTTTGTCTATTCACTGAACGTGTTCTTTACCTGAATGCAAGCTGCTTGTTTTCAATAGAGGTTACCAATTACTTGAATATCCCTTGTAAATTGAGTTTTTATTGTATTTCAAGTAGTTCTCCATGTCTTACCTTATCAAGTGTTTTTTTTAATAATATATGAAACGGGTATAGGTCTTTCTACATTTTTATTACTCACTCAAGTAATATTCTGACCATAAAGATAATATTTGTTGTTTCAGTGTCATGAACGAAGTTATTATGTTTTACTCTATTTTCAGTGTATTTCTGCTACGAGCTCTGCTCATTAGAATTCTAATTAGTTTAGTCATGTGACTCGCCTAATTGGTTGTCCAGTGGAGTCTGCATTTATATTCCCTTGGCTTATTTAGCATCGCTAGTAATGTCTACTGGTATACCATTTATTATTCATATAACTTTGTCAATCCCGAAATCATTTATGATTGTTACGATACCAAACCAATAAAATTAGAAAGAGAGGAAGAAAAGGCTTAAAAAAGGATTGTACAATAAGAGAAAAAAACAAAAATGGCAGTGATGGGAACTGTTTTGATTAGAAAATGAAAACAATAAACAACAAACAAAAACAAAAGTTTTAGCAAGAATGCGTTTAGTCAGGAGTCTCTTTCTTTGAGGGTTTTGCCTTCATGTACAGTGGTATTTTCGTGATTCTGAGATCAAAATTAATACATTCTCTGTTTATTTCATTTTTCGAAATTACACAATTAATTGCCTTGTGTATACGCAAACAACAAAAACATCATGTAGGTCTTTGTTTGTTCAACAGCCGGAAGGACGTTCATCATCAATAGCCTTTCCATCATCATCATCATCATCATCATCATCGTAATGATAATAATGATAATAATAATAATAATTGCTACAGTTTAATGGCGACGCAATCTCCTCCGATCTTATGAATAAACATCTTTTCTCATCACTTTATTCGAAGTATGGTTATCTGATGTTTGGGACAAGGGCCAAGTCACTCCCTGCTACGTAGCAAACAGTGACCCTATTCAACTGAAATTTGTTTAATTCTTCAAGTTAGAACATTTTTATTGTGTTAACAGAAATTCCTATACAGTGTACTATTTTGCAGTATTACCAAACATAAATAGTTACAATAATAATATTTTTATAATAATATTATAATATGAACTTAGATGCATTATCCTGTTTCCTTTCCGGTGTCATTAATTAGTTACTAACCACGGACGAATCGGAATATTATTTACATCAGCCTTATTGTTTCATTAACTTGTAAAGATAACTGTAGCGTTTATTTCGTTTACTGGTTTTTTGAAATTACATATTTTATTTATTTCACATCTTATTAAGACTAGTCTTTTCAATGTTGTTGTTGTTATTACGCTATTTTGGGCGATATTTAATTTATAACTCTTAATGAAAAAAATGTACTCAGATTTAACCTAACTTTCACACACCAAAACACTCTCAAAAGACACATCACGCATATTAATACTTTTTTAATACAATGAAGGCTTAAAATATTGTTTCCTTTCGTGCTGGTTCCTATATGGAACTCAAGTCCACAGACGAATTACTTTTCCATTCCATTTTTGTCAGAGCATAAGCAATCATGGTTGTCCACAACTTCTTATTCCTTGTGGCCCTTAGCAATTTCTTCTTCCTTTATTAAAACTCCCGTCATCCTTTCAAACAAGCTCACCGGATAAGAGTGTCGCTGCCTTCAATTACCTCTCTTATCCTCAATATGCTTCCTGAGGATTAAGTCTTCCAAGCCCTCCTCCTTCCTCATTATGTACCAAAAAAATTTGTCATGTTCGATTGTCACTATTATTTGTATAATGCTCATGAATGTTGTTTGTGAGCATTTAACTCGGCATCTAATAAGTGATAAAAGTATTAAGTCTGTGATAATAAGAAAGAAAGAAAAAATGAAAGAAACAAAGAGATAACTGATTGTAACATCCAAAAATTGCTGTTGAACAGAACAGGAAGCCGTTCACAAAATTCTTGTAGAATGAATAACTTTTGCAGTTTTATTTTAATACTTTATCATTGGATTATTTCTGTTTTTGTTTTAAAAAGGGCGACTCTATGACTCAAAGCGATTGGACGATTTTCAAAGTAAGATGGCGACAAGGCAAGATAACAAAATTAGTAAAATCTTTGTTCCCTGCGCTATCTTTTTGCACGGCAAGGAAACCTACACGTAGGTGGACAAGATAGCATTTCTGGAAACAATGAAAAGGAACAATACAATTTTTCTTCTAGAAAGATTTGAATCTACCTTTGTTTCTTTTAACTTTGATGGCGTCCACTAATTTGGAAAGCTGTCAAATGTGATGTTGCTAAACTTGACTTGAGTTTTAGTTTCATTCAATTCATTATTCATTTCCATTTTTATGAAATGCACACACACACACACACACACGCACACACACACACACGCACACACACACAAATGGCTATAAAAGCTGATACTAAAATTACAAGTAGACTTTTTATCATGTTGTTAAAAATATATTTTGATTATAATTTTAAAGTTTTAATTGCTTTAATTATTTCCAACAAGTTCTAAAAGTTTTAAAAGTATAGAACTTTTAGTATTTTACTGATATCAAAACTCATTGCTTCGTAGATCTTACAAAATACGTGGACAGACTAGCTGTAGTGGGCATTGATATATAAAAATTGACTCTAAATGCTAGCTAATTGGTTCCAAATGAAGCAGATCATAGGTATGCTATGTCTCATTTTTATTTTTTACTTTAACGTTATTATTACTGAATACCCATATTTGAGTAGATTCTCCGTTTATTTATTAAACAGTATATTTATTTTCTCCTACCTGCCCGAATATTCAAGAACTTAAATAAAAAAAGCCCCCCACCAAAAAAAAACAAAAAAAACAAAAAAAAACGACAACATTCAAACTTGCCCGGGCAGGGGGAATTGTCATTAGATTTGACGTGCTTTAGACCGACTTGGCCACCATCTTTGATCAATATGTTTGGGTAATTAGCTTTGTGTATTATTATTCTTAATCTTATTACTACTACTACTGCTTTAAAGTTCCATTTGTCACTTTAAAGTTTCCAGATCTCATTCACCAAATAAATAAAAATTTAATGATACTATAGAAATGTAAGCTTAAGTGATTTGGCTCTTGCAAAATATTCTGTTGTTTAATCAGATTTGGGGAAATGTCTTCACCATATAATTTGCTTGGTCATAACCAAGTAAAGTTATATGGTAAAGGCATTTTTTGGAATCTAAAGTAATTTAGTTTCTAGAATGAAGGAATCTTTGACTTTGCAGTGTCGATATAATATCAACACAAAAATCAAAAATAAAAAAGCTGTTCACAATATAAAAATTGTAATTGTAAATTTATTTCATACATATATTTTAAACTTATGCCTCCTGAGTTAATAGGTATGTGGAAGAAAGAAATGTTTAATTCAGAATACAGATCAATGATTGAATAGATGCGGAAAAACATAATAAAGGTCAATTCATAATGACATTGATGGTTAGCGAGCTGCTCTTATAGACCAACTATTAATACTTAGATATTCACTGGTTCTCATACTTGTGACCTTGTGCCAAATTCGCTGAATATACGAGAGCGTGATGAAAATGATCAAATTAAAAAAAATGCGGGGTTGAGCCGAGAGCATTTGAACACTATCTGAAACTTACAGCGTAACTGCTTTATGCTGGATTTAATTGGATTTAAATTGCGAATTACAAACTGAATATTTCCATTGCCTTGTCTTTTATTCTGCAGATATGTTCTCGACTCCTTTGTCGCCATTTATTTTTATTTCTTTACTCATTGTATTTTTTCGTATAAAAATATTCTCGACCCGAATCATTTCTCCGAATTTGATTAAACGACAGAATATTTTGCAGAGCTTCTCTGTCGAGCCAGAACATTTAAACTCACATTTCTATAGTATCATTAGATTTTTATTTATTTGGTGAATGAGATCTGGAAACTTTAAAGTGACATATGGAACTTTAAAGTAGTAGTAGTAGTAATAATGCGCAGAGAGAACAATCAAAGCTAATAACCCAAACATATTCATCAAAGACCACAACAACAAAATGTATTTTCTTATTGATACGAGGGTCGTTCAAAAAGTCCAAAGTCTCACCCAAAAAGAAAAGAACATCTTTGTTGTGGCAGCATACTACCCACTTCTTAAAAACTAGAAAAACTAATTCAGATTTCTGTCTTTGTTTTCTGTGCAGGTGAGGTCCATACAAAGATGACAGGTGTGCGAAAAATCTAAAAATTGGCTAAAACAGAGGCCTGGGCAGTTATAAATTATCTGCACAAGAAAGGAAATTTATTATATCTGGTTCAGTTCATATTGTTTTAACTGAAATCTTTTAGATGAGCAAGCTGCCTGCAAGATGGGTCACAAGAACGCTGACATCAGTACAGAAGCTGAAATAGATTGACATTTCCAGGACATTTCTGACTCTCTTTGAAGCTGATCCTGAGAAATTCTATCGCAGATTAGTAACTCAAGATGAAAACTGGGTTCACCACTTCGAACCTGAAAAAAAAAAAAAAAAGAAAAAATGGAAACCCCAAAGAAGTTCAAGCTTTGGTTGAAAGGTGATGAATGCCTTTTTTATTCTTTAATCGTGATAGACTACCTGGAAAAGAGAAAAGAAACTGCTACAGGACAGTAATACGCATCAGAATTAAAACAACTTAATAAAGTAATCAAGTCAAAACGCAGAGGAAGGCAGGCGTGCTCTTGCTCCAGGATAACGCACTTGTTCACACTGCTCAGGTTGCAGTAGCTGAAGCAGTCAGCTGTGGCTTTGCATTGCCCACCAGGCTTAGCTCCATCTGACTTCTTCCTGTTTCTTAAACTCAAATTACACCTGCATGGTCGCCATTTTGAAAACAGTTATATGTGCCGTGAAGAAGTTTTGGAAGACCAGGACGTCATCTTCTCCCGTGATGGGACTGAAATGCATAAACATGCATTGATGTCAAAGGGATCTACCTGTTCTTGTTTCTTAAACTCCAATTTCAATGTGAGGCTTAAAACTTTTTGAACGATCCTCGTATTGCAGTTCCTGTAGACTGTAATTTATCTGAAAATATTTTTTAAAAATATCAAAATACAAGTGGAAATCTACAAAAAAACAGACATCAATAATTCCTTGTTGAGGTTGAGACTCTGGGTTCTGATAGATTCATTGAAGTGATCTCTAGTGACCCATGCTTTAAAGAAATACAAATAATTGTTCTCACAAGTATAACTCAAAACTTACGAACTTCTTTATCTAAATGCGTGTGATTTTAGGTTGCTTTTTTTTTAAATTATTTTATTTTTCAAAAGTGTTCAGTGGAAAATATCCTGATACCATTTCTGATCTTTTGTGACCTGGACAGAAATGACTATACAACAGAAATCAAAGGAAATAATAATAATAATAATAATAATAATAATAATAATAATAATAATCTCATGCGTTACTCAAAGTTTTAGTTTTGTGAGATCAGGGTGTAAATATTTCTTGAGCTCGTGAGAAAACCTCTCCAAATCGCCACTTTTATCTCAACTATTTCGATGCAGTAGGTGTTGTGTTTTGACTGCCAATAAGAATGTACAAAGAGAAAGAAATGCCTCCAACTGAATTAATTCATTGTTTACATTATCTTGCACAATTTGAAATTCTCAAAAGCTTTTTGTAATTTAAATTGTTTAAACCCTGAGACAAAGATTGACGTCAATGAACGGAAATGGGCTGTTAGTATTTTATGACTTGTCGCTATATACACGGCGGAATCGAAATAATTCGGCTAATAAGGGATAAATATCTTCCAAGAAACAACTGAATTTACTTTATTAAGATCTAAGTGGCTAATAATGTAATATTTGTAAAAAAAAAACAATCTTTGGAGAATTATATAGAAGAAAAACAAAAGAGATTAAATATTTAAAAGTCGGTTATTCACTCAGAATATGAATTCAGAAGGAAAATTTTAGTTTGTAACATTTACATGACTGATTATCCGATTATCTTTTTAACGGATATAGGAACAAGATATTAATTGCTAAAAGGAAATATTGAATTTGAAGAATCACTCATAGTATTTTTCAGTGGGCAGTGTTTGAACACGTTTCGCACGTGACAGAAATTTATAACATATATACATGTTCGGAATGGTATTAATTTATTGCGTTTTTTATACGATTCCTGTGCGGGTTGTGAATTTTAAATGTTTTTAATTTAAAAATGAAAAGGAAGCAAAAATACAAGCAGTCCAAAATATATGAAGGACTGTTTATAGAAATGGCGACATAGCTAAGTGTACTTTTTTAAGAGGCTTGCTAGGTTGAAAAGTGGAAATTTTTGTGTAGAAGACTGAAAATGTTCCGGCAGGACCGCAATCATTGATGATAACCAAATTGAAAGAAGACTGAAAATAATCAAAGTCACACGATACGGGAAATCGCAGAAATACTCTTTATATGCTACATAAGTGTTGTAGGGTGTTTTGAAACATCTGAATATGAAAATCGCTTAGATGTTTGAGTGGTTCACGATGTAAAACCCCAAAATTTAATGAATCTTATTTCAATATGTGATTCTCTGCCCAAACGCAACAGAAACGATGCAGTTTGGAAAATAAGGATCTCAAACAATGGAAGATGAATTGTTTACAGCAATGTGGAGAGAAACATGTTTGGAGAAAACAAAATGACCCATCGTCAATACCTTCAAAAGCAAGTTTGCATTCGAAGAAGGGGCTACTGCATATATTGTGAGATTAGAAGGCATTGGGTATTATAAACACCTTCCACAAAATCTGATGTCGAATTCACATACATACTGTTCTTAACTGAGCCAATTACAACCCGAAACGGATGAAAAACGTCCTGTATTGGCCAAGAGGAAGTGTGTCGTCTTCGATCAGGACAACGCCAGACCTCACGTCTCTTTGCAAATCCAGCAGAAATTTGTACAGCATGGCTGAGATATTCTACTACACATTTCATACCCACCTATCCATGCACTTTAGGATTACCATTTCTTTCAATCCCTACAAAATTTTCTTAATGGGCAGAACTTCAATTGTCTTGAAGCTCGTAAAAATCACTTCGATCAGATCATCACCCACAAAGATGCCACGTTCTGGGAAAATGAAATGAGAAAGCTGCCTCAAAGATGATGAAATAATGAAATTAATATACTAGATACTACAAATATGTTCATGCAGTTTGACCAGAAAAAAAACATGTGTTAATTTTACATTTAGTCTTCCAAAATGTATCTTTCAATGTAACTAGTCACCTTGAATATGGATACAGCGATTTCATGAAGAGCAGTAACTGAAGTTCACATTACATTAGGACCCTTGAGCAAACCAGTATGTTGGGGTCCCTACGGCAATCACTCACAGGAATAAAAATTAAATGGTCGAAAATATTAAACATATTTATTCTATTGGCACTTCAATAAAACTGGTGAACAATATACAAGGCTTGGAAACACAATAATAATCAATAAGTTACACAGATTTGATGGCACCACATGAAATTGCTACGAATTTCTTATTGTAACAAGCATTTACTTTTCAGAGAATGACTACATTATTGGCTAGAAGCCGATGATTTTCATGAATAGGAATGTTAATTTTCATTTACATGAGTGAAAGCCAGTTCAAACAATGTAGACTCATTGTGCTCTGAAGCATTTTTTATAAGTCTTGAAAAAGAAAAAAAACGTTCTCTTCTACAGTTGATCACCATTGTGCATATGAACACACTGAATGCAATTTCAACATTCTTAAATACAGATTTCAAATTGCTGAAATTAATTTTTTCTATAGTGCAGGAAGAGTTTCACAATTTTTGTCAATAGCGATAGTGCTTGATATACTCATATTCATTTAAATGGTCATCATAATTCAAGTCTTCATGAAACATACAAACCAGATGACCGCACTTTTTCTTTAGTGCATCAGAAACAATGGTTTTCAGTTACCTGAAGAAAGAAAACAAATTTTCAATATGTGAATAAGCGTCTGCACTTTTCGTCCGTTCAAAGATTAGAGTTTCCAGAATAGGGAAGAAAGTTTCCACCTTGAACTTAACAGTTTTTCTAAAACATATCTTTTTTTGCTTATCCATCATTTTTATTGAGGCACATACTCCGTTTTTGTTTCCATTTTCCCCATCACTGGAATCTGTATTTGGACACATACTCCTGGTTTAGAATTCATATGCACTAAATTTGTTTCTAGTTTATTAAAGATAGATTTTCATAGACTCAAGAAAATTCGTGGCAACAAAGATGTTCAATGAATTGATTGCCGGACCTTCCTTTTTTTTATTTCATTCTTTCTAGCATTTCATTACATTGTGTATCAGACAGACGCTCGACCACAAAATCCAAAGGATGATGTCAACAAATTTCAGCGATGAGTAGAACCAGCAAAAAATGAATACAGATGCTGAACAATGTGAAACAATTTTACAGCCTGTAGACAGAAATTTGCTGCTTTTACTTCCCAACAAGTTCAGGTTGTATTCATCACAGGGGACATAGATGGAAAATTCATTGTTGATGAATACGTGCATGCAATCCAGTCTATCGTCCATTATTATCGTATAACTGACCACGGCAGCTTGATAATGGAATTCTGTTCACATTAAGAAAATCCATAACAGTATCTGTCATATGATCTGTATGTAAGATGTCTGCAGTGGAATCTACTTATTTAACAATTCTTTGACTCTTTTATTTCTTCAAGAATAGGACAAAGAATCTGTTATCCCTTTAATTCAATACACTTCTCACAAATATTTGCAGATAAATATGACGGTTTCCTTTTTCCAGAATTTCCATACATTTTGAGAGGTTCTTCCAAGAAAGGGTCAAATTAACTCAAAAGCTCTAATATGTGTAAATAATTGCCATTTTTTGCTGACCCAGTAATCTGTTTTCTCCACAAAATGGCAAACATCTGGAAGCAAGTATGCGAATGGCGGAAACCACAGGTGTGAACACGTTATGCCAATATTTCTGTTCTAAGCGATGTTGCTTAAGTAATAAAGAACCTTCCCTTCCAGTTTCTTCATGCCTTATAAAATATGCGTCATGCACTTTCGATATTCTTCATTTTTATGTTCTACAATAACATTACTGTGATTTCAGTCATAGAACCCGCATTTAGCAAGGAGAGATAAGCGACATACAAAGCAGTATAAACGAAATTGGGATGGTGAATACAGTAACCACACACACACACACACACACACACACACACACACACACACACATTTTTGATATATTCTTTGTCTTCATATTTTCTAATTCAGCTGTTTTATACACTCTGTATGAGATTGAAAGGTTTCTATCATAATTCTGACATGATGAAGGTCCGCTATGTATGTATAATCTTACGTGTTAGTAACATTAATATTTCATAGACCCAAATCTCTCTCTTGGATTGAGAACCCATTTACTGTTACAGATTTGGGTGTTTGCTTTTGTAAAATGTCACCACCACCAGCAACAGGCAATGATGTTATGCTTGCTGAAACCGGATAATTAGTAGCAGGAATGGATGAAGATGCGGATGCTATATATAAAAGAATAATGTTAGTGGCTGCAGTTGCACCTATGTCATACCACGATGTTTATTTTGGTGTGTTCCTATTTTCTCCGCCTCCTCTGTAGCTCTCTTCTTATTCTGTGCTCCACTTAAAACATTGCGTTTCATTTCTGCTGAAAGGATTATTCACCTCAAAATATATATTTCAAATATTTAATAAATAGTCCCACACCAGGATGTAAGGTTATCTTATATAAGTATCCAAAAAGGCCTAAATATTTAAACATTCTGCTTCCACAGTGAACATGTCATTCCTTTAATTGTACGTCCAATATTTATTTTTAATGCAAACTCTCTACTGTGTGCAGATTTGCAAATCAGTCAGAAAAGATATAGACTTAGCTTACTGGCATAGCTAGGGTGTCTGGCACTGATCTAGCCTCATTTGAATATAGTCTACAATACTATATTCAAAAGTTTTCCCAACTTGCAAAATTAAAAAAGATTCCATTCATATATTCACAAACTATAAATACCTAGTAATTAGAACTGCATCATAAATTCATAATCTTAAATAACCACTACATGCATACCGTACAAGTATTCGATGTTGAGATTGAATGCATAGTCTGGGTTCATATACAATGTATAAATATATCCAATAATCATGAGATTGCTACAGTAGGTCTAATGTTATTTCTGTTTTTTTTTTATATTTGCATTAATGTTTAAATCAAAATATGTAGCTAGTTGCAACAACTCTGACTTTTTCATAAGTGAAATTTTTCATCCATTTTGGATGAAGAAAGAAATTCTTCAACACAAAAAACGATATTTTTAAACGAACACAAATACAAAGTCTGATTTATCAAAAAATATCTGAAGAGAAATCTAAATTACTTTTTATTGTTGTAAAATGATCATTGAATGAGTAATTATTTGTTTTAGTCAAGAGAACTGAATTGCTGTTTTTGTTTTGAAATGAGCATCAAAGAAGTGGACGAGTCCCTATTTAGAAAAAAGAAAAAAGAGACAGGCAGAGAGAGAGAGAGAGAGAGAGAGAGAGAGAGAGAGAGAGAGAGAGAGAGAGGGGGTAGAAATAGAGAGAGAGAGAGAGAAAGAAGGTGAAGGGTGGAATAGAATAGAATATAAAAGTACTATCAACACTAGAGTTTTATAGCAATTAAAGCAATAAAAATAATTTATTTACAAACATAAAAATATGCATTTATTACAAAAACAATATTGACTAAGTCTAGGGAAAACTTAAGAATTAAATCAAACCAGAGAAAAAGTAAAAAATAACGTTGTCAACGGTAGTTTTGGTCACAAACATTAAAAAATTGAAATGAGAGTTTTACCATCGAGTCTGTAGTAGGACTGTGTGAAGAATGATTATCGGGAGTCAACGTCAGTACTTTGATCTTTTAGTGATTTTGTCTGTAAGTGAACTGAACTGGCGAAACAAACCAGCCTTTACGTTTATATAGGTGGGCGGTCTCTTTGAAGAATGTCGTCGACATTTCCAGTACCTTCTATGTGAAAAGGGGACATTCTCCCACATTTTTTTTATCTGAGAACCAACTCAAATGAGATGTATCTTTCTATTATGACGTATTTTCAACAATACTTGTGGCTTGTAGTAATTTCTACTTTGAGTATTCCTTTAAAATGAACTTCTGTAAAACAAGTCATTTAAAATACACAGATTAGCATGTGGATTATATGTTCGTGAGGTTCATCGGGCACATGCGTTATGACGGCTCTGATCGCGCCCATTGTTCACGTGTCACAAAAGATTGGGTAGCATCTCTTAATTTGAACATTGTAAAAAAGAAAAAAAAGGAGACATAGACACGCATTAAAAATATAAAACATCACAAACCGATGAACTCATACGTTAACAAATAACGTGTAAATGTAGATGAAGTATGTCAAATATAAAAAAATGAAAAAACGAAACAATTCTTTAACAACAAAGATATACATAACCAATTCTATAAATATAGCTGTCGCGGCTACAAATAGCCGCTCTTAAAAAGAAACGACTATAACAGCAGCAGCTGACCTTCACAAACAATGGCGGATTTTTAAGACCCGCCGTAAAGAAAATCCAATTACACGTGCGACACAAAACAATTTAGCAAATACGTCCGAGCCTAAAACTGTCGTAATACGCATCGAATTAGGCTGCGCTCCCCCAAAACATTAAACGACACGGGGAGCAATTATTATTTAGCGCTTTTCTACTTCTACCGATCTGGGAGTAGTGACTGAACACCTTTCGCTTATCACCAGCCTCGTTTCGCCTAAAAATTTCTGAGTTATCCTAGCATAACACCTCGCGCTTTCGGCACAGATCCTGCCACCCGGCGGTCGCATCAGCCATCAAAGTCGCAATACCTGCTTCTGGCATTGATCCTACTTTCCGGCAGTGGATCAGCCATCAAGGCCGCTACACCCGATTCTGGTCCTGAACCTGCTTCGGCAGTCAAATCGGCCACTCGGTCTCGCATCCGCGACGACCTTAATTCGACTCGGCCGTGTTTAGGGATTCCGCCGCTGTCCGTAGTCCCTCGGTACGGTCTCGCTTTCCGCGCATACCTTAACCCGACTCGGCCCTGTTTAGGGATTCCGTCGCGGTAACGTAACCTCTCGGTACGGTCTCGTCTTCCGCACAGACCTTAACTCGACTCGGCCCTGTTTAGGGACTCCGCCTCTCAAGTAACTTCCACTGCCACGAGCTCGCTTCCACGCTCGTCACTTCAACCTACCCTTCCAGGTCTGAAGGGTAATAGACTTGTACCAGCTTACATAAATAAAAACCAAGGTTGTTATTGTTTTTACCTCTGCCTTTGTCTCCTCATTGTCTTGGCTGTTTCACACTTATCAAAAATTCAAGTTTGCAGAGTCGACTTCCTCCAACGACCCCCGCGACATACCAATATATCAAAATATTAACAAATTGAAAGTACTTCTTGAGTCAAAACAAATTTTCTCAAAACCGAATGATACTGCACAACGGTATTGCTTGACAGAATGACGCATCGGAACAATTTTTTTCTATACAAAGCAACTAATTAAGCTATATATATATATATATATATATATTCACATGTCAAAAATTCAAGTCCAATTATAGAGCTAGAATGGAAAGTCCTTCCACATACAGTGTAATATACAAACTATTATCTTTCAGACTCTCGTTTTATTTTGTTCCATGCAACTTTTCTTGACTGCTTAGTGATTCCAAAAAGTTGGAAACATCGAAAAGGTCATTGAAAAATCTACAGAATCAAAACCAAAATAATTCTTTTCTCATAAAATGCAAATTTAGACTGAAATCCAGGGAAGTTACTTTGATGCTCGAATGAGGATTAATATAAAACTTTGTCAGCAAAATAGTGAAGAATTTTGCATTATTTTAATAATTTGTGTACGTTGGAACTGTGCGAAAAACATTAGAAGCATGATTGAATGAACTTGACATTCGAGGAAGCATTGAGACTGTTCAACTTACAAGTGTTGACAGCGAAGATATCAGAATGGTGCTGTAGATTTGAGGAGAGATGCTGTTACACAAACCCAAGACACGACCACCGAATATCTACTACGACTCTGCAAAATAATAATAATAATAATAATGCTTGTAGAATGATTATTCAGAAAGAATACAAGTGGCTGTAAAGCCGTAACACGAGTGAAAATAGAAAAATCAGGCATAACCGATCAGATATGGAAAGAAAAGAGAGATAGCCACTCCCTATGGGATGAACCTGAAATAATAGAAAAAAGATCATTACTGAAAAATATGAAAACGAAATTATATTCTTCACTCAAAAGATCTGATCAACTCCGATTGCATGTACGGTCGGCAAAATCCTTGTAAAAATTGACCCTAATTTCTTCCCTCACTGACCACTACTGCTATATATATATATATATATATATATATATATATATATATATATATATATATATATATATTCACGTGGGCATAAACCATGAGAGCTGATTACACAATTTACACCCTAGTGCAAATTAATTGAAACAACTGCTTTAGTTTCCTTTCTAACCATAGGGTCCGTTTTAGACCCACTAGAGTGACAAGGTGTAATCGATTTATATTTTTTTTCTCAGATGAGGTCATTTGCAGTTGCGTGCAGTAGTATGAATCTATTTTTTGGGTGTATGATAAAATTTGTTTGGCCTTGAAAAATCTGGCATCATCCGTGATTACGTCAGATTTTTATCACGCCCAGACACTATTGTCTCTATTGTCGATTAGTTGCCTTACGGCCATTGCCTGTGGTGGACGTTACTCAAGAGAAGCGTATGAAAATTGTAGCGCTGCACAAACACACTTACAGAGAGATCGCGAATACTGTTAGTGTCAAACTTTCAACTGTCAGTCGTGCCATCAAGTCTAATAAACAAACTAAATCCATCAGTCCAAAACCTAAAGAAAAATGCTGTCGTAATAGAAAAAACTATGTCAAGAGACTACGTATACGTGATCAGGGAAAGATCCTAGGAAGACATTATTCGTTTTGTTTCAATTAATTTGCACAAGGGTGCACTTTCATTGAATCACGTTTAATATTGAACTCTATTGAAATTCTCACAGTATACATCTGTAAACAGTTCTACATATAAAACACTGGTCCTTTTGGGGTCATTCTCATTCCTATTTTTTATATTTGTATCAGGAATTCTAAAGGAGAGACAACCCTCCCCCCAACCCCCAAATTGGTGTAGTCTGACATTTTTGGTTTTTTCTTTTCCGTGCTGTTATGAAAATGTTTTTTCGACAACACCGAAGTTTTTCATATAGTATGAAAACACTTACATTGAATTCCTACATGCATTAATGCTTAAAATCATGAAGAAAATTTATAAAGAGAGCAGAAGAGACAGTAAAGATGTCTATAATTATGAGGAAGCGAGAAGTAGCTAAGTATCTCGGAATTTCAAGAAGCAATACTTCAGGAATCACCTCGATGTTTGAAAGCACTGGAAGTGTTTCGGGTCACCCAATATGTGGTCACTTCCGAAAGGGTCATTATAGGATAATACAGAAATTGATAAGGACAGCAAAATGTCAGCAAAAGAAATCTCCGAGACAAGCGATGGGTGAATGGAATTTGTCCAATTTGGTGTCAGTAGATATTACTAGGCGCAACCTTCGCGAAAGTGAACTGACGAGGTGCATTTTATCTAAGAAACCTGCATTTGAAAGCAAACTGTTTAAAGAGGCGTTAACCATCTGGTGCAGATGCTTGAAATAAAGTATTATTCAGCGATGAAACAAAGATAGAGCTGCATTTTAATTAGTATAAATTTGTTAGAAAGCGTAGAAAGTGAGGACAATAGTCTGGAAATATAAAAAACGAAGTTTCATGAAAGGTGGTTAAATTGACGGTAACTTGAATGGTGTCAGATACGTCTAGTTGCTGAAGGGCCATGTGATACCAGATTTGAAAGAAGATATTTTTCACTTTAACAATGTAGAGTAAATTCTTAAAATGAATATTATCTAGTAAATTTTTCTTATAGATACTTATTGTTTTAAAACACTATATATGACTTGGTTAATGTGAAGAAGACAAAAAATATTTTGGGGGATGGAGTCGTCTCGCATCTACTTTTTTCCTTCAGAACCCCTGCTCGAAAAATATAATTAGCCCAAGAACGGACTCTAATAGTTAATTTCTAATCTAGAAAATGCAATGCAAAACATAAAACTATAAGCTTGTAATTATTAGAAATTTATAATAGTTTAAATTTGGCGAACACTTTTTCACGCTACTGCATACAAAGCGAGAGAGAAATAGAAAAAGTGAAGAGAGAGAGAGAGAGGGGGGATTGTAAGATAAGATGGAAAAGTTTTATTTGTGACGCATTTTATCCATTAGGACTTCATCGGACTTGGTTTGTTGACGTTCTTGGGAACACATATGTATGAACGAGAGATGCAGGCAGTTTCAAAACTTTTTGAAAGAATTTATGCAATTTAGCCAAATTCATCTATACTTTTTTTTCCCCCCCGTCATGTTATGTTGTAAGAACCTGGACGTAAATTTACTATAGACGTATTAGTCGTATTTAATCAATTAAACCAAAGAAAACTTACTAGTATGAAACAAACTAATTATTAAATACAGTCGGTGTCGATAAACATTTGATCTAGAGTATATATATATATATATATATATATATATATATATATATATAATGGTCTCATTACGATTGAGCTCTCTGGAGAAGAAAATTTTCAAAGTAGTTTCCACTTCTGCGTATATGCATGACTCTTCAAAAATGAATTGAGTTCCTTCGGTGACTGGCGTGTGTATACACTGCTTATATACAACACGTTAAAATTTCTTTTCTCTGATTCCATGGGCCTATGGTTTAGGGCTAGCGACTCCGACTGACACCAAATCGGTCGAGTTTTGACCCCAGCCAGAAGCAAGTGGATGTGTCTAGCCACACTGATGAGCTGTGATACAGCGAAACAGGCTTATATGTGGATGACTAATAATGTTGCGATGGATGAATTGTCATGTAAATTACGCGAAAATGAAAATGACAACTCATTTTAACAGATTTATTTATCAAAATTCCACAAAAATATCCTAAAATACCACAGAATAAATTTATTCGATAAAATCAGCATTTGGTTCAGACAACTTTAGAATCTCCTGCAACTTCTCTAGACGGTTTTCTTGTTTATGTTGGTGAATGCAGCTATAATCTTTGCCTTCAGTTTATTTTTGGTGTTACAAGGAGTTTTGTTGATCCCCTCTCTCAACTGCGCCCCACACATAATAATCAATAGTGGGGTGCAGTCTGGTGAATTAGGTAGCCTGATGTAAGAGGTAATGTCTGACAGCCATGAGTGGGTTCTCCTGCTTTTGTGCCATGATGAAGAGTCATAGCAGCCGTCATTTTGACCCAATGGCAGAACTACCTCCTAAAGACACTTGATGTTGGCCTCCCTGTTGAGTCTTAGGCACTGTGGGAAGAGTAATGGAGAAATAACGTCATCATCACAAATGATCACTCCAAACACCATGATGTTGACTGGATCTATCTTCTAACTCTTGCCGAATCTTCTGCACTGTCCTCAAATTCATTCTGAAATGTTCGTATTGAAGATTCCGACACAAATGCCAAGCAGTACAGCATGTCGTTTCCAAATTTCTGGCAGAATGAATTGTGTCATGGTGTTGTTTTTATCACAGACGGTATCCAACTGACCCTACTACACTGCAGCCGACGAAAGAAAAAACAACCAACACGCATGTGCAAAATTAAATAAAAATTGATAATTTACCCATCGCACTTTATATATATATATATATATATATATATATATATATATATAAAAATGGTGAATTACAAAAAAATTTACAAACTTGTGAGAAATCAGCTTCTCACACCAGAACAAGGGCAAAAAGTTCATATAAACATCTATATGTAAATCCTTCGTTTGTGAGTTATTACGTTTCAAGTGTACGGTAGACGCTGTCAAATGTACAATCCAAAATACTTTTACAAATTTTGAGAGGTGGTTTCTTCACACCAAAACAGGGAGAAAAATCCATATAAACAAATGTCCGCAAATCCTTCGTTTCGGAGTTATTACGTTTTGTTTAGAATAAACGCTGGTTAACTCTAAGAAACAATCCACAAATACATCTACAAACATTTGGAGCGAGTACCTGACATCAAACCAAAGTAAAATGTCCATATAAACATATGTCCAAAAGACCATCGTTGTATCTAAACACAGAAACTCATAACAAATGTTCAAATGTCCACTACTTGCTTGTACACACGCATGCACCTGTTGGATCACTGACTGGTGGATCCTTTGAAATACTTCAAATGATTTGGCAAGCCCCCATGTCACGTTGATAAAGCATGTCTGCATTATTAATGTCTGCTGCAGAAACTAATTGTTTTAGGTGGCCCCCACATAAAAATCCAAAGGATTGAGGTTGGTTGAATGTTCAGGTCCTGGTACCTTGCATCCCCTACCTCATGATAGATATCAGTCAGTGCATCATGGACAATATGACTACAATGTGCTTGAGCCTGATCATCCATGAAACATATGTAAAAATTCTATCTGTCTGCTTACGATATTAAAATTATCCTGCCGTTGTTAAACGGAAGACTTTTCAGTTAATCACTAAACACGTTAAAACGTTGAAGATAAACGAACGACAAATGTACACGAATAACAAATGTAACCTTGTCTAAATGTAAGTTCAGCGAAATCTACTTTAAACTTAACCCCCAAAAATGATTTGCGGATATTTGTTTATATGAACTTTAAGTTAATTTTGGGGTAAGGAACCGCTCCCAAAGTTTATAAAAGTATTTTTGATACATCTTTCTATCTATCTTGGCAGCTCGGATACAGTCACTTCCTCACCGACGCAATGTGGCTTCCCTGTGTCTCTTCTACAAATACTTTCACGGCTTCTGTTCCGATGAACTTAGCTCAAAGGTGCCTCCTATATATAAATTTACTCGAGCCACAAGATTAGCAACTATGTCTAACGCTTTTACTGTGAAACCAATAAATTGTAAATGCAACTTCTACCCCATCAGCCTCTTTTCTCGCACTTCCCGCCTGTGGAATTCCCTTTCATTTATTTGCTTTCCCGATAGCTATAATCTCCAAGAATTTAAATGTAAAGTCAGTAGTCATCTCCTATCTCACTAACCTGCATCCTCTCTCTCATGTTTCTTTCTCCGTCCATTCCACTCTCATCAGTATTCTCATACTTCTCTTACCCACTTCCTGACACCCCCTATAACCTGTCACTCTTTCTCATAACTTTCTCATAACTTCCCTCCTTATGTAAACAGTGGCAATAAAATGTCTTGGTTGGGGCGATATTATTATAAAAAAATCTATCTATCTATCTATCTATCTATCTATCTATCTATCTATCTATCTATCTATCTATCTATCTCAATGAATTAAAACACTCTCAGCTATTGGGCGTGTATAATGATAATATAGACGCTAAGAAGTCTGTCTCCTTCTACCGAGCGCCCAAAGCTCAGAGGTAGAATCGCTGACTGACGCCAATTCGGTCGGGTTTCAATCCTGGGTTAAAAAGCAATCGGAGTCTAACCGTACTGATGAGCTATGATACAGCGAAACAGATCTGTCTGCATATATATATAGCATGCTGAAAAGTTTTAAGCCTAACACACTAACCAAAATCAGTATTTGAATGGCGAAACAATATAAATTTGGGATGTGAGTCTCTCTCCCTCTCTCTCTCTCTCTCTCTGTTTGTCTGTCTGTCTGTCCAGAATGTATGCTGCGTAGGAATAGAAATGAGAGTAATTTGATCTACATTGAAGTTGACAAACAGTGCGGGTGGATACACACCCTCATACGGAAGTTGGAGACTTTATTTCATTTGTAAGCAGTTATTAATGTGTGCAATGATATAACTAGAAACAGTAACTTATTCTCGCTTTCTTATACGATGTATGAGCTCATTCTGAATCTATGTGCAAAAATATTTCTAATTTATAACCGTAAACACCTGATGTGCATATGCGACTCAGTATGCATTCGTGTGCGTGTGCACGCACACACACTACATGTGTCAATGTGAATTAAAGTAACCAGGTTTGCTAGTTTTTACAAAAACGATAAAATACACAAATGCAGTTGGCGTAGGACGTAAAAACAAAACTTCTGAAATACCGACATCAAAAAATAAATAGAATTATCAGTTGTTATAAAATATGTTTTACTCCATGCATTTGGAATTTAAACTTTTCTATGTGTAAACAATATCTGCATTTCAATTAAAATATCTTCTTTGGAAGCGATGATTTTACAAGTATACTATATAGAGCTGAATACTTGTTTTCTCGCCGGAAACACAATTGTTATATGCACCTTTTTCACTTAGGAAACTTCTCAGGAATTTATTTATACTTCTGACATGATGTAGTATTTTATTTATCTCATCTTTATTATCTCATGTTTATGACCTTTCGGCGGTTGCACGCTCCGGCTTTTTGTCAGGTGCAAAGAATTTTGAACCGAACCCTTTATTTCGATCACTGGAGTATACCATTCTCATTCCATGTGTAATGCAGCTTTCAGATGCCATGTAGTTATCTGCCTTTAACTCAAGTCGCTAAGTTATTTGTTCACTACTGCTGTTGCCAGGAACTAAACTCACAATTCTTTGGGTCAAATCACTGGAACTTTCTAATATGGAGTGCTAGAGAAAAAAAACAAAAAAAAACAATAACAACAAAATTGTAATATTAGATCCAGTAAAAAATGTATACTGAGACATTAGGTTTAGATGCCCCAAAACTTTATACGCTGAATACTCCAAGGCCCAGTGAATAAAAGCATTAGCTGAATCTAGTAACTTGGCCCAAAAAACTGAGTTCGGTACTTGGCTACAGAGGTGAGCAAAAAACTTCTGAAATTGGTACTGAGACATCTGGAAGAGGCATGGCTCGTAGAATTACAACAATCTATCTCGGTAAACGAAATAAAGAATCCAAAAATTCAGTTAGAAATTCCATTTACCTGAAGAAGACCGGAACGTACAATTTCTTTCATAAGTGAGATGCTTAAACAATTCAGCATTGAGTAAAGCTTCTAGAAGTTTCTCAAAAAGAAGTAGAAGGATAATAGGCCGATAGTTGGAAGGGTCAGAGATTCACCTGATTTCTTTAAAAGTGGAACAGATGAGAATTTCCAACAAGCAGTAACGCAAGAGGTAGTGAAGCATTTATTATACAGCTTAGACAGCCAATTCGGAAGCATACTTCTTAACGAACTATTACAGGGATACTATCTTATCCAAATGCCTAGTGGTGATCCAGATTAGAGATGATAGCATAAACCATATAAGGGGTTATATATATATATATATATATATATATATATATATATATATATATATACGTGTGTTAACATTTTTGCTGATTATATATTAACCTATATCAGATGGGATATAGGTAAAATATTTCATTAAGTCTCTTATGACAGTTGTGACATATACATATATGAATGAAGACAACTTATTCTCGCCATTTTCCCTGGTGATGACGGTTTGTGTCAGCAAGATAAGTCTCCTCAACGTATCGTGCACGATTGATAGGAAAACTGGTCCCAAGAAATCTTTACTAATTTTTCAGATACTCCTTTTGCATCATGCGCTTGTTAGATGTAAATCCTATAGGTCATATGTTGACCTCCCTAAATTGCCTTCAACTATATCCTAAAATCACAACCAGCTATGTGTGTGTGTGTGTGTGTGTGTGTGTGTGTGTGTGTGTGTGTGTGTGTGTGTGTGTGTGTGTGTGTGCGTGTGCGTGCGTGCGCTCGCGGTGAGGTGACGTTAGAGGCTCATAAAGTGAAATCGGTTCGCCAATTCCAGCCGAGTTCGTTATATTCACTTTCGCAAAAAGGAATCCATCTCCACTTTAAGTATCAGGGCAGACCATGTTCTCTAATCCTGACTGAAACCAGTCAAATAGAAGGACAACTCTGAATTCAAAACCGTAAAATCTCACTCTATTGCCAGTTAAATGGATTGTTGGACAGGCAATGGCATCCTTCTTGTCGGGTCTGTTTATTTTTTCCTGTCAAGCGTATGTTTAAATCTTAAATATATTTTAAATCTCTGAAATGTTTAAATCTTAAGTATGTTTTAAATATTCAATAGAGCCATTCTTAAGTTAGAGGAAAACACCCAATCAAGATGTGACGCACTGGAAAACTGTATACCACACAGACATTGAAAACATTATACATTTTCTAATTAACACTGGTGTGCAGCTGTTGACTAGGATAAAAAGTTACCAAAGGATGCGCGCATGTAAAACTTTTGAAAAATTGGGAAACACGAAAAGACAGCATATAAACCAGTTATGCTTAATGTAATATTAACATTTCAAGAATCGTTACTCTTTAATTTTTTTCCTCTGAGTATTACTGGTGGCATACTTTTAAACATAAGCCAATCATTTTCATCTTAAGAGCAAACTTTGTATGTTTATGGTTTATGTACAAAGCTTGGTTGAATGCGTGTTAACGATCAGTATTCATTATTATTATTATTATTATTAATAGTAATAGTAGTCGTAGTAGTAATGGGTTGGAATGTGGCTTATTTTCAACGAATATATCAATAAAAGTATTTTAATGATATGTTTTTTCATTAAATTTCACCAGATGTTTTTAAAGCATATTTTAACATTAAATTAAAAATATGTTTCTCCGCTACTACAGTCTGTCTTGGTGAGCAAGGAACCTGAGTAACATTCGAATGATTTTAGTGACTGTTGCTTCATAAAAAAACATTCTTTTCTTATTATTAGTTATTTAAAATGTTCTTTCCATTATTTAGTTATTTAAAATTTTCTTTCCATTACTAGTTATTTAAAATGTTCTTTCCATTTTCAGTATGCACTGATTGTTGTCCTTTAAGTGGAAAATTGTTAATAATGATGAAATGAATATATCTTCCTTTTTTTTAAATATTTCAACCAGCCCTGTATGCGATCATACATAGTGATTATTTGAAAATGTTAATCTATTACTTCTAAATTAACAATTATTAACCAACCGTTGTCACTATGCCAGTTTTTATTTTAAACTTAATTTATCGGAAAATAAAATAAAAAATGGTGGTATCAGTAAATGTCTCCTAAACAAATCTCCTAAATTTGTCTTTGTTTTGTAATCGCAGCTTGTTTCCTATTCACATTTCTTTTTGATTGATGTAGATCATTATCTTTCTTTTATTTCCCAGATACTGAGAACACATTTTCTCCTTGCAATTATTATTTTGTTTTACTCTTAAACGATTACAAAAAAAAAAAAAAAAAAGTTCAAATGTTTTAAAAATATCATGTTAAGCTGCAATTGTGATCCATTATCTTTAATGCCTTTGGACTCGACTTTTTCTTTTGCCGCGAACTACCGTGCGCAATGAGAGTATTCATCCTATGTCACATGGTAAATGTTACACACGAATTAGTACTATTATTATTTTTGTGATGAACCTCTTGAAACTTTGGCACTATGGTTTCAGTTACAGACTAATGCCAAACAGAATTCAAAGTATTGTAAAGAAATAAATTCTTACTTCAGATCAAAGGAAAAAACACTAGTGGTCGGTTTACTACGCTGCGGAATAATGGTTAACATACTCCTGACGATACCTACTGCAGTGAGTTCATTCCCAATGAGTGCTCCTCCACTTGTGACTTTGTGGTAGATTATTTTATATCTACAAATATTGATGTTTTTTCTCCCTCGTTGTTTTTTCAAGTTATTGGCGATCATGATCTCCCACAGCTTCCTTTATTTGGTTGTTTTCAGCAATACATGTTACGTTATGACGACACCTTGTTTTTCTGTTTCCTTTTCCTCCAGCCTTTTACTAATAGCCGTTTAGTAGTTTTCTCGTTACTTTCTTCTGCTTTTCGTAGATTCGATGTGCCCTGTGAGTGTTGAATTCTGCAAACTTTATTTTCTCATTAATTACCCCCAACATTTCAGCAGTTTTTGTAGTTCGCATTCTTCTTAAACTTTCGTCATATCTTATAAAATAATCTATCCATTTTTCTCAATATTCGTTGGTAAAACTACGTGTCTGCTGCTTCATGTTGTTTATTTTTGTATAACTGAATTGTCCAATATTCACTGCCATATCAGAAATTAGATATTACATAACAGTTCAGCACACATCTATTTCTTTCTAATGCGATTTTCTATCCCTTAATAAACTGTTCATTCGCTGAAAAAAATCATCATTTGTTATTTCTATGCGCCTTCAGATTTCTAATCAACGCGCTTTCCATCATCTGTTGCACTATTCAGATTAAGGTAAGATACCGCTTACAGTTAATGATTGTTCTTTTTTTGCTTCTTGCTTTCATCGGCTACTTCGTTTTCAGGTTTTCAAAAGCTTAAGGTATGGAAATATCTTAGAAATGCCTTACAAATGACGTCAGAAAAAGGAGTTTAAGCGGCCGAGATTGCAATACAGGTTTATATGGCTTATAACATGGTAAATAATTAATTAGTTACATATTTTCAATAATCGACTAACAGAGAAGAATTTTAGCAAAATAAATATTGAAAAATTACAACACGTATATCATTAACTTGTGGAGGATATAGGAGGAACAATTGGCTCGAAACTGATAAGAAAATCGATTATACTTTAGTTTTGGAGCTACAGAATTTTTTTGTTTACTCTATATGTCAGTTTAATACAGTGATTAAAAGAATTTTTTATCACTAGAAAATTTTTCAATCTTTCTTCTTATTTGTTTCAATAGTTTGATGTCACGTGTAAGTATTGTTATCAAACTTGACTGTTTGATAACAATACTTACACGTCTTTCATAGAAAAATCGACTCAATTCGTTTTGCTGTCTAAAAAAAATGCTTTTAATCAAAATACATAAACTGAAACTTAATAGATATGACGAGGAATAGTAGCAGAAATAGAAACTTGGTGAAACACTAGCCTTTATGCTAACACCATAAAAATTACCGATGTAAGCAAGAAAGACTCAAATTATAGAATTCGCTCTATTTAGATTACTTTGATGACATGAACAAAATGTATAAATGACACAAACATAAACAAAAACAAAAATAAAAAACGAATCACTGCACTGATGTTCAAAGCCATGTGAATTCATAATCTACAAAGTTTGCTGGATGATTTATCAAAGATTATGAGAAATACATTCTCTTTTGTTTAGCGATTCTCAATACAATGTTTTATCAAAATTACCTGTTCGTATTGCAAATAAGGCCAAATGATCATCAGCTGATGTCCCACAATAGTAGCATTCTACAAACTAGACTATACTAAGAGTACAAAAGTATGAAATTATCGCTCTCCGAGAGAAATATTTTTTGTTTGTCCTAGCACATTATTAATGAGCTTAAAAACATAAATATATTTCACAGCATAATACTATGATATCAAATAAATATTTGACCCACATAAACAACAATCCGTCACTCAACTCAAATAATACCAAAAATGTCCCTTCTAAAACTAATTGCAACTGCCGAAAAAATAAAACCTGCCCATTGAATGGCCAGTGTATGTCCGAAAGTGTTTATGGAACTCGAATTCATTCGGATGATAATTATGTTAAATTTTACTTTGGAAGCACTTCTAACAGGTGGAAGATGAGATTCAACAACCACATGTACTGCTTTATCCATACATTATTGGAAATTAAAAACAACAACCCAATTATTACCTGGAATATCGTAGCGAAATCCCAACCTTACAATGGAAAAGGAGATAAATGTAATTCATCCTTTTAGAAAAATTTGTCTTCTTAAGCAATATCAATAATCCTAAATATCTTAATAAAAAAAGTGATTTGATGACCACAGACTGTCAAAGAAAAAAATAGATAAATTCTTAGACCCAGATTGATATAGATTCCTTAGTACGTTTGCTCCTTTCTTTCTTTCTTTCTTTCTTTCTTTCTTTCTTTCTTTCTTTCTTTCTTTCTTTCGTAATATCACTTTTAACAATAATGAATTAAACCCTTGTATTTTCACTCCCTACATTGTTTAATTTTAATTCTAAATGTTACCTTTTAATTCTTAACTTTTATTTTCATTATCATTTTCATTTATTTTATTTTATTTTATTTACAATTGTAATTTTCTATCTGCATTTGAATATTTAATTTTTGCGTTTCATGATTTACGCCACTTTGATTTCTTCTCCTTGCACTTTAGTATTTTTTATATATTTTATTTTAATTTTAAATTTTAAATTTCATCTACATGTAACCTAAGAATATTTAAATGTTTAATCTTGTTATTAAAACAGCAGTCTTATAAGATTTAATTCCCTTGAACATCGAGTGAACTTAAATTTAAATCTACTAAATTGTTAAAATATGCACCTGATGATTGCACAACGCTTGAAACTCCGAGTCGTGCCATAGACGTAGGATAATATGTATATTTACTAATTTACGTTATTACACACACACACACACACACACACACACACACACATATATATATATATATGATTAATATATATATATATATATATATATATATATATATATATATATGTATATATATATATTATATAAAATCTCCGTATTCTACATACGTTGAATAGCTATTTCAGAGAGAAAAATCTCGCTTCTTCATATATATATATATGTGTGTGTGTGTGTGTGTGTGTGTGTGTGTGTGTGTGTGTGTGAGTGAGTGTGTATATATATATATATATATATATATATATATATATATATGATTAATACTGAAAAGTTTGTCACTTAACTGAGCAGGTTCATATCTCTACTCCGATATCAAGCATTCGGCAAAAAACCTGCTCGCCAAAATATCTTTTATCAGAAAAACTACTGCAAAAATTACAACCTTGGCGTTAAACATTATCACAACGCAACACTATATAATTATATATAAAATTGGCGTGATGATTGCGTTTGATGATTAATTTTAATGTCTACTTTTATATTTACATACGCTCTTTTTCTGATATTGAGCACTGAAAAAATAAAATAACTTAAAAATATATTTTATCATTATATGTGTGCGTGCGTGTTTGTGTGTGAATGAAATTGAAAAACTTGTAATTCTTGTTGAAATGATTTGTAGAGAATATTCTGTATAAAAATTTATATTTCGTGTTTAGAAATTTAGAAGTTAGCAAGTTTCTATTTTTACTGTGTGCTCCGCACTTACAATCTTGTGCCAGGCATAGCTAAACTCGGTAAGTATCTAAATAAATCCGAAATATAACGACAAACATGATCGTATGTAACATCGAGTTTTTGCCACAAAAATACCAGTCACACCTAGAAAATAATTTTCCCAACTTCGCACCATATCTCATGAATCAGTGACGAGTGTGCATGACTGACAAAATATTGCGATAGCTACTTAGTTTGTGTTCTAAGTATGTGGTCATGGACTAAATTGGGCGGCATCTTACAATTATCTTTTGGGTTAAGATAGATAAATAAATACTTCATAAATATTTTATTGGAAATAAAGTTCAACATAAATACAAAATTTCATAGATCATTTCAGCAGAAACAACAATTCATGTTTACATTCATATATATATATATATATATATATATATATATATATATATATATTACAGATCTGTAGTAATTATAAATGCATTTGTAGTCTTGTTTTGCATAATTTTATTCAGTCTAAAACCCTCCACATTAACAAGGAATGAGATAAATATATATATTATTATATATTAAGAACAATAATGAGGGAAAATGTAAATACAAAGTGGAAAGGAAGTCCTAAAGAATGAAATTTGTCACACGAAAACTTTTTCTACTTTGTCATACATTTTTCCTTAATATAACATACAATACAATATCATGTAATATACATGTACATAAAATAACTGTTTTATTTAGGTAATCTTTGAATTGCGTTGCTTATATTTTCCGCATGAGTTATCTAAGGTCTTGCATCAGAAAAGATTTTTAAAAAATTATTGTAAATATAAATTTGAAAAGAAAACTTACAAAATACATACAAGTAATGAATTTAAACCATGTTTACTAATGAGATATTCTGTTTTTAATGGTAACACGTGTCATGTTTACTTATTGGAGCTCAGTAGAAATTAATAGAATTGCGTGATCGATAAATATATCAAGTCACTTTGTATATATATATATATATATATATATGTGTGTGTGTGTGTGTGTGTGTGTGTGTGTGTGTGTGTGTGTGTATTTATGAGAAGCAATCATCCTAATTTTCATTTAATTTTACTTATATGATCTATGGAAATGCAAATCTTTGTAGCTATTTTTTTCTCTTTGTTTTTTTTTTTACATTCTGCTTGAGTGATTCTGAAAATACATAGTCTTAGTGAATTGCGTAAATTTCCACGAATTACGCAACTATTTTGCATTTCATCAAGCCTATCACGTGTCAAAAACCTTTGACCCTCAACTTTAAGCTCTTACAGATGTATGAGAGCAACAAGTAAATGGGAAATTATTCTTTCTGGGAATGTGCTGTACTAATATCATTTAACAAAATCCGAAAGTAAACTTATGGTATGCGCAAACATACACACAGTTTGTTGTTTGACATTTTCTTTCATCACTGACCTGTTTATTTTATCTTATTTTTATTATTGATATTGTTACCTCAGTAAACACAGTTAAATGTGGTTAATAAGGCATCCTTAACGTATACAATGTACTTACCTGCGGCATGCATAGTTATCTTTTCATCTTTAAATTAAATGTAAATATGTGTATAATAAATAAACCTTTCATTGCAACACTCCATATTTCATACAACAAACTGTATGTGATATTTTCTTTGAACATACCGCCTGAATCTTAAGAATAAAGCAGGTGTGGAATAATTGTTACTTGATTTTTATCATCTAATTTTATTGAAGTTCCTTTTCAGTTTTTTATCTATTCTGTTTCGTCAGTGTTAGAAAATTACAAATAGACAAATGTGGTGACTGCGAGCAGGGTCTTCTTCTTTTATATACCGTGTCCCTTTCAGGACATAGACGACCATGGCCTTTCCACATCTCACTATTCCTTATAACTCTTAACACCCTTTCTCTTGTTTCTCCTCCCAAACCCTGCTCTATCATCTATTTGTTCAAGCCCATCAAGTATGTCATGCGTTGCTTTCCCCGGTCTCTCTCCTTCTCAATCTGCTCTGTGAGTATCAGATTCTCCAAGCCATGTTTTCTCATTACATGTCCCATAGACTTCAGCTGAGGATACCTTTTACATAAAATGGCTTAGAATAGTGGTGATGACAATTCTCTACTAAATACTCTATGAATATGTCTTCGTGCCAAAGTAAGTTTACTACAACAAAAGTTTTAAAACAATCAGGCAATATTTTGTAAAAGCCACAATACTTACAGCGGATATATCTCAGTAAATCTTGTCTGAATTATTTCCAAACTTTATTGATTTATTTTTCAGTCATTTTGAAAAAAGATTGTCATTTACGGATATGAAATATGAAAAAGGAAACTACTGTTTTGTTGGAAGAGACAAAAATAAACATCATATGCACTAATATATTTCCCACTGATCCCAGTAAAAAATAAAGCTAATTATACAATATAGTAAATTTAATACAACGAACTTAATCATCCAAAATCACTCTTCTCCGTCAACTAGTGTTTTATAGAAGACCAACATTGTATATCGATTTAAATACCTTTTGGGAGATTGTATCTTTACCAAAAAAGTAAATATAGACATTATCAAGGAGACTTACACTACATATATTAGATACAAATTCTATCGCACAACAATTGAAGACACTTTCCTGTCAACATTCACAATTCATAAAATATGAAATGATAATACAACTATACCCCACCATGAAAATAAAAAACAAAAACTTCAAATTCTCGATGTCCTCTATATAAAGGACATACAACAAATACAAAATATGATTTTATATATATATATATAACCATATATATACAAAGCCTTATATAAAACCATATATATATATATATATATATATATATATATGCATGTATGCTCGTATTAATAATTATACTTGCATTATTTCATTCTTATAACTGACAGTTACAAAATAAAAGAATATAGTAGAAATGTAAAGCAATTGGTATGTTATTATAAACAAGCAAAAGTAAAATAAATATAATGCCGAGGCCACCTGCTTCTTTCAGTCTGCTATCTAAACAATGTTGCATAATCACGTCTGCCTAATTCAAAGGTCAGACATAGAACTTGTTTTCAAAGAAAATATAGAACGGATGAGTGTTCGTTTATATTTTAATAAACTTAATTTTGAAAAAAAAAAAAAAAAAGGAAAAAATACCTCTTAATGTAAGAATTACATAAAAACAAACCCACCAGGAAATTTCCTGAAAATGAACCAACCGCTTTTAAAACTTAGTGCAACGTACACAAATAAACTGAATCAATTTTAGCCATAAACAAATGTGTGTGTGTGTGTGTGTGTGTGTGTGTGTGTGTGTGTGTGTGTGTGTGTGCGCGTGATATATATTATTTCTTCTACATATATTTTTCCAAGAATGTAAAATTATATATGTATATATATAAACAGTGTGGACATAGAAATGAACTCTTTATAACAACTGACATTTATTTCAAGCTTTAATATATATATATATATATATATATATATATATATATATATATATTAAGATTTTTGATTTACTGCGATTTCAATGAGTAATACATATTTCACCGCATAATTATAATGTTATAATTGCGGCTGGTCCGACCCAAATGGTACAACAGTTGATCCTCAAAATATCTCCAGCAAAATTTTTTACACAGACGCTCACATGTCCATATTTAGAATAGACATTTGTAACTACAATATATATATATATATATATATATATATATATATATATATATATATATTAAGAAATCATAACATGAATATGTTATAATATTACTACAAAAGTAGCTATTTTGTTTCAACGCTTCTTGTGTCTTATCAAGTGATAAGGTTTATTTCAAGTTGAGGGGATGTAAAGGGTTAAAAACAAGCAAAATCCCTTTAATCAGGGAGGCATTGTTTTATAGACAGTGTGGAGCAATCAGAATAAAGTAACTTCTTCCTATATATATATATATATACATTGCATTATTTGAACTATTGTCCTCGTTTCTGCTGCCATTTGTTCGACGTTTCGACCGTTGTACGCTCCGGCCTTCTTCAAGGTGCTAGGAATTTCGAACTGAACCCTTTATTACGATCACTAGAGTATATCATTCTCATTCCTTTGTGCGAAACCTCTTTGGTAGTCATGAGTTATCTCCCTCTAACCCGACCCTAAGTTACTTGTTCACCACTGCTGTAGCCTGGTATTGAACTCACAACTCTTTGGGTCAAGGCACTGGAACTAACCAATATATGTATACAGCAAGAAACTAAGTAAACTTCAGTCTTATAGGCATTTTAAAGATGGAAAAATAAAAAGTAAAAAACACGAAAACGACCGACCGGTTTCAATCCCAAGCTTCATCAGGGTCAACTTGGACTTTTAATTCATCATTATTTTAAAGAATTTAAAACTGAAGATGAACATGAGTAGGGGAAGAAGGGGGAGGGACATGCACTAGATCGTAATTATGTGGAGTCCAAGTAAACAATCTTTCGCTGCTTGCAGAGAGACGGAATCCTAGATTTAATATATAATGACTCCAATGCCTGTAAGTGAAACGTTGAGTGTAAACCAGACAAAACAGTGAACTGGTCCACACTAAAGTCAGTCACAAAATTTCTACTATTCATCAGGTGCTCGATGATTGCTGACTCGGAAGTGTTCACTAGTTGACCCGCACGAACATCCGTTTTGAGAATTCTTAATGGCACATGTTGCTTAATTCTGCAATCCAAGCGTTGTGACATCCTTCCTATGTAGTCATTACCACAACTACAAATAAATTTATAAGCAACAGGAGAAATATGATGGGGAGGAAGTAACTCCTTTCGAATAGACGGAAAAGCAGAATGAGTGCCAAAATTAACTCTAATCTGAGCAAAGAAATAACAAGAATTAACTGCTCTAGAAATTTGCCTAGCCAAAAGCTCACTACGTGAACCAATGTAAGGAAGCCTTAAGTAAACTGGAATTTTTTCCACAGTATACGGCTTATCCTTAGAAAAACTATTTATTTTATTACGCATCATACCATGCTGCGGATAAAATCTAATTCCACATCCAAATATCTTTCCGTGCAAATTTTTAGAGTCCTATGTATAAGGGTCTTAATCAAATTAATTTTTCGCTTTCCTGGACAAAATGAGTCCCACCGGGTATACAATCCCGAAAACGTGGCTTTGCGAAACGCGGAAGTATGACATTCACATGGAGTCCGATGAACGAAAAAAAAAAAAAAAAAGGAATGATAACCAACATTCGGACTCTTTTTCTATTGTAATTTTAGGGACGGGTGTAATTGATTCAAAATAGTAAGAAAAGAGTCAGCATTATCCTCACTATTCAACAGATAAAAAGTATCGTTCACATACCGATAATACATGGACGGCTTATTGTTATGCATGAAGAGGAATGACTCATGGAAACCCACAAATATATTGGCTAAGGCAGGGTCCAGGGGGGATCCCATAGAGACATACAGTTGTCGAAACTAGACTATACATATAATTGTCGAAACTAAATTTATGCTGGCACGGCCCAACTATAGAAAGAATCTGTCGTAAAGGTACATCATCCTTATGGATTTTTGGCAAATTATAAAGACAAGGACGAATAGACCCTGTAGGTTTAATATCAGTCGAAACTTCTGATGTTAAAAAACCCCGTTTAACCCAACTTACTAGTTGCTTTTGAAACTTCGCGATGATGTACCTAACATCACTTTTTAACATCACAGGTAAAAACGACCAAACCATAGCCAAACCTTCCACCCGTTAGTATATGTCACACTCCAAGTGAAAAACTGTCAGTTTATTTAATGGGAAGTTAGTACATTCTCCAAGGGAGGGCTTTGATTCGAATCGGTTTCAAATAAGCGACATAACCTCATCCGTAGAACAGGCTCACCATAATCAAGATTATCATCCGATTACTATAGATGATAGCCCTCGGATCGATTCCACAAAGATTCCTAACTTATGACGAGGACTTCCTTACTAGTGGGTTGACTAAATCCACAAAGAATCTACTTAGTGGGTGGCATGCTGAACAATTGCAGTTAACTATAGGTCCCAATGGAATATTAACTTTGTAACGTTGATTCAGCTGTTTATACTTATTCAGTGCGTAATTCTTATTCTATGACAGCTTCCTCTCAGTTTTAATAGTCGTACAGATCAACTTTTACTGGCAGAAACAGAAGAGTCAATGAAGAATACACAAAACCTACCACGGTCCGTCAATTATAACAATGAATATCCACATGAAAATATATATATCACAAAGATAAATATTTAATGCCAATCAAGGAAAATATACAGTTTATTAACAAATTTGTATGTTTAAATTTTATCATAATTTTATAAATTTGCTTTTTACACAAAACATAGTTCCGGAAATAGTATTGGCTTCCAAGCATGCATTAATGGCCAGTCTAACTGCTTCCTTTATTTTAAATAAATATTTCTTAACAAATTTTAATCACCAGAAATAAGATTACTACATTATGCCCAGATTTAACTGATTTAAAGAAAAGGGAATATCAACGATAACTCGGCTGCCGTGGCGTGGAAATGATTTTTTTCTTTTTCCACACTAGCTACAGCAATGTGAAAATGAGTCCTATTTTTCTTAGATAAACCTATTTTCGACTGAATCATAGGATATTTTCATCCAGTTTTAGAAACGAAGACGTGTCTACTGACCAAAATTGCTAGACAATTATTGTCGTCAAAAAATTAAAAAGTCGCAAACTAATATTAAAATAATTCATAAAATTAGTTAACTACTTTTCATCTAGATGTATCAGCTGTAACACATCCACGTTAATTTGCATATATATAAGCTATTAGGATTCGGTAAGATACACTGTTTTATACTTGCAAATTACTATGGAACTGTAAGAACAAAATCAAAAGAAGTTCGATTTTTTTTTAATTCTATTGTCGCATATAGAAATGCGCTATTGTTAAACGTGTTTGCTCTTTTTTTTTTTTTTTTGCGAACGTCTATTTCTTAACTGGATTTGATCACATTTGGCAATGACGGCGTTGCTCCACTACAAAGGCATATGGGAAAGAAATCTTGTTCATTATTATGACACTTTCACGTCTTCCGCTATCTATGGTTTGTACTTAAAGTGCCGTCAGGAATAGCCTTGCCGGTGGGACGTTTTAAAAATGATAATAATGGTGGTTCAATATAATCGTTCCGCCAAAAAAGTTTAAGTTTAATCAATATGAATCAAAATAATCATGCCACAGAAATATTAATTGAAAAATATTAAGTGTGATGCACCCAATGACCATCAGGTCGGGATGAAAATTGAGGAGAGAGAGAGAGAGAGAGAGAGAGAGAGAGAGAGAGAGAGAGAGAGAGAGAGAGAGATCACGTTCATAAACTAGAGAAGCCCGACATTTGAACGTTAATTTTTCAATAATTTTAAAAATTATATGTAAAAAATACAAACAACAACAGCCACAACAACAACAACGATAACTGCACCAATGATAATAATATTAAAATAAAATTATAAAAATCAGTTTCAGATATGATTTCATTTTTTATGGTGTATATTCATTTTTATAATATATAACAAATATAATAAAACTCTACAGTAGAAGCAAATAACATATAATAAATATAATAAAAGTAGACGCTATGGTTAGGCAACATAAATGTTGTTCTACAGAAGGAGTCTAAGAATACCATAGATTGAACATGTGTGCAACGAGGAAGTTTTAAGGAAAACCACTTATACATACTGAAGGCAATGTGGACAGAGAGAAACGTCGATTAAACTAGGAAACAAGGTTGTGTAAATGGGTGACAGAACAGGGATTGGGCTAGACAGCAAAAAATCAAACAAACCTACAAGGACAGGAAATTGTAGAGAGCCATGATTGCTCATGTCCCAAAGAGACACGGTACGTAGACGAAAAAGATACGGCGTGGATGAATAGTATATAATAATATGAAATTTAAATTAATAATGGGATAAATAATGATAAAATCTATTAAATATATGAGCAAAATATATTTACAAAAATCTTGGGCATCAATAATAGAAATAAAAGTAATAAATAAGACATAATTGAATATGCATTTGCAGTTAAGTATAATTGGTTCTGTACAAATACCATCTGCCGTATTTTCTACAATTCTTTCCCACTTGCCGAATTTTCTTGTGCTATCTCTTTGAAGTGGTCGACCCTAGAGCCAATGTAGGAACCTTTTTTTGTGGTTGCTTGCTTCTGATTTTCGCATATGTTCGAGAAATTAAGTTTTACTTCATCTGCATGAGTCATAGACAGACGCATCCCACAACCTACTTCCAAAATAACACAAAACGTGACAGCAATCATTCGAATTTGTAAACGATGATTATAAGGCGTTCAAGGAAAAGAGGTTTGATCCTGTAATCTTGAAATCAGCTCTTAGAAGACATTAACTCAATAATGATAATAACTAATTTTCATCTTGAGGATACAGGCAACAACTGCTGGTCATCTAAGACTTCATGATGACAAGCAATCTTAAGCAAACAACGGGGGAAGTCACCTACAACGACTTAAAGAAACTTTATGTCAGTTTTGTGACAAAGTGTATGGGTTAGGAGCTAGTTTGAAAAGTCACTTGAAAGTACATAAGGACTAAATCAGTGCATTTACTAATATCTACAGTTCAACAGAGTTGTTTCAGGTAGTTTTGCATTTTTAAACAAGCGTGGAATGCGAAGTCGCCAAATTAATTAATAGACTCTCTGTCACATTTTCATTTGTGGAATTCGGAAAGAAGCTAATACAGCCAGATTAACTAAGAGAAAAAAAAGAAAGTTCTTGTCAATCATTTCTATAAACTTAAAAATGGATTACTTTGAAATGGGAATTATTTAAACCCTTTGTATTTTGCTCAATCCATTTTCTGAGGTTTTATTTCAAATGTTTCACGCTTAGCATACAAGCAAATGTATGTATATATGTCTACATGCACACAAGTTCATAAAGATTTGTTGAACAGAGCAAATTGTTAACATGATATTAGATTCAAGGAGAAACCAGGGAGATGCGAACGGACTTGTCATGGCGTGTAAATTTAACGAACCTGTCATAATTTTAAATAAATCTTTTGTAAAAATATATACGATAATGTGAGAAGGAAAAATTCGGAAAAGTCCGCGGTTATACATTCTTCCCGAAATCACTATTCTGCTTGGCGATTGAAATACTGGTTTAAGAAAGTCGATCTTTATATATATATATATATATATATATATATATATATATAAAGATCCACTTTCTTAAACACACACACACTCGTATATATATATATATATATATATACGAGTGTGTGTGTGTGTGTGTGTGTGTGTGTGTGTGTGTGTGTGTGTGATTTTTTCAATTTTTGTTGACGTATTCATTTCGGTATCTTGTTAAAGTTGTGAACTTTCCAAATATCAGGTTAGGTTTCAAGTTTTCAGCTCACTTCAAGCAAGAATGAAGGAAATGAAGGTCAAAATTCCTATTCATTATTTTGCATATTTGGCAAGATTTTTAACTTTAAGTTTTTAAATGCTAGTGATTCAACGTGAACGCAATGTTATTTTTTCGATTAAAACTTTATGATGTAGTGTGGATTCAGAGAATTCAAATACTTTTCGAGTGTTTATAAACACTCAGATGTGATTTTATGAATTATTGGTTGTTTTGACTTAATATAGATACCTTCGAAAAATACTGAATGTTTCATTTGTTTTACTGAGTATTATAGTGTTTTTATAAGAATCTGTCTTTTATTCATCTAAAATATCAAATCAATGGAGATACGCCCGTCTACGAACTGATCTAATTGCACACGAACTCAAACTCTCACATGAGTTAGTAACGTAGATCAGTTCATGTATTTGGTGACAATGTTTTCTGTAACAGCCACAGAATAGGGAAAAGATTAATTGTCTGTGTGTGTGTGTGTGTGCGTGTGCGCGCTCGCGCGTGTGTGAGTGTCACAACTAAACTGGCTTCTCTACCCCACTTCAAATATAGAATGAAAAGTAAAACCTACCAAAGGGTGAAAGAACTCAAAATTGTCAATTGCCAGCTGACTAGAGGTGATGTCTCAATCAAGTTACCGTGAAGAAGGCAACAAGAAATAACTTCATTATCTTTCTCAAGAAAAATCATGAGAGTAAACAATTCAAAAGTAACATAAAACGGCGAGAAGGGGGCAACTTGCTAAGAACAGAGCTGTGCGGTAGGTGTAAGGACGTGAAGTACTAAACTAAGAATTAGGATCTACACTGGTCAAAATGAATAGTAAAAAGGCAGCAAGGCCAGGTGGCATTTTAATAGAGACGCTGTCAGACGTTTTGGGGATCGATAAGGTATAGATATAATAAATAAAGCATATGACAGCGGCGAAATGCTTGAAAACCTCAGTAAATCTATCTTTATAACGATAGTAAATAATGCAGGGGCAAATTAATGCGATTTCCATTTGTAATCAACTCAGCTAAACTAAATTTACAATTATGTTTCAAATGAATGAAACCGGAAATAGGGCAAGAACAACATGGCTTTGTTCAAGATACTGGAACAAGAAATCCTATCCTTTTGACCAGAATGCTATCAGAAACAATTATATGTATGTTTAATAGATTGCACAAAAGCATTTGATAAAGTGCAACACAAAACCCACTTCAGCTATACGGAAAACAAACCGCCTGCATTCAGATAGAAATGCGGGTTCAGTGAGGACAAAATCAGAAAAAACATTGATGCGTTTTCTTTCCAGATTTATTTAACCTTTAACATCTTCAGCGAAAGGAATCCGAGGAGAATTAAACGAGCTACTAGGATTTGTTATCGGCGAATATAATTTTAACAACATAAGGTATGTCGACAAAATGTATGACCGCCAACAAGACAGATATCCCAAGGTGTGATCTATGAATTAGGCTTTCCTATGACTTGGTCGTTAATTCTTCCTCTTCTCTTGAACAGAAGTAGAGTATCATCCCGTGTTTCCACTTTAGGAAGTGGTTCCCGGTTTCATTCCTCTCCTCAGATCTCAACAGTGGTACTATCGCGAGATCTTTTTATGATGTGAATGGATGATGGCACGTCTATCCATACTGAGAATACCGGGTTGGCAGTTTTCTGGTTGCTGCTTCTGACTAGTAGTTAGGAAGCCGAACTCCTGCGTCTTGAGAGGTTGCTTTGATCAACAGTTGAATAATATCGGGGTTCTTGTAAAGCCATGTCACGCAAGGATGGTTGTCACTGTCGTGGACAACTCTGAGACCTCATTAAGTAGTCTGCGCCAGTTCCCTTCCCACATATGTTGGCATTTGACAACCGACGTTTACTGCTACTCTATGCCTCTCCTTGCTAAATATCTCTAAATCGTGACAACACACAATCAAAGATATAAAACTAAACAAGCCAAACAAAAACACCTAAACCCGTCAACATTTCTTTCTTTAACGTCCGTGGTATGCGTACCAACCTTTGCAGTGTGGGATCGTTCCTGTACAAAAGGTCCCCTGACATCCTAGCTCTTTGCGAAACAAAACCAACCCTACAATTCCCTCTACTGACTTCTCGATTCGTGGTTACCTTCCTCTCTTTAGACTCCAATGTCCGTATACATATCCTGGGTGTTTATATCCGTGAACATCTCTCTTTGGCTAAGAAGATCTCTATTGAATCTCCTGTCCATTCCTACATGTGTCTCCGTCTCTCTATATATGTTAAACTTAGTAAGCTACCCCTTCTCTTTCTACCGCTCCCGCTCTTCTGGCTGCTGCATAGCAGATAGTATTTCAGATAATAAGAACAATGCGATTTCCCTTCACCCATTCGCTAATGTATTTGTGTTCGATGACGTCAATACCCATCATGCCAAGTGGATGAAAAACGCTATAACTGATCTTGCTGGAGTTCAAATGCTAAACTTCTCAATCATTCAGTCTCAATGGACACGCTTCGCTTCTAGATCTCCTCCTTACTTCTATCCCTGACTCTTGCCATGTTATGCAGCTCTGCTCACTTAGCAAATCTGATCATGCTGTCATGTCTGTAAACAACACTTTCTATCCAGAAACCTCCTATCTTACTGCTATCAACGAGTAGACTGGGACTCGTTCCGTGATTTTCTTTCCGGTGTCCCCGGAGAACAAAGTTTTAGTCACCCTGTTTAAGACTGCGTCTCTGAAGTCTCTTCCTCGGTGATGCTTCATTCCAACTTAAACCTCGTCCATCTCTTTAGTTCTCTCCTACGTGCTTGGCTGCCATCGTCCACAGGAATCACTTCTTTCGACTATACCAGAGTCACACGTCTGACCACAAGAGGCGGCTTTTTGTCTCTGCTCGTAATGAATGTAAGCGTGTCCTAAATGATGCTAAGCTGTTATTTTCTGATAGAATAAAGCAGCTTATATTATCTCGCAAGTTTAGTTCCAAAGATTACTGGCAGCTCTGCAAGAGTATGCTGAACAACAGAAAACCATCGATTCCTTCTCTATTCAATTAATTCGAAGTCCTCACATCCACAATAGACAAAGTCGAGTGCTTTGCTCGCAAATTCTCGTCCAACACTTGACTTGTCTGGAGTACCCACACCCAATTTCTCAACAGAGTTATATATATATATATATATATATATATATATATATATATATAATCCCATTTCTGATCTCTAACATAATTTCTAAGCCCCATAAAGGAATTCCAGTCATCGTCCTAAAAATGTGCCCTTCAGCTGGCTCAAGTCCAAACTCTATAACTGTTGCCATATCTAATCATGTGTTCCTGCTATTCATTTTGAGGTTCTCGATAGAATCCAACGGAGGATCTGCAATATCATCGATCCTGACTTAGCAGCTCACCTTCAGTCCCTTTCTCACCGGCGTAATGTGGCTTTCTTCTGTCTTTTCTACGAGTATTTTCATGACAACTTAGGGCACATAATGAAGAAAGAAGACTTGGAAAATTTGATACTCACCGAACAGATTAACGGTAAGAAGGAATGGGAACTAAAAAACACTTAGACTTACAACCAAAAAGGGACAGTTGAAATTTCTGGGATGAATAATGTGGGAAAAGAGGGTTTGGAGAATTTAACGTTCACATGACATATTGAAAGCAAGTGAGGCAGAAGGAAAACAGTGAATAACCTAATAGTTAACGAGTTTATATGAATGGATGGAAAAGCAACGATAAAAAGAAATCATAATCATTGCTTGGAGTAATAAGAGACTTGAAGTCTTTTAACCTTTTATGTTGTTTCGTAACTACACCAGCATATGTTTGCTTGCAAATTGAATCGTTTGTATTGTAGTTTAGGCATTGCGTAAGGTTTCTTTATTTTTCGTAATGTTATCCTTGACGGGGAGGTGATAACCACGCCGTCGCTTGGTACTTGGATATATTTATTTTAGAGTTTTCTGTTTTAGAAAATCTACAAATATTTTACTGATCAGCAAATAATCTATTTGGTTCTTTCATGGAAATTTTCATAGCCACATGTGTCTTAGGTATTTTTCGAACTAGACGTTGGTTTTTACTTGGTCGTTTGATGGACATTAATCCAGCTATTTTCCCACCTTTCTTTACGCGATCCAAGTTTATACTTGCCAGGAATTTTAACTCTCCTTTTCCTGTCTTACTTTTGCATTTCCGTCCCTCATGGTGATAATAATTTCTTGCAATCTGTACTGGTTTTTCATTGGTTTTTCGCATTGTCTTCTTATAAAACATGTTATTTATTCTTCCGTGTTTTGTCGTGTTGGCGTGTATACTATATATTATACTAGCAGTATAGCCCGGCGTTGCTCGGGTGTAATGAAAGCTTTAAAACTAATCCATGGTCCTGGAGCTCAGACTCTTTGGACGTTGGCACGAAAGACTAAAAAGCAATAGTTGTTTCCACTTAAAGCGAAACCGTAGACTGAATGAAAAATGAATGGATGTAAGTCAAATTTTGATTTCCTGGTATCGATATATCAAATAAGTTTTTTTCGTCGTAAACTGAATTTTGAAGGCTAAATAAGTCCTCTGAGTAAATGGTATCATGGCTGAGACTAAGAACTACAATTATACCTACTTAGAGCCAAACCCGAAGCAAAAACTAAAATAAAAAGGCTGAAAAAATACAGACATACAGGCAGATAAACAGATACACACACAAACATCTTGCCTTTTATATATATATATATATATATATATATATATATATATATATATATTATCGATTTTCTGCACTATTTTAAGAACTGCAACCTTGAAACTTCTGAATATCGTTTCTTATGTCTTTGTCTATGAGTATATCAAATATTTGATTAAAATCGGACCACTCCTTCTATAACCCGAATTTTTCGATTCTCGATTCTCGATATTTATCGGAGTACCTGGACACAAAACCTAGCTAAGAACACTCGCAAAGACGCTTATAGTATAACTGTGTAAGTTTTCAAGAAAATCGGTTCAGCTGTTTCGGAGTATATAGGTAACGGACAAACACACACACAGACACACAGACAAAGTTTCATTTATAAATAAGTTTAGATTTAGATACTCAGTTGCCAAAACAACAGCATAGCATGATGTTAACAGGGCTTGATAAAAATAAAATTTTATCATAAAATTTTTTATGCTATTATTAAGACGAAAGATCAAATTTTGTTGTCATTATTTTTAAAAAAATTTAATCCTTTCTAACATGTTCGAAATTTCAATTAAATTTCTTTTTTTTGTTTTGTTTTCCGTCAGCGATTCACTCTATGTTTACGTAATGTGACTATTAAAAGCAAGGCGTAATATAACGCAAGTCGTTTTTGGCATTGAAAGAGACATTAATTTGAAAATTCTTACAAAAATCAACTGATTTCAACGAAACTTTCAGGACTTATTCACAAATGAATGAAATTATTTATGCAAGTATTATTTTTAGAAAATCTTGGTAAAATGTTTTTCTTACATCTGTTACCCCTTCTCCCACTTCAATTAATTGCATAACGCTTCTAGAAATACATTATCCATACTATTTTTATTTATTTATTAGTTAATTGCAGGGAATGTAAATAATGTAATTTTTTTAATTGCGGGACCATTTTTCCGAAAATCTGCTCCGGAATAGTATTATTTTACTATGCATTAAAATTACGCTATTTTAAATGTAGATAAAGTTTTAATTGATTTTATAAATCATATAAATTTAGGATGTCATATTCTGAAGAAGAAAAAAATTTCGATGAATAATGAATTTTTATAAGAGTTGTTTTCATTTTTTTTATTTGCTAATTAAAGTTTCAAACATCTTTTTAAATTTCTTCCAGTTACTCAGTGTCTTTGGTTATTAATTCATTAAAAATAGACTTTATTTACAAATCGAAAATTCATAAGCTGAATACAAATCATTTAGAATTAAGATTTTTAAAAATAATTTCTAATTTTTTTTAATATGTTAAACTGCACATTTTCTTTTACTATGGAAAATTATAAGACTTATCATTAAAAGGTCACATGTTTTAAGGGTTGTTTCCCTTATGAAATGTTAAAATGGGTTATGTCAACTTTGGTTGCCATAATTCCAGATTGATTGATAGGTGCTGTCATCGCCTACTTAAAAGGTCAACGAATCAAACTTTGTGATTAAGAAATACTTTTATTCTAAATTTCATGCCATAAACAAGTAATATTTGTTTCAAATCAGATTAATTTAACTTTAAATTTGATAATTTTCCAAAAATAACGAGTGGGAAATATATATTTTATTTTTTGGAAGATTTTTAAAAATCGAGAATTAACTTTTGTTTACAAATGTGTCGATCGCTCAAAAATGGCCGAAATATTAAAAATCTTTTTAAAAAACATCAGAATTTTAGACTCTAATGAATATAACTTCTGTTTGAAATACACCCGAGTATTTTGCTTAGTGAAAATAGTAATTTAATCCTTTAGATTTCAATTAAGCTAAAATTAAAGATACAATAAAAGTTTTTATTTTTAAAAATTCAATTTAAAACTTAGTTACTGAAAATGGAGTGGAGGTACCTACTATATATGAAACCTAAATTTTAAATTGAATTTTTAAGAATAAAAAAGTTTTCTTAAAACTTTTATTTTATTTAAAGCTAAATGATTAAATTTACTATTTCCAGTAAGCAAAATACTCTAGTGTATTTCAAACAGAAATTATATTAATTGGAATCTAAAATCTTTCAATTTTTTTTTAATCTTTCAATTTTTCGGCCATTTTTAAGCGATCGACACAGTCATAAACAAAAGTTAATTCTCGGTTTTGAAAATCTTGCAAAAATAAAATATACATCTGTGACGCATTATTTTTGAAAAATTAGCAAATTTAAAGTTAAATTAATCTGTTATGCACAAGTATTACTTATTTATAGCATAAAATTTAGACTGAAACTATTTCTTATTATGATGTAACACTAAGCTTGCACAAAAATTTCTTTTTGTGTACCTATTAAGACAGGATAGCAAATTCAGATATAAATGATTACCATCGAAAAAAATGTGGAAAAAATTACAGCTTGGGAAAAGACAAGGATTTTTTAAATGACAAAATGAGAAAATAAAACAAGAAAGCAGTAAAAAAAATAAAGACGTAACAACCTTTGAGAAAAAAAAAACAACGAAAACGACCTACTTTTACTTCCCCAACGAGCGACTCTGGAGCGGGGACATATAGTAATGTTGTCAAAATGTTGTCAAATTCATATAAGTCCACAGTTCTTGTTTAGAAAAATTTCTCAGTGTTCTTTTCGCTCTAGACTGTCCAGTCACAGGAGGATTTTCATTTGGTCTCTTTCCGGCTGGTCAGTAACTGGTGCCTTTTTTGATGTTCCTTTCTTGATGTCAAATGTCTTCTTTGATTTTGACGACCTGCCTTTTCCCATGGTTGTCAAAAGTCTAACCCCCACATCTACTGACCTGAGCCCTATTTATGCAGAAAATGAGGCTCACATCAGCCCTATTATTCAGCATGTTATTAGAGCTCGATGTCACGTCTCTCACTGATCAATATATACGAAAGTAATACTTTTCTATAAACTGGAAATAGATCCTTAAAAAGTTTTGGTGGCTTTCAACCGCCGAGCCTAAAGCGTCATAAAAAATTTGATACTTTTTACACAAGCCGTCTGCCCTTCATAAAAATTCACTTCCCTTTAAGAAAAAAAGAAAAAAAAAGTGTATTAAAAAATAAAAAACAAAAACAAAACAGGCGATTAAACATTTATACAAGGCTAAGATTTTTAAAATAAAATATTTATACTTTAGCCTTTGCATTTCCTGCTTTAACACGCATAAAATCTATATATGTGTTTGTTTGTTTAATTGTTTGTTCCAGCTTGTAACATAATTTGACACCAGGTTGAAAGTTTATATAGAGATGCTTGTTTTCGTTTTATACCTCTAACATTTTTTATATCCTAAGAGGTTAACACGTTTTGATATTTCAAATATTTCCGAATTTTCGACAAAGATCAGTAATTGCGTTACTGTTGTTGGGGTTTTAATGACAAGATTATTTTGATATTAAGATCTACGTTTCTTTTTCCAGGATTGGACACATCAAAATTAAAATTGTTCCTTTTAATTCTTAAAAAAAAAGTATAGCCTCTGCAATGGACACTGCGAAAATCCATTCATTCAAAAATAATTGACACGCATAAATTGAATGATAAAATATAAATAATAAAAAATATTTTTCGAGTTCATTTCGAGCTTTCGAGTAATAAAGAGAAAAATACTTTCAGAAAAGAAATAATAAAAATAAAGTAGATAAAGGATCCAGGCATTAAAAAGTATTTCATCACAAGTAATGCTTACAAAAGGCAGATACAGTTTCGGTATACTTTCGAAATAAAAATATCTTTGTAGTAAAAGATAAAAGAATAAAATGAGTGTTCTGTGAGCTTCATTCAAAAAGAAGTAATTTTTATGACTACAGCCCTTGTTAAAAAGGTTGGTGTCTATGAAAATGTTCATAGAAAGAAAAGATGTGCAAAGCAGATAGAGCAACCAACTACCACTAATCATAGGTGATTGTGGGAATGTTACAGTTTACTGTCCCTGAAGTCAAAAGAAATGTACTGACCAAAAAGTGGGAACAAATGAGTGATAATTTGATGTACTCGCTACCAGAGATTTTTCTATATTGACCTACCTTGATCGTATTTTACTTCTTTTGTTGACCGATTGACACAGCTAGACATAAAAATTAGGAAGTTAGGTGTGTTTGAACAGGTAAAAACAAGATCTTTTTTTTACTTACGCATATGTCTGTGTGTGACCTAGGTCATTTAAATGTAGTAAAGTGTAATCCCCCAAAATAATTAAGAAAATAGGGGCTGGATTTGAATTTACGAGAAAAAATGCTTAGATAAATTAATGAATCCATTTGTAGAACTGAGGAAATTGGAAGTTCGACATCAAGAAATGTGCATTAGCAAGTTGCTTTTATGCATCTTATTTTTAGCTTTAATAAAGGTTCAGTCAGTCCTCTTCGGCTGTATCAGATCATTTTTCAGACCGAAGGTAGCCGAGTTATCCAACCTTTGTTGCTCTTTATTGTCGGGTTGCTGGAACAAGATTCGTGACACCACAAACAAGGAAGACCGAGATCCGCTCGTACGCTGTCCACATCCTACAGATTCTTGTTGACGACTCAGGTATCAAAACAAGTCAAATGGCCTTAGAATATCGTGCATCTAATAGCAGCGCATGGAGAGTCATTCAAGAGCACCTTCTGCATCATTTCAAAAGAGTGTAGGATCTTTCGTCCTCCGATCATTCACCGCGGGAAAACTTTTTACCACTGGTTTATTGTACAAACTGTCGATCCGTTGTTTGTTTCTTGGGACTCGTTTACGTATAAGACAATATTTGGAAGAGATGGAATAACAAATTTACGCACCAATATTTGTGGGCAGATCGGAATCCCCATGGTACAATACAGCATTATTTTGCGATTAATGTGTGAGCTGGAATTGTAGGTGACTGTCTGATGGGTCCATATGTTCTTCCAGCATGTTTTAAAGAAGTTGTTTACAGGAACTTTATTTGGAACACACTGCTAGAGGATGTACTCCTGCATATACGAAGACTCACGTGGTTCATGCATGATGGGGCTACATTGTTTGTGATGCATTAGCTGACATCTATCATGGAAGATGAATAGGTAGGGAAGGACAGGTTCCACGGCCTGCACGTTTCCCTGAGCTCGACCCTTTGGCTTTTCATCTGTGATGATTTATGCAGCAGACATTAAAAATACAGAGTCTCTTCATTAACATGTCATGGGAGTCTGCGAAGCATTCACCTGTCGGATCACTAATTGGCGGTGGGAGTATTTGAATGGGTCCGCCAATTAGTGATCCGACAGGGTAAATGCGTGTGTAGAATCAACGGAAAACATTTTGAATATTTGCTATGAGTTTCTACGTTGAGATCCAACGAAGGCCCTTTCGACATATGTTTATATTGATATTTTACATTGTTTTGGTGTCAGGAATTCGCACAAAAGTTTGCAAGAATATTTTTATACACCTTATATATATATATATATATATATATATATATATATATATATATATATATACACACTCTAGAAAATGCTTTAGATATTTTACAGTTTCATGGGTAATACGTATTTCACAGCAAACCTGCTCGTCAGACCCAAATGATACAACAGTTAATATTTTTTTAGATTATATTACTCTGTTAAATTAAATAAATAAATTTAACATTGGGTTCTTTTGATTTCGTCTCTATCTGAATTTACCTGACTTAAATACCAAATATTCTACGTTATATATATATATATATATATATATATATATATATATATATATGAGTATTTCAATACAGTACAGAAAGAACAGAATGTATAATAATCTAACAGCCGTTAACAATTTTTTTGTGCATATTTGAAGGTTTTTATGTATGGTAATTTTTCTTATTTTAGATTAAAATGTCATATGTTTCACGATTTCTTTCTCATACAGGAAAAACACTTGGACAATTATGTCACTTGTCATCACCATAGACACTGTGCCTATTACCATTATGGTTGTCGTCACGTGCCAAATCATACAGGACAGGTAAGAATGATCAACATTCCATGATTAAGAAATAGTTTTAGTCTCCATTTAATTCTATATATAAGTAATACTTGTGTAAATCAAATTAATTTAACATTAAATTTGCTAATTTCCAAAAAATAACGTGTCACAGATGTATATTTTATTTTTGCAAGATTTTTAAAACCGAGAATTAACTTTTGTTTACAAACGTGTCGATCGCTCAAAAAGGCCGAAAATTGAAAAAATTAAAAGAACAAAAATCTCAAAACTTTAGATTCCAATCAATATAATTTTTGTTTGATATAATCAGAGTATTTTGCTTTCCGGAAAAAGTAAATTTAATCATTTAGCTTTCAATTAAAACTAAAATAAAAGTTTCAAAAAGTTTTATTTTAAAAATTCAATTTTAAAGTTTGAAGAAGCCCAGGACAAATAGACCTACCAACGTCATACTGACAGACTGCATTCCCGATTATGTTTAGTTCCAAATCTATGAGTAGTAACGCCTACGCAAGCAGGTATTCTTTGAATAACCCGCATGTGTCTGTGTATGCATGTGTGCATGCTTGTTTGCACATGTATTTAATACAAAGTTCCCGTGCTGACACTTCTTCTAAAATCTGACCAAATGACCAGCTATCATATTATTTTAAAATTCCTTCTAAGTCGGATTGTAATCTTTTAACCACCTCTTTATATATAAAGTTTTATGTATTTCATAATATTTTTATCTTTTATTAATACTGCACAATAACATGTGCATCAAATGAACATGCTACTCTCTTCTTCTATTGGCTGGTCGAAGCAAAGGCTTCCTGGCTGCCTTGTAAAATTTTGCAAAGTAATAATAACAACAAAAAAAACAAAAACATTTTATTTTCATTTAAAATTATCCACTTGGCAATAAATACTAAAAATAGGATGAAATACATCAGTTTTTTTAAAAACTGGGGTGTCCTAATATATATATATATATATATATATATATATATATATATATATATATATCAGTCAGTTAAGTGCCATACGTAATACACGCTTGAGTAGAGTATTTTCCTGAAGTAGATTGCCATTACTTTCTGCGGTAGCCTGGTTGTCGACCAAGGCTATAGAACCCAATTTGCCCTGCCATTTAACCCATAGCTGGAGGTATAATAGGTAAATTAATACCTTTCCCAATTATATATGCGCGTAAGTCAATGCAACTGGAATTCGAACTCATATCTCCGATTTCTCGTTCTGAGCCGATATCTACTAGACCACAACACACACACACACACACACACACACACACACACACACACACACACACACACACACACACACACACACACATATATAATCATTTGTGTCTATAGTATTTGAACATAGGCAAACTGGAGCACAAAAACAAACCAATTAACTTTTACATTGACTATTTTTCATGAGAATGTGAAGAAGAGGAAATTAATCCATCATAAAAATGCATTTTTCTTGCTTATGATAGAATATAACCAGCCCACTGCAATTAGTATATGAGCATGAGGTCAAATTTGTCGGTTTTGTCCAAATTGTAAAATGCAATAACATAATCTTAATCATCCACCACAACAGGAGTGAAAGAATCAAGTCTAGTATTTCCAAATATGTAACGTTGTATCTTTTAGGAAAAAAAAATATCTTTATCAACCAATTTTAATTGCTTTTATTTTAATTCAAGTGTTTAATTTCTATCTCTTATTTTACTTTAAATTGGATTATTATTATTATGTCATTTTTCATCATATTTCGATTTCTGCTTTGGTCGCACTACCAACCAAGTCTGCGGGGAAGACCTAAGGCAGGTTCGTGGCGTGTTGTTATGGCCCCATTTCATGTTTTTTTCTATCTTCCCTATTATTATTATTATTATTATTATTATTATTTAATGCCTTTTTGAATTAACATTAAAGGAATGGAAGTGTTGTCATTCGTTAACAGCTACAGGAAACACGACGGATGGTGTTTCTAAAAGCTCTTAACTTGCGGAACAGAATTAAATCTAATTTAAAAGCGGGGGTGGAAAATATTTTATTTTTCTTACCCTGATAAGCTGATAAGTGAGTCCGCATGATACATTGAATAAATTTACTGTTTATGCATATGACTGAAGTGTGTCTACCCTAAAAAGTGATAAGAAAAGTTAGTCAGTAATATTGGTTGTGTGTGTGTGTGTGTGTGTGCGTGTGTGTGTGTGTGTGTGTGTGTGTGTGTGTGCGTTACAGATAGAATAAAGCACTTGAAGCACACTGAAAGAAAGAAAGAAAATACATCAAGCAAAAAAGAAAGTAAAATCAAATACAACACAAAACCAAAAGAAAACATTGAAAGCATGAGTAGAAATAGAGAGAGAGAGAGAGAGAGAGAATGAAATTAATCAATTAATTTAGGGGAAATAAATGAAACATTCAGAGTTAAACATTTAGTAGTCAAGTAATTAAATATTAATAAAGATAATCTTTTATGTGCTGCATCCGTTCAGAACGTTGGCGATCGTGGCTCTCCATAGTTTCCTGCCCTTTGTAGGATTTATTAAATTTTGTCTTTTTGTTATCTCTTCTGAGAAACCTTCTTCTGCCATCCATTTACTGAAGATCTCTAGGTGGGTTATGCGTTATTTTCTTCTGTCCCTCTTGTCTTCAATCTCTCCTGTGAGTAACAAATTTGTCAAGTCTCTTTCGTAATGCACGCTAAAAATTTCATTTGTCGCTTCCTGATGTTAAGTATAAGAGTTATTTTGCTTCAATTTTTTTCTTAAACTTTCTCGTTTCTCGCATGTTAAGTCCATAGTGTTCTCAGCATCCTTCTGGAGATCCATATTTATGAAGTTTCAAGCGCTTCTTAAAAAGATTAGAAACAAAATAAATACAAAAATATTTAAAATAAAAAATTAAGAAATTAAAAAAAAAAACAAGAGACGAACTGAGAAAAGAAAAGAGAAAGAAAGAAAGAAAGAAAGAAGATAGTAACGAAAACATTTAGAAGAAGCAAGCAAAGTAAAGAAAGTATAATAGTAATACAATTTAATGAAAAGAGGAGAAAACAAATGGGAAAATGCAGCAGAATAAATAATGCAGTTTTATAAAAAAGAAAGCAGCAAAGAAAGGAGCCAGAGAGAAGAGAGAGACAATCTGGGAAAGAAAGAAAGAAAGAAAGAAAGAAAGAAAGAAAGAAAGAAAGAGCGACGTGAAAGATGCAGATAATGTTAGAAGATCGAAGAGCGATATTTATTAAATAACAATTACACTACAGGCTGGCGGCAGGAACGATTTTTTTTTTGTTTTTGCGCTGTTGCCAAAGAAAGCAAATGATGAAGAAAAGAGAGTAGGCGCCCGCACGCACACACACACACACACACACACACACACACACACACACACACACACACACACACACATGCGCGCTCGCTCGCTCGCATCGTAAAACCAAGAACAGCCGCAACAAGTACTTAAGGAAAAAAAAAAATGAAAGAAAGAAAAGGAAAATATTAACAGCCATACGTTTAAAAAATAAAATAAAGCAGGAGGTAATACCACTTGAAGACAAGAAGTGATAATATTAGTAGTAGTAATAGTAAACCCAGGAGAGATGAAGGAGAAGGAAAGCACGTGTAAATATTCTTACACATATAAACATACGCATAAACCTACACACACAACAGAGAAACACTTGAACATGTGCGCACAAAAAAGTATTCTACACTACACCAAATACACATGCGTACGTATAGTAATAAAGTGGAAGCGTTATGCACGTGCGTGAGTGTGTGTGTGTGTGTGTGTGCGTGCGTGCGTTTGCGCGTGTGTGTGTTTGCTGTATACGTAGATAAGAAAATGCATTCATAAAAAGTACAGAAATATTATAAGCTCACTCACACATGATTTCAGTTACATACATACATATGTACACACATGCACACACATTCCTTAAATAGGCAATACACACTCACACCTACTCTCGTCTATACAGCACATAAGTGTGTATACATACGTGTGATTATTTTTAGTGTCTTTTTTGTTGTTTTGTTTTTTGTCGGGGATAAGTATTTCTAGCCCTTCCTGCATTGTCGGAGATGCACGTTTACCTTTGATGAAGGAGTTAGCTTGAGCACCCTCACCAATGGTTATGCAAACGGGGACATTTTGAACGACTGACTGATATGATAATATTTACCGTCTGATAGATTCGTTTGTGGAGCATTTGATTGTTTAAAGGACTCACTCCCTTTAAAGTTCTCTCTAATCATTCCTTACTCTCTTTTTTTTTTTCTTCTCACTTTTTAAAAACTTTTGTCTCCAAACTGTGTTGCATCTTTCTTTCATTTTTTTTTTTTAAGTTTAATTTTCCTTATCCTTTTGACTCTGTTCAGCACTAAAACATAATACCAAATGAATCCAATGAAATTCATTACCGGAATAGCTTTCTGTTTTTTCTTGGTAAGTAAAACACACAATTTTCTTTTATTTTATTTTATTATTATTATTATTATTATTATTATTATTATTATTATTGGCACTGACCTTTCAGTGGCGACTGATGAGGGATTAAGTGACAGCAAGACTTCTCAAAACACCAGGAATCTCCTCAGTATTCACACTTTTTTTTTATAATCCCCCTGTCTGAATAGTTATTATTATCCTTCGGATTTTCCATTCCAGTAGTTTTTAGTCTCTTTCGCTAGGCTTTTCTTCTGGCTCGTTCTCAGCAATCCAATAACGACTGACACAACTTTCATGATCCATTCAGCTCTCTAGCAAGGTCCAGATACCTATCCAGTTTTTCCTTTGAATTTTCCTTTTTAATCTACTGGCATAAGAAAATCCATTATCGGACGCTTGTTTTCGCCTTTTTCACGACTTAGCTTTGATCTTCTAGCTGGGATATAGGATAATCCATTTTGAATCTTAACGTATTATCATCTATATTATTACATTCTTGTATGCAGGTGTATTACATTTTAATAAGTGTTTAATTCAAGAGAAATAATGAAAATGTCATCTAAATTGAGCAAATTTGTCTGTAATTTTATTGTTGTATTAAGTTTTTCGTATCCTGTCTCTACCTGCATTGTATATATTCTTGTGTCTCATCTTAAGCAATCTTCTATATAATAGTGTCATTGATCGCTATTTTACAAAAATTAATTCTATCCTTGACATCTCGATACTATCCTTTCAGTTTTTATGACTAGTCTATGATCAGTCATAGTTCAGTGCCTTATCACATAAATATTAAGATCTGTTTGTACAGCATTTTTTCTATTTTCAGGAACTAAAATAATAATAATAATAAACAGATGTCGGAGTTTTAGGCTTAGAATGCAAATACTGCTTTCACTTTGAACTTGAAAAGAAACTAAATATTTTTGTTATCTTTTTGAAAAAGGCATTTATGATGAATATAATAATTCGCGTCATTACGATTACTGAACTTTTTACTAATATTAAAATTTAACTTTATACATAATTTTCCTCATTACGATTAATAAAATTTTGGCGGCTTGAAAAAATTACATTTATGATTAATTTAATTGAAAAAGAAAAAAAAGAAATTTAAATGAATTTTATGATATTTTCAAATGTCAAACGACTTAAATGTAATTCGTATCTTAAACAGAGATTTTATTTAAGTGTCATATTTTTTCAACAAATTTATCTTCCATTGTAAGAATGGCAATTTTCTAAGCGCAGTTAAGATGCGGCACAAGATCGAAAGTACGGGACACCCCAGTGAAGATCGAACTCACTATTACATTTAATTGTAATGGTTCTAGCGAGACAAACATGTTAACCCTTACACCACCTATTGCAAGAATGCGTTTCTTTTACGCTGTATCTTTATAAGTATGTGTATAAAAACAATCTGGAATTTCATATTTTCATTTAATCAAACAGCTTTTCATATCATTTCGTATTAATCATTTTTAAATAAATTCATTAAAGATAGATAACATATCCTAAAGAAATATCAAACACGTGTTGTTTCTCTTTCTTTAGTACATTTCTATTATATATTTCTATTTATTTTCTATTATATATTTCTGTTATATATATATATATATATATATATATATATACACACACACACACACACACAAATAGATAGATAGATAGATAGATAGATAGATAGATAGATAGATAGATTTTTCTAATATATATATTAGAAAAATCTATCTATAGATATATATATATTTATATATATAAATTAGATTATATTTGTCATATATATATATATATATATATATATATATATATATATATATTTAATAAAATTATGAGCACTTTATAAAAAATAAAATTAAAGTTTCAAAATAAATGCCGGAGAACTCGGAATTGTAAAACTGTTAGTTCTCTTCACCTGGATTTATATTATATTGTAGTGATCGGGGGGAAATCCTCTTGTGAGTTTCTTCCATAGGGCTGATGTTCGCGGGTAAAAGCTGTTTGAGAGGAACTTACTTCTCGCCGATGGAATACGGAGGGAGTGTGGGGTGTTTGCTACTATGTAAGTATCATGGCAGGCCCCAGCCGTAACGGTCAAACTTGTTGGAACCAGGTGATGCAGTTTGTCCGAGCATTTTCCATGGTAATAGCGATAGAGCAGTGAGAGATTCGCACATCCCGCCAGTGAGAAAGAAGGCGGTTGGAGCATACCTTTTTTTTTTTTTTTTTTTTTTTTTTTTTACACTTGTTTAAATTTACAGTAAAGAATGAAAACAGAATTCAGATAGAAAGAAAGAAAGAAAACCCGCTCCCTGTCTCTTCCTGCTGTTTTCATGATGCATGTCTACTGTAATGAAAATCGTACATTAAATTAAAATATAACATATATTTTCCTGTGAGCATCCTGGCTGGTCTGCTTGTAAAACCTAACATTGAAATGAGTTCATGCAATAAATTAAAATAACTTTAAGTATTTATAATTTTAGTCTTCTCTTCAGGAGACAATACTGAGTAAATTTTTCCATTTTAGTTCAGAACAAACAAATGAACTCATGCGTTGCGTTATTTAAAATATAAATATAATTTTACCCTTCTTATTTCATTTTGAAAAGACCCTCGGGCATAATTCTTTACCATGAAATGAATAGGATAAAAAAAAATGGAAATAATAAATAATCCAAGCCAGTGACTCCACAATTTTTCTTTTAAAGAAGACACAATTCGTTTTACAGCGGCCAATTCCACCCACCCGTCTTTTCGTTAATTCTGATTATACTAAATTTCACACCACTTTTAAGCCACTCAAGGCAATAAAAGTTTCTTGTTTCCTGTTATTAGGAACTACGCGTTAATATTTATTTTTCTTTAAAAGAAAATTAATATTTTAATACGCTCTTAAGTACATAAGCGAATAGTAAGTAATTAAGACAGATTTATTTTTGGTTACACAGTATGTGCGCTCACGGACATTCACTCAGCACACACACACACACACACACACACACACACACACACACACACACACACACACATTATATATATATACGCACTTTATTTTCTCACCAAGATTTTTTTATTTTCCTATGGCAAATCATCATATTTACATTTGAACATTTTCTAAATCTCATTGTTTTGTTCATATATTTATTTTTGAATTTTATTAACTGTTAAAAAATGTTTTCACATTAATAATCACGGTGTTTACAAGTAGCGGGGTTGCATAAAACAATTTTCCTTAGATCTTTTTAGTTGCACTTAAAGATGTTCTTACAGAGCGAAACGTTGACAACAAAATAAAACAAAAAGCCAAACATCCAAATAGTTTTCACAAATTTCATCTTAATTATTTCGTCTGGGTATTTCATATCAGTCATTTTATTTTTATCGTATTAATTTTTTAATATCATATAAATTATTTTATCATATCTTTAGTATAAAACGTTACATTTAATGGGCACTCGCGTTTATTTTCACAAAACAGTGAAAACGATAAAAAAAGAAATTTACAAGGATCTCTATTTAAATACATGTACTCACTAATTATAACGATCATTGTAATAATACACGCACACACACATAAATATGTAGTAAATGTAAAGACACACACACACACGTGTGTGTGTGTGTGTGTGTCTTTACATTTACTACATTTGTTTCATTGAACAAAACAAAACTGACAAGGTATTTCTGCTTGTGCGATGTGGTGCAGTGAATATCGACTCGGAAAGACAAATCGAGGAGCGGAGTTCGAATTCCAGTTGAATTCATAGCATTCACTTACCTTGGGAAATATATTAATCCGCATCTTCCCTCCAGTTATGGGTTAAATAATAGGACAGATTGGGTTCTATAGCCTTTGCTGGCAACCAGTCTAAAAAGCAATGGCAACCTACTGCGGGATAATCTTCTGCCCAGTCAGTCATGTCTCTTTCGAGACATGATCGCCCAAAGCGTGTATCACGCATGGTACTTAACTGACTGATTCAAGCCCTGTATTAAAGAAAATTGATGCCGAAAGAAACAACTATATTTATGCTTATAGCCATCAACTAAAAATGGATAAACAAATTAAAAATAGATAAGTCTGATATTAGGTCAGAATTTAAGAAGGGGGGGTCTGTCGTATCGTGAACTTTTCAGACCTTTCCTAGATATATGTGTGAGTAAAACGTTGTCAAGCAACAAGTGAGTTGATGTTTCATTCCAAATGCTCGACTGGTGAGAATATAAAAAAATAAACTATTTTTTGAGTATAAATGACGATTTTTTTAATGACAGTTGTTAATTAAGCATAAAATTGTACAATCCGTGATACGCATGTATATTATAAGATATGATTTTTTTTTTCAGGTTTAATTGTTGATTACGATATTTAGGTGAATTTATTGTGGTTGAGTATAAAATGTGTTCAATTGGATAATTCAATTGGTGTGCGTGTGTGTGTGTGTGTGTGTGTGTGTGTGTGTTGAGGTTGAGGGATGTCGAATTGTTCAAAACTATCTTCCAACAGTCAGGCTTAACCACTAACCACACACACACACACACACACACACACACACACACACACACACACACACACACACACGCAAATAAATGAAAAATATGAATAAAAAGAAAAGAAAATGAAAACGCAAGTAATCCCTCGTTAAAGATGAACTCAGATGAGCAGATGGCTGTTCGAGCTCAAGTTCATGTTTGTGATGTAGTAATATGCAACTATACACATACATCTATATGGAGTGTGTCAGGGAACGTTAGATAGTCTATGTACGATACACTTTCAATTTTATACTTCTTTATCACCAGAAACGTTTATTATCCAGAGAATATCTAAAAAAAATTATTTAATATAGGTACCTCCACTCATTTTCGATAACTAAATTAAACTTAATTAAATTAAATTTTAAAAAAAAGTTTTCTTGAACCTTTTGTTTTAGTTTTAACTGAAACCTAAATGATTAAATTTACTATTTCCAGTAAGCAAAATACTCTGGTGTATTTCAAACAGAAATTATATTAATTGAAATCTAAAATTTTGAGTTTTTTTGTTTTTTTTTAATTTGTTAATTTTTCGGCCATTTTTGAGAGATCGACATATTTGTAAACAAACGTTAATTCTAGGTTTTAAAAATCTTGCAAAAACAAGATACACATCTGTGACATATTAGTTTTGGAAAATTAGCAAATTTAATCTTAAATTAATCCGATATGCACAAGTATTACGTATTTATACATGAAATTTAGAATAAAACACAGAGTTGAACTTTTTGACCTTTCCTCCGTATTTGAAATGTGATCACAGCTTGACAGATGCGAGATACGATAAGTCTATGGCGATTACAAGTGACATAATTGTACAATTTTTTTTCCTGTAAGGGAAAGAAACAGTGAAACACATGACCTTTTAATGTACGCATAGAAATTACCATACAAACAAAAATTCAAATATACACACACACAAAAAGGTAAAACGCTTAAAAAAAAATATTTGAGTTCTGCGTTCAACTAATTAAATCAATTTTTCAACAAAATTTAATTTCTTAAAATTTCATGGATTTACGTGGACGGGTTAACAAGTGCAAAAAAAGAACATATTTTTACCAAAACTTTTTGAAAATAATAATTTTAAAAATAACTTCATTTATTTGTGAATAAATCCTGAATGTTTAATTAAAATCCGACAATTATTTTATTTTTGCAAGAATTTCCAAATTAATGTGTTTGTCACCGGGAAAAAACTGAAGTATGTAATTTTACGTTTTCCATTGTAAACTCTTGTAATGATTTGGCTCCCCGCTAACGAAAATCAGAACAAGATTTTTACTAAAATTTCGAACGTGTTAGAAAGATATAAAAAATTGTTAAATAAAAACATACTTTGATCTTTCCTCTTAATAATAACATAAACATTTTGTTGGAAAAAGTTTGTTTTTATTTAGTTTAGGAACTTTTTTCTTTACTAAGCTGTTTTTTGACAGCGATTTAGTGGAGGTACTTATATAATAATATAATAAGATAGAGTGAAATACTACATTGATATTTACTCAGCTGAGCACAAATGATGGCGATCAAACACACAACTCAGTAACAAAAATCTGAGTGACGGGCATGAAACCCCGCTCCGACAGGCGTACAGAACACGAAAGAGTTTTGAGTTATTAATAATAATAATAATAATAATAATAATAATAATAATAATCCATGTTCAAGGAGGTAAAATTGAACAATTCTCGAACGGAACAAATTCCCAAAATTTGATCAGAAGGGAAAACATCAGAATTTTGCATGGAAAAATTTCTTAATCTGACCGAAAACTTTTCAAAAGTCCACGTGTCTGTGTCGAAGTTTGTAGGTATATGAAAGGTGGTTGGTTATTTATGAACGTACGTATGCATATGTGTATGTATGTCTGAATGTATGTGTGCCTGTTCATCTAAGTAACACAAAATAAATTAAAGACAGGAATAAAGATGGTGCACTTTTAAATAAGAACAATGCTTTCCGGAAAATTAAAATAATGCATTATCTATCTATCTATCTATCTATCTATCTATAGATATGAGAGAGAGAAAGAAAGAGAGAGAGAGAGAAAGAAAGAGAGAAAGAAAGAGAGAGAGAGACAGTGTGTGTGTGTGCGTGCGCGCGCGCACGTTGGTACATTAGGATGAGCGGGAGATGTAGCTGTTATCGGTGCGGACAATGGAATCAGCTGCTCGTCTGACTGTTTATTTCCCACTAGTATCCGAAATTGCACGACATCTATCCTAAAAGCCATAGCTTCTTTTTTTAGATGGGTTTCTAGGCGTTTCTCAAGATTGGGACACATCCATTATGATAAGCGGAAAGCTGATAGTCGAACGGTCGCCAACCCACAACCAACATTACTTTCAGTAACTTTCAATTACTTTGAGTTTAGTTTCTCTGGCTGAGATCTGCCATTATTTCACCGATAACGAGGATTGGATGAGATAGGTTCATGCCTTTCTTTCAAAGGTGACAGCAACAGATTCGAGCGAAACATGAACTGAGATCATTGATTTTATCGACCACGCCTAAAACTGTTACGTTACACGCACAAGTTGTCGGTACTCGTTATTTACCCTCAACTAGTTTAAGAGAAAAGCTACCACCTACTAACTCTTTCATTAACCGGCCAGGATCCATTACTCCCTGTGTTTGAGTTGTATAGTTGAATGGATAAAATGCTCACACACACACACACACACACACACACACACACACACACAAGGTGCGATGAGTAAATTGTCGCGTTATTATATTTTTAATTTCGCGCATGTACGTTGCACAGCATAGTTAGATACCGTCTATTAGAAAAAGAGCACAATGACGCCATTCACTCTGCCAGAAATTTGGAAAACGGCATGCTATACTGCTTAGCATTCACGCCGGAAACTTCAGTGCAAATATTTGGATGAGTAATGGTGATTACATGTGTATGGCAGCTCGGAAAATTACTCTGATCGTTCTGATAAGAAAAGAAATCCCGAATTTCTTGGTCAGGAATTCAGACTCACTACAGACGCCTACAGCAAGTGCTTTGAGAAGGTAGTGCTGCCTTGGGTCAAGAGGGTGGTGGTGGAAGAAACTATGTCTGGCAACATAGCTCTACACCATGCCACACATGCAGGAGAACGAATTAATTACTGTCAGACAATTTCTGTGGCATCACTCCTCACATCTGACTACCTCACTCCTCAGACAGCAACCCACCGCCGTGTAGGGTGCAGTTGAGCGACACGCCAACAAATTTTCTTGTAACACCAGAGATGAATCGAAGGCAAGGATTATGGCAGCATTCACCAACTTAAAGAAGGAGATCGTCCAGAAGAGATGCATGAGATTCCGAAATCATCTGGAGGCCGTGGCAATTTTATTGAATAAATCTATTCTTTATTTTGTGTAATTTTGGTAAATATATCTGCTAAAATGAAAGGTTTGACGAGCTTTGAACTGTTTTAAACGCTTCAACTCGAAATCAGCATCATCACTTGATAAGTAGTATCGAAAAAATAGCTACTTTTGTCGTGATATTATAATATAATCCATCACTCAATAAATCCCGGGTCTAACTAATAAAACAACAACTTTTAGGAAAAATTCGAGTTCATCAACATAGTCTCCTTCTAGGGTGATACACTGATTCCAAAGTTTCTCTAACAATTCGATGCATTTTTCGTAGAAATATTTGTCTTTGGCCTCAAAATACATCTCACTTTTCGATGTCACTTCTTCACTGGTGCCAAATTTCTTTCCCTGGAGCATTCGTTTTAGGTATGCAAACAGCCAGTAGTCGCTGGGGACCAGATCTGGAAAATTGAGTGGATGCGGGAGCAATTCGAAGTGTAATTCATGTACTTTTGCCATCGTTGCGATCGATCTCAGTGAAAAATCACTCTTTCTTCTTCATTTGTGGCCTTTTTTGGCGATTTGTTTCCCTTCAAACGCACCAATAATGCTATATAATATTCGCTATTGATGGTTCTTACTTTCTCAAAGTAATCGTTGAACAAAATACCCTGCGCATCCCAAAATACGGTGACCAAAACCTTGCCTGCTGATATTTGCATCTTTGGTCGCTTTGGACGGCTTTCATCTGTTGCTGCTCACTCATCTGACTGCCGATGTGACTCCAGAGTGAAGTGGTAGATCCGTGTTTTATCCATTGTCCCATATTCACGCAAAACCTCCTTCTTGTTGCGTTGAAACAGTTTCAAACAACGCTCTGAATCGTCGACGCGTTGTTGTTTTTGATCGATTGTGAGTAAACGTGCCACCCACTTTGAACACAGTTTTCTCATTGACAAATGATCATGCAAAATGATGAATACACTGCCTTCTGATATATTCAACTCCTCTGCTATCTCATGCAACTTCAATTTACGATCGGTCAAAAGGAGTTTGCGGATTTGTTGTGTGTTCCGGGAACAACTGTCAATTTTGGGTGACCTGAGCGTTCAGCATCATTTGTGTCTGTATGACTGCGTTTAAAGTCAGCATACCACCTCTTAACCGTTGTTTCCGATAGAGCAGAGTCCGAATAACACTTATCAAACCATTACTTTTCTTGAACAGTATTTTCCCATCAGAAAGCAATGCTTTATCAACACACGAAATTCAGATATTTCCATTGTTTTGAAAATTTGCAACAGTAGCTTCACTTAAATAACTATAATTTGTAAACTAATAATCTGATTGGGCCCAAATTTTGTCACGTGTCTTTTGAAGGTTAGTCAGTCAGTAAAATGCCATACGTGATACAAGCTTGGGCGATCATTTCTCGAAAAAGACATGACTGACTGGGAAGAAGATTATCCCGCAGTAAGTTGCTATTAATAGACTAGTTGCCATCCAAGGCTATAGAACCCAATCTGTTCTGTTATTTAACCCATAACTAGAGGGAATAGACGTATTAATACCTTTCCTAAGGGAATGTGCAAGTAAGTGAATGCAGGGAATTCAACTCGCTTCCCCGATTTCTCGTTCCGAGCAAATGTACTGCACCACATGTACTTTTTATTAGTGGTGCCATCTATATGTCACGCCTAGGACTTATTGAGTGATTTGTTATTTATGTTATAAATTCTAAATAAATATTATTCGCTCTACTTTGAATTGAGCACGCACTTTTTAAAAATAGTGTTTTTTGGATACGGAATTTTATTCATTCCATACTTACCCTAAACTTATATATATATATATATATATATATATATATATATATATGCCATTTTAAATTATATCATTCACACACATACTAACTTTACTGACTTATAAACACAGACATTCATACATGATTCCCTCACACATTTATAGATGATTCATTTGATTTTAAAAAAGAAAATTCGTCTGTTGCTTTAATACATTATTTCGCTACAATTTTGAACGGAAATGTATTCCTTTTGTCATTCACACACACACTAAGGTTATCGACATATAAACACACTTAAATACGCTTGACACATGCATTATTTTTCGTATACATACACTTTCATTTAAAACATCTATCCATTGCTTTATTACACGTGACAGGTATCTGAATAATGAAATCAAATCTCAATCAGCATACTATCTCTGTGAATTTGAATATTTAAAAAAAATTCTTTAAGAAATCTCCGAAAAAGCTTGTTAAAGTGAAATATGTTAGATTTAAGACACTTTTTTCTTACCTGTTCTTTACTTATTCTATATATATATATATATATATATATATATATATATATATAAATTGGAGTAGATAGACTCAATTGGAGTAGATAGACTAAACTATCACCCGGTTCACACTCCACCCACGTCTATTGAACAGGTGAAGAGGCTCATCCCTTGTTCTCTGCTTAGGATGTAGTTTCCGGCTTTCTCTTCTCCATTCTTTTCACTATTACATAGCCCCCTGAGCTTCAGTGGCGTTACCGCCTTGCTCGGGGTGATATGATTAATATATATATATATATATATATATATATATAGATAGATAGATAGATAGATAGATAGATAGATAGATAGATAGATAGATAGATAGATATATCGCGTGTTATTTGATTATGTATGTTTTCCTTACTGCTCAGTTGATGAATAGTAAACATCTCTTTTAGTAATGTGTTGTACGTTTTGAAATTACCTTTTTCACACTATTGGCATTTGTGGTGTTTCTTATCTCGAGGAATCGTGTATGAGAAGAAAGTCACCTCATATAAAAACACTCGACCCCTCCACTCCCCAGCGCATTACCATCTCTTTGCTTTAACGTACACCCCATTAATTTATTAATCCTTTCTGTCTTTTGCTCTCACGCACGCATACAGTACTTTTTTTTATCTTTATTTTTCTCTACAGATCGTGTACAAATGCAGACCCTTGTTACATAGAAATTTGAATTTTTGTATGCATATTTCTGTCTTGAAGAATTATTCTAAAATTCAGTTTTCAAAGAAAACCACATTTATGTTCTATTATCTACTCTAAAAGTTTTATATATCTTGTACAGACAGAAAAAATATCATAATTTGTCATTTGAATGAAAAAAAATTCAGTGATCAGCGTTTTCTCTTTTTCCCTTTGCCATCAGAAAGTGCCAAAAAGCAAGCGGGTCAGTCGTACAACAGCCGTAAAATCAGTGGGAAGCGAAAAAGAAAATAAGAGACAAAGAAAGCTGGAGATTTGTTTGGTATGTCGGGTTCAAATACGGACGGTACTAAGACATAACAGCGATTATTGTTGAATTTTTCTTCCCACCATCAGAATTAGATGAATGCAATGATTAAAAGTTGTTTTGTCATATAAACTAATATATGATTTGGGAAATACATAGAAATATGCGTGTCAAGAATGCAAAGGCTGATTCTGAAACAATTCTTGTGACAAATGCAGATATTGATTCTTGGACAATTCTTGTGACGAATAAAAATGCTGATTCTTAGACAATTCTTTGGTGAGTCTAAAAATTTTCAGCCCTCTTTTTGAAAACTGATTTTACTCATACCTGACAAATAAACCCAGTGTGTAAAACAAGACAACTATATAATCTATAATAATGCAGATGAAATATTTCATGTTAGGTTTGGAATTAACACAAGAAACTTTTTTAAAATTAAATTGGCAAACAGAAGGAATATATCGGTTTCTTATCAAACAAACCGTCACATTCGCACAAAATATCTTATCTCTGTCTTATCCATTTAAAACGCTGTTTGTCCTGGGCATGACGATAAATCAAATCCAGCAGCAAGGTCTCAGATCGGGAGATTAGAGGTTTTGAGAAGCGTGAAACCACATCTTAATTGTTATAGTTCCGGGCTGGAAGCTACCGTTAGGGTCCCAACTATGAATAAATAATGACTGACTATAAGCAAAAACAAAACACTATGGGGGTATAAAAATACATTTTTATAGTTAAAATATCAACCACATATTAAAAAATTGTAGCGATTTCTCTAAATCAGTTTAAAATATTGCCAAACAACCCACATGAAAGAACTTTCATGACATTAATCCATATAACAGCCTATAATTTCTTAAATAAAGCTGTATTCCAAAATATAACTTCAGTAGAACAAAAGAACATATCACCGCCTGTAGTGACATACAAACATGTAAACTGCGCCTAGAGATTATATGCAAGTTATGAATTGGTATAAAGAGTTGCGTCTTTAATGTTAAAAGTCCTATTATGATGTTGTTTAGATTATACTCAATATTATTAATTTAGATATATAGTAATACAGAAAACTATTGTTGTTGGTTAGAAAAAATTTACTAAGTTAACAAAACAGACTAATTTGACTGTCGGTAGTTTATTTTCAACTATTTATTTTGATACTTTTACATTGTAAAACCAATGTAAAAAATAATATGAAAAGATTTTAGAACAAATTCGTCAATTTCTTAAAGGAAAAACATAAAAAACATTTTATTTAAAAAATAAAAGATATATTAACAAAAAATAATAAGAACCTCCTAAAATGTATTGCACAAATGCTCCTTTCTTTTCAATAACTCTTAGCAGCCTATTGTCAACATCTGATGTTAGATTTGCAATTTTCGCATAACCCATCCTCGAGCCTATCCATCGGGCCCATCGAGGGTGATCTTTGTTTTATCTGTAAAAAGCACTTTACTGAAATCAGTTTTCATGCAATTATCTTTCCATATGTTTTTTTTTATAAAATGGACTTCTTTATTTGATTTTTTTACATCAGCAAACTTCCTTAATGCTTTACACCTTGTTTCCCTTGACACCATAGCAGCTCCAGCGGCCTCAAATATGAACGCACTTAACGCATTTGGGTTTATACTAATTCTCTTTCGGATATGTGATAGATCTCGCTTTGTTAAATTCCTGAATTCAGCCTGAAACTTTTTTCCTTGGTTAAATTCCCATTTGACATATTTTCTTGATTGTTCGATGTTCTTTTTTCAAATCCTTAGAAATTTGAAGCGAAGACTTTCCTTTGCTAATTTCTTTGATTATATAGTTATTTTCATTTATTGTTAATTCTTTTTTACGAGTCATAATACTAAATTCTAGTTCTTGCAAATAATCTCGTGACACTGCAAATTGTTATAATTACTGAAAAAATACTAAATATCAATCTGAAATTTCATGCTTACTCGCTATACATAATAGGACAGATTATTTCATATCTATGAATTTTACATAAAATATTTGACAATACCTCTTTTGCATATAATCTCCAGACGCAGTTTATATGCCCAAAAGCTGAGTATCATCTACCATACATTCAATTGTGTAAGAAAAATAACATTTATTTTATTACTTCAAAGCTCCTAAGAAAATTACATTTAGACATTAAATGATCCAATAAGAAGGTGATATGCCGTTAAACACAAATCAATCAATTAAACACAAATCAATCAATTAAACACAAATCAATCAATTAAAACGCTGTAGCAAGCACTTGTTGATTGGTATATTACCGAACACGTTTAAACCTATGAAAGGCAATAAATAAGTACTTAAACATTTTTATGGTTTAATAAACGAGTTTTTGAAGTCATAGGTTTGAATACAGATCTTCGTTCTGTTAAAAGCCCTCGAGTAAAAATAATTGCCTATTCTTAACTTTCACAAGGAAGTTACAAAGAAAGTCAGTTGAGAACGAGATGTTTAAAATTGTCTATTTGTGCCTGTCTACCTGGAGCGTTTCGATTGGAGACTCTTCTCCACGTGACATCTGACCAGTGAGAGGCCAAGTAACACTGAAAAGGGAAGGCAGATAAATGAGCTCTCTATATATTTCGGCTGATCACTCAGAGAGAGAGAGAGAGAGAGAGAGAGAGAGAGAGAGAGAGAGAGAGAGAGAGAGAGAAACAAACAAACATCCTACCAGAATAAGCACTAAATCATTACTGCATTAGTAATGCAGTTTCATTAGCATGTACGAAGAGATTGGTCAGCTGTTTTCTTTCTGCGACGGTTTTCGTCTCTGTTTTGTGTTATATATTGAAAGAATGATTTTCTAGATTAACATTGGGATTAACACAGGGATTATTGCATTTTTATGCAGTGTGAATGCATTGTTATTCCACTAGAAAAAGAAAAGTTTGACATTTTCGGTACACAAGGTTTTTCGTTCACATTTCTTTATACGCTCGTATTTCAAAACCTCAAAGCTAATCCCTGAATTTTTCCTATCAAAATGACGCATCTCCGGTAAAATATATAAAATGTACGTCTTGGTGTTTTACTAACTAAAGAGGGTCCGTAAATACTTTCAGAATTTTGACGCACACCAATAACTTGACTACAAGAAGAAATAGTACCATCTCGCCTCGAATTGGACAGTATTCGATAACACCAAAAGCGATAACCGTTTCCTATTTAGCTAACATGATAGCTGTTCTTAAACATTTCTCCCTGTTCGGATTCATTTCAAGAGAGTATTAACATTTTTTTCTGATGTAAATATTAAGGTTCTAATGTCATTTTTAAAGTGTGCTAGTTTTAAAAAATAGGAAAACGTGTGCCATATGTCCTCTTATATAAGAATGTATATAAATTCCTATTCTGTTTTGTCCCCAACAACCAAAAAGCGAGAAACCGAAGGAGAGGTAAAAATAAAGAAAAGAGGAAGAAAAGAGAGAAAAAAACTGAGGAAGGAAAGGTATAAGCAGATAATATAGAGAAGGGTGACAAACAGAAGAGAGAATGAGCAATATAATTTCTTGATAAATGTTACATCAGAAATAACAACAATGATTTCTCTATCCTCTGTCAGTTATGACAGAAGTCAGAAATCATCTAAGCGTAAATGTAATATTGTTTTCTTTTAATATTTCTTGAAAAATGTGTAATTCAAAACCTTTTTCATTTTGGTTCCTTTTCATAAAAATAGAATGTAGTTACTATTTTTTATTTTGCAATCTCCTAAAAAAAACATATTTTTTTAATTTGGTGAATTGGTTGTGCAAAAATTAATCTCATTCTACATTTTTAACCAAGATATGGTAGTATTAAAAAAAGAAAACAAAACAACGTATTCGAGTTAACAATTTTATCGCTGTTGGACAAATATTTTTTTCTTTTTTAGCTTTCTTGGATTTCTATAGAGGAAATACCAGCGGGAGGAGCAGAAAAAATCCTCGCCTCTATCAGCAAGCCTTAAAAAATATTCTGATGTTTGATCCTTTGGACAAATTTTTGGGAAGGTGGTCGGGTATTTTTCTTTTCTTTTTTTCTTTTTTTGCAAAAAAAAGAGATGCAGCACACAGATGTAATTCTCTTTCCGTGAAAATTATGTGAGATTTTGAACCAGATGTTCGTTATTTCCATCCGGTAACGGTTGCGTCAACCCAAGTCATATAATGAGTCCCGAATGTCTGGTGTGTCCAGATGCAAGCAATCCTGTGCTTCCTCTTAATTTTTCACCGGTATTGATATATATATATGTGTGTGTAAACATGTTACGGAAATATAAAATAAATAAAATAATTCATTATATATATATATATATATATATATACATACATATGGGTTACCATTCTATTCTCTCATACAATATATATATATATACACGACAGAATAGAATGGTAACCCATGAAGATGAGTAGCCAAATCCAAAAGATTTTATCTAATTAATATAAAATATCAATTAAATAAAAATAGAGAGCTCAATGGATATTATCCAGAGCAAACATATTGAGAAGGAAACTCAACACAGTGGTCTGAACGAGGCAATTGTAAAAATTTTCTTTACATTGCTGAAATAAATTCGGGATTTATAACCGTTTAATTATGTATTGAGTTTTTCCTCTCAATATATACATGCATACTTATAAATATTTAGTGTATCGAGGCAGCAGATAATTTTCTAAACATATATATGCCCCTGATATTTACCTTGAACTCCTTGATGAATTCCAAAGAAGAAACAGCAATATTATTGGTCCTGATCTGGCGGCTCGGCTTCAGTCACTTACCCACCACCATAAAGTTGCCTCTCCGTACCTTTTTTTATAAATACATTCATTTTAGTTGTTCGTATGAGCTCTCCACTATCGTAACTAGACTTTATGAATTTAAGCGCAATACTAGACTGGCGTCGAGATCTCATCAATTTACACTTAAGCTGGCTAGATGTAGCCGTAACTTCTATGCAAAGAGTTCCTTTACAAACAATTCTCACTTGTGGAACTCTCTTTCAGTTCCAACTTTAATCTGTAAACATATAAATTTAATATCAATCGCTGCGAACTGTCCTCCTTATTACTCTTTTCTCTTTCTGCTCACTATTAATGTTTATATATATATATATATATAAGTGGACATTGAAGTCAACACCCAAATGCGACAATCTGTTTCATGCTAAACGCAATCTTCAGGTCATGTGCATTGTGTTTTCCCTCTTCTTTATACAGGTCAGTGATGCATTGTGGACAGTCTATTGCATCGTGGGAAGTTTAATTCATTATTCTAACGATTATTTTGGTGGGCGTGGTTTCTTTAATTTGTTTATTATTTCCTATGTTTATTTACTTATTTATTTGTTTGGATTAATTTATTTTACTTGTTTTTGTTTATTTTATTTATTTGTTTTCATTTATTATTGTTAGCTTTCAGTTTTAAATTTTTAAGTAGCTTAGTAAAAGTGTTTTGCGTCTGCTTTTTGAGATGAGTTCTGATCGTTTATTTAGTTATTTGTTTTGGTCTGAGAAGGTAATTATAGCTATTTTTCTTGCAGGCAAAGTTTACAGTTTTTGGATTACTCTTCTTTTCCTTATTTTCCTTGATATTTTATTGTGATTTGTTTTTTAATCTTTCAGATATGTTTAGAAAGTATGTGCTATTGGCAAGAATTAAATATATATAAATCGAGATATGTATTAAATTTGACAAAATGATTAAATAAACGGGTTGGAAAACCTTTGTAAATTTAACATGATCTAATTTAGAAAATTAAACTTTTAAAAACTTGAACAATCACGTGCATGTTCCTGAGTCATGAGTAGAGCTGGTTTATGAAAAGAATTTTGTATATATATATATATATATATATATATATATTGGTAGAGGATGGAACACGTTTAAAAGTAAACTTTAATGAAAAAGATATTAAAATGTAAGGGGGGGTGTATACATATAATTCCACAAGAGTGAAATAAAAGAGAAAAATGTTACACTCACAAAATCTCCAGTAATTGTAAGGAGCGAAGGAAATGCTCTTTCTGCCTGCACTGATCTTTAGGCAAATAGCCTCCAAAACACGAAGATGATATGTCGATCGAGCACTGTGCAAAACAGGAAAACCAATTGTCCTCATACGAGGAGGCACATGCTTGATTGTCCAGCAGGTGTTGGCCAATAGCTGAATCCAGGAATGCTTGGGTTGTTCTTATAGTTCTGAGAGGGCTACCTGAACGTATATTTGCGGGGACGTGTTTCGCAACCCGCGCTTCCAACTTCATGTTGGTTCGTCCTATATATGCCGCATCGCAGCAGCATTTAAATTTATAAACAACAGAGCTTTTCCGAAAATAGCACAACCTATCCTTACTGAAGGATGGAAACAGGTCTTGTCTGAAAAACAATACGCAACTGCACTGAAAAATAACCGGGCGAAACACATACCGAAACTTTATCAGTAACAGTTTGACATTTTCTTTCAAGCCAGTGTAATTTTAAGTACAAGGGACAGCGACTAGGTCCTTCAACTTTTGGTTCTTTAAAACGCTTGACCTTACGATCAATAACCCGTTTTACCACGTTAGTTGGGTACCCATTCCCTTCGAAAATATTTTGCAAGCGAATTAATTCGCTGCTCAAACACTTCGGAGAACAGATATTAAGGGCACGGTGAACCAAAGTTTCTATTAGACCTATTTTACGGGACTTAGGAACAAATGAGTTCCAATTAGTGTACAAACCGGTGAAAGTGGGTTTGCGAAATACCGATGTCACGAAAACCCCGTGGAATTATATGTATACACCCCCCTTATATTTTAAGATTTTTTTTCATTAAAGTTTACTTTTAAACGAGTTCCATCTTCTCCCAATATATATATATAAATTGCCATTTTAATGAGGTATGTGATGACCCACTAAGACTGCGTAGTTGGAGGGAATTCGATCTACAAGGACATTTAACTAACTAACATATTTTATGAAAATGTCTAAGATATATTCTATAGAACCGAAAGAAATTATGAGAGAACTTTTGATTGTATTTATTGATTCTTGGTGTTAAACAAGGAAAAATAATTAAGATATTTAATTAGCTTCAAAAATTCTAACAGGTTGGCAACTAGGTCTCACCATTTAACCGTAAGTTCTATTTTAATAGTTTCTTCCCCCGCATTTCCAGTTTGTGGAACTTTCTTCCGGCTTCTTGCCTTTTTTTCAACTACGATTTTTTAAAAATTCTAATGCACCGTTAGTTGTCATCTTCTGTCTTTTTAAATCCTGTTCTTTTATTGTTCTTTTTTCTCAATGACATTTTCTCAGTTTCTTTCACTCTCAGTAACCCCTTGCATCATAATGGCTTTATCGCTTTGCTTGGGGTGAAATGATTTAAAAACTGCATGTATATCCTTCTACTAGGATTCATTTTTGGCTGTCTCAGCCTTAACAGTATAGGATATGCATATATAGTGTTGACAGCAGACACAGAAAGGAAACTAGAAGAATTCATATATAAACTAGTAAAGGAAATCAAGAAGAAACGACTAAACATCAATCGGAAAAACAGAATGAATTGTTATCAAAAATGAATGGTTCAAAAAGCAAAGTACGGATTGGAGATACCAAATCTAAGCAAGTACAAAATTTTAAATATTTGAGAAATGTTTTCACAGAAGACAGAAATGCGCCTTTTGAAAATAGACTGTGCATTAATATACTGAAATACTTTGAAAGACTAATCAAAGTATTAAGAAACAAGAAAATTTCGTTAGAAAGAAAGAAAAGAGTACTTAATTATTAAGTAATATTGGTTTTTCTATATGGCAGTGAATTTTAGAAAATCTTCTCAAAGATGGAGATTAGAAAATGTGGTTTTACAGTAGGATGCTGAGAATACCATGGACTGAACATGTGAGCAACTACGAATTTTAAAAAAAATACAAACAAAAAAAGACACTTCTACTTAATCAGAAAAAAGATAATTGAAATTTCTATGCCGCATAATGAGGGAAGAGGTTTTAGAAAGTTTGACACTCACAGGACAGATTGAAAGTAAGAGAAACAGAGGAAAGCAGGACAGAAGTTTATGTTCTGAAAGAAATACCTTACTAAGTTTTACAAAGGACAAGAAATTGTGGACAATTATGATCGCCCACGCTCTGAACGTATACGGCACCTAGAAGATAACACACACTAATAAAATATGGGTGTGTATGGTTAAGTTCATGTACTCATTTCTTCTGTCAACCATCGCTAGTTGATGATGGTCAATATGACTGTCGATCGGACAGATCACATTTGAGAGTTGAATTCGTGCCTTTCTCATCAGCATTATTGTAAAACTAATATAAACAGGCTTAACTGCATTTCGAACATTTTTTCGCCAGTTCTTTTTGCCAAGCTAATAACCAAATCACTGTTTCTTCTCATATTTAATCATTTTTACTTGTTATTACGCGTTTCTTTACTTTTTTCTTCATGAGGGACAACTCCCCAACAATCTGGTCATCCCAGAGTAACAAGTAGTTGAAACCAAGTAGAAAAAAATTATTAACGTCTATTTTCCTAATATGGTTACCATATGAGGAATAACATTTAAAATATTAGGACTGTTTATATTACTGCACATCTAGAAAATATTTGATTATTAGATTCGTTTTACTTTTTACATCTGTAAACTAATAGCAAAGCCGTTTAAGCTTTTTGGATTCACTTATTAAAACTCGGGGACTTAAATTCTTTCTTCAAAAAGTTGTTTGTCACAGAAACAAACCAAAATTATTATTTTTTCTGCAGCTTTCAAACAAAACAATTTTGACAAGAAAAACATATTTACAAAAAAACTCATATTGTGTAAATATGCAGTCAGGCCCCTCGGTTAGTTTTCACCAACTACCCACGCCATGGTTCGATTCTCGTCAGTGTCAACGGAACGTGTAAAAGCCATATTATAATTGCTCTTTTCCTAAATTGCCAATTATTGTTAAAAGTACTTGAACATATACATACAATCAATTCTGATGTAATGAATATGCATACACTTTGGTTCCCCCTCACAGTAATATGATTGTCTGGCGTCAACCATAAATACAGACTAAGGCGAGGACATCTATAGGCCTACGGCTATTGGTCTACGTCTATTGACTACGCCTACGTCTCAGCATACTGCATATGACTACGACGAGTACCGGTCCATTACGGCTACTAGCTAGATTGTTCTACCCGGTTACATTTGCCAAAACTGCTTAGCTACTTCGAATAATATATATATCCCTTTCCAAAACACATATCAGTTGGCGACGAAGAATTTGGAACAATTTCACAAGACTTTTTTGTCATAATACAGTTGACAACACTAATGAAGAACGTTAGAAAAATTCGTTAGACACTTACAGAAAGTTTTTCCTCATTTTTTGTTTGAACGCTTATTAACGCGGAACGTTAGAAAAGGAAAAACTTGGGCAACGCTTACAGAAAGTAAGAAAGTGCCCCCACCTTTTTTGGACTTAGAAAATTTTATTTTATACATAAATTGGAGCAAAACTTTTTGTGGGTACGTTGGCAGAATGGAACAAATTGCGGAATTAACTAAGGGGGCTACAAGTTATTTACAACAACAACAACAACAACAACAACAACAACTTATACAGCAACAATTCCAGCAAGAACAACAACAATTTATGCAGCAACAAGAAACGTTTGAAGAGTTATTCAAACAACAGGCAATAGACAATAAATCACTTTTGGAAGACGTATTATCAAGGACAACAAAAAAACAGGGTTCTAAATTTTTTTTCTGCTGAAGGAATTTCAAGTTCACTCTCTGAATTTAAATATGATCCCGACAGTGGTTCAACGTTTCCGGCTTATTTTCGTAGATTTGAAACAATATTTACGAAAATATGTGAACAATGGTCAAACAAGGAAAAATCACTCTATTGTTGCAGAAGTTGGGAACAGAAGAAAATACAAAATACGCGAATTTAATCCTCCCAAAGAAGCCAGAAGAAATTACATTCAGTGAAACAGTAGAAATGTTGTCGAATTTTTTCTATAAAAGAGATAGTCTATTTCATACACGATACAAGTGACTAAATATCGTAAAACAAGAGGATGATGACTTTGTTACGTATGCAGGTATGGTTAATGCACAGTGTGAGGCGTTTAAATTATAATAAAAAAAAGAAATTGTCAATCGACATGTTCAAGTGTCTAATTTTTGTGCAGAGGCTAACGACACGGAAGGACAAAGAAATTAGATCAAAACTCCTCACTATCATGGAACAAGATCCGAAGATTACACTACAACAAGTAACGGAAGAATGTCAGCGACTTATAAACAAATAAAAAAAGAATACTCGGATTCAGGAGAAGAGCATTTCGCGAGTACAAATTGTAAGACAAGAGAAGTGGATACAGAATAAAGAAAGAAAATTAATATGCAGTTGGTGTGGAGAACAGCATATAAAGAAGGATTGTTTCTTTAAGGATAAAATGTTTTAATTGTGGGCTTGTAGGCCATAGAAGTTCTCATTGTCGGGCAAAACAGAGAAAAGTAAAATCAAAGTCGCAAGCAAAGATGAACGTAGTTTTGTCGAAAAATGAAATTGAGGAGGGTAAAAGAAGAAAATATCTCAATGTAAAAATAAATGTACAGACCGTAAAATTATTATTCGATTCAGGAAGTGATATCTCGGTAATAAACGAGCAAACATGGAAAAAATCGGTTACCCACCGTTGGCTAACACAGACAAAATTGCTAGGTGAGTGTCAGGAAAAAGACTTAAGTTTAAAGGTGAATTAAAATGTAACATTTCGTTCATGGGGAAAATTCACAAATCGAAAGTGTTTAGGCTCCCTGGTTCAGTAAACCTCTTTGATTTAGACTGGATCGTATTGTTTTACTTATGGGAATTACCGGTATATGCTTACTTATGGGAATTCACGGTATATGCTATAAGTTAACGTCATAGAGAACGATAAGACGAAGAAAACAGAAAGATTTATTACGGATTTGAAAAACGAATTCCCTCGCGTCTTTTCATAAGGACTAGGCGTGTGAACGAAACAGAAGTCAACTTCGAATTGAAAGAAAATGTAAAACCAATTTTTAGACCAAAGAGAAAAGTACCTTTTTCGGCACTAGACACAATAAATGAGGAATTAAACAGGTTTGGAGAAAAGTGGCGTAATTTCGAAAGTTGATTACTCAGATTGGGCGTCTCTAACCGTATACATAAAAAGAAAAACCGAATAATCAGAGTGTGTGCTGATTTTATTCGACAAGATTAAATGACTGTTTGAAAGACCATGCGTACCCTCCACCGTCTCCTGGGGATATATTCACTAAATTAAACGGAGGTAGAGTGTTTTCAAAGTTGGACTTGTCAGAGGCTTACCTTAAGGTTAAAGTCAGTGAAGAATGTTCCAATTGCCTGACAATAAACACGCATAAAGGGATGTTTAAACTAAATCGTCTTCCGTTTAGATTGAAGGTAGCTCCAAGCCTATTCCAGCAAATAACGGACACAGTGTTGGCTGGTGTAGAGTATGCAATCGCATATTTAGATGATATTTTGATTAAAAGTGGAAACGAGGCCCAACACAAAACGCATATTAGAGCAGTATTTTCGAGAATTGAGTAATACAGGTTCAAGCCGAGTGCTGAAAAATGTGAGTTCTTCTTTAAGAAGATAAAATATTTAGGACAGATTATTGACAATAAAGGAAGAAAACTGGATCCAGAAAGGGCTGAGGCTATAAAAAGTATGCCAGCACCTGATAATGTGGCTAAACTCTAAACGCTCTAGGGATTAGTAAATTACTATGGCATTTATATCCAGAAAATATATGATATGAAAGCTCCTTTAAATGAGTTGGTGAAAAGGGCCTCAAAGTGGATATGGTCGAAAGTATACGAACATGCTTTTAAAAAAATAAAAAGCTGTCTGTTAACAGAGCTATCGTTAGTGCATTTCGACTCGAACAGGAAAATTATTACAGCAGCAGATGCCAGTAATGAGGGACTAGGTGCTGTATTGCTTCATAAATTCGGATGTACGAAGCCAATAGCACATGCTTCGAGAACGTTACTGCTCGCGGAACGAAGTTACAGTCAAATAAAAAAAAAGAGTTTAGCAATAATCTACGCTGTAAAATATTTCACAGGTTTCTATACGGAAGAGAGTTTATTATGCAAACAGATCGCAAACCGCTGTTATCAATATTTGGGAAAAAATGGTATACCAACTCATACGGCAAATCGACTAGAGTGTTGGGGTGTAATTCTATTGAATTATAGTTTCAAAATAGAATATGTGTCTTCAAAGAAGCTAGGTCACGCCGATGGGTTATCAAGATTGATACCTGAATATACGGAACCATTGGAAGAAACAGTAATAGCGGCGCTAAGAGAAGAAAGTGAATTGTCGAGTATGGTATGCAACACTATTAGAGAACTACCAGTTACGCTAGAAGATGTGAAAAAAGCAGCAGAGAACAATGATTTCATTTAAAAAAAACGAAAAGGCAAGTCTGGTTGGTCGCGAAATCTAAAAAAGAAATTAGTGTGTCACCGTTTTCAGTCTGCGAACAGGTATTACTATATATGCAGATAAAGTTGTAATGCCGGGTACTCTGCAAAAGAAAATTCTGAAAGAGTTTCACACAGGGATTTTGAGAATTAAATCTCTAATGAGAAGCTATACCTATTGGCTGAGGATGGGCTAAGACATAGAAAACGTAGTGAAACAGTGCAGAGGATGTCAACTGGCAGCAAGCGATCCACAGGTAAAGATTCAACCATGGCCAAAGACAGATGTCCCATGGACTCGATTGCATATCGACTGTGTAGAGCCCATAAATGGATCTTATTACCTAATTATTGTGGACAGATTCACTAAATGGTTAGAAATTGTTAAGTGCAGACATCCGACTGCAACAAATACAATAAATGCACTTAATTAAATTTTTAGTAGCTTTGGTCTCCCTAAAACTTTAGTCAGCGACAATGGAACGCAGTTTACGGGAAAAGAGAATTCAAGGAATTCTGTTCATCATTGTCCATTGATCACGTGACAACGCCAGTATATCATCCAAGATCGAATGGACAAGCGAAAATTTAGTGGACAACTTTAAACGAGCGTTAAAGAAAAGTCAATGTGTGGACACGAATGAAAGAAGTATTCAGAAATTTTTGGTAGTATATAGAATCAGGCCAAACCCAAATACGACGTCAGGATTATCGCCAGTAGAGTTAATGTTTGCGAGAAAAATACGCTCTGTCATCGACAGGTTCTTGCCTAGTACGGCGAAAAAAACTTCTAAAAAAGAAAACCAGATGACTAAAGCAGTATAAGCAGGGTCACAATTTTCTTTTCAATAATTTTAGGGCTGGAAAAATGTATTGGGAAGAAGGAATGATAACCAAAAGAATTGGACAGGTCATACATGACATAAAAGGGGAACAATTTCGATGCAAATGACATTGGAATCAATTGAGACCCAGACACACTACAGACGTCACGGAAAATACCGAAGAAATTCCAATGGAAGTCTCCCATTAGCATGGACCAGAAATGATTAAAAAAAAAGAATATATATATACTGGGATAACTTTACAGATGTAACTAGTTATAGAGAGAGAGAGTAAAACACTACGCCTCCTTGGTCTCACACTTTCGGCGGACCTCAAGTGGAATGACTATATCGAATCCATTGCTAAATTCCGCTGCTATGAAAGTCGGTTCTCTGTGCAGGGCCCGAAGGTTTTTTTTCGTCTGAATCTATCCTGCACATTTATAAATCTACCATCCGCCCGTGCATTGAATACTGTTGCCATATCTGGTCGGGTGCCCCAGCTACTCTCCTTGGGCTTCTCGACAAGGTACAGCGGAGGGTCTGTAATGTGATTTATATCGACTTGGCAGACCGCCTGCAGTCTCTCTCTCTCTCACCGATGCGACGTGGCTTCCCTGTGTCTCTTCTATAAATACTTTCACGGCTTCTGCTCCGATGAACTTAGATCACTGGTGCCCCCTAGGTACGAATTTGCACGAGATACTAGATTGGCAACTAGATCCCACCCTTTTACAGTGAAACCGATAAAATGCAACCGCAACTTCTACTCCAACAGTTTCTTTTCTCGCACTTACCGACTGTGGAATTCCCTTCTACATGATTGCTTCCTCGACGGCTACAATTTTCAGGAGTTTAAATGTCAGGTCAATAGACACCTCCTAACACACTAACTCGCTTCCATTCTTTCAGACACTCTTCCCATCCACCCAGCCTCCGTATCCCTACCCATCTATCCCCCACCCCCCCCCCTTCTGACACTTCCTATATCTAACCAACTCTTTCTATTTACCTTCCCCTATGTAGTCCCAAGCGCAATAGTGGCAGTGGAATGCCTTGCCTGGGGTGAAATGATAAAAAAAAGGTCTTGTATGACACATTTGAAATTCTCGCTCCAGCAAGTCAACATTCGACAATGGAGGTATTCCCGACCTCATGGCCACAGTCAAACGCCACCAGAGCATAGGGGATTGAGGCGAAAAAGACTTAGAAAAAAAGTCAATCGATTATGTCCAGACCCAAAAAGAGAAAATATTGAAGCTAAATTTCACTGGAAAATTTAGCTCAGCGGGTGTGATGTAATGAATATGTGATGTAATGAATATGCATACACCTTAGTTCCCTCTCGAAGTAATATGATTGGCTGGTGTCAGCCATAAATACAGACTAAAGCGAGGACGTCTATAGGTCTACGGCTATCGGTCTACATCTATTGACTACGCCTTGACTCTCAGCATATGCATACGACTACGACGAGTACCGGTCCATTACAGCTACTTGCTAGATTGTCTTACCCGGTTACATTTGCCAAAACCGCTGAGCTACTTCGAATAATATATATCTCTTTCCGGGATATATCAAATTTTCATTTATTCAATGATATAAAGAAAAGCAAAAAGTAATAATATATCCTATTTCATAGTATATTAGAGCTACTTATTTAGTTTAGCTTGCATTTAATATTACCTAATGAAATTAGGCTCCGTACAAGTCATGGCAGTCTATGGTTTTGAGCTAAATATTAACCTAGCACATACCTCAAAGGGTACATATTTTTAACTAATTGGAGAGTACTACCTTTTCTTTCCCTACGATATAGTTACCATAAACTATGGCTCAAGAAAGAGTATCTGTTTGGTGACTATGAAAACGCATTTGACTCAGTAGAACACACGGCACTCATTAACTCAATGTGAGGGTTTTAACGAAATCTGATAATTAACGAAATCTGATAATTCTTTAAGAGTTATTGAGAACCTCTTCTGCAATCGTTTGGTTTGATTTTCCAATCTTTATTTTATATGTAACTTTTTGAGGTCGAATTACTGTTGACACAAGAGTGAGACAAAAGAGATAGGATTCACCCTATCTATTGACTTCAAGCCTTAAAAATTGACTGAGAAGAGATATGGTTGTAAATTTGAAGGCAAGGGGAACAGAGGAAAGCACAGCATAAACTACCTAGTAAGCTTGTGTAAATGGTTGGTAGAGAAAATAATTACTACGATGAAGTTATAATATCAGGAATGATAATATCAGAAGTATCAGATAACTTACTAGAAAACTTAAGATATCCATGGTAGGATATCTAAACGATAAGAATAACTCTAATTAAGAAATACGAAGAGGTCTACTTATGAAAGAAGAAATGAAAAGATATTATACGAAGTAAAGTGATTGGGGCCCGGACACATAAGTAAAAGAAAAGATATCAGATGGAGCGAAAGGTTGCTTGCTTGATGAGTGCCAAAAGGATAGCGAATGGAGTTGAAAAAAAAAAAAAAACAGATGCAAGACTTCGATATGAAATAGATTTGCTGGTAAGACATGGTAGAGAATATCACAGTCATGTTCGTCACGTAAGGAACTGGAAATATTCTATAGTAGTTTAACTATGACTGATGATCATGATAAAGATTATGGATTTACTTATCGTAGAGACGCTTATGAAAACGCATAAAAAGGAGAAACAAATTTGACTATGCATATACGCACACATATGCATACATATAGATATGTAGAAAGAAAGCTGAGCGCCAGTATTTTAATTGTTGTAAACTTTTATGCGGGCGTGCGTGTGGGGGTGCATGTAAAGCAAAAGTATATTCACAGATATATTTAACCTAGTATATTGGATGAAGCATCAAAGAAACTGTATTAAGCATGTGTAAGTAATATTTTCAAGGAAAACGTAGAAATAATAAAAAATAAAAAATCTGGAAAAAAGTTACTCACGGGTTGATACGCTCACTTAGCTGCAAACATTCTGCCTACAATAAATATAAAAAATGTCATATATATATATATAGGGTGTATCAAAAATACGTTTAAGTCTTTGGGGGCGGACTCCTCACACCAAGACAAGGACAAAACTAACGTCCATATAAACATATGTCCGCAAATCCTTCCTTTTTGAGTTATTAGAACTTTAAATATGTTCTCGCTGTTTTTCAGCAGATGGAGTTCCCAGAACTGCGTGCGTGTAGTTTCAAATAGTAATGCATCTGTAAAGAAGTACTATAAGCAAGCTTGAAATTCTGTGTTTGTTATTTGACTGAAGTGTAAACAACTTTGTTTTTCATAGCGTTAAACATGTCGGATTTCGTGTCAAAGAAAGTGCATTTGCAGGGAATTTAACTGCAATTTATTCGATATACGAAAGAATTTGCATATTGTCGGAAACAACCTGCAAATATTGCTTTAGACGCTTCAAAAATAATGATTTTAATGTTGAAAATAAAGAACACGCTGACATATCGAAAAAGTTTGAAGACGAATTAGAAGTTACTGTCAGGCTCAAGCTGAACTTGCACTATCATTAGGAGTTGATCACACAACAGTTTCGAAACTTTTGAAAACATTAGGAATGATTCAAAAGCAAGGTCATTAGATGTCGTACGAGTTGAAGTCGAGAGACGTTGAACGGCATCTTGTCACGGGTGAGCAGCTGCTTCAACGGCAGAAAAGGCAAGGTTTTTCGCATCGTATAGTGACCAGATCGGATCGGAACGAGAGACCGGGGAGCCGAGTTCGAATTCCAGTGGAATCCATTGTATTCACTTACGCGCAAATACCCTCTTTTCCTTTCCAGTTATGGATTAAATAACAGGACAAATTGGGTTCTATAGCCTTGGTCGGCAACCAGTCTACCGCAGAAAGCAATGGCAACCTACTGCGGGATAATCTTCTGCCCAGTCACTCATGTCTCTTTCGAGACATGATCGCCCAAGCGTGTATCACGTACACGGGCCCGACAATATTTTTCGGACACTTTAGTATTCGACTTTCCGAGTACCATAGAGTGGGGAAATTCCTTCAATAGAATAGCATAAACATAATAAGACAATACCTGTAATAAAAATGGAAGAAAATCGATTAGGTAAGGAAAAATATTTATTTTTCATCATTTTTTACAAAACACACGCGACATTATTTTTCGGACATCGTTGAAAAACTGTTAATAGTCTGTAATATCACCTTTCTTCTCAATAATTTTTATCAATCTCTCTTCATAATGATCAAACATATGCACAATAACATCTCTACGTGTTTCTATTAGTTGTTTTTTGGCATCTAGTATCCGTTCCCATAGTTGAGCCTCTTTCGTTATTTCAGGTCCATCATAGACAAGTTGCGCAAGCATTTCCCAAACATTTTCTATTAAATTTAGATCTGGGCTTTTTGCAGGCCATTCCAAAGTAGTCATATTCACTTTAGCCATCCATTCTTTCATGAGTTTTGACACATGGATGCTGCAATTGTCTTGCTGTAGAACGAAATCATTCCCTATCTCTCTTCTTATCCTTGGTAGGGCTTTCTCGTCCAGCAACTGTTTGTAGCTTTCGCTGTTCTGTCGTCCTTTCAGCCACTCCAACCATATATTTCCATTAGCAAAGATCATACCCCAAACCATAACTCCTCCTCCTCCCATCTGTCGTTTGTTCAGTACAGCAGGCTCACCCCTTCTCGACCAAGTACACCATCCATCGGGCCCATCAAATTTGAAACGCTTCTCATCAGTAAATATAACCTTCTTAAAGTCAACATGCTTTGTTAACCACCTTTTAGCACACTCCAGTCTTGCTCCTTTGTGTTTCTTTGTTAGTGTAATTTTTTCTTAGCCTTTGCATACTTCAAACCAATCCTATACAGCGTTCTTTGTACTGTTCAGACGTTTACATCCAATTCACATTTCTCCTTCACTTTTCTTGATGTAACTTTTTCTCCAGATGTCAAAAGCCGTGTCACAGTCCTCTTCATTCTCCTTTCAGTCCTCTTGCCAATTGATCTTTTCCGTCCTCTCTTCTTTTTCCGCTCGGAGTTTGTCTTCAGCATGTATTCGACCGTTGATTTCGACAAATCCATGGCGATCCTTCTGATGCTGAGGCCATCATCCCGCTTCTTCCGTGCCAAACAAACGACTTCTTTTGAATGCATTTTACCTCATTAAACTTAATTGTTTTGCCAGTAAAATAGGACAGATAATTGATTCTAATGATGACAGCTAAGTGTACAAGCAGAAAATTTGCATACAGCAACATATACATGAACTTAGCTCTTAATAAAATAGGATTTTTTGTCATGTCCGAAAAATAGTGTCGCGCAAGTTTTCGCAAAAATCACGAAAAACTAAAATTATCAAAGCCAAACTAAAAAAAATGATTACACTAGTAGTGGATTTTCACTCCTCAACTACGTACTTACAATCTCAAAAGTTTTTGGCACTAGTAACCACCTTGAAGTACTTTTTTCAAAATGTCCGAAAAATATTGTCCGGCCCCCGGTATGACACTTAACTGACTGATAGTGACCAGCGGTGAAAAGTGGATACAATACAATAACCCTAAGCGTAGACGATCGAAGCGATAAAACCGGCCACGCATCCACATCAGCGACAAAAGTGAATATTCATATAGTTTATTATGAGCTGCTCAAACCGAAACTATTATAAGAGATCGCTATCGACTACAATTGATGCGTTTGAGTCAAAGGAAAAAAAAACGGCCGCTATACTAGCAGAGACACGACAAAGTGATTTTGCAACATGATAACGCTAGGCCACATGTTGCAAAACGGGTGAAAACCTACTTGGAAATCTTTAAATGGGAAGCCCTACCCCACCTGCAGTATTCACCAGACATTGCCACGACCAGTTATCACTTATTCGTATCGTTGGCTTGGCCTGATGAGCACTTTCATTCTTATGAAGAAACCAAAAAATGGATCGACTCGTGGTTAGCCTCAAAAGACGTCTCATTTTGCTGACGTGGAATTCAAATGCTACTTGAAAGTCGAGAAAAAGTAGTGGCCACTTTCAGTAACGTGTTTTTTTACTAATTTTTGTAAATAAAACATTACTTTTCATGAAAAGTCAGCGAGAACCTATTCAAGGTTCTAATATTAAGTTTAGAGTTTAGGGTAGACGCTGTTAAATATAAAATCCTAGATACAATCGAAAATGTTGACAAACATTGGGGCGGGCTCCTGACACCAAAACAAGGTAAAATGTCCATACAAACATATTTCCGAAATACAATCGTAGGACCCCCAACACAGTAACACTAAACAAATGTTCAATATGTTCTCCGCTTGCTTCTACACACGCATAAGCCCGTCGGATCATCGACTGACGGACCCTCTCCTTCAAATACTCCAACACGGTGTTGAATGCTTTCGTAGCACCACATAACACGTTGATTAAGTGTCTCTGCTATGTTAATGTCTGCATAAACCAAAAGATTTAGGAGGTCCCACAGATAAAAAACGTGCAGGACATGGAACCGGTCGTTTCAATGATAATACTAAGAATAAATGATATATACTAAAATGTATGTAGATACGTCCATTAATTTGTTAAAAAAAGTATACCATGATGAAAAAATACCCGTAACTTGATACAAACAAAGTTTTATCTTCAAAGATTTCACGATATTATTAAGAGGGATGACCAAAGTATTTTTCATTATTTAATTTTTTAATTAAATAATCTTAATAAAATAATCTTTATTAAATAATTTTAATTAAATTTTGGTTAAAAATATTGTTTTTCTTACGACTGCGAGAAGACCAACGATCAGTTAATGATTAGTATAGGAAATTTAGCATCTTTTTGTTGTTAAAAAAAAACAAACAAACTAAACAAACTCATTAATTTTGCAAAAATCAAATAACTGTTGTTTTTTAATCAATGTTTCAGGATTTATTCACAATTTCTTCTTCTTTTTTTTTTCTTTTTTTTTTTTGAGAAACTCTTGGTAAAATTATATGCTACTTCCTACCACTTAATTTTATTAGATTAACTAAATTTCACCCTCTTAATATTTATATTATTTAAATGCAGAACAACTTTAAATCATCAATTTCTTTCGTAAAACAAACACCATTTACTGAAAATTTTCTCTGAATCGTAGAATAAAAAATGCTATAAAATGATGATATAATTTAATTAGATAAGCTTTTAATTACTTTTATAAATAAAAAATATTAAGGACACTATTGTCTTAAGAAAAACATTTTGATAAATAATGAATTTTAATAAAAACTGTTTTCATTTTTTTAATTATAATCTTTAATCTTTTGAAATTCTGTATTAATTTCAGCCTTTTAGATGACATTATTATTATTATTATTATTATTATTATTATTATTATTATTATTATTATTATGTCATTTTTCATCATATTTCGATTTCTGCTAAGTAAAATCTATATTTACTAATCATAAAAAAACTTTTTTAAAAGTATTTTGATATCTTTTGTACGTCTATAACAGTTTGATTTTTGTAGGTACAGTTGTACATACATGACATCATCAGAAAATAAGAGCGATAACTATAGTAACAAAGCCACGGTATTTAAAATTCAATAGAACATTAGATTACAAAAAATATTTTCCTAAATTTTTAAGATTACTGAGTATTCAAAATTTATAAAAAATGGTTTTCACGCTACATTTGTCAATTACGCTTTAAAGATAAAGCACCCGTAGAAGAATATTAAATAAATATCCATTCGTCATCACGTCGTCACGATATCAACAGCTTAAAAAGTAGCTACTGACATTTTAAAAATGTAATTCTGTGATATTTTAAACTTAAAGGAATTAATATTTGTTTCAAATCAGATTAATTAAAGTTTAAATGAGTTAGTATTCCTCCAATGAAGTTTCAGAAAAGTATATTTTATTTCTGGAAGAATTTTTAATAAAGAGAATTACATTCAGATGACATATCGCTAAAAAATGACACTAAAATAATAAATTTCAGAAATTTTCAAACAAAAACTCCTTTCAGTCAATCTAAATTAGTTTTGAAATAGAGCAAAGAATTTTGCTTATGAGAAATATTAAATTTAATCTATTAGCTAGAAATTAAAATCAAAATAAAAACTTCAAGATTTTTCACTTTTTAAATTCATTTTAAACCTTATATATTGCGAATCTGTGGAGACACCTAAACATTTTTTAATCAACAGGTCCCAGTTTCTAATAATAAAATCATGATGCGTCGTTAGTAAGTTACATCGGTCATAAATTTTATTTATCTTGCGTGATGTTCAGAACTAAAGCAGAAATTTATGAAAAAAGCATTTCATGCTTAACAAGAACAACCTTTTATTTATTCAGGGAAGCTAAGTCAAGCAAAATGGATTTGTCGCAATAGTGTTAGGAATTAAGGTTTCACTTTGTTCCATGACCTCTATGGAGGGAGCATGTCGAATAGAAGCTGAAGCATGTTACAGTTTCTCAGCGTGTTGATGGAATTAGAAAAATCTAAGAATACATGCTACCATTTAGAAGAGTCCGTCGATTTCTACCTAAACCGGAAGATTTTCTTTTTTTTAAAGATTTCTTTTTTTTTTTCTATCAACTTCTATCAGCTTCTGAACTTGTAGTTCGACACTACAAATATTTGTCACTTAATAAAGAGTGACTCACTACAGTAATAATGGTTTAAGCTACAAGCTTAATAGTCATACCCTCTACACCGAATTGACTAAAACGTATGAGGATTCAGGTCGACATCATGAAAACAACAACAACAAAAAAAAAAAAAGATTTCATGAAAGCTTTTCTCAATCGTAAAAAATATATCATACATATCAGCAACCGTCATAGATATCTCGCTTTTATAATCCTTTGCATTTATTAACTAATCTTAGCCTTTTAAAGGACTCGTTGTATGTCGTATATAATAGTGTCCCTATTATGTTTCTTCCTGCTTGACTACGTTTTGTTTCTCTCTCATTAATCTGTTTCCTGATTTGTTTAATCTTCTTTTTCTTTTATTAATCTTCCTCTAAATTGAAATGACCGCAGCGTTTAAAGGCAAAAAAATAAAAATAAAAATAAAACATAAAATAAAATAAAATAATTTCAAATATTGCTTTTTCAGGCAGGTTTCACTTCATGGAAACTGAGCAGTTTTTCACTGTATATTTGTACAATCCGCGATGTCAGTTTGTTATCATATCAGAGAACGGCTTCAATATTGTTTGGTTGTTTTGATTAGAAGTGAAAGTCGGCAATTTCGCAAAAAAACGTATCCGGTTTTCTGCATTCTTTCACCACACTCGGGAGACTTTCAACCCCGTTTGGCTATATTGTTTTCTGTTCTATAAAATCTCGCTTTCGCTCTGTTAAAGAGATATTACTTATGTTTGTCAAGTCGAGCAACATCTGATAGTATTTCTATGTGGTCTTGAAATGCAGTATTCTTTGAGGGGGCATGTCTCCACGTGTTTCTTTAATTCAAGTATGTATTTGGAAGGAACATTCCATTTGGTAATTTCACCACTATAGAAAAGTTTTCCTCTTAACTACATGATTTTATGGTACGTGAAAATATAGCGGGTGCAGTTCAAAATTTTGCCTTTTCAATTTTTACTACTATTTATATTAAGCGAGTTGATTTTTATTGACACGTGCTAGCTACACAGGTAGGTAGTATTCTTCAGGTGCAAAACATATGTGAGCGTCAGCTTCCCTTTTAGTGCACACTACCGGCCGTAATTACTAGGCCACCCCAGTTTTAAAAAAATGGTGTATTTCATACTATTATTAGTATTTAGTGCCAACGACTAAATGAAAATAGAATGGTTCTTTTGTTAATACTACACAATAACATGTGAATCAAATGAACTGTTCTGGTGTCCAGTTTTTGTGCTCTCTTCCCCATGTTAGACTCTTCTTCTTATTGGCTGGCCGAAGCAAAGGCTTCCTGGCTGCCTTGTAAAATTTTGCAAAGTAATAATAACATAAGAACCATTCTATTTTCATTTAGAATTATCTACTTGGCAATAAATACTAAAAATAGTATGAAATACATTATTTTAAAAAAAATTGTTGTGGCCTAATAATTATGGCCGGTAGTGTATATTAATTTATTTCCAAGCGCAAACTGTAAGAGCTTACTTTTATTTTGAGGATTTCGATATGGGTGGCAAATTGTCCATTATCACATCCATATATTTCGGAAATATCCTCGAGGTTGAATTTTGAGTTTCTCTAATGCTTCTCTATTTATCAGCTGGAATGCGCCCACTTGAGTTCTGGGTGGATTTTGGAGATTATTTCTCACCATACTTCTTTGCCTTTGAGGTTTGCTGTCAGTTATATTTAAGCTTTTTTCACTGATTGAGATTGTGTTGGCAAACATAGGTCACCTTCCTGCATAGATAAACCTTTGTGTATTATGCAAATTTGATTGGTCACTAGTGTCGACATTAAACAAAAAATTGATCCGTGTTGTTTCCTGTTGTTTTTAGGTGTCAGTTGCTTTTAATTCTGTTCACCTCCAAATAAAATCTGTGGTTTTCTAAAAACCTTCACCTCATTTTTACTGTGACTTTGTTCTTTAACATTTTAAATAATTCCAGTAAAAGGTCTCGATTATTTAGTGTCGTATACTGCTCTTAAGTCACAGTGATTTGTCACATTTCAAAGCCATCTTTGAAGTATTAAGTTAAGTTCAAAACCTGACCGCAGCAAGAGCGGCCTGATCCGAACCTATTTTGGTGACAAGAGCTTCAGTCTCAGGGTTTACCGCTTTCATTATGTTTATATAAAGTATGAAAAGCAATGGAACTTATCTATAGTTTCATTTTGGAATGCTAGGCATTATTTTTCATGTAATTTTAATAACATTAAACACGAACTAAATAAGAACAAAACGGTTGAAGAATTATGAGTTCAAAATGTTTAAGGAATTTATAAAGAATCTCATCTATGCCAACAGCTTTTTTTGGTTCAGTCTCTTTTATTTCTCATTATTGTGAAGTAAAATCTATCACACAAACAAAAGAAAGAAGTAAGCAAATTGAAATTGGTTTTTCAAAAACCGGTTTTCAACTGTAATTCAGTCTCTTGTTACTTTTGTTACCTTTTAAGTCCGCTTGAGAATTTTGCACGCACCTGCAAATGATCGTGAAAAAATATTTTAAAATTATGAAAGGTCTAACGACTAAACGCAAGAAAGACAGAATGACAGAAAGAAAGAAAGTATAAGGAATGCGTAGAATGATAAAATGGAAGAGGAGAGGGTGATATTGACAAACAAAGAATTAACCCGAGAAGAATAAAAATTTAAATTAAATTGAGCGCAAATTCACCCAGTCACTTCTGTACATATTTGACGTGATAGGAAGGCATATCAAAGTGTGTGCAATCGACTTCGCATGGAAAAAAGGGTTCAAATATACTGGAGTAATGTAATTAAACTTATTTAACTCTCGGCACTTGCTGCTATAGTTCTATGAATTAAATATAAAATAAGTTGCTGTATATATTCTGTTCAGTCTTCAGAAAAATAAAGGAATAGAACGATTCCTTTCATTTAGCATTTAGTAGTTGTAAAATCCACTTTTTTTTTACTAAGTAGCTTAGCTTCGACATGCGAAAGGTCACAGTAGTAGAATACTAGGAGAGAACTGGATTGCATGAACAAACTTATTTAGCCATCGTCTTATTGGTTATTATTAAACTATAAAGCCATAATAGTGAAGGCACCAAGTCAAAATCAAACACGTTACAGTATTGAATAAGTATACGAAAAACACTTGTTAACCATCATGCAATAATAAGAGCCATAACAGTAGAGTCATTTCTGTCAGAATTGTTGGGATGTAGAGTAATCATTATTTAAAATAGTCTAGCAGATTCTTGATGTTTGTGACATAGTAATTGAGTGTTCAATAACTGAGTAGGGCAAGGGGAGATATCTCTAAACACGGGAAACAGAACCGGAACAATCTACCCCCGTAGATTAATTTGAATATTTACGACGAAAATCCCAGAAAGTTACCCGGGTCGACATACACGCGAAGTGGGTTGAAGAGTACAAAGGCTAAAATTTTGTACAAATAACCTCAAAGATGGGGACAATAGAAAGAATGTAAATAGAGTGTATTTAAATATAACTATAATACTATGTGTGTATGCACGTGTTTATACATACATACATACATACATATATATATATATATATATATATATATATATATATATATGTATGTATGTGGGTGTGTGTGTGTGTGTGTGTGTGGTGAGTGAGAATGATGAGTTATGTCTGCCAATGATAGCAATTTTATTTCAACTACTTGTTCAGGTTGTGTGTGTGTGTGTGTGTGTGTGTGTGTGTGTGTGTGTGTGTGTGTGTGTGTGTGTGTGTGTTCATGCATCTAATTAATAACAATAGAACACTTAACATTTCAACCACTTGAACACACATTTTAGTTTTAAAACACCAAAATTACAAAACTGGATTTACAAAAAAAATAAATAAATAAATAAATAAAATAAAATAAAATAAAACATGGTTAAAACATACATCGTTGCATGAATCTGATTTATGAAGCCGACAAGGTGAATCAACTGGAGAGTTATTAACAGATACGAGTTATCTCCCCGAAACATGGGAAGCAGAATAAGAACAATCATACCCCCGGGGGTTGAATAATGATTTCATTTCAAAATTCCCACAAGGTTTCTAAATACGGCTAGCATTTGAAGCCAAAATGAGTAGTCCGAATAGGACTTTACAATATTATCACTTTTATTTATAATGTCCAGCATTTGAGTCTAGTTTTAATAACTGTACCAAAATACACTTAAATTTCTTTTTAATTAATTTTATATTTTGTATAACATATATTTACAAAGCCCTGTTTAGTGTAGTACAAGGTAAAAAAATTTTAACAACCAGGTTAACTCATTAACAATAGCCTGCAAGAACTTCTGAACCTTCGTTCTATGGATGCAGCAACTTTGGACATATTGTTTACTTGTGTGTTTAAAGTAATGGTAATGGTAGCCGTTTGCTTATAAGGAAACATTCGACATTCATTGACCAAGCTGCTTGTACTGCTGTCGGTTGAAATTTATAAAATACTTACCATAAAACAATTTTTCAGGAACAAATTGTAATTTTGGTGTTTCTCAAGCCGAGTAAGTGTTATCAATCTTTCCATTATTGATGTTTTTTTCTTAACCGTTTAGGTGAACATTTGTCATGCCAACATTTTGATTGTGTTATTATTTTCTTTTTGAGTTACTTGTGAGTTACGTGTGATATTCAGTTTAGTTTTTGCTGAAATTTACCAAATGATGTGGTTTTTATTATTTGGTACAGTTCTTTGTTTGTGGTTCTGTAGAGTAGGTCAACAAGGTTCTAAGAAATGTTTTCCCTTTAATAAAAAAATAGATGAGATTTAAATAAATAGAATCTTACTGCCAGTTAATTTTTTTTGTAAAATATTCATTTCCCAAATAAATACTACGTAAATATTTCTTTTAGATAAACAGCTTAGAACAGCTCAAATAAAAATCTTTAAGACATACCGAAAAGAAAGATAATACTCAGAAGAAAATAACGAAAGAGAAAGAATCATGAAAATTCTTTGAAAAGATAAGGAATATAATATTCAGGTTGTCATTCATGAAGACGACCATATGGCACAAATAAATTCCAAACCAAATGATAATATATTGCAAGTTCTCAAATCAACCTTAGGAAATGGGATTCTTCCACTTGGCTGGTTCTTTAATCTTTGCTTCCTCAAATGCAACAGAGCGTCTGCTTATTATCTTCGAGGTTCGTAGTGGATCAACTGAACTCAGATACTCGTATTTTCTCCGGCTAATTTTTGAAAACTGCTGAATGAATAACTCTCAAAGATAATCATTTTTTTTTTTTTTTCATTTTTTGCGCTTGTGGGAATCATTTAAGACAGGGTCCTTCTTCTGCGTGCTTTAACTAAATGAATGATAAAACCTGCTTGATAAAGCGTAAATTAAGCTAATAAGCAAAAGCCATAGGGCTTTCTATTTCAAATACATTATAAAATGAGAAAAAATTCTAAACATTAGAAAATAATAGAAAATATTACTATGTCGTAAGACCATTATAACTTAATAATTGTTGATAATTTAAAATATATGATATCCAAACGATATTCATAACAAGGATTTTGAAGTCAACACAATTACGATACAGACGAACTTTGCTCTGTGGAACCTAGAAATTATGAATTTAAGCGTAGTACTAGATTGGCGGTAAGCTTTCATTGCTTTACAGTTGAAATGGTTGAATGTAACCGTAAGTTCTATGCTAGCAGTTTCTTCTCTCACACATAACCTCTTCCGGCATCTTGTTTCCCAGTCAACCTTGCTTTTGTTGTTCTCTCCCCCATTATAATGTTTTTCTCATTTTCTCTCGTACACATTGCGTTTTAGTAGATTTATCACTTTGCTTGTGGCGAAATGATTAAAACAAAGTTTTAATTTTATCCACTTCAAAATAGAATCCAAACTGATTTAGAATCTGTGTGATTAGTGAAGTAATAAAAGGTTGCCAACAGTTTTGAGCGCCTATTCAAGATTCTACATTCACAAAAAGTGAACCTGTCTCCATCTTATTTCTTGTCGTGTAGTTTGTGCAATCAGTACCCGTGACATAAAATACCAAAATAACAACTAATTATAGAATACTTACAGCGGAACATTCATTTCGTTCCGCATAAATGTTTCAAGTATGTTGTCGTTTATATAAACTGTCTAAACTTATATATATATATATATATATATATATATATATAGAGAGAGAGAGAGAGAGAGAGAGAGAGAGAGAGAGAAAGAGAGAGTGGGAGAGAGAGAGAGAAAGAGAGAGATTGGTGACTCCGCAATTCGTGCTAGTCGTTCTGAAACCGAGTAGTCTTTCAAATATATCTGTTTTGAATCAAGAAATCTTTCGAAGAACATATCATTCATGACTTCGGTTGAGCCCAAAGTCGTGATATGAACTTTCAAGAACAAAATTATCTCGAATTATTTTAATTTACTAATTCATACTCTAAAATTTTAACTTAAACTTAAATACATTTTGCGAAATGGTACACGGTCCTGGGCATGACGGTAAACTGTATCCGGTAACAAGGTCTCTGATTGGAAGGTTGTGAGGAGCATAGAAATTGCTGTTGTTCTCAGGTCCACCATAACCCGGAGTGGTAGCACCTGTTTGGGTCCCAGCTATTGTCAAATAGTTAACCCCCAAACACTATAAAAGTATAAAAATACACTTTTATAGAAATATATACATAGAAACGTATACATCTTTGAAGGAAAAACATTACCAACAATAAATTTAGAGGAAAAAATTATTGCTATAACATATTTTTGAAGGAAAAAATTATTCTCAGCAAAAGATTTTTAAATACAAAGCTAGAAGACATTTTCAGTTTTCTAAAATAAAAGAATAAAAACAAAAACTTTCATTAAAATATGACTAAATCAATCTTCTCACTATAACCGAACATTAAAAAAATACCTTAAACCCTCACCTTTTAGGCATTAAATGACCCACAGAGGTGTTGATATGCCATTAAGCAAAACTCAAACTCAAATGTTACACGAAGACAAAAATTAAAGTGACTAGCAAGAAAGTGATTACAGGGTCCCAAAATTCTACCCCAATGAAGTGAAAAGTCAACAGTTCTAATAGTGTGACTCAGATGACATGTTTCTAGCTGAACTATCAAAAGTAATCTTTAAAATTCTCAAATAATTTTAATTCTGTTTTTCAACAAATACCTTTTTCTTTCAATTTCATAGCTTTTAAATATTGACTTTGAATTTATCTTACTGTTCATTATAATGTTAAATCAGGTGAAACACAAGAAAGTCGAATTAAAAAAAATCTGCCCGAGCAGAAAAAGTTCTAATGGAGCACGCGCATGTGTGTTTGGTTTGTGCAAATGAGTTGTCGTAAATCGGTCAGAACAGAAGTCAGAAATGAACGACTGCAACAAACTGACGCCGATTATACAAAACAGGGAATATGAGAGACAGAGAGTGAGAGCGAGAGCGCGAGAGAGATAGATAGATAGATAGATAGATAGAGAGAGAGAGAGACTGATACACCAACGCATAGACATACACAAATACACTATAAAAAGCCTAGAAATGTTGAATTAGACTTTCACTACCATTGCATGTATGTAGAATAATTGTGTCGAATTTAGCCCGATTTTGAAGAAAATTATATGACAACTGCGAAATGACAACTAGAAAAAATAAATATAAAATTAAGTTTCGTACATGTTACATGGCTGTTTTGCTTTCTTTCTATCTACTCAGGTGTCAAATTTCCGCGATGAAAATTAGAGATACACATACAAGCACACACACACGTATATATATATATAGGGGTGTTTTAATTGGGAGGGTCGGTGAATGCAGCGAGTATCAATTTCACAGGAGATGATTATGATATTTTGGGCGGAGACAACACCCTGGTGACGGGTCTTTAACCCAAGTAACACTGATGACTCAAGTCCCCATAAACACACACACACACACACACACACACACATACGCGCTCGCGCGTGTGTGCGGCGAGTGTTAACCAAAATGATTGACTTCAATGATTATTTTGTATAATTTGAAGGTAAGCTTATTCTAAGTACTATTACGAATATTGGAATGCTTTTCTTGTCAATTTCAGATAAATCTAATTTCGGGAAGATATTTACTAAGTCTAGTCTTTTATAAATTTACAACGGTGAAGAATTCTGTGATTTTAGAAAAAAACAGTCAAAGCTCAGAAGACCAATATGTTATCACTCTATACCAAATATTTTATTATTCAATGGAGTTAATATTTGTTTGATTGCAAGGCCAGAATTACGAATTATCAAGTGGAAATTCAAAACTCGAGCGAGGATTAACTTTCCCCATCGGCCTATTATATCAGCATTCTTATCCAATAGAACACCAGAATAAATGAATACTTGCAAAGCTACACGTCGTGCAGTGACTACTTCCTGTCCTTTTCTCTGCTTCACTATGCAGTCTTTTCTTTGAGAGATTTCTGTATGATGTAAAATGGCATAAGGGACAATGTCGTCATTAGTTTTCCATTTCTGACGGTTTTAACTCGTATGTGAAAGGTATGAAGTCATTTTGTGATCTGCTCTATGCAAGTAAAGTACAACGGAATTAATACAAATTAACGAATACATTGAATTGATTAGAGCAAAAAGCAGTGACAGTCCCTATTTTTCCCTATTTTAGCACGTGATGAAATATATATGTGACAATTAGAAACAAACACTGATAAATAAAGAAACTTGTTTCTCATGTGATGACAATGCTGTTTTGCCGTCTGTGACCCGAGTTGTTCCGTAAGTAGACATGTGGTGCGCAGCCGTTCCCCTAAAAAACTTTCGTACATTGTTACGATGAAAGCGCAAGCATTTTCTGCCAGAATGAAAAGCAGAATATCCTTTTCCTGACAGTGTGACTTTAAAGAACACACCCTATTACTTACACACCATTACACATTCGTATAAAGACTGATACGCATTTGTATATGAATACGCATTCTTTCCTCTGTGTATATTGGTCACACACACGCGCGAGCGCGAACACACACACACACACACACACACACACACACACACACACACACACACACACACATATATATTTCACAGTGCACACAGATACTATATACTAACCTTAAACAGGGGATCAGGAAACAATACTTTTCTCTTTAGAAAAAGGTACAGATATTTTGATTCGCAATAGAAGTGCATAAATAATCGCATTATTTTTGACACATTAAATATAAAAAGGAAAATATTATTTTCGATTAATTGGATTATTGAAACTTGATGCATTAAGTCCAATGTACAATTCAAGAAATGGTTATTATTTTTATCTTAGAAAGGCATAACTCTTCCAATCTTATCAGCCTCTGTATACAATAATACCCACCATAAGGTTTGTTCCACATGTCATTGGAACGCTGCTTCAGGTTTCGTTCAAAAGCGTTAAGCGTGTGTGGTCACAAGGGAAGTAATTTGAAGTGTTGTAAGAAACCATTACTCTAAGCAGGCTATTTTTCTTTAATACTAAGTGGCTAGATTATTTTCGAACAGATATCGCCTTATATATATATATATATATATATATACATGCATGCATGCATATACATCCATATCTGTGTATAAGTATTTTCGTCCGTGTGTATCAATGCCTTAAGATAACAAAACTTTTTGAAATCTACGTAAAACGAAATATTTCATTTATAACATTAATACGCGTGATAAGCACGCACATAATCTATCTATCTGTGTGTGTGTGTGTGTGTGTGTGTGTGTGTGTGTGTGTGTGTGTGTGTTTCGGTAGATGAATCAATTATCCTTTTAATATCCTATTAATTATTTTACACAAATACTTTTTTTTTGCACCATCACATTTTTGTCAATGCACTTAACCTATTTTTTCTCCAACAATCACATAAATCGAACATTATATAGTCGAAATTTTAGGTCAAAATTCTATGAATAGCTGTATCAGGCTTATTGAGGCACATTCATATCTATACATACGTACATAGTGTATTAAATGACGAACACACAAAACTTATTAATATGCTTACTTATTGTCTATCTGGGTATATCTTTACACGCATCTACACATGCACAAAGACATACACCCACATATGTATGTTTTAAAAATGGAATAGTATGCAGATGTAGGTCGAAAATATAAGTCTTCATATCACAATCGCACATAAAAAAATTTTTTTTGTTGAGAAAAGCACAGAAAAAAGTGAAGTGACATATTTTTTGAAGGTTAAGCCTAACTTTATTATTTTACTCAGTTGTACCAAAAAATACATTATTTATTCAACAACGAAGAATAAATTGTGAAATAAAAATGCGTACCAAAATTATTTAACAACTGTCGTCTTACTTTGACGTTTTTTCAAAATCCTTATTTATATTTTTATCACAAATTAAAATTGCCATTTGCTCGAGATTATATCTCCATAATTTAAATTTTTATTGCATTATAAGCGATTAACTATAATATTCGGTCAGATAATATTGTAATAAAACGGTCTAATAAGTTACACAGGAAATTTTGAAAAACTCAACGCCGAAAATATCCAAATGTCAACTGCCATATTTACACTCTTTCTTACAGTTATTAAAAAAAGAAGTTAGTGTTTGTACAAGAACAAATCTTCATTTGTAGAAATAAAAAATGCACTATCATTTTCCAACTAATAGAGAAATTTCACCATTGAAAATAAGGAAACAAAGAAATTATATCGATGCAAACTGTGACATTCACAGAATTATTCATACTTTTCGTCAGATGGAAATGTGGAGTTTATTATAGTTTAATTATCAGTTTTAGTGCCGGTGTTAACAGTTTGATTTCACAAATTGATAAAGACACCAATCCTCTATGCATTCTCGATAAAATATTGACCTGCGTTACATTTCAGCTACTTTGAGCGAGACGATGAATTTTCTTATTTCGAGTATCAAATAAGGTTCAACAGATAAACTAGTAATACGGAACAATTCAAAACACTAGATTCTTCTATGTCCCGATTTCCACAGCTTCCTATCCTTTGCGGTTCTTAGTAGCATAAGATAGTGCACTAATATGAACACAGATGTCTGGTGTTCAAAGATAGAGCTTTGTCATTCCAGGAATTTGTCGGAATGCTATCTCAATTTTATTGTTTTAATGTAACATGACCGTTGCTGAGTTATACATTTTTCTACATATATATGTTATACCTAGTAATCTTTGAGTGCTATCTACTTGTTTGCCCAATTTTAACTCTCAACTTATAGAAATTTACAGTTCAGTATTATCACCAAATAATTATTATAGCAATGCAAAACGATATATTAAAAACAAATGGCTGACAAATCTAATTCGAACAATAAATGCAATCATGTACTTATATATTTACCATTTCAGGCACCGCATATTTCATAAATATTAGATTGCCCGTACGAGAATATGACTTTTGCCCTTTAAGAAGTTGCTCAGAGTACTGATCTCATTTTTTTTTTAACCTTTTGTTCTTATATAACGTTATAAAGATCCATTTAAAATTTTTCTTCAGATGTACAATTATAATGGAAAGAGCTAGAATATATTTTTGGAAGATTACAGATTTTATCACAATATCTCAGCCTGCATAAATGTCAGTAAGAAGCCACAAAAAGAATAACATCAATAGTTTCAAGCAGATCTTGGATTGGTATTGACTCATCTTAAAATTACAAACTGGTTTTGTTATAACTTGAAATAATTTTGAAATTTTTGACTTTACAAATGACCTTCAATAACTAACACTTCTTTCTGAACCTTTGAATCAACACTGCAGATAATTGGTGGGTTGTGTTTGAATCTGTAAAACAGGCATTCACTTTTTTTTCCAATAAACTGCGTGTGCTTCTACACATAGGACACATTTGAGTATGCTTTTGTGTGTATATCTGTGCACATCCATGTGAATAGACGCTGAAATGTTTCACACCTGGTTATTAAAAAAATATATAAAAAGAATGGGCGTAACTCATGTACCTCACCTGTATCAGCCACTGCACTTGACTCCTTTGCTATATGCACCTAAGGCACATTTGCAACAGGTGACTATTTCGCTATTCCTTTAGGCAGGAAGACACGCCGTTGCTAATTACTCTTTATTTTTACTTATCTCTTGCTTACTTATTGCTTACCTTCGTTTACTTATTTCATTTTGATTGATGCTGGAGGAGAAGTTTTAAAGAAAAAATGGTGGGCGGGAACTTTGAAGTATTTCAACACTTAAAAAGAAATCTGTTTACATAACTGGATTAAAGGACAAATCAAAAGAGAATTTTAAAAAATATTTTGTTACTTGTCAGAATTCCAGTGAGCTAGATATGAAATGGAATTATTTAAGCAAATATCATTTACATGAAACATGTATATAATGCGTTAAATATGTGCATATTAAGGCACACAGGCACAATAAAGGTACACCAATGACGCTTGAAGTTATTACAGTCGTGATAGACTCTCTCTCTCTCTCTCTATATATATATATATATATATATATATATATATACGTGTGTGTGTGTGTGTGTGAGTGAGAGAGAGAAAGAGAGAGAGAGAGAGTGAGTGTGTGTGTGGGGGTGTGGTGTGGTGTAATGGATATCGGCTCGGAATAGGAAATTGGAGATCTGATTTCGAATTCCAGTTAAATTCGCTTCATTCTTTTACGCATAAATACCCGTGGGAAATTAATTCGTCTCTTCTACCTCCAGCTATGGGTTGAATAGCAAGACAGAATCAGTTCTGTAGCCTTGATTACAAACCGGTGTACCGTAGAAAGTACTCGCTACAAGAAAATGATCTGCATTCTGCATTATGCCTCTTTCGAGATGGTCGGCTAATCGTGTATCACGTATAGCAATAAACTGACACATACATATACACACACAGACATATATATGTGTGTGTGTCTGTATATATATATGTGTGTGTGTCTGTATATATGTGTGTGTGTCTGTCTGTCTGTATATATATGTGTGTGTGTGTGTGTGTGTGTGTGTGTGTGTGTGTGTGTGTGTGTGTGTGTGTGTGAACAAGGTACAAGTCAAAGTTTATAGGTTTTAAGGCGCGAAAGTGAAGTTCCCTAGAAAGTGATTTTAAGAGACATAAGAAACACTTGACATATGGAGGGATTGATTAATATATTTTATAATTCATCGAAACTCTGAGGATCATATTGTGTATATATTTCCTTCGCGGTTCTTTTTCACACCCCTGAAGATGACTCATGGAAGTCGAAAGCTTGGACACAAGAAAATACTGTGTTAAAGTTTACATTCTTTAGAAGAATATAGATATATATATATATATATGAAACCGACTCCCCGGAAGATGTTTCCCCATTCACTACAACATTAATATGTTCAAGTCTAGGATTAACCGTTATCTTCCCTAGATATTCCCATAAATTGTGTCTCTTACTCTGTAACCCTATATCTCGACTGACTCTTGTGCCTTGTATGGGTGAACATCATTGTAAGAAAAAATAACTCGTCTTTCAAAATTTATTTTAATTTGCAAACCGCTTTACTGATGGTCTCAGTCATTCAGATAATTGCTATACGTAATACACGCTTGGGCTATCATGTTCCCCTGACTGGCTGGGCAGAAGATTTTCCCACAGGAGGTTGCCATTACTTTTTGTTGCCAACCAAGGCTATAGAACTCAATCTGTCCTGCTATTCAACCCATAGCTGAAGGGAAAAGTGATGGATTAATACCTTTCACAGGGATATTTTTGCGTAAGTGGATTAAACAAATTCGACTGGAATTCGAAATCGGCTCTCTGATTTCTCATCCTGAGCCGATATCCATGATACCACAACGAACATCCAGATTGATTGCCTACACAACTCAAATACTGTTTGTTTTTTTAATCCTTTTGGTTAGTGGGAATTAATAAGGGTCACTTACCAAGGACGTTAGTTCTACATCTGCTTTCCAAAGTTTTGCAGCTAGTATTTCTCTTTTGTTTTCGATTGTGGAAACACAATCATTAGGAGGTTTTAAATTATAAAAAAGAAGAAAATATTTGATAAATGCTTGTCCATTTCGATCATTTTATTTCCAAGTTGAATTGGTATCAGGAATGAAACTATACAAATTTTTTTTATGGTTAGGTTCTCTCTGTAGAAGACCAGGGAGTCACTCGAGGTAGAGGGGACTGTTTATGCAGATATGTAGGGAAGCTCTATTAATTTTAAACTTGAACAAGCTAAGATTGTAGTAATCGGGAAAACATCCTCTTGAGAGTCGGTTCCACAGAGCAGAGATTCATGCGAAGAAGCTGATCGAGCAGAACTTACATAACGAGTCCTAACTGTGAAGGTTAGAACTTGTGGAATTAAGGAATATAATTCGTCTCAGCATTTTCCATGGAATTGGCGATATAGGAGTGAGAGGTTTGCGACGTTTCGTCTGTGAGAGATGGCTTGTAGGATGGAAAATAATTAGCCACCCACGAGGACGCGGATGCGCTTTTGGACTCGAGATTGGAAAGTGAGGACTGGGAAGCTACTGTTCAAATATGACAGCCGTGCTCCATTTTAGTCCTGATCTGATCTGACTCATGTAAAGATAGAGGATAGCACAAGGAGTAGGGTACTTACTGAAGCGGTACTGGGAACCGACTTTTATTCTTGCGTCTTTAGCGATGGATCATACGAACATGTTCTACTTGAGATTTGGACTGAGGCCCAATAGTCGCTCAAGGCACGAGTATTCCTCGATGGAATATCCATTCATTGCAACTGGTGATAGTTCAGGGTTTGATCAGCGATAATGGAATGTAACTAGTTTGGTTTTCGAGGTATTGAATGTAATCATCCAGTCTCCTCTCATCCGAGGTGTTAGAGCTAGATCAGAGCAGAAATCAACTGCCAATGTCTGGTTTTGGAGGTGCATCCATATATCATTGTATCATCAGTATAGATATTCACAAATGATTGGAGTATACTCTTAGGCTGATAATTTATGTTAAGTAAAAAGAGAATTTTCCGAGAAGCAAACCTTGGGGAAATCCTGTGTTGATTGCTAAGGCCCCATTAACAACTGCCTTCAGAGACCTACTCGTTAGGAGATATTCTTTTGATGATTCCAGAGCTAAAGAGCTTGTGCAGTAATATTTTGTGCCATGCCATGTCAAAGGTCTTTAAAATATCTAATGCTACGGTCTTTGAAATATATTTGCTGTCTAATGCAACACTGATTCGGTGAGTAATGATTCTTAGGTCATCAGCGACGGATCGGGACGATCGACATCCGTACTGCTTTTCGCTAAAAAGGTTGTACCTATTTAGGTGATGAACAAACTTCTTGCTGATTAGTAAGAGAAAAAAAATTCTTGCTAGTGACACTGGGGAGACTGATAGGTCTATATCGAGAAAAGGAGAGCACTCACTCGCGTCCTTAAAAACTGGACTTACTCTTCAGACCTTCCAGAGGAAAATGTGGAATTAAATCAAGATATTTATGAAATCAAGATAATAAATGGAGAAAAATAATATCTGGAAAATAGACATTGTTCAGGAAAGAACGGACACTTTTTAATTCTCCAATCTCAGTGCAGATATAAGGATTAAGGTTGTGAATTACATCACTGTGTTGCTCAAGTGACGTAAAATAGTTTCTTTCCTGATACCAGTTTGACTTAGAAATAAAACGGTTAAATGGACAAGTATTTATGAAACATTTTCATCTTGTTCATCATTTAAAACTTCCTGGTGATTGTGTTTCAACAAGAGAAAATCTTGAATGTCCTAAGGGACAATTTTGAATAGCCTAATGAAATTAAATCATGGTTAAACGTTTAGCTTCCTGGCAGTGTTGAAGAAATGTTATAAAATTATAAAACACTTGTTTGGTTGGGAAATGCGATAAAATTGTAAAACGTTTGTTCAGTAGAAGAAGCAGACAGCTAACACAGGACACACTAGAAGGAATTATTTAATAGAAAATATTCCCTGAGCATGGAAAACAGAACAAGAAAAATCATGTAATTCGGTTCAAAGTGCTGAAAAGATTACTGAGTACAACAGAAAATGTCCGGAAGTTTCAACGGCCAAAACGTTTTGTATATAGTAAGATGAACATACTACGATAAATGAAAAGGCATTGAATAATTGGCAAAAATAAAACCTTTTCTTAACAGATTGGAAGGTTTGTATTTGCGGATACTGTTCAAAAGTTGCATTTTTCAACTTCGAGGTCTTGATTCCCAGTTCGTACTTTCATACAGAAGGAAAAAAGTTAAATCAAAAGTGTTTTTTTTTCTTAACGTGGTCAAACTTTTTTGCCAGAAATTGGTTAATGCATATCACCAGAAGAGGACTTTGTTTAGTTTCCTTCCGGAAATGTCAAATTATGACGTAATTGTAAATAGCTTAACGAACATTTATAAAAACTTTACTATCCTAGAGAAGATGAAAGTTAAGAAGTATAAATTAGAAAAGTGAAAAAGGCCACCTATTGTATTCGCCGCCTAATTAAACTCTTTTCATTTAAATCATTTTAATCTCTCCTCTGTCAAGATTGTCAAATGTAAAGAGAGAAAACGAGCTGCCCTCGGTATTTTCTAAGTCTTATTAAATTTCAAGGCTGACTAACGTGTGGGAAGGTCAGTGTGAAGTTGTAAGGGTTTACCTAAGAGGAATGTTGTATCTCGTGAACACTGTGCCTCTTAGAGCCCCAAGCAAAACCCAGAACATTTTTAGCAAAAAAGTATGCATAAGTCTTTAAACACCGATTTTCTTAAATTAATAACTTTTAAGTAACTCTTAATCTTTAAACATTCAACATATAAGAAAGTGAACATAGGCCCAAATTTAAGAAATATTTCAAATGATGTACATTTTAAACAAAGTATATTATCTATCTAATTGATATTCATATTTATCACCAATCTCTTGAAAGCTGCCAAACGTGGCCGTTAACCTCGATGTAAAAATCACCTCTTATTTACAGTATTTTTTATATTATAATTATTTACCAATAAATAAATCAAATATAAACAAGGTAATAACGCTATAATCAGCCATACTCCAACTACATTTAGAAATTAAAGTTAGCATTGCTTCTATTCCTACTAATCCGTATCAAAAGGGCCTCAATATTAAATGGTTTTGGGTAAAATTTAGAAAAATGATTTTTTAAATAATGATGTTCATGATGAAAGATTTTGTCGTTGACAAAATGGTATTGACAAAATGGACTAGTCTAGAATCTTAAACAAAGAACTTGCCATGATCCCAAAATAAGTCAGAGTCAGTCTTCAAATTAATTATTACAGACATCATAGCGTGTACCTAAAAAAGACTTTATAATATAACCGCTAGAAAACAAGTTATAACAGTGGCAACAACTATTCGCAACTCATATGAGTTGTAACAAAACTGACGAGAAATCAAAACTCATACGAGTTATAACTGGAGTTACGAAGATAGAAAAACTAATACTGTGTTAACAGGTAGGAAAATATTTGCTGTTTCGACGTGCAGGATATCAGTGACGATGAAAATTTGAACCACATTGGGTTAAATTTTTCTCTCTTTGTATAGATAAAAGAGAAGAGAAAAAGCAGATATTCTTCAAATATGGAAGAACTTTTGTGGTAAACATACAGCAACAACAAGATCAGCAGTTGTTGCAGCCTCAGAAACAATAACAAATGTTAATGGAAATAGATATCTAATTACTTTTATTAACAGCACACTGGCAAAATCCATATCTGAATTTACATACAACCCAGATATTGGAATTAATTTTTCTGCTTATTTTCAAAGATACGAACAAATCCCCAGAGAAAATTTTGAGCGACTGAAAAGATAAAAAAAAAGAAAAAGAAAAGGTTTTTGTTGTGTAAGTTAGCACCGGTAGGATATGAAAAATCGTGTAATTTCAGAATACCGAAAACGTTTTTGAAGAAACTGAATATTGTGACAGGTTATTTTTTAATTATTTTATTTTATTTTATTTTTGGCAACAAAAGCTCTTTGTTTAACACTCGTTGGAAATGAATGAATCTGAAGAACATTTTCTCACATATGCTAGAATTGTTAACTAGGAATTCAGAAGATTTAGATTAAACGAACTGACTCCGGATATGTTTAATGGATTTTTTTTTCAGTGGTTAACGGTGAAAAAATCATGCAGAAACATGAGCGAAAATTGTAACAAAACTTGAACAGAACAAGTGTTAATAAACCCATAACTACTCATCACCAAATCATGAGGAAATTTTCGCGCAGTTAAACGGTGGACAATTTTTTCGAAGCTGAATCTTTCTGAAGCATATTTACAAATATTTTACTTTGAAGAAGAATGTTCAGGGTTAACAACTATACGCACAAGGGACTGCATAAATTCAATCGGTTTTCTTTTAACATAAAACTAGTTCCAGCTATATTTCAACAAGCTATGGATCCTACTATGTTTGCAGATTGTGCTCTTCCTGTTATTTATCTGGATGATATATTACTTAAAAGTGTATGTAAGCTACAATATTTCAGGCATGTAAAAACAGGTTCAAACTCAGTGAAGAAAAGTAGAAACTATTTTAAATATATGACAAATCATTAATAAAAATAGTCGTCAAACAGTTCAAATAAAAATGTTTGCCCAACAAGCGTTACTAGTTTACAAATTAGGACTAACAAACTATTATCAAATTTCTGTGTCTAATATGTAGAATGTGATAGCTTCATTGTACAATTTGCTTAAAAGGCGTAAAGTGGGACTGATAAGTGTCAGAAGGCCTTCGAAGAAATAAATAAAATACTAACGTCAGACTTACTACGATCCAAAAGCGGAAATCGTAGTGGTTTCACATGCTAATGGTTACGGTATAAGAGGAATAATTTTATACAAATACGATGACGGTAATATGAAAGCTGTCGCACAAGCTTCGCGTTCGCTACCACCACCAAAAAAAAAGCAGTCAGTTAAAAAAAGAGGCATTAGCAATTATATCTCAGTAAAAAAAAAAAAAATCACAAACATATACGCGGAAGGAATTTTCGGCTGCCGACAGACTACAGTCCCCGATTATCAATTTAGGGTTCAAAAAAGGAATTCGTACGCATACAGCAAATGAATTACAGTTCAAATTTGCAATTCAAATTTGAACGCTTACTCGCTATGTGACTGAGTACAAAAAGTAGTAATACCAAGTATATTATAAAAGTGAATATTAAATGAATTATCATCCTGGACTTTCAAGGATAAAATCTCTTATGAGAACCTATGCTTACTATACTCGACCAAAATGGATCAAGTCATTGAAAAAATAGTACCAGCCTACTAAATTCCAATACACTGTCAGGTATGTCGCCGGCAGAATTAATGTTCGCAAAAAATCGACTTTTGTGACTTGGTAACAAACCAAGTAAAAAAAAAAAAGAAGAACGAAGAGCAAAAATTATGTCACGTATTGACATAGTAGAAGGAAAAAATGGGAACATAAAAGACATTGTAATCAACTAAAGAAAAGGTTTACGGCAGAGATGCCCGAAAGAATGGAAGAACCTATGAAAGTTCTGTGTGATACTTGTGATGTGTCTACATCCCACGAATTCATCAGAAAGCGTACAGAAAAACTAAAAGGCTGACCTTCTTCTTCTACGTGCCCTGTCCCGTAGGCGGTTCATCGCTTTCCACGTTTCCCTATCCCTGGTGGCTCTGAGCATGCCTTCTCCTGTTATACTATGCAGCCCTCGCTCCATCATTCACCTGATTAGATCCTTCAAATATGTTATCTGTTGCTTTTCCCGCTATCTGGCCTGTTAGTATCAGGTTCTCTAAGCCCTCCTTCCTCATTGCATGTCCCAGGAACTACAGCTGTCTCTTCCTGATGCTCAGTATTAATTTCCTTTTTGTTTCCATCATTTCTAAGACCTCATCATTGCTCACATGCTCGATCCATGATATTCGCAGCATCCTTCTATAGAACCACATTTCAGTTGCTTCAAGTTTTTCCTTCATCTTTGATGATATTGTCTCGTATTCACTGCCATATTGTAGGACGGGCAGCACGTATCAATCCAGTACTCTCTTCCTTGTTTCTAGCGAAATTGTCCTGTTTCTTAATACCTTTACTCAACTTCTGGAATTGCTTCCTACGTCATGCCAATTCGCTTTCGGATCTCTGTGTCGCACTTTCCGTCTTCTGTTATAACAATTCCCAGGTATTTAAATTTTTGTACCTGCTTGATTTTAGTATCCCCGATTTGTATTTGGCATATTGGGTTGCTCTTTTTGCTGATGACCATGCATTCGGTTTTCTTGCAGTTTATTTGTATTCCTTTCTTGTCACTCTCTTCAGTTACCTTCTGTGGGAGGTCTTGTAGTTTCCTTTCTGTGTCTACTATCAGCACCGTATTATCTGCGTATCTTGGGTTGTTTAAATTGTGGCCTCCGATGACGAATCCTGACATAACTTCTAGGGTCCTCAAAATATTCTCGCTGTAGAAGTTGAACAGATCTGGTGAAAAGACGCATCCTTGTCTTACGCCCCTTTCTGTCGTTGTATATCTACTCAATTCATTACCTGTCCGTAGGCAAGCGCTTTGCTGCCAGTAAAGATTCTTGATTACTCTCAAGTCTTTCCCAAATATGTCCAAGTTGCCGAACATCTCCATCAATTCTTTGTGGCGTATTTTGTCAAACGCCTTCGCATAATCAATAAAGCACAGGTATAAGTCCTTCTTCATTTGTATTGCCCTTTCAGAGAGCATCCTAATCATAAATATGGCATTCCTTGTTCCAATGTCTTTAACGAAACCACACAATTCTTGTCCTATCTCTGGCCTGATTCTACTTCTCGCTCTATTCATCAGGATTCGGAACGATCAGTTTTGTTATATGACTTATTAAACTGATGGTTCTGTGGAGTTTGCACTCATTTTGCTCCTAGCTTCTTAGGTAGTGCTATGAAGATAGACTTGCTGAGGTCATCTGGTATTACCCCACTATTATAAATTTCATTTATTATTTCAGTAATTTTCTCTATGCCAAATTCTTTCAGGGCTATCAGTAGCTCTATGACTATGCTGTCTGGTCCAGCTGCTTTGTTTCTATTCAGTTTGTCTATTGCAGATTCCACTTCAGACTTTAATATTTCCGGTCCGTCCTCATCTTTTCGTATTATTGGTTGCTCTCTCATGTTGTGGAAAAGATCTTTTATATATTCTTCCCATCGTTTGAGTATTTCCTCTTTTTCCAAAATGATTGTTCCGTCCTTAGATTTTATGCATCCTGTTGAAGAGCAGGTTTTTTGTCCTGTTAGTTCTTTTATTTCCTTATGCATGTCTGATTTATTATTCTTGCTCAATGTCTCTACTTCTGCACATTTGTCATTGAGCCATTCCTCTTTAGCCTGTCTACATTTTCTTCTTATTTCCTTGTGTAGTTCCTGTACTCCGTTCCATGTCTTGATATCAGTTTCTGCCTCCTTTGCATCATGTTCAGAATCTCTTCAGTCATCCAATCACAAGGCTGACCTAAACGTAAAAAATACAAAGTTCAGTACGTTGGCGGACTCGCCAAAAGAGATGGGGGTGAATACTAATAAATAAAATAAAAGATTTACTAATAGAAAGAAATTTCAAAAGGGTGGATGCTGTCGAGTAAATAATACACCTCCGGTGATAAACTGGACTAGTCTAGACGCTTAAATAAAGAGCTCCAGTGAGTCTGAAAATATCTTTTGTAGTTAGTCTTCAGAGTATTTCTGACAGACGTCACGGCGAGTGCCTAAGCAAGACTTTATATTATAATCTCTAGAAAACGAGCTATGACAGGAGACGTAGAAGTAGAACCGTTTTAATTATATTTTTACATAAAATAATGATATTTATGAAATAACGAGAAGCTTATTTTGCAAATAAAAATCGTTTTATATTTTAAAAAAAATATGTGATAAAAATATGTATTACAAAATAATAAACATTATCTCACAGACAACATTGTTTTATGCAGTAATTAGTAATGTTTTTATTTATTTTTCGTTTTCAATTTTGATATGATATTCTTGTCAGTTTTTGCAGTCAATGCACAAACTTGCAAAAATCGGATCGTTTCCATCATTGAACTCGATAACCTCACACTATTATTTGTAAATTTATTCAATTTAAAACAAATTAACAGTATTGTGTAAAGAAAAATATCGCTACGATGTGATCGTAAGCTCCAGCCATACACACACAAAAAAGAAATTTACACGTATAGATCAGAAAGGAGAGGGAAAGTAACAAAAAGAAGGAAAATAAGGAGAGAGAAAAAGAGAGAGAGATAAAGAAAGCGAGTTCTTTCTTTATTAATATTATTTTTATTTATCTGATGATATTGATTTGTTTGTTTACTAATTATTCGAGTAATTTGCTTCTTTCATTGATTGCAACTATTTGAATAATTTTATAATTTGTTTTGAGTAGTAGTAGATGTAGTAATTAATAACAAACAAGTTTTATTAAATATTTGCTCTAATGGATAAAGTGACTCAATAAATTCAAACAATAGTCGAGAAAATAAAATATTAATCACGGCCTGTATATTTTTCATTTTTTTTTTTGTACTCAAATTCGGTATCTGTAGATAATACTTTAACTTTTTGTTATCGCTACCCACTGACATTACCACCACTCAACCACTTTTCTGGCAAGCTAGATATTTTGGCAATACGTAATCTGATGAGTTAGCAGCAACTTTTTAAATTTTGTTTTAAATTTCTTACAAGATTCTGTGCCTAGTTTGCATGTTACGCATGAAAAAGAAGACTGCATGAGTTCCGGAATTCAAGTAAGCGCTACTGGAAGAATATGGATTATTATATGTTTATACGTCGATTACTAATTAAGTCCAAGTTAATTTCAGATATCAAGTTGTCTCATTGACTATACATTTAGAAATACTGTTTTTTATTTGATTATTTAATAAAATGCGGACATAGGAGGGACGAAAAGAAATATGTGAAAAAATAGTACGTTTATTTCTAAAAAAAAATATTTCCATATAAAAATAATATTTTACTAAATCCGTAATGTGGTTTCCGGCTTTCTATCTTCTAATCTTTTCACTCTTACGTAGTCCCCAGTACATCAGTGGCGTTACCGCCTTGCTCGGGGTGATATGATTAAAAAAAAAAAGTCGTCTTCTTGTCAGAAGTATCTGGTCGCCACCGACAGGTTTCATATATCGCCAGATTTTTAGAAATTCTCCTAAACATTCCCTTCAAATTATTTTTACAACCGTTTCATCTCATCCCTGGATCTGTTACAATCCTTTTTCTTGAATGTTTGGTAATTTACTTTGAGAGTTCGCAATTTTTACGCTTCTTCTTGATAATACACTATTCTACAGTAAATATGTTTCCTTGTTCTCCCTCCTCTTGTTTTAATATATTTATATGCATTATCTATCTATCTATCTATCTATCTATCTATCTATCTATCTATCTATGTGCGTGTGTGTGTGTGTGTGTCATTGGTTTATCAAGACTTTTTAAATTTGAGAACGTTCATGAATGTCCATCAAGTCAGTCAAAAGGATGGCACAAAGTGTCAATTCAAAGTCTGGCAAAATGTGCGCTTTTAGAAACTGTAATAAGATCTTTTTACTTGCCATGAATTATAATAGACTAGAAATCTTTAACAAGACAGGGTGTTGTAGAGCGCACTGTAGACAAACGTGACGATTTTCTACAACTGAGACTCTGTTGACAAACTAGCAAACTAAACATATCGTCATGTTATTTTAAACATTGCCTCCCGCTGAGGAAAATTAGATAGAGAGTAAGGCAGAAACAAACAAACGGTTAAACTCACTTGCAAGACCATCGCTGACGATTGTTTAGCAAAGTATAACAAGGGCAGAGCACAATAAGCTATTGACATACACTCTATAATTTGAAGAAATACTGTTGCAGGCGGTTGGTGGAAATCCCACGGGGTGCAGATAATTGTAGACAGCTGGCAAAAAATTTGAATGACCTGAAGGTCACATTCTATTATCCGCTTATCAGTGAATGTCAAAATACATGTATTCATTTGTTCATTTCAGATTTCTCTGATTGCTTAATATCTTAAAACATCAATAAAACAATGGTATTTGTTGCAAAAGTTTACTTGCTTAATGCATAAACATAAGATAGTATGAGAGGGCTTAGAAAATTTGACACTCACAAGCCATATTGAGGGACAGGGAAAACATCAAATGACCCGCCCAACTAGCTTGTGTAAATGGATGGCAGGATATAGATTAGAAGTCAGAAAAAAATGCTGAGAGCTTCAGAGGACAGGAAAGAAAGTTTTGGAGGTCCATGATCGTCCACATCCTGAAGGGCCACGTCACATAGAAGAAGTGTCGTGACTAATGACTAAACGTTTCTTTATATCCATAGATAATTATTCTATGTCTAGAAATACATACTTTTAGAATTTGAATAAGATGATAGTGTTGGATTTCTTTAATTAAATAACTCGTTGTGTAAATGCTCTTTTTACATATTCTTAAAAATATTTTCTGATATATGTAAATTATGCTTCTTTAGCTTTGCACCTGACATAGAATATTAACTTTCTATCGACCTTCTTACTACATAATTATTTTAATTAAAGATTATAGATTTTATGGAAAATTCAGTCCAGTATCTTATTTGGTGTAAGATTTGTCAAATGAACCCCTCCTCCCTCAACATTCTTTGATTATTTTATTTAATACTAAGATCAAGCATTAATTCAAACCTCCAACTTCTAACTGTTGAATGTATATATTTAGGATAGTTTCCTTGACGTGGTAGGGGTATTTGAGTTGTCCATTGAAATTAAGAGCAATGCCATCGGAAGTTCTAACAAGTCAAACATCAAGAGAAAAAAGGTCGTCAAAATCGACCTCGTCCTCCACCAACAATTACTATGCAATCAATATCATCGGCTCTTCCATGCAAGACCTGGTCTACTTAGTTATCAACGCCATCGTAAGAAAAAAAATTAAATTCTTCGATACGGGATAAAACCGACGATGATGAGGGTGGTTTTATATTGCTAATGTTTATGATAAATATTTAATTTTACGACTTAAACATTTTAGATATCATAACATTGTCGCTATTAATAAAATCTGAGATTCTTAAATAATAAATATAGAAAATGCATGATACTCACGATAGTCCGTTATATTTGAAGTTATCTTTATTTTGAAGAAAGCTCTGCACGTAAAGTAGGTATAACCTTAAAAAAAATTGCTGAAAAAAACAGTATAGTCTGAAGGAAAAGGCCTCAAACTAAATAACACAGTTTTCTCGGCAAAATGTTTATGCTATCATAAAGAGAATAGATCAGAGTATTTTTTTAATTATTTTTACAAATTTTTTAATTGTTTCTAACAGGTTCATTTAGTGGTAGAAAATCTTTTTTTCTCTCGTCAGTACGAGGTATAAATTGAAGCCAGAATTTATTACGTCAAAACTTAATATTACGCAAAGGCATTTTTTGACTGTGAAAGACACATTCATTTGGAAATTCTTGCAAAAATAATTTTATGGTCGGATTTTGATAAAAATTTCAGGACTTATTCATAATTGACTGAAATCAGTTTCGAAAATGTTTTAGCAAATATTGTAAAAACATTTTTTTACCTATGTTACCGCACACCAATTAATTTCCAGAAATGTCGAAAAATGCGACTTGGTCTCAAGATAATTTGAATCAAATTCAGGAGTCATTGGAAGAATGATAACTGTTTTTTTTTTCTTCTTCAAAACCTGCTCATTTTTAGGAAAATCTTTTCCGAATTGCGAAAACAAAAATGCAATAAAACTATACCACTTTTTATTTGGATAAAATTTTAATTGCTTTTATAAACATAAATTAAAATGAGATCAGAGTCTGAATAGAAAACAATTTTTTTTTCCATTAATAATGAATTTTTACAAGAATTGTTTTCATTTTTATTATTTTTTATTAAGTAATTTCTAAAAATTTTCAAACACTTTTTTAAATTTCCTCTTTATAGGTCTCTCAGATTTAAATTAATGTATGGCGAATATATTTACTAATCGAAAAATCTAAAAGCTTACTATAAATAAGGGTGCTCATTTTTTGTTAAATAGTTAAAACATTTTAATTTTCTGCTTGTTGATCACCCGTATTTTGTTTGTACAGGTGGCTGTACAGGATCTTTATCATTAAAAGGTCACGTGATTCAAAGGTTATCCTCCCTTACATGAAAAAAAGAAAATCCGTATATAAACCTTTTTATACCAAATTCGTCTTCCATACTTTTGACCAGCTACTGTAAATCATCCATTAACGCCTCTGATAAGGTGATGACAGTTGTGATAACACGGCTACCGTAATTGAGAAACGTTTTTTTGAAAAATTTCAGGCACTAAGTAATTCTTGTTTCAAGGGAACTTCAGGTCGGTAATTTGAATAAAATAATGTGTCACCGATATGTATTTTATTTTTGTAAGTTTTTTTTTTAAACCGAGAATTGGCTACTGTTTACAATCGATGAAAAATGGTGGAAAATTTAAAATTAATTTTTTTTTTAAACCTTAAATTTTTTGATTCCGATCAATATAATTTCGGGTATTTTGCTTACTGTAATTAGTAAATTTAATCTCTTGGCTTTCAATTAAAGCTAAAATTATAGCTTCAAGAAAAGTTTTTTATCTTTAAAAAATCAATTTAAATTGAGCTATCGAAAATTTGAGTGGAGGTTTTCAAAACGAGATTCAAAATTTGAAGGAATAGAAAGTAATATATGTTGGATTAAAGCAAATTTAGCATAAAGCTACGCTCATGAGGGGAAAATTCACCCCTAATAGTTTGTGAATGTAGAAACCTTCATTATCAGTGGGAGGAACAAATCTAAAAAAAAAAAAAAGAAGAAAAGGAAGAGAAATTTTAGGAATATGTTACTAATAAGGGTGAAAATAAATGAAAATTTTAAGAGATGTTTCAAGGAAGAGAAGGAAGATTTGGAAATGGAAAAGAGGGAAAAGAGTGGAGAAGACTTTGTTTCATTAAACAGCATTTCACATCCTAAAATATAAGTATCTGTTGTTTTTTAATGAATTCTCTTATACTTTATTTGATTTATTAATTTACGGAGAGTGTTGCGGGATAAGGATCTCCGGAGACAATCATTGATTGTCCAAGTTATTCTAAGTCGTGTTTCGTCTCTACATTGAATGAAGAAACTCTGATGAAACAAAATGTATTCATTCAATGTGCATCTATGTAGTAGTAAAAAAGTTCAAACAATTTCAAACAAAATGCATATTTTTGCTTTCCTTTGATGATAATGCCGCTAGGTTCTTCTGACGAAAGATGGAACGGAAAAGATAAATATATTCTCCCATACGTCAACAGGAAAACGTTGAAAATTTTTGATAACTCGTGCTTTCCGAAGACGCGACAATAACAAGGACAAACAAAGCTGCAACATTTGCTGGTTACACTTACGCAATGCCTATCGCAATTTTACAAATATTATATAAAACCCATTAGTAAATAAAAAGACTACTGGAAAATAGAGGTAAATATTCACTCGAAAGTTTTAGTGAAAATATATCATTTTATTTCTAGCGCTTCCTCAGTTTTAATAATTTGAAGTATACAAAGTATTCTTTTGTTATATATTCTATAACTTTATATTTATAAGGAGATAAGTTTTCCTTTTGTTTTCATTCATTTTATCTTTTTATCTGAAATTTATCTCTTCGATATATGCTTCAAATTCTCGAGGTCCACTGTATCAAGCAACCAGTTAACACCGAAAATTTATTACGAGTATTGTAGTAATGTTTTAAAATCCATTTAATTTGACTTACAATTAACACCATGTTGCTATTTATCCATTAATGGTTACCCATCTTGCATTGGAAAGGCTTGTTTACAAAGCATCGTAATCACAATGATTAATTTTAAATAATTATTTAGGAGCGCGTTTACAAAAACGCGTGTTGACAAAAGATCACCATCACAACGATGACAATTACATTAAGTTTGTCTTCGTAATTCACTCCTGAGAAGGATCTCGGAGGGGATCGAAAGTACTTTTTTCTTTTTTTTAACCATATCATCCCGAGTAAGGCGGTAACGCCACTGGTGTGCAGGGGGCTACATAAGAGTAAAAAGATTAGAGGAGAGTGAAGAGAAGGACGAACCAGTTAGAAAGGAGCAAGAAAAGGAAGGGAATACAGGTGTGATGACAGTTGCAGAGGTGGAGAGAAATGAAAGGATATACAGGGTGGTGAAGAAAGAACTAGGGTCAAGTGGTTAAGAGATGAGTATTGCCCAGGATGTGCGTTGTGGTGCAGTGGATATCGGCTCGGAACGAGAAATCGAGGAGCTGAGTTCGAATTCCAGTTGAATTCATTGCATTCACTTACGCACAAATAACATTAGGAAAGGTATTAATCCGTCTCTTCCTTCCAGTTATGGGTTAAATAACAGGACAGATTGAGTTCTATAGCCTTGGTTGGCAACCAGTCTACCGCAGAAAGCAATGACAACCTACTGCGGAATAATATTCTGCCCTAGTTAGTCATGTCTCTTTCGCGACATGATCGCCCAAGCGTGTTTCACGTATGGAACTTGACTGACTGATTGCCCTTGCATTTACATGCCTGGAGGTTGTAGCCGTCAGGAAAGCAAGAATAAGAAAGCGAGTTTCACAGGCGGGAAGTGCGAGAAAAGAAGCTGCAGGAATAGAATTGTCGTCTGCATTTGGTTGATCTAACTGTGAATAGGTGAGACCCAGTTGCCAGTCTGGTTGCACGAGTAAACACCTGTTGCAGAGGCACCAGTGACTTAAGTTCGTTGGAGCAGAAGCCATGGAAGTATTTATAGAACAGACAAAAGGAAGTCCCATCTCGTCGGTGGGAAAGTGGCTGTAGTCGATACGCCAAGTCGGTACCTCTCACATTACTGATTCTTCTTTGGAGCCTGTCAAGAACACGGAGATGAACAGCGAGGACACCTGACCATATATGGCAGCAGTACTCCATGGTTTCAGGCGGGAAAAACATCCTGGCCCCACACAATGACCCAACCTTCCTAGCAGTGGATTTTGCTATTGACTCAATGTAGTGGTTCCACTTGAGATCAGAAGAGAGGGTAAGGCCGAGGAGGCGCAGTGTGTTGCTCTCGGGGAAACTTGGGTAAAAAGAACTACAGCACATTTCTCGATGAACTTTAACTTAATATCAAGGAGATAATTACAGAACTAGAACGGATTATTGTAAAAATAAATAGACATATTATCGTCTATATTATTTAATAAAACATGCTTGAATATATATATGTGTGTGTGTGTGTGTGTGTGTGTGTGTGTGTGTGTGTGTGTGTGTGTGTGTGTGTGTGTGAAAAAGTCGACAATTTGTTTAAAGAAAGCTAAATAATTATAAGTTTCATGTCATTGTAAGTAGTTGAGGAAACAGGTGTTTATGCGTAGGACTTAGTTTTTGCGAATATTTTTAATAGTACATTATAATGCTTCAAAACCCTGCCCGGATGTTTCCTCAACAGAAATGTGTGGCTGTAGGATGGGCAAACTATAACATGTGAGGTCAAAAAAAAAAAAAGAAAAAATTTAGGAAATGAGGTGAATGGTGTAAAGCATTTGATAGATGTCTTGTGACCCATATTAGAAGGGTTGGGCATTCACACAAATGGAACAGGGCAATTGTCGAAAAGTGCCACATTATAAAATCTATTACTTTCATTACTTTATTGGTAAGAGCTGTGAGCTCTTACCAATAAATGACGAAACTAGCGTTGCAGAGTATTCCTTATAATATCAACGTACTTGTACATTTATTAAATATTTGACACCTTTACAGAATATCTTAGCATTGTGTTGAGCGAAAACCTCTCGTGATGCTTTTCATTATAAGTGCTTTAAAAAATCAAGCTCTTGTATCAAACATAACAGTATCCTCTCTCTAATGCTCCTTTCTCCGTCCACTCCACTTTCATCAGTATTCTCATCCTTCTCTTACCCACTTTCTGACACCTCCTATAACCTGTCACTCTTTCTCATAACTTTCCTCCTATGTAACCCCCTGCAAAACAGTGGCAGTAAAATGCCTTGTTTAGGGCGATATGATTATGAAAAAAAAATGTACGAATAGATGTTGAAAAGTTTTCGGCCCGAACAAGAAGGGTTTACTTGATAAATTTCGATGTTTTATCATATTGTTTGATTTTGGTAAAAAGGTGGGACCAAAAGTTTTCAGCATCCTCACGAATGTTTTGTGTAAAGTGTGTGCAAATGTAAATCGCCTATTATACCTAAAAAATCAAAACATCATTTTAGAATCTGCCATTTTGTTCCTCTTTATTAGAAAAAGAGGCAGCACACCCCTAACAGATAAAAGAGCGTATACATGAGCGTGTATCAACAAGTTATTGTACTGATATAAGCATTGATTGACTTTTCTATCGCTTGTAAGCGAGTTAAGGAAGATTATGTTAAAAATCAATATTTCTTGTAAAAAAACAATTTTATATCTTTGGGTTGAAAATTTATTGATCTACCTTTGCTTGCAAGCACACACATGGACATAGACACACACGCACACAAACACAAATATATATATATATATATACACAAAAATAAATGAGCGTAAGTTTTAAAACCATTAAACCCTTTGTGAAGACAACAACATATATTTTGAAACAAATGGCTTTAAAATGAAATTTATGAAATTACAATTTTTCAATTGTCCCTCCATTTTATTGTATAAGCAATGCTTCACGTTTGATCCGTTTATTGACAAACCATACATCACTCAATGTGTGCTCTCAGCTTCTAAGAAATGTCTCCCACTTGAAGGAATATCACGCAGTATCTTTGCAGTTTCAAACTTTTCTATCAAACGAGTAATTGTTGATAGAATGAACCATGAAAGTGTAACATCACGATGAGAGCTTATATGACAAGGAACAATTTAAGACAGGAACCTTTTACTTTGTAAAAAGTTTTAAAACTTGTGTTAATTTATTTTCACTATATATATATATATATATATAATGTTGCTATTGAGTCCTATAGAGAGAGGAAAATTTCATAAACAGCAGTTATTTACGGATCTTTACGCTATGTTCTCTGGTTACGGTGTAGAACGCTCCTTGTTGGCGTTATATGCATTTCGTAAAAAATACATTACATGCTATGAAATCAGGCCATTCTTTGACGTTGTGCCGATGGCCTTGTGGGTGAATATCCCACTGTTGTTAAATCAGTCGGGTTTTAATCCCGGATTGAGACAAAACGGTTAATCTAAAGAAATATGGAAGGCCAATATCGCATGCTTATTGCCAGCAACTTGATCGGGTAAACGAAGCATTATGTCGAAAGTATTCTGCTTTGGTAAACAAAAAAAGTATTATTCCCTAATATGATAATGTAAACAAAAAAAGTATTATTCCCTAATATGATAATGAAAGGACACCCTGTGCAAAAGAAACCTAAGAAATAAAGATCATTAGGATGGGAGGTTCTTCTACATTCTTCGTAATCACCAGATTTAGCATCTAATTTTCATCCGGTTGAAAGACTAAATGAAGGTGACTATATTTTTTTTTTTTTGTAAAACAAATTATTTAAATTAATTAAATTTACATTTGTTTTTATATCCTTTCTGATAAAACGTAATTACTTTCCGAAAACTCTAATATATATCCAATATTACAGTACTTATATGTTTTATTTATCAAGTTCGTTTTTGAAAGATTTTATCTTCTCATATTGACGAATCTCACTTTTACAAATTCATTAAAAGATCATCTGTTTTAAAAATATACAATTTTCTTAGTGTTTCCTTTTCTTGTAAAATTTGAAATCAAATAATTCCTAAAACTAAATAAAACGAGATGACTTCCTTTTTCCAGATTTTTCCTAATGTAAATTGCAACGTTAATCATCGGTTATGCAGTAAAACCACTAAAACACTGAGTGTAAAAGAATACGAAAAACGAGAAACATTAAGGAGAAAAAAACAATAGAAGATTAATAAAAAAAAAAGACAGTAGATGACGATTAACATTTCATTTAAATTTTTGAAGAGCAAAGTTTGTTGGAGAGCATGAATCTAGATGAGAGTTACACAAGCGAGAAGTGCGATAAAATAAACTGTTATCATTGAACTTACAATTACACCTAGTTAATTCAGCTGTAAATTGACGAGACCTTGTTGCCAATCTAATACTGCCCATAAATTCACAAGGTCATGGTTACATAGCGGAGGTTTAATCTGGACAATTACCATGGAAGTATTTATAGAAAAGTTAGAGGGAATCTACATTGCTGCAGCTGGAAAGTGATTGAAGCCGAGATGGCAGGTTAGAAAATACATAAATTATAAGATCTGTGGCCAGGTGTTATATTCGCGTCGTTAGCTCTTATGCTTACAGCATTGCTCAACTTTGGCTTATCATATAATAATTCTGCTTGTTCCTTCCTTAGTTACTTAGTTCGTCCGTTCGTTACCAAAACTTACTCTCTGTACGTGCTTTTCCTTTCCCCTCTATCTTTTTAAACGGTACTCTCTCACCCTTTCTCTCAACTTTGCCAAACGAAAGGGTAGTAAAGAGTGAGAGAGTAGGAGGAGAGAGAGCCTATAGCATTACCGCATCAGTAGCACCTTAAGCTGGTGGTTGTAGCAGTAATTGTGTGTGCATATGTGTGTGTACTGTACAATATAGTAAAAATAGGTAGTTTTTTTGTCGTATCCCGCGACCTAATAACGAAATTTCTGGCCTCTACACCCTTGGCCATTACTCAGTTGGTCTTTTCTGTTTACAATGGACACAGGAGCCATGATTTTTCAGTAATAAAAAAAAAATTTTTCTCTTTCAAGATGTTTCACAAAATAGCGTACAGTATTTTGGTTATGGTATGTGCATACGCCGCTTAATATAATATAAGATTACAGTAAAGTAGCTTCTATGGAATTACTTTTATAGATATTTTGATAAAATTACACTCTATGTTATCGTTATTTTATTATCCAATATCTTTATGTTTGAAGATGTTACTATCATTTGTAGTATGACAAAGTAAAATTTTTCCAGGAAATCATAATTATCCTTCCGTCGAAATTCCACAGGTCCCGCTAATACAAGTTAATACCTTATAACCGAACGTTGTCTTTTGATTGCTTTCGCAATATACTGCATTTGTTTGATACAAAAACTTAATAGTAGAACCTTCAGTAGTTACACTTCAACACACTGAATAGTTTAGTTTTTGATATCGTGTCAATGTTATAAATATCATTGGCGGATTGCATATCGCATGTAATTTGAACAGAACGCATAGGACACCAGTGTTACACTAGGTTCACTGTTTTTTTATACATATTATGACGTACGAATGTAAAGGCAGTAGAAGAGTGACGTCGGCAGTGTTAATTATCACAAAGTCGTAATCCATCTATCCAACACTTTCTATTGTGTTGCCACAAAGAACTGAAAATAATCATGGAGAAAAAGAATTGTCCTTTTGAAAAATATTTATCAATTCATAATAACGCTAAACGTTGCGTATGAATTACACTACATTTGAAAAAACAAAAGCAAATCTGATATATTTGTAATAAATACTTTCATTTATTTGAATCTCTTAAGTTTTATAACTAGGCGAGCGGGAATAAACCAGCGATTTTCTTTGTTAATCGTTTCTGATTTTTGTTAATAGTGTCGGAGTGTTTCTCAGTCCGGCAGTATCTGCTGTGTAATCTATTGTAACCATCTTTTTTAGAATATAACTGCAATTATATGTGTCTTTTTGTGTGACTAACCCAGAAGCAATAAAGCATGTCAATAATTACAACATAAGATTATACAAGACGGTAATTAAGACAGTCTGTTATCTTCCCTATATACCTGAACAAATCTTATTTACATGCAATCACTTGAGAGACTATGGAACGGCACAGTGAATAAATTCTTCAAATGTCAATAGACTTTACAGGTTGCAGTAGTACAATATGTAGTTTAACATAAATGAAAAATTAAAGAATCTAAACATACATTGTCTAAATACTTACTGCATTTGCATTATTTTTATGTTTACATTTTTTAACTTACAAAACGAAAAAATTGTGTATGTACTTTTCTATGCATACTTTATAATACAACTAGAAATGCACTTATTGAAATTGTTATAATGGAATATCCCAGTACCTGCTATGATTTGCTCATTTATCCATGATAGACTTAGTCTACCATCGTGGACTAAGTCTAAGTCTATCATGAATAAATGAGCAAGAGCATTTTCACTAGGAAGGCTTGATAGTCTTAATCCACGATATTCCGTTATAACAGAAACTTTATAATACAACTGAAAATGCACATATTGAAATTGTTTATACGATGCTTTGCTTAATCGACACAGTTACTTAATTAGGCAAACAAGTTTTTTGTTTAGAGACATATCAACCACTATGAGCTATTTAATGCCGAAATCTAAATATTTTGTACGCATTTTTCTTCTTTTTTTTGTTTTTTGTTTTTGTTTTTAGATAAAAATATGTGTTTTCAAGTTTCACTAATTAACGAAAAAAAAGGTGGATTTTTAAAGTGTAAGTGAATATAACAAATTAGCGCTCGGCTCTCCGATTAAAAATTCCGCTCATTATCCATTACATCTGCCGCACATTCGTTAAATCTTTGGATCTTATATTTTTCCATTCGTTATATCGACAAGATACGACACAAAGAATTGATGGAGATGCTCGGCAGCCTAGACAATTTTCGGGAAAGACATCAGAGTAATTAAGAATCTCTACTGGCAGCAAACGGCCTGCATACGGACAGGTAACAATCTCAGTAGATTTACAAAGATAGAAAGAGGCGTAAGACAAGGATGTGACTTTTCACCGGATTTGTTCAACCTGTACAGCGAGAATATTTTGAGGACCCTAGACGACACGCCAGGATTTGCTATTGGAGGCCACAACTTGAACAACATAAGGTACGCAGATGATATAGTGCTGATTTCAGGAAAGAAAGGAAAAAGAAAGGAAACTGCAAGACCTCCTACAGAAGGTAACGGTGGAGAGTGACAAAAAAGGACTACAAATAAACTTTAAGAAAACTGAATGCATGGTCATCAGCAAAAGGTGCAACCCAAAATGCCAAATACAGGTGGGAGATACCAGAATAAAGCAGGTGCAAAAATTTAAATATCTAGGAAGTGTTCTAACAGGAGATGGAAAGTGCGACACAGAGATCAGAAGGCAAATTGGCATGGCAAAGGGCGCGTTCCAGAAGCTGAGCAAAGTACTAACACACAGGAAAATTTCACTAGAAACAAAGAAAAGAGTGCTGGATTGCTATGTGATGTCAGTTCTTCAATACAGTAGTGAGTGCTGGACAATATCATCGAAAATGAGGACAAAACTGGAAGCAGCGGAAATATGGCTCTACAGAAGGATGCTGCGGATATCGTGGACTGAACATGCAAGCAACGATGAGGTGTTGGAAAGAATGGCAACCAAAAGGAAATTAATACTAAGCATCAGAAAGAGACAACTGAAGTTCCTAGGACACGCAATGAGGAAGGAGAGTTTGGAGAACCTGATACTGACTGGCCAGGTAGAGGGAAAGAGAGACAGAGGAAGGCAGTGGATAACATATTTGCAGGGCCTGGTCGGGTGGATGACGGAACGGGGGTTACCAGGAGTAACGGGAACAAACATGCTGAGGGCCACAAGGGATAGGGAGACGTGGAGAGTCATAATCGCCTACGTCCTGAAGGGACAGGGCACATAGAAGAAGATATTCTAAGCATCGTTTATACTTGATGACCGCTCATGATTCGCTGTAAATTTTATTTCTTTTTAAATGCTTCGTATTTTTAGGAATATTTTATCTCACTTTTCCCTTTAATAACTTGAAATCTTTATTTATTTATTTTTTTTTTTTACCTAATATTTTCTATAGTTTCTCTGTTCTTTACATTTTTTGAATACCTTTCTTATTTTTTTTTTTACTTTATTTTGTGTTTTCTTATTTTTTTTCTTTTTTCTTTTTTTGCTGATTACCCTCTCTTTGTTTCTTTTATTTTCTTCTTTTTCAGTCTCGTCCTGTTGGTTCTTAATACATCTTTTACTTTTGCATTCTCACCTTTTTTTTTTTTTTTTTTTTTTTTTTTTTGTTAAGCATTTAAAATAATTTAATCCGACTTAGAAAATAAAAGTTTTTGTCCTATTTCAGAGCGTTTACAGATATTTACTTTTTAGGGTTAATAACGCAGACTGACGTCTGACCACGTCACACATAATAGAACATTATCATTTAATCATGCCGCATATTCGAGCTTTGTTCATAAAAAGAATGGACAGATTCCCTCTGCCTCGATGAAAGCCATACATTGGAATGCTTAAAGCCTTCAGCATTTTTACAAGGTCACCCTTTAACTTCTTAACGAATTCTCCCTTTTCGTTAAGTATTTTTTTCTTTTCTTACGTCATATTCTTATTTTAGGATTGTAATTTTGATCACGAGCAACATTTAAAAAATTAGAAATATTTGACCCTCTTGGCTATGAGTTTTTTTATGCCTCAACAAAACGTTATGGCTTTAAATATCGTTAAAAAGAGCGATTTATGTAATAGCGGCTTGTTTCGTAATTGAGGGTGGTGCTATTTCTCTTTTGCTGACAGTTGTTAGCGTTCGAGTTCAGTCAAAAGCCAAGATTTCGTAGCTGTTTTCTTAAAGAAAAAAGCAGGCTCACTCGACTTGAATGACAAGTACAACAAAATTTCCTTATTTATTAGGACCTTGAATATGTTCTCGCTGATTTTTCATTAAAAGTTTTGTTTCATTTTTTAAAAAAATTAGTAAGAAATGTGTCACTGAAAGAAATTAATCTTCATTAATTCAACATTAAATTTGCTAATTTTCAAAAAATAATGTGTCGTGTATATTTTATTTTTGCAAGATTTTAAAAAAACTAAAATTAACTTTTTTTTTTACAAATCTGTCGATCGCTCAAAAATGGCTGAAAATTCAAAAATTTAAAAATATAATATAATAATATATAAAATAAATTTTATATTCGGATCAATATAATTTCTGTTTTAAATACATCAGAGTATTTTGCTCACTGGAAATAGTAAATTTAATTATTTAGCTTTTAACTAAAACTAAAATAAAAGTTTCAAGAAAAATTTATTTATTTTCAAAAATTCAATTTAAAATTTAGTTATCGAAAATGAGTCGAGGTACCTATTATATTACTTCCTTATAGATGCGTTACCATCTGAAACTACACGCACACAGTTCTGGGAACGCCATCTGTTGGAAAATAGCAAGAATTTACTCAAGGTTCTAATATCTTAAATGCATCAAAAAGTATTCATTATATTAAAACATAACGCTTCAGATTTATAGAACATATTTCTTGGTCAAAGATGTCTTTACCTTCTTTCTATATTTCTGAGATGAGGTAGTGTAACTATTTGCACTATTTACTGTTGTTCTCATCTTTATTGTCATATTCACGATGTTTCGGCCGTTGTACGCTTCAGCCTTATTCAATTGATATACGTCAGAATTTTGAACCGAAATCTTTAGTGTATTAGTTGAACTAATCCAAAAGTGACTTAACCCAAAGAGTTGTGAGTTCAACACCTCGTCACAGCCAAGGTGAACACAAAATTGGAGTGTGGAGTTATTAAATGAAATTAACTGAAAATTGAGATATTCAGAAAAGGCATGCCACGTGAAACTAGAGCAATTTACCGATGTGAACTGAATAAAGCGTTCGCCGTGAATATGACAATAAAGGTTAGGACATCAGTCTAAACCAATGTAAATAGTGTCTTTTTCTGATTTTATGAAGTCGTCTTTTCTCTCAGTGAAAAGAAAATTCGGTCACTAACTTTATGAATTAACCAGAAAATTTTAAATTTTAAATAGAGCGTTTATCGATAGTATCCATGATTTTTATAAAAGCATTTGAATATGTTTTTCTTGTTTGTTGTTTAGTTTAAAAGAACGAATCTAAACTTTACCCTTCTTTTAATCGTCTCATGAAACAGCAGAATTACAGGTTCAAGTAGAACTCGATTTAAGATATGGAAAGAACCAAACTATGGGAAACTTTCCTACTTCTGTTTGGTAAGAATTACTTGAGGACACAATTGTATAAAATCTAAGCTTGCCAATATCTTAAGTCGCTTGACAAAAGAATATTTTATATAAACTTTATAAATATTCGGCGGTCATACAATAAAGATTTACATAATTTAATGTTTACCTAACTTTGGCCATAATTTTCACCTTTGTCTTATTTAATCGTTTTATATTAGTAGAAATACTATTACTAACGAATTAAGCGGAAATGAGAATCACTGACAGAAGTTATTGTTAAGCTAATTCACATTTAACACGTTTCAATTCTTCTGTGATAACGTTTTAACGGACTTTACTTAGGATCTTTGGCGTTAGTCCAATGCTCTAATCGCAAGCGTAACTGCTATTGATTTAATCACGTGGAATGAAGAGTTACTTATCATGGTTTGATATCATAACTTTCATTCTTGTTGATTTAGCTCTGTTAACACATGTCTCTGATAAAGAAACTCAGTAGAATCGATTATCTATTTGCCAGTAATGTAAACCTTAACCCTGAAGCGATACTCGGAAGTAACAGCTGTTACTATATTAGTTTAATTTTCAATTACTCTATGGAGAGTCAAAGTAATGCCACAGTTAAAGAAAGAATGCACACACTCGCATATAAACAGATATCAGCAAAAATTAATTAAATCCATTAGCAGAGAATAATTTGAGTTGATAAGAACAGCTGTAAAATCTCCCTCTTTTACCATTTTCTTGCTATCCATAGTTAAATGGCTGTACAGACAGCTATTTACAAATACCGAGATTATACAATAATTAATATTCGGTATATCAGTTTGTTCTTGGGCATTATTAGAACTCGAATTTGTTGTTTGCCTTGCAGGCTGTAATAAATACCACACTTATTAAAAGCAGCTGCATAAAAATATTATGATGTCAAATGTGCCCCGTGTGTGGTGAACACGCTGCAGTTGTGAAAATATCTAATGTTCTCTTCAAAGAAAGCAAACAAGACACTTCTGAGAGAGAAAGAAAAAACTTCTTTCTTAACCAGCCATTGTTGATAATTTCGGTTTGATTAAACAACTGTCAACAAAATTATGACCCATTTTAAATCTTAAGTCTTCAAGAATATGCACGGAGCAACCAGAATAAATGCAGAAACTATAGCATAGAAAGACTGAACTTTGCTGTATATAATACAGATGTTTGTTTATTAATCAGAAGACACCGCCTTAGCATAGAATAAATAACCAATATAAAATAATCTTTCTCCTTTCTGTGTGCATAGTTGCATGCATACAATATTTTCAACACCAGTTGTAGTTTTCTGAAAAGTATGTTTATTACTGAGAATAATGGAAACATATGTGAATGCAATGCTACCACATCCATTTTTGAAGCCAGTCTAGACGATGTCTTAAATTTCTTGACATTCCTACTTTAAAACTGGTGCTACTTGATAATCTAACGACAATTGTACGAGAACATATTGAAAATTTCTCGGTCCAACCAAAACGCTTTCCCCGCCTCCAAAATATGTTTAGTTATTTGGTAAGTAGGTTCGACTGGAAAGTTTCAGCGTCCTTCTTACACGTGAAATTAGCCATATTTTATTAGTATAACATCAATAATAACGACTTATCAAACCTGGCATTCACTGCCTGTTAAATAAGTGAGATGTGGAAAGTTATTTGCAAAGTAGCTAAATCTTTCTTGAAAGTGCTTTATGAAAACTAAAATTAAGGTCAAAAGCATCGTCGGGCTTTCAGGTCTCCTCTGAAAAAATATTGAAAATATTACTTCCTTTCTAAGGAAAGTTGTGTCATTTGAGTCATTTAAAAACATCTTTAATATAGCTTAAGAATTGAAATTAGATTTTATGTTAAATAAATTACATAAACAGTGCAATAGAATTGTGGACTAGGGTAAATTGTATCAATCTTTATGTTTAGTCCTAAACTTGACTAGTGAAATAGATCAGGACATTCCCTAAAAGGAAACTTATTTAAAGCCATTAATTATTGGGATTAAACGCTATCTTTTGTAAAGCGTAGTAGAAGTCCTTAGGTATAATGCATTAACTAGAAAGGATAAACTAATTTTAGACCAGATAAAGGAAACATCTTGAGGAAGTCTTGTGATCATAATGACAGCGATAACCTTAAAACATTCATTCATATCTTAACTAATCTTATTTAGAAGTTAGATTCGGGGCTTTGATACATAAAACAACATCAGTATGAATCAAGTTAAAAGTTGCTTACAGAATTGCTAGTGCACCGAGAATTAAATCTATACAATACTGTTATAAACTGACCGACTGGGGCCTGAAGAAATTGAAATAAAATTTATTTTTTTGAATTCATGAACAATTGAAATGAAGGACCCGTCATTTATTGGCATTCGACCCAATATCCGCCAAATTCCTGAGATAAGAGAAATACTGAGTTTGACTTCTCACTTCAGATTACGTCCACTGGGATTATTCAATTCTTTCACAGTCAGTGGAATCAAATTATTTCCTCTTGAGAAATCAAATCAATCTTCATCTTTTTTTTAGATTTAAGTATTCTTTCGTGCAAATCATTTTAAAATCTAAATTCTTCAAAAAATAAAATAATAAGAAAAAATAGAAAAAAAATGAACGTTTTTATTTAATCATACCTTTTCGTCCTAGATATTTGCATAAGGTGTAAGTATATGTACACGTGTGCGCCAGTATGCGTTGATGCTCGCATGTTCTTGTGTGTGTATATGTGGATGTATACACTGGAGTGCACATACATACACACATGTTTACAAATATATTACAAGATTCATTTTATTTAACCTAGCATAGATAATTGCAAAATACATTTACGTGATAAAATCCGGTTACCGGTTAATCGGGGCATCTGCTTATTTGAGCCAGTAAAAGCTGAAATAAATCAAATATATGCGGCATAACTTCTTTGTAATAATTTTGTTCACTTATTTGGACCAACAAATTTGACCAGAGTGAAGAAAATAAACATTTTCATTGGACTTAGTTGACTTGTTTGTTACATAACCTCACTTAGGTAGCATTTGTTGTGCATATTGTGAGCAGCTTTTTAGAGTCTAGGTAGAATTATATGTAATTTAGTGAATACAAAATCGAAAATGTCTATGTTGTATGAGTGTCACACATATATATCTATATCTCCGTTTCTTAGTTTGTCTTTCTTAATGTTTCTTTTAGGCAAACACTATTTTATGAGCACACAAATACACATACATACACATACATTCGTATACGGGAGTGTGTATTCAGTGAATGTTTTGTGTCAATCTTATTTCTTCCTGTGTCTTGTTTATTTTGCCACTATTTTCACGCCGCACCCGAAGAACTGCAAATGTGCTTCCAGGGTTGTTTTTTCACCAAATTTTACTCTTTCGTCACATGATTGGCGACTATTGCTGACTACAAGAACGGAAAATTTCTTCCTAATCCCATCCCTTCGCTTCTGTCCTCCTCTTCTATTTTTATTTTCTTTCCATCGCATTGAGAAATACTAGTTTGCAGTTCAAGGTAAAATCACGCCAACTGACTGTCGCTTGAAGAAAAACAAAAGGCGTAGAATATCTATATTCGCATAAAATTGAACTCTACTATACCAGACAAGTTTAGCGTTTAAGAAAATATCATTAAACTATTTTTTAAATCATTTAAACTGTTAACGAATCAATCGTTAAGATTTATGGATTTAAGTTTTATAAAACAAGAACTAATTTAAATAGACTTATATTTAAAGTCGAGGGTGTGCGTTGTGGTGCAGTGGATATCGGCTCTAAACGAGAAATAGAGGAGCAGAGTTCGAATTGCAGTTGAATTCCTTGCATTCACTTACGCGCAAATACTCTTGGGAAAGGTATTAATCCAGTTATAGGTTAAATAAAGATTGGGTTCTATAGCCTTGGTTGGCAACCAGTCTACTGCAGAAAGTAATGGCAACCTACTGCGGGATAATCTTCTTCCCAGTCAATCATGTCTCTTTCGAGATTTAAAGTCAAGTTGAGACATCTTTTCGTATATATACAAAATTCAGATTAATAAAAAACAGTTCACATATTTCATTCTGATTGGCTGTATAATCACATTTATTTTTTTTAAATATCTATGCATCTCTTTTCTTTTGAATATATCTAGTATTTTTCTTTCATATTTGTTATGAGCTAATATTTCATTTATTTAAATAACATAGGTTAAATACTAACTTGGCTTATCACACATTGAAAGCATGTCTCTGTAATACAACGGACTAAATGTTAGTGAACGGAATGACTTCATACAAACTTTCGGAAACACCCAATTTTTCTTCTCTTCTGGTCGCTAAACTTTGTTGAGTTTCGCAAGTGGTGGCTTTCATGCATATCAAATTTTCCCTAAGATCCGAACAGTATTCGATTTCTCGGAAAAAAATGAAATTAAATATTACAAAAGATTTACTTATCTTTTCTACAATATAGAAATTGAAATCAGTTATTATTCTAAGCAGTATCATATTTATTTATTTTATTTGTTAAAGCATTACCAATTCTTATCATTATTATTATTATTAGTAGTAGTAGTATTTATTTTTTCATCCTGATCTTAACTTTAAGATGATGCTTTAAGAACAAGACCAGTTGATAAACGGTAACATTCTCGTCTCTAAAGAATTCCTTTTGTTGCGTCGTCTATATCACTACTCGCATAGTGCCTAACAATCAACAGAACATATAACGCTTAGTCAACGACCTTACCACATTGCTACAAACAGAACTGGCCTCAAGGACCAAGAATTTATCTGTGCAGCATGCGTTCGAATGTTGTCTTTAATAAACTTGCACAACGGGCGTACGAACTTACAGTGAATGAAGGCTTGACCCATGGTCTCCCCCAACCAACCGCAGCGGAGAATTTCCCACTGAAGAAAGTTTTTTACCGACCTCGATGGCCATTCGCATCACCAGCCAGGTGAGTGATGTTTCATCGTCAGTGAGGCATTTCGAACCAGACTCATAAATCCATATCTAGCGAGCTTCCTGCTTCGCCAATAAAACCGTCTTGAATGGACCCCCTAAATAACACCTGATATAATACCTTACGGGACAACGCCTGGACGTCGGAGAGAGTATCTGTCGCCCGGAAGAGAAACCTGAGAGCTACTTGGCATTCACTATAGAATGAGCACTCGCCTCGAGGTAAATGGTAGACCTCCTCCACGTACGAGTGTACACTTCCTAGGGACGGGAAGTTCTTATTGATATCTTCCTTCCAGAATTCGCCATTTCCATCCGCTTGCGAATTCTCCATAGAACCTGCATAAGCGGAATCAGGCTCTTGTCAAATTTTCTTAAAACGAGACTACCCTACGGCAGAATCTCGTCCGAGTTCATCTTCGTCCAAAGGTAGAGAGTTTGACAAAGATAGAATTTTGGCGAACTTGGTATTTACCCGAGCAGTAGTAGTAGTATTTATTTTCATATTCATTTTGGTTACTTTTTATCCAAGCTCTCTACTCATTGCAATAGATCAACAGTCTGCCTAAAGTAGCGCTAAAAAGCATAAAAAAATTGAGACCAAATAAATATTGTGGTATTTGGGCACCTCGAGATGATGTAATAGTTAGTAAGCTTATCTCGCTAGAATCATTACAGTTGGATAGTGAGTTCAATCCTTACTGGCTGTCCCTTACTTTCGGCCTTGTGCCACATCTAAGCTACGCTTAGAAAACCATCATTTCCACCATTAATGGCTCTGTCCTGAATATATATATTCCGGAGAACTCTGTTTGCAATCAGAGTTCGCCAAAACTCTATCCTTGTCGGATTCTCTGTCTTCGTGCAGAGAGAGACTCAGACGAAGCTATGCCGATGGTCAGAATCTCACCAGCGGGCAATAGACGAGAACTTGACTACGCATATTCGGATTGTACTGGGGATTTTGCCCGAACGTATGCGCTCGAAAAGCACCACTGTAAAAACATGTCTTGTCCCACAGACTGCCTTAGTAGGGAGGCTCGCCAAAACTGTATCTTTGTCAAATGTCGTCACTGGAGAAGAACTTTCGTAAACTCATCACAAGTTTTCGATTATTTTGCACACTCTCTTCGACGAAGAAGCTTTAACAACCCTGGGCAGGATCTACATAAAAAAAGAAAAATGAAATAGTCTCTAGACACTAACTGGCTACGAGGCGTCAACTGCTCTCAGATTCAATTGGTGAATTCTATCAAGCCTTAGTAAGGAGTTTTCATTCTCTTTGGTATCAGCGGAACATTATTGAACTGAATCGAGACAAGATCCCATCATAAAGCGGGTGTCAGTTCACAGACATCCAACAAAGAAATAGTATCTTAACGTTACAGTAAGCCTATAACCAGGCAATAGTAATAAAAAAAATTGCTAAAATTACGATACAAATGCAGTAACATCAGGGACCTCTTCACTTACTTTTAACACCCCATCCCTATCGTATGAAAAACTAGGCACTGAAAAAAAAACAGCCTTAATTAAACGCACATGTTTTTCTGCGGAGACAAGAAATATGCAAGGTCATTATGCCCCGCTATAATGGACAAATGCTATGCACTCTGAAAGCAGGAACATTCGATTACATTTTGTGGAAGTACAAAGAAGAGTGAAACGGTGTCTTGTTCGGCATCAGTTAATTGACTTGGCTGTCTAACAACTACAAAGATAGAAATTATGGCTAACGAACAGCCGCTCAAAGCATTGATTGACACAGGGAGCAAAAACAACTTCTTTAACGCAACTATTGCGAAAGAAAATTCATTGAGAACCTACCCGTGCTTAAATAGCTCATTCCTTTCCACAGAAGTATTAGGAATAGTGGCTGGTTGCTAATATTAGGACACAACTTCTTGCGTCAACATTTATTAATAGAAATACACTTCGGAGGCTCTAAGCCTTTCTTTAAAATCTGCGGCCTAGCAGTCATGAGAATGCCGTACCCATTACTTTTCAACAATCTAACACCCGATTGTAAACCAATAGCTACTAAATCTAGAGAACACACGAAGGAGGATATACTATTTGTCCAAACCGAAGTTACTCGCATGTTGAAGGAAGATATAATCGAACAAAGTCATTCGCTGTAGAGAACGCAAGTCTTCGTAATCTCTTCTGAGAACAGAACAAAGTGAATGGTAATCAACTATTCCAGAACTATTAACCGGTTTATTTTGCTGGATGCAAAATCTATCAAGAATAGATGAGATGATAAAAAAATAGCGAAAAACAATGTGTTTAGTATTCTAGACTTCAAAAGTATGTAGTTCGGCTACTAGCAAAACAGGATTAAAGAGATTATAGAAAGATGTGCCACCCTGGTGTTACACACATGGACTAAATGACGAAAATCAGAAACCTTCCTTACTCAGTAGAGGTTGTGAATGAGATTACAAACTTCTGTAAGACTTACACTGAAAATGAACCCAGGTTCTACTGTTCTAACACCAACAAGGTCATAAAATTCACACAAACCTACCTTTCGTAGGTTTCCATCCTACCTTGCCCAGATGTATCTTCTACAACGGTCATACAAACACTTTGCTTACTTGTTGCCGTCATCGGGCTACTCCTGTATATTCATTCAGACAGAGGGGCTTCATTTACATCCAAACGCTTATGGCAATTTCTACAAGAGTAAGGAGTAGCCGTAAGTAAAACGACACTATATAACTATCAAGGCAATAGACAGTGCAAAAGGTATAATGGAATAATCAGGAAAACTGCTGAATTAGCAACTATTGATAAATGGGTAATAAACTATTACTCCTAGAGGCCCAGCGTATACTATTAGAACACTGCTATACACAGCCACTAACGCAATACCTCCTATTTCGAAGATGTTCTACTGGATCGTCTCTACCTTCTTGACTCTCGAAACTGGGAATGACATTTCTAAAAAGATGCACGCGACTGAATAAAAACGAATTTGCTTGTATTGAGTTCATTAATACAAATGAAGAAGGACTTGTACCTATGTTTTATTGATTATGCAAAGGCGTTTGACAAAATACGCCACATGGAGATGCTTGGCAGCCTCGACATATTTGGGAAAGACCTAAGAGTAATCAAGAATCTCTACTGGCAGCAAACTACTTGTATACGGACAGGCAACGAATTCAGTAATTATACTAAGATTGAAAGGGGCGTAAGACAAGGATGCGTCTTTTCACCGGATCTATTCAGCTTATACAGCGAGACTATTCTGAGAACCCTAGAAGTTATGCCAGGATTCGTCATCGGAGGTCACAATTTAAGCAATATAAGATATGCAGATGATACAGTGCTGATAGCAGACACAGAAAGAAAACTACAATACCTCTTACAGAAGGTAACTGAAGAGAGTAACAAGAAAGGACTACAAATAAACTACAAGAAAACCGAATGCGTGGTCATCAGCAAAAAGGGCAGCCCAAAATGCCAATTACAGGTGATGGACTCTAAAATCAAACATGTACAGAAATTTAAATACCTGGGAAGTGTTCTAACAGAAGACGGTAAGTACGACACTGAGATTAGAAGGCGAATTGGCATGGCGAAGGAAGCATTCCAGAAGTTGAGTAAAGTATTAAGAAACATAACAATTTCACTAGAAACAAAGTGGAGAGTACTGGATTGCTATGTGATGTCGGTTCTTCAGTATGGCAGTGAATGTTGGACAATATCTTTGAAGATGAAGGAAAAACTTGAAGCAGCTGAATTGTGGTTCAACAGAAGGATGCTGTGGATATCATGTACCGAGCATGTGAGCAATGACGAGGTTTTGGAAAGGATGGGGACGAAAAGGAAATTAATACTGAGTATCAGGAAGAGACAACTAAAGTTTTTGAGACATGCAATTAGGAAGGAGGGCTTAGAGAACCTGTTACTAACAAGCCAGATAGAGGGAAAAAGAGACAGGGGAAAGCAGCGGATAACATATTTGAAGGACTTGATCAGGCGGATGACGAAACGAGGGTTGCATGGTGCAACAGGAGAAAGCGTGCTAAGAGCCACCAGGGACAGGGAGATGTGGAAAGCGATGATCGCATACGTCCTGAAAGGACATGGCACATAAAAGAAGAAGAGTTCATTAAAGCTTACATTTAAGACAATACGAAGTGTCTTTAACAATTCTGCTACAAATACTACTAAAATTATTAGTAATGATTTATTTTTCTTTGTATATAAAAGGCTTTTTAAAGCTCCAATTCATGTCGATTTTAATATTCGTAATACAAAGATCATATAATAATACAGATAATACATTAATACAATTTTACTTGTAATTTAATTTTAAAAAACGCCAATGAAAACATTTGTGTAAATTCACTCAGTTAAGACAATAATAATATTTGAAAGAGGTAATTTAGATTAAGTTTTATTATCTCCCATTTAGTCAGTCACTTAATTGCCATACGTGATACACGCTTGGGTAATTATGCCTCTTTCGTGACATGACTAACTAGGCAACAGATTTTCCCACATTAGATTGCCATTTCAGACTGGTTTCTGACCAAGGCTTTAGAACCCAATCTGTTCTGCTATTCAACTTATAACTGGAGGGAGAAGAGAAGGATTCATACTTTTCCCAAGGATATGAGTGAATGAAACCAATTCGACAAACTCGAACTAGACTCTCTTAATTCTCATTCTGAGCCGATATCCATTATAAACAATCATAAATAAATTTTCAATGTTTTTTTTAATTTTCGACATCATCATTGTGTATATAAAAATACAACTGACAAATTCACTCAACTGCCTTGCACCATTTTCTGCTCAACTATCATTCGTTCATTTGTATCCACTTATTTATCGCTGTATGTTGACCCTTACTATATTGCCACCCCTCCCACTCTCCAATAGCAAAATTATTCTTAAAAGGTGTCTAAAATTGTAAATCTTATGAGGTTTTTATTGGTTTTGATTCTTTTTTCTTTCTTTTTTCTTTTCTTTTTTTATTTGTATTGTACGGTCTGCACCTAAAACTGCAGCCGGTTAAACACAGATTTTAGATAAACAGATAAAACTGAAAGCCACAATTCGGAAATAAAGAAATCCGATCATTAAAAAAGTTTAACAAAACTAATTTCGTAAAAAACTCAAAAAAACTCCTGGTGCTTATAATTTGCGAGAAAAAATAAGTGTTTCAGTATCATTGCTTTGGTTAAGTCAAAAAAAGCCTTATTCTCTGTAAGAGGGAGCAGTATCGAGAATAATCGAGAGAGAAAAGATAAATTTGGAAATAGATGTGATTTCATGAAAGAGAAGAGAGGAAACAAGTTAAAAAGTTATAAAAAAGACATCGTTATTATCGGAATACGACGAGAGACTTAAGAGAAAACAGATTTACACTTGTTGCAATGGAGAGAAATTAAAACAAATGTCGGCACATATGAAAGCGTGCGTTTTGGAAAGCTACACTTAGCAAGATAACAACTCACAATCAATTTCTCCAGAATTTGATCCGTACGGAGTTCCTCCCCAATTTTGTGGGCATGTACTCAATTAAGCTTCAAATTCTGAGAACGACTTGGTGGTTGAAATAGTTGTATATTTAGCATTAACACGAATGGTCTGTGTCTAAGCTCGGTTAAAAGCCAGAATTTAGATTGATGATTTTCAATGCAGGACCTTCAAAACCAAATCCAATATAATGGCATAGTTGTTTCTTCTACTCTCTCTCTCTCTCTCTCTCTATCTATCTATCTCTATCTCTCTCTCTCTCTTTCTCTCTCTCTCTCTCTTGGGTGCGATGGTAAATTGTCGTATAGATTACGCAAAACATTAAAATAATACTAACATCTTATTTTAACAGATATATTTACGAAAATTACATAAAAATATCTTGAAATACTAAAGATTAAATTTACTCAGTAAAATCGCCATTGGCTTAAACCACGGCCTCCAGACGGTTTCGAATTGTTTAAGTTAATGAATGCTGCCATAATCCTTACCTTCAGATCAACCTTGGTGTTGCAATGAGTTTTTTTTTTTTGTTGTTCTCTCACCCAACTGGGCCCCACACATAATAATCAAGGGGGTGCAGTCTGGATCATTAGGTGGTCAGATGTAAGAGGTGATGCACTCACAGAAATCGCCCGAGAGTCATAACTGGGTTTTCCTGCTTGTGTGACATTGTGTAAAGTGCTATTGCCAGACAGGATCTTCCAACAGCCAACTATTCGATCTAGGGCAGCACTACCTCCTCAAGAGACTTCATGTAGATTCTGAGGCCCTGTGGAGAAGATGAATTAAGGTATAACGTTGCCGTCACTAGGGTAATGACTCCAAACAATTTCATAATCCCCATTAGACTCATCCAACTCTTTCCGAATCATCTGCACTCTTTCCTCAAATTGAGACCCAAACTCTCGGAAACGTTCGTATTGGAGCTTCCGGCATGAACGCTAAGCAGTACAGCTTGCCGGAGCGAAATATCTGGCGGAGTGAATTGCGTTGTTGTGGTCTTTTTCTTACAGACGGTGCCCGACTGACCCTATTATTCTGTGCAGTTGACAAAATCAACACACACATTCGCGAAATTAAAAAATATAGAATAACGATAATTTACTAGAGAGAGAGAGAGAGAGAAGGAATGAGAGAAAGGAAGAGGAGAAAGAGTGAAGGGATGATAAACGAAACAGAAAATACAAAGAAATATCTTTCTCAGTATCATCTATTATTAACATATTTTAAAACATAGCATTAAAGAGTTGCTGCGAAATACGTTACTATCTACATGAATTGCTTAAAATTCATAAGAAAAAGCGGCATGTGTAGTCTGTAAGTTACCTTCATAAAATATATAAAAACGCCTATTTAAATAGAAAATTTAAAAGAACAGCTATTTTGACAAGTAAATCTTTGTTAGATTAAGCAATTTTAACATTATCGATTTTCAACAAATTATTTCTTTTTCGGCTGAATGAAAAATGGAAGAGATCCTTTTTACGCTATTTGCAAAACTTTGTAAAAAAACATCGAATGTTATCAAAAATTAAGAGTCGTTTTCTATATAGAATCTGTTAGAAGTCTATAAGCTTTGTGCATCGGTTAAAATCGAACTCACTACAATCGTAGTTATGACTCTACCTACCGCTATTTGGTATTTCTTTCTATATTTCAACCGTTGTGCATGGATTAAAATATGCACAATACAATGTGGTGGCTCCGGCGAAGTCTGCCAATGAGTGTAATAGTTTTAAAAAGTTATTACTGCCCCAGCAGTAGTTATGGGGAAAATAGATACCCAAGTGCTTACTTACCCAATTCTTCTTCTCTCAGCAGTCGGCGCATTTGCTAGGCAAATCATTTTTATCGAGATAGCTGATGCTGGAACAGAACTCATACCTTTCCCAAGGGTATTAGAGTAAACAGAAAGTAACCACAGACGAATTTAAAACTTAGCTTACTGATTTTTTGTGTCCATAACCTTGATGCTACCACTTACCATTCAGGAATGCCCTTTGCTCTACATTATAATAACATGAAAATCATATGAGTCTTTATTTAAGTAATAACGTCTGTAGAGTTTCTTACACATAAAATTTTAATATTTATTTCCTTGTTATATATTTTTACGCAACGCGGAAATGAGGCACGATTTTAAAAAAAATCCATTTGTGTTTCATTTACAACAGATGGGCTTGCATTGCTTGTGGCCAAGTAAATTTATGCAATATTTTTAACGAATATTTTTGAATGCTAAAATTTTGCGCAAAAAGCAAAGATATTCGTTTTTTTTTATTTAAACAAATTACTAAAGCACAAGGCAATACTGAGTCAGCAGTACATATATATAAGCATTGTTATATATAAAGAAATTGATTTTTATACATAATTCGACATTATTACGTATCACTATATACATTATATAGATGGATATACGATGTGGTGTAATGGATGGCGGCTCTAGATGAGAAATCGTTGAGTCGAGTTCGAATTCCAGTCGGGTTTATTACGTTCTCTTAAGCGCAAATACCCCTGGAAAAGGTATGAAGCCATCTCTTCTACCCCCAACCCTATGGATTGACTAGCAGGTCAGACTGAGTCCCTATAGCTTTGGTTGGTAACCAATCTACCGCATAAAGGAACGGGAACTTGCGGTAAAATTTCAGTCATGAATCAAAGAGACATAATAACACAAGCGTGTATACATTATATACTCAAACGCGAGTATCTACTAAATAGAGCAAATATATAATTATAATAATGATAACAATATATGTGTGTGTGTGTATATGTAGCTGACCCAATACATATATATATATATATTGATGTGCAAATGTATTGGGTCAGCTATATATATATATATATATATATATATATATATATTCTCTTAAGTCTATGGCACGACCGGAGTTTCACGCGTTATGCAATCATCAGGTGCATATTTCAAACTGACAGTTTAACAGATTCGAATTTAAGTTCACTCGATGTTCATGGAAGTTAAATCTGATAAAGTCAAGTTGCTGCTTTTTTAATAACAGAATTAAATTTTAAATATTCTAAGATTACAAATAAATAAGAATTTAAACGTAAATTTAAAATAAAAAATAGTAAAATACAGGGAGAAGAAATCAAAGGGTCGTAAATAATAAAACGTAAAAAAATTTAAAATTTAAATATTCTAATTTTACATGCAGATAAAAAATTAAAATATTAAATAAAAATAAAAATAGAATAAAAATTTTAAAAGATTAAAATTAAAAAATAAAACTTAGAATTAAAATTAAAAATTAAATAATGCAGGGAGAAAAAATTAACGGGGTTTAATTCATAATTGTTAAAAGTAATATTGCGGGGGAAAGAAAGAAAGAAAGAAAGAAAGAAAGAAAGAAAGAAAGAAAGAAAGATGGAGAGAAATAGGCAAACGTATAGAGGAATGTATAACAATCTGGGTCGAAGAATTTAAGTAAGTATTTTTGCTATGACAGCATGTGTTCATTAAATCACTTTTTGTTAAGCAAATTAAGATTAATGATATGGTTTAAGATGACAAGTTTTTCTAAAAAGCATAGATTATATCTATCTCTTTTTCCGTTGTAAGGTTTGGATTTAGCTACTATATTCCAGGCAATAATTGGGTTGTTTTTTTTTTTAATTTCCAATAATATATAGATAAAATATTATTAAATATTGATTAAAGACAACATGGTTGCTTCCTAATTACGCAAATTTAATATATATATATATATATATATATATATATATATATATTGACGTGCAAATGTATTGGGTCAACTACATAAATAATTCCACCTTTATTTTATTAAGAAAAGTCATTCCCAGTGTTTGATAGAATTCACGATAGGGTCTGGAGAAACTACTAGTGTGCAAAGCTTATGGTAACGTGCAAACATCCATTTTTCAATTCGAAATGTGGCCCGGTGCGTATTTTTGCAGCCCTCCCCCGTTCGCGCTTTCACTATTTTTTTTACCAGGCAACATCCCTTGTCTACCTCGTGTTTCACACAGCTCCAAGATATCGAAAGAGTGCTTAATTAAAAGATTATGTAAAAAAAACTGCTAAACACCTTTGCATTAAACCAATATCATAACAAAGTACAAAAAAAAAAATGAAATAATTTCCATGCTGTACAACAGACAGGTGAAAAGAAAAGAAATTTAATGGGAGTGCTATGGGAGAAAGGTTTATTTTCCGCTTGTATTTCCCTTCATTATGGGCATTATCGTGACATCTGGAACGGACAGAACAGAAGAGCTAAAAGAAAAGGAATGAAAAACATGATTTGTTCTCAAAGAGACGATTATTCAGCTAAGTCCATGGAATATATATATATATATATATTACATGTTTCATGGTCAAGAACATTTGCTTATATATATATATATATATATATATATATATATATATATATATAAAGAGTTTTTCTCTTTAACAGAGCAGATCTATGCCGACATGATTCGTCGGCATGAATCCACTCGGTTATAGCGACAAACTCTTTGTACTTATCAATGCTCTATCTACATCCCGATATCGAGTATTTTGCAATAAAAAGCTGCTTAGCAAAATACACCAGTAAAACCACTGTAAAAACAACAACCTTAGCACTAAATATTATCACAATTGAACGCTCAATCACAATTGAACACTATATATATATATATATATATATATATCGTTTTATTTGTATTTAAGAAGTGAATATTATTATTATGATTATTATTATTAGTATGATTATTTCGGGATGAGCATTTACTAAAGCCAACTGATGTGAACTTTGGAACTTTGTTTGCTACCTATGTTAAGGTAGGAACTCAACACACGGACGATGAAGAAATAATAGCTTTTATATTAGATGAACCAAGATACCCGCCATAAGCATTTAGATATTCTCAAATAGCATGCTTTGTCATTTTCAACACACACACACACACACACACACACACACACACACACACACACACACACACACACACACACACAGAGTAAAAACGACGGGATAAAAACAAAGAAATCTCATGATATTTTGCAAAAATAAATAACTGAGTAAATTCAGGCAAAATATTAGAAACATTTTGATAAACTGACACCAAGATTCGCCATAATTAGCCAAATTCATAGATAGACTATCGCGTGGACATTGGAAACATAGGGCAAAGTATACTTACAAAATATATTTGCGCCTCATAAACAATGTTTGCAAATATTCAAAATAATTGTGCGTAACTCAAACTTATATACAAACACACATACGCACGGAAACAGATATTGCGCATGTACACGACTTCTTCACTCACTATAACTAACGTAAATATCGCTCGCAAGAAAATTGTTAGCAAGCTAGTTTGCAAACCATTTTCTCTCTCACTGATACCGAATATAAGGGCCTTGTATGAAACAAAACCAAGATTTCTATAAATAAAAACCTCTCATACACATATATACGCAGCAATTTTAAATGCGCTCAGATAATTAACAAAAGTTGATCACTTTCTTTTTTTCATTAAGCACATATACATGTGTGTGCGTGTGTGTGTGTGTGTGCATATTTAAACAGCATATCTTCATTCAAAATGTTCAATTGAATAACACAGACATATTGTGTCTATTTTTATACTGATCCTTTCAGTTGTTTAATCAGAATTTGATGTTAAGATAAACTTCCTTAAGGAAGGCACCATAGTTTTTGTTAACCCAAGTACTTTTGATCATTTTCAGGGGTAAATTACAAGGACAATTCTATTGTAACTGCAATAAGATTTGCATTCCGCTGTGATAGTGATTTTTAAAACACGCGCCTACACGCTTTGTAATTATTTCTAAATTTTAAATTTATCCGGAACTTTTTGCAAAACAAATGTTTCAGTATAAGTGAGTTGACCAGTAATTGGTATAAATGTAAAATACTATTAAATGTTATATGTATTATAATATGTTGTTACTATATTGGTAATAAATTTTGTTTAGTGTTGGTTGGTTGGTTGATTGATTTTGATAAAGAGGGCCTCGAGAATTTGAAGCTTTTGTTTATTATTTTCCTGGTGTAGTAAATTAGTGTTGTCACCAAGTAATTTCTTATATTGTGAAGGTAGAAGGAATATTTTTTTAGCTGTTGTGAAATAGAACTTGTATCCATGCGAGTTTGCAAAACACACACACACACACACACACACACACACACACACACACACACACACACACACACGTAGGCATCATGTTTTATTTAACTCGACTAACAAGATATGCTTAAGTTCTTATTTTTTCAGTTTGCATATAAGCTATCGCACATTCATGGGTGAAAAAAATTTTCCTAATGCTTTTGTTCGGTTGCTTTCGACCATCGCTTTATCAAAAACGTTAATGTAAATGAAAATGTGCTTTTAATCTTGGAATTTTTAGAAACGATATAATTCTAATTTAAATGTACGAGTATCAAATGCAAGTGATATCATGTGTTGAACAGCTTGTAACTATTTATAAAGGTTATATATTGAAATATTGTTTTTAAAAGCGTCCAGGAAAAAAAAAACGGAATAGAACATACAGTTGCATCTACGTTTTTTAACGGTAAAACGGGGAGACCTTGTTGCCAATGTAGAGGCACGTTTAAATTCACGCAGTCGAGGCATCAAGGGGGAAAGCTCATCAGAATAATTACCATGAAAATATTTGTAGAAAAGACAAAAGAAGCTACATTGCATTAGTGAGAAAGTGACTGAAGTTGAGATGCCAGGTCAGGATCGATTACATTACAGACTTTATTGAATTTTGTCAAGAATCTCGAGATAAATACTAGGAGCACCATATATGGCAGCAGTAATCAACATCTGGATGAATGGTAGATGTATAAATATGCAAGATGGATTTTAACAAAAAAACTTTCTAACACGACACAGTGAACCAACCTTCCCAGCAGTAGACTTAGCAATTCAATATAATCACTCTGCTTCAGGAAAACTTGATCCCAGAAAGATGCAAAATGTTGCTCTCATGGAATTTAGCATCCGCCATGCTGATCGCAGTCAGGAAAGGTTTTCTATGATAAATTAGAGAATGTAGTACTTTGTCAAAAAATGGAAAATAATTTGAGGATCATAAGGTTCCCCAGAGATCTTAAAAACAGGAACTACAGAGGAGGACTTCCAACAAGTTGGAAAGCAAGAATCAGCGAGTCATTTACTGCAAAGTTTGAAGAGAATAGGTGCCAGTTCATGAACACATTTGTTTAGAACAATTTCAAAGATACCATCGAATCTGCAAGCTTTGTTGGGATTTAGTTTAAAAATGGTAGTAGAAACCATGAACCCGGTTATGTGCATATTAATCAATAGATACTGTTCTATGAATGGGGGGGGGATAAGGTAGCGATACTTCAGATGAGTCGAGAGTAGAGTTCGAAAAGAAGTATTATCTACCTTATTTATCTCATATTAATAGTCATGTTTATCATATTGTCGCCTTGTGTGGTATGCTGATGCGCAATTTTTAATCTAGGAAACTTGATATAAATAAAAATATCTTTGTAGCCAATTTTTGTAGCTATATAAAAATCATCAAAAACGTAATTCGTAGGTACATATTACTTAATGCTCGTAATAAATGCTTATGATTTATCATTTATTACAAAACACGTTTCTAGTCTAATCATTACTGAATAACACTGGGCGGCAAAGACCGGAAATAAAAATAATATTGTTTATGAATTCTCGTACTCTTCGAGAGATTACCTTTCTAACCTCAATAATAATAATAATAATAACTACAACAAACATCCTCAATTAGCTTAGACTCTGCTGTAACAATAAAAGAATTAAAGCCAGAAGAAACTTATAAATACCTAGGTGTAAAAATTCACCATAAAAATGAAAGAAATAGTGCGTACTGAGTACTATAGAAGGCTACGACTGATATTAAAAACTGAATTGAATTCTCAGAACAGAATTACGGCCATTAATAGCCTTGCAATCCCAGTTGTCCAATATAGTTTCAACATCTTAAACTGGACTCTAAACGACATCAGGCGAATGGATTCTAAAACAAGAAAGCTTCTTTCTAAGCATAAGATGCATCATCCAAAAGCTGATGTAGACCGTCTATACATACCTCGTAAAGAAGATGGAAGAGGTCTTATTCAGCTAGAATTGTCATACAAGACAACTATTAGCTAACATACATAGAAACGACAAATAGCTGGATGATACAATTAGCCAAAGATAAAGCTCTTGAACAGATGAAAGAACACTGGCAAGACAAACCTCTGCCAATAAATCCAATGTTGATAAAGTTAATACTTATCGTTGGTTACGCGCATCTGGATTAAAGTCTTTTCACGAGGAAATTTCAGGCAAATATTATACATAATAATGTGGATCCAAAATGCATGTTCTGTGATAAGCACCAAGAAACAATAGACCATCTAATCTCAGGATGTTCTGTACTTGCCCCAAATGAATATAAAAATCGTCACGATAGAGTGGGGCAATATTTACATTGGACAATGTGCAAACACTATGGAAAATCTGTAAACAAACACTGGTATGAACATCACCCAGCACCGGTTATAGAAATAAAAGATGTCACAATTTTATGGGATTACACCATCTACACAGACAGAAGAATTGAAGCAAATAGGCCAGACATTATTGTTAAAAACCAGAAAGAAAAAACTTGTCTATTAATTGATATGGCTTGTCCAGCGGATTGTAACATAGGAGCCAAGGAATTCGAAAAACTGTCAAAATATGAAGACCTGGAAATTGAAATAAAAAAAAATGTGGAAATTGAAAACAAGAATCGTGCCAATGATAGTAAGTGCACTTAGAATGATAACAAAAAGGAACAAAACAACACATTGAAAGAATCCCTGGAAACCCCGGCTTAAGAGATATAAAAAAATAAGTACAGCCCACACACTAAGGAAAACTTTGTCTATGTAACGCTAGGGATGTTAGGGGAGATAGAAAAAACATGAAATGGAGCCATAACGACACACCACGACCTGCCTTAAGTCTTCCCGCAGACTTGGTAGGTAGTGTGACCATAGCAGAAATCGAAATATGATGAAAAATGACAACATAATAATAATAATAAAAACATTAAATTTTTATATTATTTACGCAATCACCACACGTTTTCGTAGGTTAGCTTGCCACTTATTATTAGTTCACTTCGAAAGTATATTGATCAATGAATTACGTTATAATTTTGTTTTTTTATTTATTACCCGTAGGTATAATGGGTCGCAAAGCAAAATGTGGTTCTTGCCGTGGGACGCAACCAAAAAAGTTTGCAAAACGCTATTCCAGACAGTCAGTCAGTCAGTGATGTGCCATACATGATACACGCTTGGGTGATCATGTCTCTTTAGACCCATGACTGACTAAGCGGAAGATTTTCCCGCAGTAGGTTGTCATTTCTTTTTGCGTTAGACTAGTCGGCAACCAAAGCTATAAAACCCAATTTATCCTGTGCAGTAGATGTGCATTGGCCGGCAACAGATCTTTACTGATCGTGAGCATAAGGATCTATATCAAGCGACATTGGCTGAAATCGCATCCACATTCAATGCAGATGCATATCCAGCAGGTCTGTTTTGGCGTGCTGTATCTTCTACGGGATATGGGAACAGTGGACTTATCAGGATGCTTCTGTTAACCCCATGACAGCAGACAGTGTCATCTGGGCTCGTGATGTCGCTAATTGGAGTCTCGAGGACAGACAACGCATGACGTAGTCCGATGAGATACTGTTATACTTGTTTTGGATTAATGTTAAAGCTCTGGTCTGGCACAGCCCCGTATGTCTCCCTGGACCCCAGGTATAAATATGACATCCTGATGGTCCTGAGTGGTTCCATAATGTTATAGTTATATTTATGTTTTGTGTTTGGTCCGCTGGTTCTATTGAAGACGTCATTGACCGCTTCTTGGCCATTTTCATCCATTCATGGACTTTTCAGCTGCTATATCATGAGAACTTTGTTACCCAATTTGTTTTTTGCTTAAGGAGCATTCTGGGTGAATGGTATGGTGACAAACATTTACCTGAAATCATCCGAATCGAATATTTATGCAACGTAATGGAGTAGTTTCTTTGCACACAAACTCCTGCATCTACAAATATCAAAGAGCTGTTTACAACTATGAAAAAAGGTTTCTCAGCATCTAACCAGGAATTTTCTGAATACTTGTGGAATCGATATCACACCAGCTTGAAGTGTAATTATACTTATATTAATATATACTTATGATAATACATAATTATATTAATACATACTTGGTTACATCAGCATTGTATTCAGAAGGTAAATCGTACATATACTATGTATTCATGCATGTGTACCGAAACATACTACGCACCAACAATTTTGTTCGTTCTTTCTCCCTGACTCTCTTCTCTCTTTTTCTCTTTCTTTCTCTCCATTTCGGTTTGTTTTTCTACTTTCACGTTTCCTTCTCTTTTTCTGTTTTTGTACCCGTATATTCTCCTTTTATCTCTCTTTCTAGTCCTCTCTTTCAATCTCTCATACACACATACGCGCACATACGCAACAGAGAGCAATAAAGTTCCGAGAAACAACACATGCAAAGTAGCAGCCTTTGTCTCCTGTATCCGAATTTTTCAGATGTTTTGTTTTAATCAGATTATATAAATATTGACAATACAAGAATGTTGAGATGGAAAACAAATGAATGAATATGACTGAAGGAGAGAAAAAGAAATCTTAGAAAAATACGAACGGAAGGTACAAAAATACTAAAATGTAAACTTTGAAATAGATTAAGACGAAACTAAACAAAATAATCCGAAAAAGAGAGAAATAAAATCTAAGTCGATAAGAACTGTAAGTTGAAAACAAGACAGAAAGGGAAACACTCTAGATAAAGGGAAAGACTAAAAAGTATGAAAAGGAAGAAAAATTAGATAAGAATACATTGGAAAGGGTGAAGATATAAAAAGAGGGAGAGAGAGAGAGAGAGAGAGAGAGAGAGAAGAAGAAGAAGAAGAAGAAGAAGAAGAAGAAGAAGAAGAAGAAGAAGAAGAAAAGTTAAAACGAGTGAGCCGACGATAAAAGAAGAGGAGAAACAAAATGTTAGAAAAGAAGAGAAAAAGAAAGATCACTGAGAAGAAAGGCGAAAGATAATGATAAACAGTTGTCTGTTTTCTTTTCCGGAATTTTTAGCATATGGAAATGAAACTCTGTTTGGCTCGGTATATATATATATGCGTGTACTGGCGAATGTAGATATGTGCGGTAGGATAACCTAAAAACAACTGAATCGTGTTTTTACAGACTACGTAGTTGATATAAAGCATAATTAAGCACAAAGTCACAAATGATGAATATTCAACGAAAATCGAACTCACTACAGCGATAATATCATGCAAGAATTGCTGATTATCTATCATACTACCGCAGGCGCCTAACCATTTCTCAAGTCTTGCCCGTTAGTATCAGGTTCTCTAAGCCCTCCTTCCTCATTGCATGTCCCAGGAACTTCAGCTGTCTCTTCCTGATGTTCAGTATTAATTTCCTTTTCGTTTCCATCATTACCAAAATCTCGTCATTGCTCACATGCTCGACCCATGATATCCGCAGCATCCTTCTGTAGCGCCACATTTCAGTTGCTTCAGGTTTGTCCTTCATCTTTGATGATATTGTCCAGCATTCACTGCCATATTGAAGAACTGACCATATCGCCTAACCATTTCTCAATGATTTGTTTGTAGTCTTCAAATAAGTCCAATTATATTTATTCCAACAAAGATTCTTATAGCGTAAATATCATAGTAGAAAGAATCCAACTCTTATTTTTATAAGGCTTCACAGTTATAAAGTTAAATATACGAGGATGGATCGAAAGGTTTATATCCTGACAAAAATATTTGCTGAAAGTTTGTCTGGAAATTTCATTGGAAATGCTCAATCTATATAATCTGTAGAAAACATTGGATTAACTTCATTGACAAGAAAGAAAATTATGTTGAAAGATAAACAATTGTTATAAAAATAAATGACCACTAAGCCACAGCCTATAATTAATACATTATAGAAATATTCAGAATACTCTGACTTGAGTTTCTGCTATCATAACATTTTATCAATTGATCTCTCGGTCTTAACCTGTATACATCAAAGATGCTATGAGCATGATCATGACGCATCACTTCTCACACACATACACACATACGCACACACGCACACACACACGCACACACACGCACACACACACACACACACACACACACATATATATATATATATATATATATATATATATATATATTACAATAAGAATAAAGATAAATTAAAACTTGTCTTTACCAACGTGCCTCGTCCTCTTATGTACTTTATCTAGGCTAAATGTAGAGAATTATTTTTCAACGCGTATTTATAAATAAAAGTAAAAACATATCGTTAGGTTAACAAAATAACACTCCAAAATATTTTAAAGCTAATTGTGAAAGTCAAGGTAAACTATGGATGGCGCTAAGTGATGAAATTCATGGCCCAATTTTGTTTATTAGGCATTAAATTGCATTAATTACTGTCCTTCATAGTTAGCCTTAGAATATTTTGGAGTGTTATTAAATTTACAAATTATGAAAAACTAACGTTATTTTGAGGACCCTAGAAGTTATGCCTGGACTCATCATCGGAAACCACAATTTAAACAGCCTAAGGTACGCAGATGATACAGTGTTGATAGCAGACACAGAAAGGAAACTACAAGACCTCCTACAGAAGGTAGCTGAAGAGAGTGACAAGAAAGGACTACAAATAAACTGCAAGAAAAACGAATGCATGGTCATCAGTAAAAAGGGCAACCCAATATGCCAAATACAAGTCGGAGATACTAAAATCAAGCAGGTACAAAAATTTAAATACCTGGGAAGTGTTATAAAAGAAGACTGAAAGTGAGACAGATATCCAAAGGCGAATTGGCATGGCGAAGGAAGCATTCCAGAAGTTGAGTAAAGTTTTAAGAAATTTCGCTAGAAACAAAGCGAGTACTGGATTGCTATGTGATGTTAGTTCTTCAATATGGCAGTGAATGCTGGACAATATCATCAAAGATGAAGGACAAACTTGAAGCAACTGAAATGTGGCGCTACAGAAGGATGCTGCGGATATCATGGGTCGAGCATGACGAGATTTTGGTAATGATGGAAACGAAAAGGAAATTAATACTGAACATCAGGAAGAGACAGCTGAAGTTCCTGTGACATGCAATGAGGAAGGAGGGCTTAGAGAACCTGATACTAACAGGCTAGATAGAGGGGAAAAGAGACAGGGGAAAGTAGCGGATAATATATTTGAAGGACCTAATCAGGTGAATGATGGAACGAAGGTTGCGTGGTGTAACAGGAGAAGGTGTGCTAAGAGCCACCAGGTATAGGGAGATGTGGAAAGCCATGATCACCTATGTCCTGAAAGGACAAGGCACATGGAAGAAGAAGAAGAAGAAGAAGAAGAAGAAGAAGAAGAAGAAGAAGAAGAAATTTATTTTACTTCAGTTTATAATTAAGTGTCATAAAATGCAAATATTTGCATTTAACCTGATAAAGTCAATCAGAGGAAGAAATAGGGTAGTAAAGAAAAGTTTTCCTTTTGTCTTTTTTAATATATATATATGTGTGTGTGTGTGTGTGTGTGTGTGTGTGTGTGTGTGTGTGTGTGTGTGTGTGTGTGTGTGTGGAAGTAGCTTGGCGAATCCTAGCTGTAAATGTCTGAGTTGGTAGAAGTGAGTGCTGAAACTGAACATTTGCGATGGAAGTAGCGATTAGCGATAGTTTTGCGAGGTTGCGTCTCTGAGGAAGGAACTGTAGGTTATAAAATAAGTTCCTCCCAAGGCCGCTTAAACGATTTTGAACTCTATTAAGGCTGGAAATTAAGCATTGATCACATTCATTCCAGGTATTGCAGCAACACTATTTTGGCTCTAATGTAAAGATAGAAATAGAAAAAGTAACCAAGTAGTTCCTGTTGCCATTTCCCATCAACTTTTGTAATGGGTTGTATATGAGAGATCGACGTAAGATCTGGAGTGTCAATAGACGTTCCAAATACGGAGCCTCATTGAGAATGCAATCAGTTTGATCTGTGATGACGAAACGAATATATATATATATATATATATATATATATATATATATATATATATATAATTAGTTAATTTTTTATTATAATTGAATTAAACCAGTACACATTTGTATTAAAAGTGTTCAATACATTTATATTGAAAAGCTTTTGAATATTTTTCATGAAATATATATATATATATATATATATATATATATGTGGGGAGTGTATGTATTAATATGGGATTTTCTTAAATTCAATAGTTTATTAATTACTTCGACTATAATTTTTATTTCTGTTGTTTTGATCAAACTTGTATATCTGTTAATTTTCTAAATGTTTCGAACAGCTTGAACTGTTTTACCGTTTCATTTATGTTTGCTTATTCATTGATTTATATACTACTTACCACCATTACTGAAAAACGATCACCATATTCATATATGACTCGTTCTCCACTTGAAAGGTCTTTTCAAAAACTATCGGTGCTACTGATAAAGGAATACTCCGATATTAATCAAAACAACAACGACTAGGGTACTAATCTAACCAATTCATCGAATTTTTTCAAGTGTACATATACATCTATGCATCCATATGTTAAACATGTTCCCTGCCTGATAGACATTACTAGTTCTATGTGATTGCTTGGTCGGTAATCTCTCATTCTCTCTTTGTATCTTCTTCTTGTGATTGCATAAAAATGTTTTGTGATAATGTAGTGTATTTGGAAATTTAGATTTATCCATGCCACAACGAACTTAAAACAAAAAGGCACCAGCGATTAGGAAAAAAATTAGAAATTATTTCATTGACCAGTGTCTTATTTGTCTGCTTCTTATCGCTGCTAATATTGCAATGAAATATTTTATGAAGTTGAATGTTTCGTCGAGATGCAATTAACAAGACGTAACATATAAAACGAATCTATAAATATAAAATAAAATATAAAGTGCGCACGCGCACATCCATACTACAAACAAACAAGATTTTTTATGTGCCGATATCTTGTTAGAATATGCCAATTTATTTGTTTTGAATCTTACATTTGGTCGTTAGTTTTTAAGGAATTGTAAACACTCCAGTTTCACAAACCATTATGAGAGCAATGAGTTCAATCATTATTTTTAGATTTCTAGATGTCTCATCATTGTGAACGTGTGCTGAAATAGGCGCTATTCTGCATTTTGGTCAGACAGACAGGACTAACTCTCGGAAAATTTTTATATCCCTAATTTTCACATTTTTAAAAGAAAATGCTTAATCTTATTGTATGAATCTTTATAAAGGCTATATTATATGTTTCTCTCTATATTTCTGCGTATTTATAATCTATTTAGAAATACTTATATGTTATTATTAATTTACCTCCAAACAAGTTGATAATTTTTTAATCGTGTCACCCCGAGCAAAGCGGTAACGCCAATGATGTGCAGTGGCAACATAAGAGTAAAAGGATTAGATAGAAGAGAGAAGAGAGTGAAGAGAAAGACGAACCGGTTAGAAAGGAGCAAGAGAAGGAAGGGAATACAGGTGTGATGACAGTTGCAAAGGTGGATAGAAAGGAAAGGATATACAGGGTGGTGTAGAAAGAACTAGAATCAAGTGGTTAAGAGATGAGTATTGACATTGCATTTAAATTCCTAGGGATGTAGCCGTCAGGAAAGGAAGAATATGGAAGCGAGTTCCACAGACAGGAAGTGCGAGAAAAGAAGCTGAAGGAATAGAATTGTCATCTGCATTTGGTTGATCTAACTGTGAATGGGCGAGGCCCAATTGCCAGTCTGGTTGCACGAGTAAACACCTGTTGCAGAGGCACCAGTGACTTAAGTTCGTTGGAGCAGAAGCCATGAAAGTAGTTATAGAACAGACAAAGGGAAGCCATATCCCGTCGGTGGGGAAGTGGCTGGAGTCGAGCCGCCAAGTCGGTACCTATCAAATCACAAATTCTCCTTTGGAGCCTGTCAGGAACACTGGGATGAACAGCAGGGGCGCCTGACCATATATGACAGGAATACTCCATGCACGGACGAATGGTTGATTTTGTATATATGCAGGATGGGGTCAGGCGGGAAAAATATCCTGGCCCGATACAGTGACCCAACCTTCCTGGTAGTGGATTTAGCTATTGACTCAATGTAGTGGTTCCACTTGAGATCGAAAGAGAGGGTAAGGCCGAAGAGGCGCAGTGTATTGCTCTTAGGGAGACCCGCTTGGCCCATGCTTATGGGAGGCAAGAGAGGTTGCCTGTGATGAGTGACAGACAGCAGCTTGGTCTTAGACGCATTGAAATTTACAAGCCATTTCTTACCCCAATCGACCACAGAATGTAAATCCCTCTCAAGATCAGCAGCGAGGTTATGCTTGCCCGACACGTCGGATTTCTTACTGATGCGGGAGTAAATTGTGGTGTCATCTGCGTAGATGCCTACTTGGCTCTTGATCTCGTCTGGGAGATCAATTATGAAAATAAGTAAGAGCGTCGGTCCTAGCATAAAGCCCTGAGGGACACCAGCGTTTATACAGTAGGATATGGAGGTATGCCAATACAAGACGACCGTCATTATGCGGTTATTTAGAAATAAATTGGATCAGATTAAGCAAACGTCCGGTAGTACCGTAACCCCGTAGCTTGCATAGAAGGCCAGCGTCCCAAACCCTGTCAAAAGCCTTGGTGATGTCAAGAGCAACAGCACAACCCTCGCCGGACTCTTCAAGGGCCTGGAACATGTACTCCGTAATGGTCGTTAGCATGTCGGCCGTGGACCTGGCGAAGCGGAAGCCATACTGCATGTCAGAGAATAGTTTATGGGCAGTAAGATGTTGAACGATTTCAGCATTAATAATGGCCTCGAACATTTTAACGAAAATTGGTAGAAGGCTGATAGAGCGATAGTTGGATGGGTTCGAGTGTTCACCAGAGTTCTTAAATACGGGAACGACAGAAGAGGACTTCCAGCATGCTGGAAAACAGGAAGCAGAAAGGCAGTAGTTATAGAGTTTAGAGAGGACAGAGTAGAGTTCAGGGGCACATTTCTTAAAGACAATCACCGGGATTCCATCACCACCGCTCGCCTTATGGAGGTCAAGTTTTGATATTACTCGAGATATTACTGTCGGGATAATGTATACATCGTTTAGTTTAGCCTCAGTTCTAATATGGAAGCCGGGTGTGGGTACTCCAGATGAGTCAAATGTGGATTTGAATGAGAATCCGCGAGCAAAGCACTCGGCCTTGTCCGCTGATGCTGTGGGGACCTCAAATTCATTGATTAAGAGATGGATAGAGAATTCTCTTGCACTCATTACGTGCAGACGTGAATAGGCGCCTATTGTGGTCTGATGAATGTCTCCGAAATAGTCGGAAGTAGTGGTTCCAGTAAGGAATGGCTGCCGAACAGGCAGGAAAGAACCAAGGGGAGGAATGAGATTTGAGACGAAACTTCTTTGTAGGTATGAAAGCATTAATGCCAGCTTTCACCCAGGAAGAAATCTCAGAGGCACAGTCATCAACTGGGAGATCGAACACTTTTCCCCAAGGAACGTCGCATAAGAAATCGTGAAACGCGTCCCAGTCTGCTCTTTGGTAGCAGCAGGAAATCCTGTTGGTAGGAGGCTCCTGGTGGCGCGAGTGAGTATGGAGAGAAATATTAAGAGAGACAACAGCATAATCGGAGTTGCCGAGAGGGCAAAACTGCGAGACTTGGCAGGAGTCAGGTGCAGAGGTAAAGCATATATCTAGCAGAGAGGCGTGTCCAGAAGGTATGCTGGGAAAGCGTGTGGGGAAGTCCACTACTTGCGTAAGGGATTGGGAAATGGCAAAGTTCATGGCGTGGATACCAGCTGACTCAGTAACAGAGTCTTTAAGCCACTCAGCATGATGGGCGTTAAGATCTCCGAATACAAATATGTGAGCGAATGGGTGGGAGGAAATAACCTTATCTATACTGTCAGAAATGCTGTCTAGAAGCGAGCAGTCGGGAGAGGAGGGGGAACGGTAAAGGAAGAAAATGCCACTAAGACGTAAGGAACTAATGGAAATGAAAGACAATGAAAAAGACTTTGAAAGGAACCGAAACCCAATCGTAAACAGGAAACAAGAAACAAACCTCTATTCCTGTTCAAAAGACTGGGGCAAAGTGCGAACCGGGCAATAGTCGAACCTATCTAGGCCTACTGAGAATAAATAAATAAATAAATAAATAGTAAATAAAATTTTAGAGTTCAGGTAGAGACGTGAGAAGTATAGAGTTGAAGTAGACTTTAGAAGGAACCGGAAACCCAATCCTAAACACGAAACAAGGGATAAACCTCTACTCCTATTCAAAAGAATGGGGAGGGGTTTGAACTGAACGATGATCTACTCCTATCGAGGAAAAAATAAATAGATAAAAAATAAAATGCACAATAAAAATAAATAGTAAATAAAATTACAAAGTTTAATCGGAGATGTTGCATATGAAGAAACAGAGACAAAAGACAGAAAGAAAAATAAAATTAAATTAAATTAAGAAAAATTGGATAGCGGTCAGGTTTCATATTTGGATTAACTTCAAATACTTTGAAATGTATATTGGCATGGATCTTGGAAATCTATTAATGCATTATTAACTATTAAGTTGCAATAACTCCTACCAACTAAAAATCAAGCGGAAAATAATTTACTCTTGACACAACAGAGATTTTAAGGTATGTACGCTAAAGACATTCTTTAATAGATTTTTCAGACATCGAAATGACCATTAAGATTGCAAATAAAATAAATGCAGCTATTTGTGGACAAATATATTTAAAGGGATAAAAGATAACTTGATATTAAGTTTAAGGATTTTCTTCGGTGAGAATGAAGTGGATTTTAATTTTTTTTTAAATATGGAAATTTATTACCAAACTTTATATCGGTAGGAATACGCTACTAAAGTTGGTAAATTGATATTTCTATATTTTGTTTGTAATGCCTATAACCTTCCACGCATATTTGTGCGTGTGTGCATTTGCATTTTTTTGTTTTGCAAGAAGAAAACATGAATACATAATTAAAAGATACTGATGTCAATAAAACACCCTGTATTTCTTTTTTTAAATGTTTGTTAAACCGTTTACCCAAAATTAATGAAAACGCATATGTAAGTACGTACGCGTGTGTATGTCTTAAAAATATTTTGAATCACATTTGACTAGATACCTCCACTAAATCGCTGAAAAAAACTTTTTCCATCAAAATGTTTATGTTATTATTAAGAGGAAAGATCAGAGTATTTTTTTAAATATTTTTTTTTTTAAATGTTATCCTTTCTAATACGTTCGAAATTTTGGTTAAAACTTGTTTTGATTTTAGTGGATAGCCAAATCGTTACATATATATATATATATATATATATATATATATATATATATATATATATATATATATTTGATAATTTTATTCTCTTTCTTATTTTATTGTTTGGTTTCTATTATTGATCTTTTAAACAGGAATTATGATAACAGTAACAATATTAATAAGTGGTACATTAGACGACTAACTCTTCGTTCCCACATCCAGTATTACTATATATATATACGCTCCCACACACCATGATTGAGCACTCTGGAGGAATGGTAGACTTTGAAAAAACAGTAGCTACTCTTGCATTTACTCATCGCTCATTCAGTAATGAATTAGAGCACCCTAACTACTGATATATGATACATCATACGCTAAAAGTTTACCGCCTTCTACCGAGCGCCCATAGCTCAGAGGTAGAATCGTCGACTGACGCCAATTTGGTCGGGTTTCAATCCTGGGTAAAAGCAATTGGATGTCTAAACCGTACTGAAGATCTGTGATACAGCAAAACAGATCTGTCCGCGGATGACTATATATATATATATATATATATATATATATATATATATATATATATATATATATAGTATTGTGGTCTGCATTTCCTCTCAAAACAAATACCAGAGTAAAAGTAGTTCTACTTTCTTCCGAACCACCAAGCTGCGAGAAAAAAAACAATATTCTAAACCCTTCATATATTTTCGGTGAGATCTGCATCAGAAAGTATTAATGACGTAAATGGGGGGGGGGGGGGGGTCATACTAGATATGAAATAAAAACAATGACAATAACGCATACAAACCTTGTACAACTTTAATAACTTGTAATTGTGAGAATTTGCAAGGAAAGCGTTTTGTTGCAACATTTATTTCATTTAAATTTTTAATCACTGAGATGATGTCGGTTTTTGGTCTTTGACTGCTCTTTCTAGTATTAATATTACGTTGATTTCAACTCTTGGGATGACATTATGAGAGGTTTTAAAAATTTAGTAACTTCCCTTAGTTTGGAAGGGCTCTAGAGCCTTATTCGGTAACCTTCCGAAATATGGTGTTTCATGTGCAGTGAACAAATTAATAGGAGTAGATAGGTTCGACTATTGCTGGGTCAATAATTTTTATATGATTATTGAACAGAAGAAGAGGTTTATCCCGTTTTCCTCATAAGGATATGGTTTACTGATTCTTTCTTCCATGGCTATAATGATTTAACTGTATTGACATTTTAATCTGGCTGGGACTTTTCATTATGAATGTACCGGGTTGGCAGTTTTCTGGTTTTTAATTCCGACCTATAGTAATGGAGCTCGAGAGGCTGCGTTGCTGATCAATAGTGACATAATATCGGGATATTTGTAGTGCCATGTCGCTCATGGATAAGTGTCTCAGGCCATATTATCTCATTAGTTTTAGCCAATTTAGTTTTTATTATCATAGATGATATTATTTTGGACTTTCTCTTCTTAAAACAAAATATTCTATGACATGCAATAAAACGAAATGCGTGTAAACCAGTAAACAAAAACCACCTATCCACTCAACTTTTCTTTTTCAAATATTCGTGTTTTTCATTCCAATTTCTGTTGTGTATAATCTTTTCTCTTGAAACAATCTCTGTCTTTGCACTTTGTGAAACTAATTTAAATTATTCTATTGTTATGAATAAATTGTCTGTTCCAGGCCAGCTTTCTTTTTGCCGAAAAAAGATTCTAGCATACCTATACCTAGCCTCGGTGTTTATATCCGGGAAAAATCTCCCATTTGCAAGGGAATTATCTCCCTTTAGTCATCAGTTGATTCTTTGATGCGCTTTCGACTTTTGTTATTGCATTCTATTAGCTATCTCGTTTCGCTTTTTCGCTCTTCTTCTCAAAACTGTAATATATTTTTAAAATTCTGATAATATAGAATTCTCTCTCGCCACTTATCTGTGAATATTTTTATGCTTAGTGATTTTAATCCTCATCATGTCAAGTGACTAAAGCATTTTAATGTTACTGATGTTTGCCTGTATTCAGATTTTCAATTAGTCAAATAGTAAATTTCCATATTCATGTCTGAATAAATTTGATCAACATTCTTCTTCCACTCCTAGCTCTCGTAGAGCATCATAACTATGTACTTTTGATAATTCGGACCTCGCTGTTGTATCTATTGATATGTTTTTTTTAGTCGTCTGTGAAAAAGAAAACTATTCACAAGACTTCTTTTTGCTTACTAATTGGAATTCATTTCGCCACTTTATTCGAGACGTTCTTTAGATTTATATTCTTAAGCTTTCTATTGAGAATTGTGCTACTGAGGTTTCTTCTTGGATTAAAGCCGGTTTTGATGCTTTTCTACCTTCTCGTAAATATTTGGTGAAAACACAATTTTCTTCTTGGTTCACACTGGCCTGTTCAGTCACTTTTTCCATGCGTACCAGTGGGATAATTTCGATTACAACAAATTTATCTCTGCTCGAAATAATTGTAAACATTTTCACAAACAGGTTATGTTTTCGTTTGCTGATAGAATGAGACACCGTATAGCCTCTAACAAGTTTGGTACACGTGACTACTAGCGGCTCTGTAATAGTGTTTTAAATAAGCGTACCTTATATTCCTCATCTTTTCACTCAATCTGAGATGTTAAAACAAAATGTTTTACTCGTAAGTTCTCTTCCAATTCTACGCTTGACTCATCTGGTATACCTTTGCCTGACTTTCCATCTAGAATTGAGTCTCTATTAAGTGATTTGCATATAACTCCATCATCTCTAAACTAGATCCTCACAGAGCAAGTGAACTTAATTGTATCCCTGCAAGAATCGTTGAGAAATTTTCTCCTGAAGAGGCACCTGTTCTCTCTAAACTTCACAATAAAGACTATGCTGCGTTTTGCATATCTGCTAGTCGGAAATCTTCTTCTGTAATTCCAGTTTTTAAGAACTCAGGCGAACAGTCTGAACCTTTTAACTATCGGCCTTCTACCTCTAATCAGCACCGAACTGGTCATCTCACCATGAAAGGTCTTCTTTCAAGCTTTAGATAAGAATGATGACTCTCGGACCGTAGCTTTGGATATCTCAAAGGTATTTGACAGGACTTGGTATACTGGTCTTCTTTACAATTTAAGAGGTCATGATATTTGTAGACGAATTTTTAACTGATTCAGTCTTCACCATCAATGAACGTTATCTTGAATGGCCACTCTTCTAGAACTTTTGCATTAATGCAGATGCCCCTCAGGGCTCTCTACGTTATTCCCAGTTTTCATAAATGACCACTTTTCTAGTGTCACCCGTTCTCAGCACAGCACATACTGATGACACAACTATTTACTCTGGTGTTACTAGTAAGTCTGATCTGTTTGGTAAGATCAAATTGGCAGTTGATCTAAAAAAAAAAAAAAAAACTTCAGACTGTTGTTATATGAGGCAAGGAGTGATTTGTTAATATTAACGCCTCCAAAACGAAGAATCATTTTGAATCGTTTTGCCTTTAATCAACACGGCTGATGCTAACCTCCAAGAAAGTGACTTATTGTACCTTCTTGGACTAACGTTTTCCGCTGACATGAAATGGAAATATTATATTCAATCAGTTGCTATGTTCACAGCTAAGAAAGTTGGTTCACTCTGTTGGGCTAGACATTTTTTCTCAGAATCTATTTTACATTTTTATAAGTCTACCATTCTAACTTCTTGATTTCCAGTCAACTTTGAGCTTAAAAACTTTAAGTGCAATGTCAATCCTTATTTTCTGATTTCTTAATTCTTATTCTTTTATTATCTTCTCTCCTTAATAGTAGCTTTACTCATATTTTCTAACACTCAGTAATTTCTTGCGTCTTAGTGGTTTTATTGCTTTGCTTGGAGTGAAATGATAAAAACGTTTCAGCATCCCTTTGTAAATGAATGATTAAACTGCGAAGGAGGATGAGTGTAAAAACAGTCTCTCGGTTGTTCGGATAAGACCAAGTTTTAAATATTTTTAACGATCTCATTAAATGAAAAATAAAAATATATTGGTAAAAACAGAAAAAAATTTAATTAAATCTATTTTAAGATTTAATTAGGATTTACTTTGCCTCGATAGGGTGATAAGACTTTATGTACGCCTCTATTGATAAATGCTCTATCATCTTCAATTCATTTTCTGTCACTAAAAAGATAATTTGCTTTCAAAGTTACACTATTTTGTTTGCTCCCACTTTTCTCTCTCTCTCTCTCTCTCTCTCTCTCTCTCTCTCTCTCTCTCTCTCGATAATCACTTAAATGGGTAATTAGAAACATACGCACAGCTATAATATTTCTTCTCGCTGCCTAATATCGTATTCAGTTTTTTTTCTTTTTTGATGGCACTAATTGAATCCAAAATTCTTCGATTAATCATTCAAAATAAGTTAATCTTGTCAGCATACGTTTTCTTTTATTTAAACTGTCTTTATATTTTTTTTAAAACAGTCTTAGTCACATTTTACGAACGCTAACGCGCAAAATGTACTTTATAGTTTTTATAATACCAGCCAAAAAGTAGCTATTCATTTTCCTTTAAATATTCATTTGCCGACACTCAGTTATGATATAAGAAAGTTCTGATGATGATATGAAGTGACATCGAAATATTAATCAGATCAACTACTCACGTTATTTGTCAATCAATTTATAATTGACATGCATGATTTTTATATTTCTGTAACATTCTTATATTTGCCTAACATTGTAAAGAGGCTATGTATAAAGGAGCGTGATCTATTTTTCTTTTTTTCTCTGACGATGATACGATATGAAACAGCGAGATATGAATGTCTATTATGTTTAATCATGAGCCGTTCTAAACATGGTATTTTGGCTTTAATTTGAGGTGAAAATAAAGAAAAAACATGTCCAACATTTGGATATTTTTTTATGTTGGACAATTTTTGTCTTTATTTTCACTTGAAATTAAAGCCAACATACGATGTTTAGAACGGCTCATAATTGAACATAATTGATATTCATTGTCTGTTATATTTAACAATATCTGTTTAGAAAATTAACTGCTGCCTCGATACACTAAATATATATATATATATATATATATAATCTTATACATCAAGAGACAAAAAAATGAAAAGAAAATAATTATTTCAAATAATTCTTTCGAAATGTTCAAATTACCAACATCTCTCATTCATGCTCATGTGGAGTCATAACAACATCAACAAACCTAATGGATGTAACGCACCACAAGTGAGCTTTTTATATTTTGTTTTAATATATATACGCTTAGATCAAGGACCGGCATAAAAATATCCAAATCTTGAACAATTTTGTCTTTATTTTTACCAGAAATTAAAGCTAAACTACGATGTTAAGAACGGCTCATGATTAAACATAATAGATATTTATTGTCTGTTATATTTAACAATATACGTTTAATGATCTGCTTTCTCAATATATATATATATATATATATTAGGGACGGTCAGCCATGTCTGGTACAAGGCTAATTTACAAACATAGCCGAGACTCCCCCACAACTTAGGGTTGAGGAATCGTCAGAAGGTAATCAGAAGATGGAAGGTTGGATGTTGGAGAATAAAAATATTTCATCTGTATGTTAAAATAGAATTTTTATTAACAGAACAGAATAACATCAATTTGTAAGAGTTAAATGTTCCAAGAGAAAATGTACGTATGTAGTTAAATGTTCTAAGAGAAATAGGAGTAAGGAGTTAAGTGTATCCAAAGCTTGTAGTCGTAAGTAGCAGAATGTGTTTAATAAAGTCTGTATTCCCTTCTCATTTTTTATGGCCGACGAGAAAAGTGATAAGGAAGGTGAAGCAATAAAGAAAATTGTACTTATCGGACTTTTTTTAGTTTTTAGGAGTCAGTTGAAGTATCTTGTTGTTGTTGTCGTTTTCTTTGTTGACTGCGCGAATGTTGTGTATGGAGAAGAGGAAGTAAAGAAAAATAGCACGAGTGAAGAAAGAGAACGAATGTCTGTCGGGATATATTGTCCAGATCAGAGGCTTGAAGCTTCCTTTATCACATTTTAGCGTGTCGTCTCTAATTTCTGCTCCCATCTGACTGACTGCTTCGACTTTCTTTCTGTTTTTATAGCCATTTAGTTTTTCGCACTAGATTGCTAACTTTTCTCTCAGCTTTGCAAATCGCTACCTTTCGTTGGTTAGAAAATTAATTTAACATCTGATCGCGAAATTCGGCTTCCTATTTTTCTTTCAGTATGGGGTCACACCTTTTGTTATTTGTCAAACTTAGGATTTCACACATAATTGTGAACTTTGTAAAAAGTGAAGAAGAGAAGAGATTTGTTTTTAATTTTTAATATATATATATATATATATATATATATATATATATATACTTTTACATTAATTTATTTTTTATATTTATGGATATATATATTATACCTGCTATAATTTGTATTTCTTCTTTTTTTAATTTAATTCTTTTTATATTGTAGTCGATATCCGGATGCGTTTCCACTCCATGTTGCACATCGAAAGCTTCCAAATGTGAACATGTCATTCGCAGCAATAGCCCACGACGCATGCTCCCTGGGATTCACACTTTGGTGACAATTCCACGGAATGCCTGTAAAATAAACATCACAGAACACAATCACAGTAACAATCAGCTTTGTAAGTATTCTCTCTATTGAAGAAACAGAAAGATAAACGTTGAAAGCAAGAGTTAATAATTTGTTCGAATTCCTTTTTCATTTATTCATTTTTACCTACCATATTTAATGTCATATAAGACCGACAGGTATATAAGGTCCTCTCGCCATTTCAACAGGGAATATATTTGTAAAAACTGTTGGAAACAAAATTGACTATTATTAGAACTTCATCTATGTTATCTATTTGGCCATGTTAAAAACAAGTTTCTTTTCTTGCCTTTATAATAAACTACTATTTCGAAAAGAAAAGACCTTATCTTCCAACAAGTTCGGTAAATTTCATTTTTATCTTTATTGCTGTTTCTTTATTGCGACATTCAGATTATCTTACATTCATAAAGCAGTAATAATCGGAAATAAAGACGGTAGCTTCCAACGAATTTTGAACTCGCATTTGTAAAAACCGGGTTTTTGGGCGTGCTAAAAATATGTTCAGAAAATTTTATTCTTTCGTCGAATGATTCAGAAGATTTACATATACCTTGCGATAATTTGTAAAAGGGTGGTTTTTGTAGTTGTTGGATCACCATTTTTAACAACATTCGTTAGAAAAAAAATCAAGAAATAAATTCAACATTTATTCATTTCATTTACAAATGATAAGAATGGAAATGTTTTTTCGCGTTGACAAACTCTCACAAAAATAAAGTAATACAAACAAAATGCGAACAAGATAATAAATCGAACTAAGATTGTACCTTCATTATGTTACCAGTTCGTTACAGGAGTCATCAGTTTGTAACGACCTTTTCTCGTTTGATGAACTCGGATATTTTCTTGTGTTGGTATTTATGTGGTAGGTTGCAATTCTGGTCGCATAAGCTTTTCTGGAACAGTAGATTTTTTTAATCATTTCACGCTAAATAAGGCGTTAAAGCCACTAAGACTCAAGAGAAGTGTAAGAGAATGAAAAGACTCCCGAAGGAAACAAAGAAGTGTAGCGATAATATTGTGTTGTATGCGACTCGTGGTTCAGCTGGAGACTAATAAGTACCACTGTAGGGAAAACGAGGCGCGTCTTTTCACTACGGTATCTTGTTGAAGAGTAAAAGAAGAGAGAGAGAGAGAGAGAGAGAGAGAGAGACTTGTGCCTTTTCCTTTTATACAACTTATTATAACTATACCTTGCGATTAGACAAAAAGAGATGACCCTACACATCACTTAACCTTAAAAGCTCGGCTTGCATGGACGATACCTTACTAATTCAGTTACGAAAATCCATCAGCAGGCGAAATTCAAAAATTAAAGCTACATTTTTCTGATCAGATTTTTCCACCGCAAACTGATTCTTGTAGTAGTAGTAGTAGTAGTAGTAGTATTAATAGTAGTAGAAGTAGAAGCCTTAATATTTTTACTTCCTTAGATGAAATATTTTCATTATTGCATTTTGACTAGTTTTTTTTTTTTTCATTCTTATTATGGTTTCGATGGTTTTAACTTTTTAGCACTACATTACAAACACATCGGATTACGACGTGATATACAGGGTGGGATAGATAAATTGTCGCCATTTTATATTTCTAATTACGCGCACGCGTAATTAGAAATATAAAATTTGCTTTTGTTTTTGTCAACTGTACGGTATAGTAGGGTCAGTTGGACACTGTGAGAAAAAGAGCACCATGGCGCAATTCACTACGCAACAAATTTGAAAACAGCATGCTGTACAGCTTGGAATTTGCGCCAATACAAATATTTCAGAGTGTTTGGGTGCCAATCTGAGGACAGTGCAGAAGATTCGGAAAAAGGTAGATAAGTCCAATAGTGAATACGAAGGAGTTTTTAATAATCACTACTGATGACGATGTTACGCCTCCATTCATCATCACACATGGCCTCAGATAACACGGAAGCCTACATGAAACAGAACTCTGCATCATGCCAAACAGAAGAACACAGTCATGGCTGTCAGACAAATTCCGCAGCCACATCAACCCTTTTATCTGTCCACCTAACTCCCCAGACTGCAACCCTCTTTATTGTTACGTGTGAAGCGCAATTGAGTGAAAGACCAACAAAGTTCCTTGTAACACCAAAGATAAACTGAAGGCAAAGATTATGGCAGTTTTTAACAACTTAAACAAGGAGACCGTCCAGAAGAGATGCAGGAGATTCCGAAGTCGTCTGGAAGCCGTGGCGATTTTATTAAATCAATTTATTATTTAGTATTTCAAGATATTTTTGTGTAATTTTGGTAAATATATCTTTTAAAATGAGATGTCAGTACTATTATCATTTTAGCGTAATTTAGACGATAATTCATGCATCGCGCCCTGTATATGGAAATCTACCTACGTAAATATTAACCCTAATATGCATAATAAAAAATACTTACAAGTATATTACACAAAGGTCTTGAAATCTGTTCTTAGTAACGTTCATAAACAAATATTCTCCATAAAGAAAGTTAGAAAGACAATTAATTGTTTGATAGATAAGAAGATAATTGCCTGTTTCTACTGGCGTCAGAACTCTAGATAAAATTTAGAATGTTAAATTTCAAAACAGTCTGACCTTTCTTACTTGAGAGAGTTTTTGTTTGTTAATCAGCTCATGAAGCATGTCAGCAGTACGTGAATAATAATAATAATAATAATAATAATAATAATAATAATAATAATAATAATAATAATAATAATTTTGTCTAAGATTAACGTGTAGTTAGGGTTCTTTTACTTTGCTTTTTTCACTTAGAAAGGACATTATCGGTTATGATGATCTGGGAACTTATAACAACATCCGTTACTTAGATATAATTTGTTTTGTGTGTATATTGTTTGTATGATGAAAAAATACCCCAAACATGATAAATTCAAAGTTTTATCGTCAAAATCTTTATGTTATTATTAAGAGGAAAGAAAAAAGGATTTTTTTATTATTAGATTATATATATTTTTAATCCTATTTAGAATGTTATGGTTATTTTTCTTTTCATCAGCGAAGTAGGACAAAATTTAATATAGGATATTTTTTTAGCGGAGAAAAACACATTGATATTTGATATTTTTACAGTAATAAAATAATTCTCGGATTTTAATTAAACTTTCAGGATTTATTCACAAATGAATTATTTTAGCATTTTTTTTTTTTTAGAAAATATTGGTAAAATTATTTTTTTTTACATCTGTTACCCCCCCCCCCGCCACACCCACACACTTAATTTCGATAAATTACATTTGATAAAGCTCAATCCTGGGGGGGGGGGGGGTAAAATCGTCAATTTCTTCTTGTAAAACAGGAACCCCACTTACTGAAAATTTGCCCTGAATCGTAAAATAAAAAAAAATGTAATAAAACTAAAATAAAATATTATTTAATTAGAAAAGCAAACATGGAGAAAAGCTTATATGAATAAAATTTGTTGTGGACACTATTGTTTTAGGGAAAAAAAATTTCCATGAATAATGAATTTTTACAAAAATTGTTTTCATTTTAAAAAAAATGTAATTATGATTTATTAAAATATTTTAAAATTTCATCAGACAGTGCAGTGGTTATGTGATATTGCAAAAAACACATTTACTAATCATAAATGGAAAATTCATCAACTTCCAATATTTTAAAAAGAATTTTGAAAATTTCTTGTGTGCAGATTTTGGTAAATAAGGAAGTTCATACACAACATTATCAAAAAATAAAGAAAATAACTATTGTAAATTTAAAGCCAAAGTACCTAAAATTTAGGAAACCATCAGACCACGGGAAATATTTTCCTAATTTTTAAAGATTACTCGATAGTTAAAAATTATATAATAAGGCGCACACTTTATATTCATCAAGTAATTTTAGAAAAAATTAGATAAACTTCTGCCTGTCAATCAAGCTGTCAAAACTTTAAATAAACAGCCATCGCCTTGGCAAAAATATCATTTCTGCGCTATTTCAGACATAAGTAATTTAAAGTAAGTAATATTTGTTTCAAATCAGATTTATTAAACTTTAAATCAACTAATATTCTTTAAATAAAGTTTCAGAAAAGTATATTTTATTTTTGAAAGATATTTTTAATAAAGTGAATTTGAAGCTATAGGGAGCTGGTTAATTTTTCTTTGATTTGGTTATGTGTCATACTTAACAGAACTCCCTACAGCTTACAAGTTTTATCCAGAATTATCATCCTCGCGAAGTCCTCAAGTTTTGCAAGTCGCTCCCATTGGTCAAAAATCATTTTAACACCTACTTGCGAAATCTGGTTTCGACTTTTCGTTAATCACATGTTCAACCCTTTTTCTATTTGGGAAAAACCATGATTTCACACGTCATTGTGAATTTTTGTAAACGTGAAGAAGAAGGTTGATTTTAATTAATTTCTTATCCGCTACAATTTCTTATCGTGAAATGGCTAAAAATGGCACTAAAATCTGCAATATTAGAAGTTTCAACTCGAAAATTTCTTAGTGTCAATTTAAATTAATTTTGAAATGCAGCAAATATTTTGGTTACTGAAAATTATTTAATCCATTGCATTTAAAATGAAAACTAAACGAATATTTTTAGTTTTTTTAATACGTGATTAAGGATTAGTTTTATAGAAAATCCTACAAGTATGTTTTCCGGTTTTATTTTCATTCTTTATGTTTTAAAATCTGATGGACATGAATTTTGAGATTCTTGTTTGAATTCATTTGTACACGTAAAAGAAAAGTTTTCATAGATTTAAAATTAGACATAAAAATAGCTATTTTGTAATAGAAAAATGGAAATCCTGCATTTACTTTGTTTCCTCTCTTTAGAAATCACAGAAAGAAATGTTTTTAAAGAATATATAGAATATATAAAAGGAGCAGGACGAAAACGAAAACAAACTGATTGGTTCTTTAATAACGTGTCTAGTTCATTGTTGCTTCCTTTTTCTACGGCTGTAAACACTTCCTAAATAATTTGATGTTTTATAAAATAAATTTGAAATGGGATTGAAGCAACGAATTACTACGATTCAATTCTTCGCGTATAATTCTACATTTTGTCAAGTAGGTTGGCTCTTATTTGAGTTACACCATTTTGCACGCTGCAATATAACTTTTCCATATCCACTGTTGCTACTCAGACTTTTAAATTTGTCCAAAATGTGACAGTTTTTGTTCACCTTAAACCTTCTTTTCTAGTCTTCATCAAACCCTCTTTAAGACAATGAAAAAGGCTCGTTTCAGTAAACGGGAACAAGAACAGGGACAGCATCTGTAAGGGTTCATATTTTGTCGATATTGCAAACTTTATCAGACACAAACTATAAAAGGTACGATCAAAGTATTCGGGGAATTTGTACAGGTTACACAGTCTGTTTATATATAAAGTTACTCATAATGTCTCACCAGATATTTTACTAATCTCTCGAAATCACAGTATCAGGAAATTTTCTATCAACATTTTTTTCTCGCAACTTTTTGGTAAACTCTCGTATTTTTCTTAATCCAATTTTGAACTTCAGTAAATTCAGAATCTATTATAATTTAAAAATCAGTTTTGAACTAGTCAACACTTTCTTTTCAAAAGTATGCGAATTAATTGCCGTTACGTAACTGAGATAACTATTTGGTAATACGTAACAATTAGCAAACTCGTTTTTCAGATCAGTGAGTTCAAATCATACTGGATGCTCTACAACAGTAACTCAAATAACGAAAGCATGATAGGCACCCTAATATGTTCAGTTGTTTCACTTCCCGAAAATAGCATGGTAAGTATATAAGAACTCACATATACACACTCTAACCCAGTGATCTGCAGTAACTCGACCTGGCATCGATTCCCCAAATAGTCGAAAGACCTCTAGAGATAAATCGAGCTATGCCTCCTCTGAAGCTCTCCAGAACACTCTAATATTTGTAAGTTCATGAGTTTGAGTGTGAACAGACCTCCCTATCACGTTTCATAACGGATTGACTGGAGTCATGTCAGTCCAACATAGTGCCTACACCATTTGTCGGAAGTCTCAAGAAGATTTCACAAACTACTTCTAGCTTACTTGGACCCGATGACACGGTTCATTATCTTGCTGGATTAATTCACCAGTGTACAGGGAGTTCATGAATAGCCAAGACGCAGTGCAACGTAGTAGTCGCCGGTTAATGACATATTTAGGCGAACCAACAAACCTAAGCCCCACGAAACCATTTCGGAACCACTACCAACATGCATGGTACTTCGTTAGTAACTGGAACCCATAGCCTCAAGGGTTCTGCGCTACACCATAACTTTATCATCAGCCCGAAGAATAATTGAGCTGTGTCTCCTTAAACTACACCTCATATTACCAATCCTTATTGATGCCACGTGCCCTGATGAAGTACTGCGACCAGTGTTGCGCAGCTGACCGGGGCATCCTGATTATTTTTTTGGCTTCCATATTCCTTTCTCATGGGTGATAAAGAACACTGAACCAGTCTGTTCTATATAGGTTTAGTCCCGCTTGAACTGAATACTGATAATCTTAGCTATGAGGGATAAAAACCCAAATTTGGACTTCTTGGAGTTTGTTTGCCATCTCAATAAATAAGTCATCATCATTTATCCATCACACCCAGATGGTGCATAGGGCAGCAACTTTTTGTTACTGTTTCTGTAACAAACTGTTTTTTACGAGGCAGGGTTGTTAGCCCTGCACCCAACCCACAAATCTGGAGAACCGGTGGACCATTCTTAGTCCTTACGTTTACAGCACCTGGTATTTCCAAATGGTCATCCACGTAAGTACTGACCAGGCTCGATGTCGCTTAACTTCTGTGATTGAACGGGAACCGTTGTATTCAACACGATATAGCCGTAGACCAACCAATAAGTGGTGTTCTAAAATAAAAAAAAAACAGTCTTGAATGCATATTTCTAACACAGGCATATGGATTCTAACACAGACATATGGATTATTGACACAATGCAATCTTACTCTAATTTTCTCCTAATTTTCTGGTGCCTCTTCAAATATAATTAAAAAATCAAACATGTGTAAACATTGTGTATTTTAAACTTATGGGTGATAAAGAATTTAAAGTTTATAGATGAATATCAACAATATGAAAATGTTAAGAATATAGTGATAAGATAAGTGATTAAACAGTTTTTGCAAGAGGCAGAGTTAAATAGAGGTTTTAATTATTATGTCCCTTTCTGATGCCTAGTCGATAGCACTCATTATTATTAGTTTTTGAACTAGAGAACAGGACCGGTCTATTGCGATGTTGATATTAATAATAATAATAATAATAATAATAATAATGGATTTATGGCTGTGCACAAGGTAGGGTCATGAATGGATCCAGACAGAAGTTGCTGTATCTTGAGATAAGAGCATCGTGAAAGCGGAAAGATCTGGCATGGCGCGAATCGGAGAAATGTACAAAGCAGCAACTCAAGTTGTTCCTTTACTATTTGGGGCATTCAGGACTATTTCTAGGAAACTTTGTGCCTTGCAAGACGCCTTGAGGGATGCCTGAAAACATTGGTGGCGCGAAGGTGACGGCACTGCTAAGATCAGCAAATATAATGAAGTTCGTGTTATATCTCTAAGCTGTGAGTAGGAGCTGTGGTAACACCATCATTGCCCGGTCGAAAAATGTAAAAGTCGGAGAGGATTTCACATCAGATATTAATATTAGAAATTATCTTCACAAATACGTGTGTGTTCTTTATTTTTTGACGTGAATGTTTTTGTGCAGTGATACAACGTTAAGTTATCTAAGACAATATTTAATGTGTACCTTGGATCAGACAATATGTGATAAAACAGATGAACTAACAAACTCCCATATTAGCAATGGGATTATGCACACAAAGTAACTAATCAAGAACGACAAAATTCTATGATAAAATCATTTTCCATTGAAAAGTAATCCATCCCAAAAGAAAGCAAATAAAGGCGTCACAGCGAGGAGTAGTGGTTAAAAGTTTGTTTTTTTTGTTTTTTTTTTGGGGGGGGGGGGGGCATCTTTTCTAGATGTACAGCAATTGGCAAATATGCAAAAATAAAAAATATATATAAAATATAAGCATTGTTTAAATTCTTTCTGTTTCATTGTTTTGCATGAATTGATAGCATTCGTGCATTTCTTGTAAACTCTTGAATTGATAGCATTCATACTATTCTCGTAAATATCTTCAAATTATATCATTTGCCATTTTTCTTGTACACTCTTGAATTTATGAGTCGTCATTTTCTCGTAAGCTCTTAAATTGATAGCGTTCGTCCTTTTCTGATAATCTCTAAATTTGATAACATTCATCTTTACTCGTAAGATCTTGAAGCCGTTCTTTGATAGTAAACACTTGAATTGATAGCATACGTGCATAAGTTCATTTCTCGTAAATTCTTGAATTGAAAGTATACGTCGTTTTCTCGTAAACACTTCAATTGATAGCATTCATCCTTTTCACATAAACACTTAAATTGATAGCAACCGTCCTTTGCTCGTAATGACTTGAATTAATCGCATACATCCATTACTCGTAAATACTTGAATTAATAGAATTCGTCCTTTTCTCGTAAGCTCTTTAATTGATAGCAGATGTTATTTTCTCGTAAAATTTTGATTTGACTTCATTTGTCTTATTCTTGGAAATCTGAAATTCTTTTCTCGTAAACACTGGAAATAATAGTATTAGTCCTTTTCTCGTAAATTCTTGAATTAATAGCATTCGTACTTTTCTCGGAAGTTCATGAATTGATTACATTCGTCATTTCCTCGTAAGCTCTTCAAATGAGAAAGCATTCGTCTTTTTTTTCTTTTTTTTTTTTTTTTGAAGCTCCTGAACTAATAACATTCGTTATTTCCTCGCAAGTTCTTGAATTAATAACATTCGTCCTTTTCTTGTATCTTGAATTGATAGCACTTGTTTTTTTCTCAGAAGCTCTTGACATTATTCCCACTCAAGAAAATGTTTTGGTAGAATTTATTTGTTTATCTGTTTTTGCTTCGCAGTTGTTTTGGAAATGTTTCAAACAAAACCATTCTACTTAATTTGTGTTATTTACTGATTTAAACCTTTAAATATTTAGATCGTAACAAATTAGATTAAAACTAACTTTTCCGGCTCTTAAGAGAAAGTTGGATAGATTGGGCACGGTTTGAAATGAGTCTGAGATAAAGAAAACTGATAATAAGAAAAAGTGAGGAGAAAAAATAGATGAGAAAAAATAAAGAAGATGAG